>OY728123.1:1308582705-1309832705 GCA_963277665.1 Viscum album
AGTAGGAAACTAAATTTAAACAGGACCATCATACAAGACCAACAGAAATAGAAAAGTAAAAGTACCAGTATCTAGAACTATTCTGCAGAAAACCCTACCAGAAGTGTAGGTACAGAAATAGATATCTGAAAACATAGAAGCACATCTATTCTATTGGGTCACTCTAATCACCATCATGCCATGGTCCCCCAATGACTCTTTCAAGTAATTTATTTTCTACACAAGATATGACATGTGTGGGTGATTCCGGCATAGGGGTGAGTAAAATAATACTCACTAGGGACCCCCAACCACAAAGGTATTCCAGAAAGCAACTCACAAAGCAGACTACCAATGAGGTACACAAAGTGTATACTATAAGTGGATAAACCAAGAGAGTCACTAGAGCCACCAGAGTCATATAAAATATGTATAAATATAAAGCATGAAAACCTAGACTATCAATCATAAATTCTGAACACCTTGTACTATTGAGACACGCATCCTTTATAAGTCACTTAGGCATGTTGTTGCACCTAGAACCGCTCATCTCATAGGCCTTCTAGGGCTCCTAGATCGTCTTGTACATTAGGCCTTATTGGAAACCTTGAATTTCTTGTCACTTAGGCTTTCTGGGGCACCTAGACCCTCTCATCACTTAAGCTTGATTGGGAACCTAGACCCACTCATCACATTCTTCTCGTCACAACAAGTCACTGGATTCTTTCTCATAACAGACTTGATTCTGGGAGAATCTATTCCTCAAGCCATCAGTAATATCTCAACTTCCACGAAAACTGACATAGAGTAATCAAAAGGACCTCCTCGTTGTGAAGATCCCAACGATGCAAATTGATGATCAATTGGATGTTCGATTTTGATGTTATAAGACTTTTTCTAAAAAAGTGGTGGGTTGGGTCTAGGTCCGAACCTACATGATTGGGCTGACCCGATCTGACCCTGCTTGGGGTTCACCGTTCCGACCTAGCAGGTCGGACCGACCAAGACCGGCATGAATCAGCCCGGTCCACTACGCTGGCCCGTCTGTACGCCGTGACCCATTGAAGCTGGCCAGTCTATTCTACCCGATACACGGTAGGAACCACATCTCCATGTCACCTTGTGGGTTGCCATAGGATCCGCCATTGTGGTCCAGCTTGACCATGGCCCTCCAACCACGTGACGTGGTGTGGCTACCACTTGTGCCCACACCATAGCCGGTCCCCCTTGGGTGTCATCTAATCACCACCCATAGTGGATTCCATGTGCCTCCTTCCCTACAACAGTAATCCGTTGGTGCACGCTGCCAGTGCACACCACCTCCCGCACATGGCCGCTACCGCGTGCTGCCTCCATGTGCTTCTTAGGGCCACCAGACTCATTACAATGATCTTTTATCTAATCCCAAAGTCCCAATGCGATCCTCAGGTCGCCGCCTCCACTTACGTTTCCTCCAAGCTATATTTCCATTGATCCGAGGGTCCGACCACATTCAGAACATCCCGGTAAGAATTTGATGTGACCACGAGGTTCCATCAACGAAGAACATGAGGAGGAAGAGAGATCACAATGAACACCCAAGGGGAAATAAATCATCCTTGTTTTTTTGTAATTTTTTCATTGTGTTATAAAATAAATGGGAGTCATTCAAAAAATTTCCATGATATAATCTCTTTTTAAATCCCTACAAGGAAGATCAATGCACAGATCAACTTATTATAGAGTTGATAAATATTCTTCATTTATAAGGGAAGAATAGGAGAAGGCAGTAAATTAGAAATAAAACCCTTCCTGGTTTTTTATTGTTCATGGAATAATGGTGAATCCTGAATTCATCATTCATAAATCTTCCAACGTATGATCTAAATATGTTCATTGATTCATCAACGTTCATCATTTGTCACCACTTGTCATTGTTCAAAGAATTTCTTCTAAGTATTTAGAGTAAAATCCATGATCCCCCTCTGATATCATATCTCTATTAATCAACTTAATGTTGGAAATGAGTTTTATTGTTTCTTTTATACTGAGCAGATGTTTCGTTACACTGTTTATTTTATGAAATGAAATAGAATTTATGTTATGCTTCAGTGTAAGCATCATTACGCTATTTCATTTTATAAAATGAAACAGCTGGATCGATGTTGCATTATAGTGATTTTTTTGAATAAAATAACCTTTCTTATGTTTACTTTTTTTTTTCTTTAAAATTCGAAAAAATTATCTTTTAGCCTAGTCTTGGATCGGTCGTGTTTTGGCCCTGCATAAGGAAAGCACACCCTAATGAGATCAACAGTAATCTCAGATTTACAATCTGAGTTAACCAATATGAGTTATAGGATTTGAAAATAAAATAATCATTATTGAATTATTTATATTATGGTCATGTCCCAAAAAATACTTTCCACAGTTGGCCTACACTGGCCAATGTTTGGCTCGGCCTATGGAAATCACACTTTCACGATCTCAAAAGTAATCTCATATTTCTAATCCATGTCATTATTTATGAGTTATAGAATTTGAATATACAATAATATTTATTTAACTATTTTATTTATGGTCACAGACCAAAAAATACTTTCCATAGTTGGCCCACACTCGCCGATGTTAGTCATCACCTAAGGAAAGTACACCCTCATATGCTCAGTAGTGGTCTCAAATTTTTATTCTGAGTCCAAATTCATGAGTTATAAGGAATTGAAAAATCAAATAAAATAATTTAATTATTTTATTAATGGTTATTCCATTTTTGGGTTTTATCACTAGAGGCCTGTACTGACTAAAGTTATGTCACGACTTAGATAAACCCCCCTTTCTGAACGTAACGATGCCCTCATAATTCTATTCCTGGACACCGATTAATAGTTATTGTAATTTTTCAAGAAAAATTCTCACACATGCTATTTTAAAACATAAAATTTTTCAAAGGATCATTCCAGGCCACTGAGTCTCGGAATCACATGTCGTCTTATCTCCTGGTCTCTGAATTTTACCAAAAAAATCTAAAAACATGGGAAATTTTAGTCAATACAGGAAGTGGAAGATCTTTTTGAAATTAGTGTTATAAATTGTTTTCAAAATATTTTAAAAAACATTCATTATATTATAAAATAGATGAATTAATTTATTTTAGATATGTTTGTGGTCATCTAGAAACTTGAAAGTGTATGGATGATGTTAGAGGTTGAAGTTTTGTGTTTTGAGATGTTTAAAGAGAAGTCCTTCCCAATAATGTGTTGGTGCGATCAAAATCACATAATAGTTTTGGAAAATAAGAATAAGATATTGTGTTGTCTATCAAATTACTATAGTATACTTTTTTGGATTAGTTTTTATAAAATACATTTTCACCATGAATAAGCCTAATTGTTAATTGGTTTTTGTTTTTTGTTCATGCTATTTTGTAGATGATGGATTTTAGAGACCACATTATATCAGGGTAATGTTTCAATTATCATTATATAAATGTTTAAATACTCTTTATTTAGTTCCATGATGATTAAACAAGAGGATATGGATATGTTTTTCTCATGGTATGGAAAATTAGAAAGTCTCCAAGTTGTAGTTTCAACAATCGTAGATTTGGATGATCATTGAAGTTATAGTGGTTGTTCAATCCAATTTATAATGGTAATCATAGTTATATTTATTATATAATTTAAGGTAACATAATTTTGTGGTTAGTATAGGATTATCATGGATTCATAGTAGTTTTAAAATAGTTTAGAGAAATTGAGTTGATTTTTTCATGGTTACACCTTAACACACCATGACCTTTATGAAAATATCGATTCTAATTTTTTTTGAATATGTAGAAATATTGATTAAAAACTGGATTTTAAATATAAATTATTGAATTCACTTAATTATATCATGTTTGAATAAATTATTGGACTGATCTAACAACTTAAAATGAAGTGGGATAAATATAAATTTGACTTTAGTTGTATATTATAAATTTGAAATTCAAAATTGAATGAAAGAAGAGAGAAGTATGTTAGTAAAATTGATTAAAAAATGTGTTTCATTAATAAAAAAATGTTATTATGGTGATAATAAGAAAATAAACTAAATAATAATTTTATCCATTTATTATCATATGTCAGTATAATAGGAATACTTGAATAGTGAAGGTTGTATTTTCTTTGAAGAAGATGGAATATAGTAGTTTAAAATATTGTTAATATGTTTTTTATTATTGTTTGATAATTGAATATTTATATATACAAAAATATAAATCTATTGTATAATTATGAAGATGTTTATTGGTATATATAATTTGTTTAATTTATATAATTTATAGTTTCAATTATCATAGTGATGTGGAACAGGTGATACATTGTTTTACAATAAATTTGGAGATACATTTTTCATGATAGATGATCATTTTTCTTTTTTAACCAGATGAGTGTCATGATAGTGTTTGCGAGAAAATAGTAATTGTTTTCATATATTTTCACAAAAATACTTTGGAAGGTAAACCCTTATTTTTTTAGTTAGTTTTTTTATTCTATTGAATCATATAGCAATCGATGATACCATTGCCTACCTATAATATTTCAATTCATTTTGAATGTTGAAAAATAAAATTATTTATATTTCATCTTGGTTTGTTATGGAAATTAAATCATTAATATAACTTATTAACTACAAATGGAATTGGTTTTGACAAAAAATGTTAATTACAATTTTTTTCTTCATCTTAACAGGTGATGAAGGAGGATTCATTGCCAGGTTGGAAATGAATTATATTAAATTATTACCCCCTCTATCAGTAAATACTTATTTAAAACTCCACTAATATTGTTGTTAGTAAATTCTTATGTTTTCCCATATGTCATATATATATATATAATGATTTTTTAAAATATTATGAAATATAAATTTTATAAAAAATTAAAACAGGAAAAATCAATTTGGGAGCAGTTAATAAGAAATATAAATAGATAAAGAATACAACCTTCATTTTTAAAAAATCAATTTCTTCCATGTATTTGAGAAATTTCCATTAATAATAACCTAATGAGTCTTGTATTCATTTCATGCACTTACTATATGAATCTTATATTGAATCAACCAGATCTCACATCTTTTAATAATACACTATCACTATTACATTAAAAATGAAATTAAGAATAAGGGAGCTTCAACTAATGAATATTTCATTGAAATTATTTCTTATTTATAATTTAAACATTATATAGTCAACCAAAACCTAATTAAGTACTCTTCAATGGTCTATAAAGACTGAGAACTTCTAAAATTCTCTACACTGTTAAACAATATATTATAAAAACATTAATATACACTATATAATCATTAAAAAAATTTATTAATTGCTTATTATTTACACAATTATTGTATCATATTATAGCTATTTTAACCACACAAGATGATGTGTAGAAGGATACTTGATACATTAAATGGAATATAAAAATATTCTTAAGTAGTGATGTGATGTTTTATATTTCATAATATGATTTCTGACATCACATGGCCTAACATAAAATATTTGAATGACCTGAAATAAACTATGTCACTTCATGTAACCTGATATTTAGTGCACATTAATATTTTAATTCATCGATTTAATAAAAAATAAAATACCTTACACATAATTCACATTATATCATATGCAATCAATTATAAAAACATATCCAAAATTATTTTGAATAAAAATTAAAACTTGTTTGGATAATATATCATACAAACTCACTAGGTTTTGGAAACAAATTTTATACCAAAAAATATTTACTTTTAAAACATTATATGTGACCATGTTCAAATTTCTATCAATGAAAACTATTCTTAATTCTTCATTCGTAATCACAATCAAATAAAAATCATTAGAAATAAAATCCCTGCAACTAAATGCATAAAAATGTTCCAAAATTATCATTAATAAACACATGTATTTTGTATAAAATTATACAAAATATATCTCTATACATTGTGAATAATATTATAAAAACCGAAGACATAAAATATTGAAATGAAACATGGGACATATATATATTAGATTTGGAAACTTATAAAATCTCTATTCTCCAAGAATAGTCTATCCATGATAAATGACTACATCACATGTAATTTGTTAAGTTGATGAGTATAGCATATATAACTCAACTAAATATGTATATAAAATTACCTTACCTTAACAAAATTTATGGAATTACTTCTTATTCATTATATAATAATACAAAAATCGTCTTACTTTAACCAATATTAAGGGATTATCATCAAAAAATACAACAATTGCTTGACTAGATCATCCTTAAGGATGATGTAAAAAATAAGTAACAGTAAAAAAATTCATAGATAGTGTGACGCCCTAGATTGTTTATGTAATTTTCCAGTTTCCTTTTAATCTATTTTCAATTGAGATTTAATGTTTTTTATGTCTTCTTGGTTGGTGTAGGGTTTGGTGCATGGTTTTTCAAATGGTGTCTCCCAAATCCACATATTGATTCATCTGAAAATGGATAATGATGATTATATGAATTTTTATTCAAAACATATTTATAAAAAACACATTACAGATATCTAAAAATATAGTTTAAAAAAAAGTTACGTTCATGGCTAGGAAAATTGTATACTCAATGATTAATATCATGAAAAATTTGAACAAATTGACTCTTAAATATTAATTTTAGTCTCTTTACTACAATTAATATCTGAATATGACCCTAGATGAACATCACAGCTTTTTATAGAAGTTTTTTGGGTTATCCAAAAAATATTGATATCAATATCTCTTTGATCAAAGGTATTGACACTAGATCATATGTAATGGATATATGATCTCATTCTGTATCAAATATCTCACTCTTTCTAGATAGATTTATAATGATAGACTATAATTGTGAGATGTAATTATATATATTATTTTATGAATTGGAGCATGATGATAGTATTTACTTCTTATTATGTTTTATTGTCACAAATCATGACTATGAACATCAAATCATGGATTTAGTAGATTTTTTTTTTTATCATATAAAGTAACTGGATTTTATTCATTTTTATATTTATTATGATAACTAAATGTTAAATTTTGTTGTGTTTTAACTTCTTGATTTTGAAATGTACTTCATCAAATATTTTTTTAAATTTATTAGTTTAAAAAACATTTTATATATATATCAGAAATCAGGTTATTGAAATTTTGGAAAAACCATTTGATTTTGAAATCATGATATTTTACTTAAAGTATTTTATTAATTTTTAGAAACCATTATATTAATATAAAATTTTTATTTTAAAGTAAAATAGACTTTTTATATTAAAATTTTTTAGATTAAAGATATTTTATTTTATGGATTTTAAATGGAAAATTATTTTAGGAAGAAAATGGTTTTTTGTAAAATAAAAACCGTAAAATATGAGTGAGGGGAATGATACAATAATAAATAGATTTGTTGTTTGTGTAATGAGTTGTAGTACCATGAATTGAAATAGATGGGGGGTTTTATGATATATGAAACTATTGGGGGTTAGTTTGTAATAGAAACCATGGAAATAAAAGAATATACATTATGGACTAGCCTCTGATAATGAGATTGTGTTTTTTTAGTATATTGGTTTATATTTCTCATGATTCATTTAATATTTATGGATGATTAATTACATAAATTATTTACAACTAGGTATCATTTATATATATATATTACCTCTTGTGTGAGTTATTTTGACTTGGTTAGAATATGAAAAAATAGTTGTTTTTAAATTTATCGCAGTTGTTATTATCCAAATATTTTAGAATATATCATATATGGGGATTAATGAGAGCGATTGAAGGAAATATGATCACATATTGTGTCACTCACACATAACCACACATATTAGAGTTCATTTAAATGTTTTTCTTGTGATACAGAAAAATTATTATCCACTTCTTCATAATTGATGTATCATTAGAGTTTATGAGTGGAGAAACATGTTAGTGTTTAATCAACTATCATTAAAGGTGTGATATTATCTTTGATATATAGTTATCAATTTTTTCATTAATTTTAATTATGTTATGTTTATAAATATGTCTATGTTTTATACTTTAAATATTCATAGTTACTCTTATTTGGTAAATATTAAATTTAAAATAGTATTTTATTAAAATATAAGGTTTCATTTCCTATTTTTTTCATTGAAGTTAGATAATTCCATAATGAATATAAGTTATATATTGGTACATTTTTATATCCTCTTGTGATTAATTAACATACTTGATTGCTTTTGATGATATAGTTAAGATCTCATGGATGATGTATCGAGGTCGTGTCAATACAAAATTATATAAGAGAGAATAGTTTTAGGTTGAAACCTATGAAGTCCAAAAGTAATGGTTAATGAGATGGCATGAAATCAATAGGTAGTAATAAAAATGGAAAATAAAACCTCTTTATAGCAAAAAATTATTTTATATTGAATTTGGTTTTGAAAAGGGATATCTGGATCCTCTATAAGATATTGGTTTATAGTTCCCTATAGGTGTCTACGACCCTGATGGGTTGATAAATGCAGTGTATTTATGAATCATGATAAGAATATATAGATATTCATTCATGTGTATCATATTTTGATATTGATTTACATACCAAAAATTGAGTATAAATGTTATATAAACATGTTTTAAAAATGTTTTTTGTCATGAACCGTCCTCGGGGCCCATGTCGTGACTACCCCAAGCCCGCCTTCCATAGGCCGGGGGCTGGAGACTAGCACCAAAGGTGTAAATCCCGATAACTGGGAAGACATTGCCTTTATAAAAGTAGACAAAACACTACAGAGTACAAGCGGAAGTAATACACTAAGTAAAAAAGAAGTTCTGAAAGGTAAATGGGCCAGAATACAAACCCAATCGAAAGTACAACAACAACTGAACGAAAGTACAACAGAAAAGACAAGCAGCTGGAAGAAAAGAAGCAGCTCCTAGGTCGTCCACCTCGGATCCTACCTAAAGGGTAGGTACAGATAGCGCAGCTCCTGGATCGTCCACCATGGATCCTACCTGAAGGTTAGGTACAGATAGCCTCCACAACGATATCACCCGTTAACCTCCCCTGAGTATCATCTCATCATGAAGTCCAACTTCAGATACTGATTCGTTGTGAGGTCCACCTCCGGGTACTGTCCAGTCCTCGAACACTCGGCCTCTATCAGCGATGCCCGTCGTCTGCAAAAAACACAACGAGGTGAGGGTATATCCCGTGCAGGGGTGAGTATAACGATACTCATTATTGACCCCGAGACCTTCAAGGTCCCACTATATCAAACAAGGATAACCACAAATAAGGATCTCAACAGATAACCCTTACTTAGGTATAAGCCCATACTTATACCTAAGTTATCAAGTAACCCATCTCAATCATGAGGAAAAACAAAAAGGTTATGAAATCAATGGATAACCACCACCTAGGTATATGCCCATACATATATCTATGTTATCAAGTGATCGATCTCAATCATGTGGTAAACACAATGGTCATAAACTCAGCTCAAACCAGGATTTTCATTATCGAAACTGTAACTGCTGAAGAGCTCCATATCTGACGAGTACAGTGATCCTGTCATGACTCTGAGGTACTGCTCACTAACCTAAGACTGCTGAGTACTCCTCCTGTCGAGTATCGTGGGTCTGCCACCTCACAAAGTAGTGCTCCTCCGCCATGGGTCTGCCACCTCACACAGTAGTGCTCCCCCTCATAGTCTACAGAGGTACTCCTCATGTCGAGTACCGCGGGTCTTCTGCCTACTACCAGGCACTCCGTCCTCCATGGGTCTGCACCATAACATAGTAGTGCTCCATCCACTGGGCTAGTCGACTCACTCCAAGTCGAGTCGGTCAAGCAGTCGTCAGGTCTCTGCCGGCTACACGGTCTCCATACTCCATACGCTCGTCTCCGGGAGGGTCTGCTCCATGAGATACAGTTCGATACTCCAATTATCCTAAATTCCCATGAAGAAGTATCTCAAAGGACCACCTCATCATAGGGGTCTCAACACAACAGACGTCGCGTCTATCGGACGCCCGGTCTGCGAGTTATTAGCCTTTTCGTCCCAGGGGCCCGGTTGGTTTTTTGTATGAACCAACCCAGCCGCATCTCAAATGTACCCCGAAACCTCATAGGGTATACTCATAGAAACTGTTTCTCAACGTGATCACCAACGCCACTGACGGTTCGTCAAACGGACGTCCGGTCTGAAAGTTATCAGCTCTTCCGTTCGAGGGGCCCGGTTGGATTTCGGGTATAATCCAACCCGACCTTACTCCAACTGCTTCCAAACCTGATGTTAAGTATTCCAATAGTTCCATCTCATCAAGTGTAATCCAACAATGTTGAAGGCATGTTAATTGGACATCCGGAGCTCAAGTTATAAGCATTTCTGCTCCAAGGGAACGGTTGGTTTCATGTTCGAACCAACCCGGCCATACACAAATTTCTCCAAAACCTTGAGTGTAATATACCAAAACGACCGAATCGATCCAAGGATCGCATTGCAACTGACGGTGCATCGATCAGAGGTTCGAGCCCATGTTATGGGAGTTTGAACGAAAACTGCCCGAAAATAGGGGGTTCAGACCCGGTCCGACCCGGCCTGAGACCCCCTGGGGCGGCGCAAACTAGGTCGACCCGACCTGGGTCCGGGTCCGGCCCACTAGGGCCCAGCCGGTGCGGCCCGCGTGGCCATACATCTCGGCTCAGCTGAGCTGTCGCGGAAAGAGGTGGGGGGCGCTGCACCCCCCCCCCCCCCACCCTGATTGACAAATCGCGGCCCCCCCTTGTGGGGGCCGCTCTTCTTTCCAGTCGGGGGTTACATCCCCCGGTCTCCCCTTGAAATGGTCGGCCCGGTCCGGCCGGCCGGTGCTACCGCCATGGTACCGCCGCGGTCCCACCCTCCTGAGGTGTCGGCGGCCGACGGTTTCGGTCGCCCCGCCTTGCACCACCGTGGCTTTGAGCTGCGACCTTATCCGACCGGCGCGGTGCGATGGTTTCATGCCCCTTCGCTGCGGCCCCACTCCGGCCGCGGCCTCTTCAAGGTTCTCCGGCGCGGCGCGATGGTGCCGCAGCTTGTTCGGCCTTAATGGCATGGCGCGACGGCGCCACGCTCCTTCATCGCATTCCTTCTTGTTTCCGCGCGGGGTCGTTGCACTGCGCCGCCTTTGTTCGAGCCGCAATGAACACAAATCAAAAGGGGGAGGAGAGTCGGTCATGTTTGTGCGGTCCGACCTCCTCCCGATAAGTTGATATCAAGCGGCCCCTAAATAAAGACGAAGAAATGAAAATGATATTTGACGAACAAAAAGTAATTAACCCCTACCTAGATATTTGACGTCACACGTCGGGTGTCACGGAGAACAGCGTCGCGGGGGTCGGACGTAGATTCCGTGGACGTCGGGGTGCGTCCGAGAAGGATACGATGCCTCCTAACATGTTGTGGTGATGAAGAAGGAAGTTATGTTGTCGTTGACGATGATCACCACGGTCGGCGACTTCCCCCTTGTCGTGGAGGAAGAAAAAGATGAAAGAATCTGGGTCGCCGAGTCGTTCTAAGTTGAGGGGTCGATGTTCTTCATCGGAGAAGAACCGTTTTTCACGGAGACGATGATGTTCTTACACCCAAGAGGAACTTCCCCCTTCTTTTACATAAGATATCTTTCCCTTTTCTCCCCACACAAAATGTGTCAAAGTAAAATAATAGGTTCATGCTATTATTTTATTAACACAAGTAATTTATTTCAAAATTCAAAACACTTAGTTAATTAATTGAATAGGTTCAATTAATTAATTAAGGTATGTGTTGGAGAGAGTTAAGGGAGAGAGAGAGTAAATGGAAGGTTACTCAATTTAAGATGAGTTACAAAATTAAAGAGGGGGGTTTTAAGGAGTTTTGGGGAAAGTGAAGAGGTGGGGGTTCGTGTGGGCCCCACCTCACCTTTAATCCTCTCATATCTAGTTATGGGATTGTGGTTCCCAACCTAACTACCCCATGTTGGCTATAACCACTAGGATAAATAATTAATAAAAAAATTGTTCCACAATTTTTTTTATTCAATTTTTTATTAATCCACAAATTTTTAACAACTCCTCCCGAGCAAGCACATCTTCGGTAATGGTCCTCTTAAGCAATTACCGGTGCTGAGATTTCATCGGTTCCCTCAGATTTTGATTCCGAGCTCCGGATTAAAAGTTATAAAAACCCGCTCGTTCTTTCACTGAATGTACTCGAGCTAAACTTTGAAAATTGATTCAGGGCACACCGGTCCTCAGAATCAGGCGCCGTCAGAAACTGCATTCTTGTAAAATTCCCAAGAAATTAAGAAAAAAATTTCCTTGAAATTTCTGGGTCTTTACATTACTCCCACCTTAGGGCTTTATATCCCAATAAAGCTTAAACACAAACTAGGGATACAAAAGTGGTACTGAGAACGCATCTGAGCCTTCCGCTCCCATGTGCTCTCCTAGAGGTTCCCGTGATTCCCATGAAAGCACAAAAGAGGAATTGACCATTCTCATAGTACCTTCTCCTTTCGATCCTGAACCTCTACTGGAACCCCACAAAAGTCACCCCATCACCAAAGTCCAGCTCCCCATGGTCAATGATATGCGTTGGGTCAATCAGGTATCTCCTCAGCTGAGATACGTGGCAGTCGTCATCCACCTAGTGCAACTAAGGTGGATGGGTCAAATGGTAAGCCACCTCGCCTACCCTGCAGAGGACCTGAAAAGGTTCGCTGAACCTCGGATATTACATGCTTCCTCGGCCACATCTCCATAGACCTCATTGAGGTGAGACCCGTAAGAAAACGTGGTCTCCATCCTCAAATTCTTGTGGTCCTGTCTCCTACCAACAAAAGATTTTTTTCGGCTCTGAGCTGTCCTCATCTGCTCCTGGATGACCTGGACCTTCTTTGTCGTGGCCTGGACCATCTCTGGTCCCACAAGAGCTTCTATGATTTCTTATTTGCCGATAAGAGAGATCCAGTCTCATCCCCTGGATGAACCACGTTCTTTGCTTAACAAGGTCAATCCGGACATGATTGATGCATTAATGCCATGGACGACGTCGTAAGGCCTTGAAGTTACTACCAAGTGAACCAACCATCAATATCACCTCTAAGGGATGAGTCACACAGTCGGAATCAACGTGAGGTAACTGGGTCTCCTCCAGTAGGAATCTCGAAAGTGAGGGTCAAGTCAACAGTTTTAACTGGGACCTCTCAGTACACAAAAAGGAAGGAAGAAAATGTCACAAGGACAAGTGTCTTTTATTACTGTAGATATAAGTACAAATACATGCAACAATGACAACAAGGAAACTAGAAGCCCCAAGACCAAAGGTCCCATGCCTGGAACTAGTCTCGCTCTTGTCCGCCAGCTTCCAGAGCTCCATAGGCGTATGTTTCTACTGCCTGAAGCTGAGATATCCCATGTCTGCATGTTCCCTGTAGTCAGGGTGGACCTCCTGGTGGTGGTGGTGGCAACATCTCGAAGCATCGTCCACCTCCAGGTGCACGGCCAGCTCCCCTGTCTCGGTCTCCTGTTCCCTGCGGTCCGCCTCGATTGAACCTCTGCCTTTGCTTGGGAGGTCCTTCATTTATCTGCTGGTCATCTGTATGGTGGGTCGGACAGTCACGTGCCATGTGACCAATCCTGCCACAGGAGTAACACTGCATGGAAGGTCTGGCTCTGTCATTCCCCTTGGTGCCTCGCACTACTGACCCTGAGTCATGCAGTCGACCACGTGTAGGTCTGGTCCTCTTGGACCTCTCCGTAATATGTCTACTGCCTGCTGCAGAAAACTTTGCCGCATGCCGGCTAGTGGTGGGTCCTGTTGCTGAGACTTCTCAGCAAGGAAAATCTCCACTAAGAGGGCTCCCTCCAACACCCCTGTCTGTGTCGGGATGCTGTGAGAAACAACAGAATCTCTAATCTCTCACCTGAGCCCCTGATCGAAGGTTCGGGCCCTGACGAATGGGTCTCGTACCATATATGTGGAGTAGCACGAGAGGTCTGTGAACATCGTTGAGTACTGCGCCACCTTCATGCTACCCTTCTGTAGATGCAGCAGCTCCTGTATACGCACCACTCGAAGGGTGGATGGTATAAACTCTACCCGGAACAGGCTCTCGAAGTCTTCCCACAGAAGTGTCGCCTCTTCATGCAACTGGAGCATCAAACTCTACCATCTACCTACGGCTTTCTGAAGGAGGCTGGCAGCAAGGATCACCATGAAGTCTGCTAGCGTCCCAACTAGCTTGAAGACTCTCACCACAACATCCAGCCAATCCTCAGCCGCCTGCGGGTCCGTCTCTCCCATGAACCTTGGTGGCCTCTGGCGCTGGAACTCATGCAGTGTGATCAAGAAACGTGCACTCTCTCCTGCTGGGGCTGGTGGCATCAGTGGCCCAACGGGTGGTAGTACTGCTGGTGCCTCAACTGGAAGAGGGCCCTATACTGAGGCCTCGTCGCTCGGCGGGCTGTCAGTACGTACAACTATCGGGACTCTAGCTAGTCGTCTGCGGGGAGGAATCCTGAATGAAACAAACATGACATGGTCATACGATTATACGTGGTGAGATGACCTGGTTTGAGCTGAATTTTTTAAAAAATATCATTTGGAAACACACAAGAAATCAGTGTTTTCGTGCACAATGTCCGAAATCAGTTTTCAGGGTCCTAGTGTATGGATATGTCGGCTGCCCACACCAACACTAGACTCCCTGAACTGAAAACCACACTCAGTACCCATAACACTATTGCTTCATGGAAAGAAAATATCAGAGTTATAAGTTCTACGGTAGAACCGACTCCTCTGATACCAATTTGACACGACCCGTCCTCGGGGCCCGTGCCATGACTACCCCAAGCCCGCCTTCCATAGGCCAGGGGATTTCAACTAGCACTAAAGGTGTAAATCCCGATAACGGGAAGGCATTGCCTTTATAAAATTAAACAAAACACCACATATTACAAGAGGAAGTAATACACTAAGTAGAAAAGAAGTGCTGAAAGGTAAATGGGCCAGATTACAAACCCAACCGAAAGTACAACTACAACTGAACGAAAGTACAATAGAAAAGACAAGAATCTAGACGAAAAGAAGCCGCTCTTAGGTCATCCACCAAGGATCCTATCTAAATGGTAGGTACAGATAGCGCATCTCCTGGATCGTCCAACACGGATCCTACCTAAAGGGTAGGTACAGATAGCCTCCACAACGCTCTCGCCCTTCAACCTCCTCCGAGTATTGTCTCGTCATGAAGTCCACCTTCAGATACTGACTCATCATGAGGTCCACCTCCTGGTACCGTCCAGCCCTCGAACACTCGGCCTCTGTTAGCACTGCCCGTCGTCTGCAACAAAAACAACGAGGTGCGGGCATAACCCGTGCAGGGGTGAGTATAACGATACTCAGTAGGGACCCCGAGACCCTCAATGTCTCACTAAATCCAACAAGGATAACCAAAAAGAAGGATCTCAATAGATAACCCTTACATAGGTATAAGCCCATACTTATACCTAAGTTATCAAGTAGCCCATCTCAATCACGAGGAAACACAAAAGTTATGAAATCAACAGATAACCACTACCCAGGTATATTCCCATACATATACCTATGTTATCAAATGACCCATCTCAATCATGAGGTAAACACAAAGGTCATATAATCAGCTCAATCCAGTATTTTAATTATCGAAACCGTAACTACTGAAGAGCTCTGTCTTTGACGAGTATAGTGATAATGTCACGACTCTGAGGTACTGCTCACTAACCTAAGACTACTGAGATACTCCTCCTGTCGAGTACCGCGGGTCTTTCACCTCACAATGTAGTGCTCCTCCGCCATGGGTCTGCCACCTCACATAGTAGTGCTCCCCCTCAAAGCCTACAGGGGTACTCCTTCTGTTGAGTACTGTGGGTCTGCTGCCTACTACCAGGCACTCCGTCTGCCGTGGGTCTGCACCCAAACATAGTAGTTCTCCGTCCACTGGGCTAGTCGACTCACTCCAAGTCGAGTCGGTCAAGCAGTCGTCAGGTCTCAACCGGCTACACAGTCTCCGTACTCCGTATGCTCGTCTCCGGGAGGGTCTGCTCCACAATCTATAGGCCGATACTCCAAGTGTCACAAAGTCCCACGAAGATGTATCTCAAAGGACCGCCTCATCTTAGGGGTCTCAACACAACAGACGGCGCGTCTATCAGATGCCCAGTCTGTGTGTTATTAGACTTTTTATCCTTGGGGCCCGGTTGGTTTCGTGAACGAACCAACCCGGACGCATCTCAACTGTACCCCGAACTCTCATAGGGTTTACTCATAGGGACCTTTTCTCAACGTGATCAATAACGTCGCTGACGATTCATCAGACAGACGTCCGGTCTGAAAGTTATCAGCTTTTCTGTTCTGGGGGCCGTGTTGAATTTCGGGTACAATCCAACCCGGCCTTACTCAAACTACGTCCAAAACATAGGTGAAGTTTTCCAAAAGTTCTGTCTTATCAAGAGGAATCCAACAAAGTCAACGGCACGCCAATCGGATGTCCGGAGCTCAAGTTATAAGTGTTTCCTCTCCGAGGGCACGGTTGGTTTCTTGTTCGAACCAACCCGGACATATGCAATGTTCTCCTAACCCTTTAGTGTAATATACTGAAACGCCCATCTAGATCCAAGGATCGCATCACAGCTGACGGTGCATCGATCGGAGGTCTGTAGACCATGTTATGGGTGTTCGAACGAAAACTCCCCGGAAATAGGGGGTTTGGACCCGGTCCGACCCAGCCCGAGACCCCATGGGTCTGCCCGAACCGGGTCGACCCGAACCGGGTCCGGATCTATCCCACTAGGGCGCGGCGTAGCCCGGCATGGGCGGGTGCAGCCCACATGGCCAGACAGCTCGACTCGGCCGAGATGTCGCGGAAAGGGGGGGGGGGGGGGGGCGCTGCCCCCCCTATTGACAAACCGCTACCCCAACCCACGTGGGTGCTGCTCTTCTTTCTAGCCGGGGGTTACGTCCCCCGGTCTCCCCATGAAACAGATGGCCCAGTCCAGCCGGCCGGTGCTACCGCCACGGGACCTCCGCGGTCCCGCCCTCCTGAGGTGTCCGTGGCTGGCGGTTCCGATCGCACCACCGCGGCTTTGAGCGGAGGCCTTGTCCGACCAACGCGGCGCGATGGCGCCGCGACCCAGCTCCGTCCGCGACCTCTTCAAGGTTCTCCGACATGGCGCGATGGCGCCACGCCTTGTTTGGCCTCAACGGTGCTGCACGATGGCGCTGCACTTCTTCATCACATTCCTTCTTGTTTCCGCGCAGTGTCGTTGCACCACACCGCCTTTTTTCGAGCCACAACGAACACACATCAAATGGGGGAGGAGAGTCGGTCGTGTTCTTGTGGTCCAACCTCCTCCTGATAAGTTGATATCAAGCGGCCCAAAAATAAAGACTCAGAACGGAAAAGGAAATTTCACGAACAAAAAGTAATTAACCCTTACCTGTATATTTGATGTCGCACGTCGGGTGTCACGGAGAACGGCGTCGCGGGGGTCGGACGTAGATTCTGTGGACGTCGGGGTGCGTCCGAGAAGGAAACGACATCTCCTCACTTGTTGCAGTGATGAATAAGGAAGGTACGTTGTCGTTGGTGATGATCACCGTAGTCGGCGACTTCTCCCTTGTCGTGGAGGAAGAAGAAGATGGAAGAATCCGGGTCATCGAGTCGTTCTAAGTTGAAGTGTCGATGTTCTTCGTTGGAGAAGAACCATTCTTCACGGAGAGGATGATGTTCTTCCACCCAAGAGGAACTTCCCCCTTCTTTTACACAAGTGTTCTTTCCCTTTTCTCCCCACACAAAATGTGTCACAGTAAAATAATAGGTTCATGATATTATTTTATTAACACAAGTATTTTCTTTCAAAATTCAAAACACTTAGTTAATTAATAGAATAGGTTCAATTATTTAATTAAGGTATGTGTTGGCAAGAGTTAAGGGAGAGAGAGATGAAATGGAAGGTTACTCAATTTAAGAGGAGTTAGAAAATTAAAGAGGGGGGTTTTAAAGTGTTTTGGGGAAAGTGAAAAGGTGGGGGCTCATGTGGGCCCCACCTCACCTTTAATCCTCTAATGTGTAGTTTGGGTCTTGTAGGTCCCAACCTACCTACCCCATGTTGGATATAACCACTAGGTTAAAGAATTAATAAAAAAATTGTTCCACAATTTTTTTTATTTCGTTCTTTATTAATCCAAACAATTTTAACCACTCCTCCCGAGCAAACGAATCTTCGGTAATGGTCCTCTTAAGCAATTATCAGTGCTGCGGTTTCATTGGTGCACTCAGATTTTGATTCCAAGCACCAGATTAAAAGTTAGAAAATCCTGCTCGTTCGTTCACTGAATTTACCCGAGCTAAACTTTTAAAATTGATTCTGGGCACACCGGGCCTCGGAATCAGGCGCCGTCAGAAACTACGTTCTTGTAAAATCCCCAAGAAATTAAGAAAAAAATTTCCTTGAAATTTCGAGGTCATTACATTTTTTTCCTTGAAAATAATTTTGTTATAACTATTAAAATAATTAAAGAAATAAACCACTACATGGAGAATAGAAAAAATTATACAATGATATAAATTCAATGTTTCTTGTTTTTGAAATAATTTTATCTATGAAGGGAAAATTTCTATATAGATTCATATTTTATTCTTTTTTAATGCCTTTATATTAATTCCTCTATGAGGAGAGAATATTAATGAAAATAGAGTCAGTAATGACGAAATTATATGAAAACTCATTATTTTATTTTCTAATTGATTCAATAATATCAATTTGAAATGAATCTAGATAAATCAACAGATTTAGATCAAACCTCAAAAATATAGGGACATAATTTTCTGGTATTTAGAGGTATTGGACGAGTGTATTATGTGTAAGATATTTTGATGATGATTAACTAAATATTTTAGTTTATTTATATTTATAATACATAAAATCTGGATTTGAAAACTTATATGGTTTATATAGTAGCTTGTAAGTATTGGTAGATGATTGTGGACGAATAGGTATCTAAGGGAGTTAGTTTTTTCAATAGTTCCATATAGAGGAACTAAATATGGGAAATGATCCAATGTTCCCATAATTAAACCATGGGAAGACTATGGTACACGTATAGAAATTTTTTATTAATTTGGTATGTTTCTTTTGGAAGATGATTTATAAGGATAATATATAGGATTAATGATCGAAGATAATTATTTGACTTAGGATTCAATCAAAGGTAATCATATTCGATTAAACCACTTATTAAATAATGTGTAATAAATTATATATGAAAATTTTAAATATAATAAATGATTAGTATGTGATTGAATTTTTCCCATAACTAGTTAAAGGAAGTAATTTCATTGGTGCACATAAAATAAAAAGGAAGAAATCTTATTAGTAGTGGATATAAATGATTAATGATCCTAAATTCATCTTAGTTGAGGTTGAAACATGAGGGTTGATTTTTTGGATTCACAACACAGCTAAATCCAAACTATAATAATAAATTTAGAAATCTAATCAATGTGATAATCAAGGGAATATAGAGATTTTAGATACTTAATTATACTTGGAATACAATATAGGGATTCCATGAGGACATAGTGTTCAACGATACCTGTTGAGGAATGAAAGAATTATAGATCTGAAAAATATAGGTTAGGTAGTAATCATGAATAGGTTTAGTGTTAGAGAAACTAGAGGATTTTTTAGGTTTAATTTTTTCGTTAGAGTAATATGAAGTTGTACCTATGATAATATGGGTTAACCTACTTTTTTAGTCTACCAATATATTTAATATTAATTATATGGATATATATCTGTAATTTTTAATTTAATGAGTGGAATTCTAGTTGTATTTTCATGTGAAGATAATTCTATATTCTCTAAGATATGATTACCAATAGAATAAAAACAGAAAAATAGAAAAAATGAACATATTGTTCTACTAAAATGTGTGATATGAAGCTATTTTAGGACTTATTGCTCCTAGAAAAGAATATATACGTCATCAAAATAGGATTGGACTTGATCATGTATTTTTTGGCACATATAGACCATTTTATAAATAATGTTTTCTTTACATCATTTAATCATATTTTTTATACTCTTAAGAAGAGTGAGAAATTCAAATGATTTATGTATAGACTATTGTATTATACCTTAGATAATTTATTCTTTAGTTATATGATATTGGTATTTGATTAGTGGAATCAATAAATCATTTTCTAGATACTGATAGTACATGAATATTTCACAACTATTTATATTGAATACATAGAGTGAGACATTGTTTTTTTCATTGACTAGTTACTTTGAATGACTCAGATTTATTTAGATTTATATTATATTATCACTATAAAGAATTAATAGATTATGATTTAGTTGGAATATTTATTGGTCAATGGACTTATTTGATCAAGTGTTTCAATTTGGGATGTACTAGTATTATTCCCCAGGAATTTTCATGACAGATTTTGATTTTTTATCTTAAAACCCGTACTGTATTTTTAATTATTTAAGATAATTATGATTTAAAATTTATCATAAATTTTCTTCATAACTAAATAAAATGTGTTTATAAATGGAAATTCAATGTTCTATCCCACAATGGCTATAGATCACTAGATTAAAATATAGATTTTAATGTCATGTTGTAAAATGATAATTGAAATTGTTTAATTAAAACCAATTTTAGTGTATATAATCAGAAAATAAATTTTTAATAATAAATATAAATTATATTAAATGAGATTATTATAATTAGAATGTCCTCAAGGAATAACCTTTTTATTTATGGAATTAAATAAAAAAATAATGGTTTGGTGTTTTCTATATAATTAACAATCTCCATTGTATTTTGATCAAATAATATGGATCATTTATAAAATAGGTGATTAAAATCCATATTAAAAAAATGATTACCCAAACTTATTTGTTAATAAAGATCATGTTCAAGTATAGTATTTCACATATTAAATAGAAATAATTCTCCCAAGAGAGATAGATATACATTCTCCTAGTTTCTATCCTCTATTTGTGTTCATGAGGGTTTCTCCCCAAGAATCCTTTATGTTGGAATGATGTGTTTTCAACCATAATTTTGATGCTCTATATACAATTTTCTCCTATAGGGAATTATTTAGTGTTATCAACAACCTATGGTGTTGACCCTACTTTTAGAGTATCAATTTCCTCTTTTAGTGTCCATGATTCTCTTCCTTATAGTTTCTCCCTTAGTGGATGCTGACCTACGTTGCTGTTTTCTTCGGCCTTTTACCTTCTTTATTATTGAGATCCAAGAATGAAATACATGTTAATTGCTTTTCTTTTTATGAATACTTAATACATGAAAAAAACCGACACCCAAAGACTGTAATAGTTTAGTGCCTTTGGAAACATGGAACATAATCTTGTAACTTAGTGAAAGATCATCAACATTTCCCATAAAAATTATTACTTTTTTCCCACAAAAAAACATTTCTATATATCCTGGGGAAAATAAAACATAAAAATGGTGATATCAAATTCTCAGTTAGGGAAAACATGGAGATCATAAAATAAAACCTAAACATTTGAATATAAAAACATTAAAATGGATTTTAAACAATCAACCTCTTGAGTCATAAAATAAAACTTGGCATTACGTAAGGAATAGACCCTAAAGGTGCATTAACCATGATAGTATAAAATTGGAATAAAACATGTAATTTTGGAAAACTAATAATCACATAAAATGATTTATATAGTATCCATGGCATTGTTTCCAAGACCATCATAGTGGAAAAAGTCCATTACTAAATCAGTTTTACTTGTCGTTCGAGCCATATATTAGTAAACCAGATTTATATACCATTCCAGTCATGCCTATCTCATGTCATATAAATCATTACCCAATTTATTGGAGGGGGATATTGGTCCCATCCATCTCATAATGACATCATTCTTACATTTTCCACAAAAACAAAAATCAGTAATCATAAAATAACCAATGAAATGAAATGGGATTCTTAAACATCATTTCATCATAACATAATATATGTAAGATAAATGAACATCAAAAAAATAATTAAATCATAAAAACAATCAAATAAATGTAATAAAAGTGATAGAGACATAACCCTAAGTCATCTTAGATGGAAAATAATTTTGGTATAACACATAAACTTATTTCCTTAGGAAAATGAATGATCTTCTTCAAAAACGTTTTATTTTCTCAAAACGACACAAAAATTTAAAAACAAAATAATTTATTTGAAAATAATATTGAGATCATTTAGATGAAGCTTTATTGAAATAAGTAATTATGAAGATATAAAAATTCATTCATGTCGTATAAGATAAAAAACATTCTCCTCATACTTTTATTGGAAAAGTCAAAAAGTACTACGTATAATAAACAAAAGAAAGATTCCTTCCATATAATGTAGTAAAAGTAAAATGGGGTAAAAAATGAATATAAATATAAATGGAAGAATATTAAACATTTTATGAAAACATTTTTATAAAACATGCACATGGATGATAAATATAACACCAGTAAATATTTACAAATAAACCATCTCATATAAAAATGAGATTGGAATAATTATCCCTTACCTTTGGTCTAATATGATTTGTATGTATCAAAACCTCATGTATAATGATTTAAATAATTTTGTCAATTTATTACATAATCATAATCATTTTTATGATAACATATATGGACATAGTTTCTTCTATATGTTAGAAACATATCATTATTTATTGTTATAAGGGTATTAGCTGCTTTATGTTCTTGTGTATGTTTTGTGAAATAAGTTATAATACATATTTTTAAGTTATAGTTATATCTTTTAACAAATGATATTTTTATTATATATATCATATTTATTCATTTAATTCATTTATATAATTATGGTTTAATTAAGATTATGTAAAACTTATCACATCGCATCGTGGAGACGGTAAGCCGTACGTATGCACGAGCAACGATATCATTCCCATAATTATAGAATGGTATTGAAGTAGATGAGGTATAGTATCTACGAATTATTATAATTTTATAATAATCATATATATACTTATTATTTACACCATTAAACCCTTCCAAATAATGTGGTGGTGAAAAAACAGATTAAACCACGGCGTCGAGACGGTAAGCCGTATGTATGCACGCATGGTGATTTTGTTTTTCATAGGATGGATAGAAAGTAAAATAGGTTTATTTTATATTTATAAAAACATATAATTATATTATTGGTACTGATATTATTAATTTATAATAAAACAACTAAATATGAATACGTAGAATAAGAATGAAATTTGAAGGAATTGATATATGAGATTACCTCTTCCTCGACGTTCATCCCTTAGATTTTCTCATATGTAACTAGAGTTGGTATTTTTAGAAGAAAATAACCTATTTAATGTATCTAGTAAAGATGATAAGGGAAATTTTCAAGTTTTGGCCAATCTTGAAGATTCAAAAAGGAGTAAGGAGGAGAGAGAGGAGGTTCTCTTTTATAATTTAGGTGAGAGGCACTTTTGGAAACCTCAAAAACATTAATTTATAATCAATTCCAACCCCACATAAAATACTCAAATATGTCCCAATTAGAATTATTAAATTATATAGGGTTGTAACATCATTAAACAATAAATTTTAGACATGTTTTTATGTTAATTAAAGCATTATCATTTCAATTAACACTTAATTATTGTATTTAATTTTACTTGTGGTAATAAATTTCTAATTGTTTAGGGGTTATAAATATTTACATATATGGTGTTAATTGACCATAAATAATTATTTTATGAAATTTTAATATCTTATAATAATAACCTTATAATTTTTAAATATTTTTATTATTTTTAAATAATTTAATAATGTTTTATTTTAATAAAATATAAATAGTGTAAATTTTTACACTAATCATTTATATGACTTCAAATAAAATCATCACAAAAGAAAATATCAGAAAAAAAATATATTTAATACACTAATAAAATGTAATAGTCACATTGAAATATTTGGGATAACTTTAATTAGTTCATATGATATTTTTTTTATTATTTTTAAAATTATTTATTTGATATTTCTATTAATAAAATAATTTTCACATCACTATTGTGTCATCCTTATTTCTAATTAATTAATCTTTAAAAATTTTAAATAAATTCACATGATGTAGATAATATAATTATATTTCTAATGAATATTTAATTTATTTGTTTTATGAATTTTATCATAAAATTAAAATTATTGCACTTATAATATATAAGATAGTGACATGTTGTCACTTTCATTCGTTTTAATAATAATTACATCATCTTCATTTCTCAAAGTACATGAAATGAATCTATGCCGACCCTTAGGTGATATGGACATACTTTTATTCATACAATATAATTTTTCCAGGTGTTAGGGTAATTTTATAATCTTATTTTTATCCTTAATTACATGATATACCTATAAATAGGGTGACAAAAATAATTACCAAAGTTATTATTCATAATGATTAAAAAATAAAATTATCCCATTTATAATGTAAATATGGATGTTGATAATAGAAATTATTGGGGGTTGTTTGAGCATGAAGGCTCAAAAAGAGTGAAGAGGAGAGTTAGGAGGTGCCCTTTTATAATTATGGTGAGGGGAACTTTTGGAAACCTAAAAAATATTAATTTATAATAAACTCAAAACCCACATAAAATCCTCTAAAATTTCCCAATTTCAAATATTAGATGATATAGGGTTGTAATCCCATTAACCAATAAATTTTAGTCATGTTTTTATGTAAATTTAAGAATTATCATTTTAATAAACACTTAGTTATTATATTAAATTTTAATTGTGGTAATAACTCTCTAAATGTTTAATGGTTATAAATATTTACATATATTGTGTTAATTTACCATAAATATGTATTTTTGACATTATAGATATTATAATTATCACTTTGTAATTTTTAAATATTTTTATGATTTCTAAATAATTTAAAAAAAGTTTATTTTTATAAAATATAAATACTATCAATTTTGAGACTATACATTTATCTAACTTTACATAAAATCATCAGAAAAGATAAATTCGAAAAAAATATTTAACACATTTTTAACATGTCATTTTAACCTATAAAAATCTTGGATAACTTCAATTAGTTTCTTTTAATATTTTTAAAACAATTTATCTGATATTCATATTAATAAAATAATTTTTACATCACTATTGTGTCATTATTAATGCTAATTAATTAATCTCTAAAAATTATACATTAATTCACATCATGTAGATAATTTAACTATATTTCTAGTGACTGTCCGATTTTGAAGTTGTGTGATTTTTATCACTAAATTAAAATTATTAAACTTATAAGATATATGAGAGTGACATGATGTCACTATCTGTGGTTTTAATAATAATTACAACATTTTCATGAACAAAAGTCCATGAAATGAATCTACTCTAACCATTAGGTTATAAGGGTATACTTTTATTCTTGAAATAAAATTTTGTCCGGAGTTAGGGTAGTTTTATAGTCTTATTTTAAACCTTAATTATATGATTTACCTTTAATTATGGTAATAAAAATAATTACCAAAGTTACTATTCATAATCATAAAAAAAATAAAAGTTTCCCATTAAAAAAATCGGAACTAATTATTATAAATATAGAATCCATTTTTAAATATCAAAATATAGAATTTATAGTAATTAGTTTAAAATTAATCCTATTGTCGAAAAAATGGGATTTTATTTAAAAGTTAAAACATTGCAAAAGATTGAAATATTTTTACATATTAATTCAATATAAAATTAATGATAATAACTTATATATTATTAAAATATAAAAATATAATGTATTTATAATTTTAAAACACTAAATAATATATTTTAACCATATAAATTATTTCTATGAAAAAAGATGTTTTCAATTAAAATTTAGCGTATTTTCACTATTCGTCAAAATATGAAAGTTATTATAAAGATATTAAAAATTCATCCAAAGTAAAATTTTATTTCCTTTTTCCAATGAATAAGTTTATTTTGTACAATTGAACTTATAAATTTGTAAAAAACTAGATTTAAAATGGGTTCACCATTAAAATGCGTTTAAACTGCATTTTTTTAAAATTACATATTTTATCTAAAAAAAGTACTTTTATTCTCATATTGTGTTCTAGAAAATTTTTAAGATGAATTCCAATGATTTAAAAGTCCAAATTTCGTTAATACTATTCATGACGACAAGTTTATATCCAATTAAATAATAATATTTTAGTAATATATTATTATTTAGTGAAAATCAGTATTGCGTACAACACAAGATATCGGGGAAGGTCACTCTTGCGTGTAATGCAAACAAAGTCAGTGTTGTGTGTAGTGAAGGTTTTCTTTAGTGCTTCATAGTAAAGAATCCAAACATAGTTCATTTATACATTGACCAAAATCTATAATCAGTGTTCCATGAAATGAATTTTATCAAAAGAATATGAAATTTTGTGCAACATACACCAAGAATATTGACGTGTATACTGCATTCTAATGCGGTGTTCCCTATAGTGCAATCCTTCTTCGTACGGTGTACAACACAAGACATCATATAAATTAAAAAGAATGTGTCTCATAATATCTTGCTGTGTTATATTTATCATCATCTCGTATGACTATATCCTTTATAAGATATCAATGTTCCCCTGTTATATGTGATGAATATTATTTGTGAATCAATCATCTAGACTATGTTCATCACTAGTGACTTTTAGACATTTTTATTATCCCTTGGATGATGAAGTTATCTCTCTTATCTTATTGGTGGTTATACTAGGTGGTCTCACACAGTATCTTTAATTGAAGTGGTCCCAACCCAGTAGAGGTGGAGGAGATTTTCTTTCAACCTAGTAGTGTTGGGTATAAACGTATCTGAGGGATGAATAAACTAGTTGAAAAATATAAATTTTTGGGGATTTCTTCTTGCTATCAATTTTCGAAGTTATGAAAATTGGATTGACTTTTGTTTGTAATGAAACCATCTGGGTGACTCTCTAGAGGTTTTCCGAAGAAGACATTAAACCCAAGAGGAGACTCATTGTGGGGGTTATCAGGTCCCAACAAGGATGGAGGAAAGTTCAAAATGTAAAGCACCTGCGGTTTTCTAAGGAGCTGTTCCAGAACAAAGGTAGCATGGTTCAGATAGTTGCGGCGGGGTTCAGTCACTACGTCTATTGGAGTAGGATGTCTTGGAGGTTGTTAGAAAGGTGTATTAGGTTAGTGCTCTTGGTCAAGTGGTGATGGAAGCATTGGTTCCCAACCTAGTGGTGTCCGAAGTGTTTAGAAGGCTGAGGCAAGACTTGGAGGGGCCATCCAGGTGGTGTTCACAGAAGGAGGACAATTCTAATCTTGAGGAGAGTCATATAGAACATCATAGGAATATAGATGTGGAGGAGAGAGTAAAACTGGCTGAAGGAGAAGGGGTTGTTCCTGCCATGGGGGTGGTGAGCTCAGGCAGGTATTGAGAAGATGGAGGTCATGCTCTACCAGTGAGGCCTCTACTTCAACTGAGAAACACGTTTTATGGTCTCTTAGAAGTAGGTTTGGTCACCGATATTGTGGAATCTCGAGGTATGGATGAAGGATACTAGGAGAACCAAATGAATGAAGGGTGGGGTCGTGAAGAGTTCTCTATTCTAGTGGAGGATATCCCTAGACGGGACATATAAAATTTTCAAGACAGAGAAGATGATCTTAGGATAGTGGTAGAGGGTGAGGGGAAAGAAGCTCCTCAAGACAATGGAGCTACAGTTAGGTGACTTTTGGTGACCAACACGTCTGGCCTGAGAAGGGGAAAGGACATGGGGCCCAAAGATATCTCCGGGGGCGATAAAGAAAACTTGAGTGACTTCGGTACCCGGTCCATTAGTGATATTGTTCAAGGTGGGGAAAAGAGGATGAATAAGGATGTTAAAATGTTGGCATCTAACCCAAGATAGAAAATGAGGAAGTATTATTCTTATCTGTCATGTCCGGTGAATACTAGAGCATCACCTAAGCGAGATCACGGGGTGATCCAAACTTTCAAAACAGATAGCTTATCCATGCAATCGTTTCCGGGGAAACTCTCTTTGGATCAAATGAGGAGTCGGGACCAAGGCGATAATCTCTAGAGGCAATATAATCCAGCATTTGAATGGGAATAGACCACTACGGAGGAGGAATCATGTGTTGGGTATGGTGATGAGTATGGTTATTATGATTATTAGTGGTTGTGCCGGTATGTTATTGTTGTTTTTTGTGCTCTTTGATGTTGGATTGTGTCGGTTGTGTTCTTGTGCTATTTTTGAACCATGGTTTCTCACTTTTCAAAAAAGTGTTTGAAAAAAAATTAATTTTCAGTGAATTTTCGAAGGTATCTTGGTCTTTGACCCCAGATTATTTTTCTCATTGTCACAACACTATAGTGGATGAAGAATGGTTATGGAAGACCATTTTCTAACAATTTAAGCTAACACTCATCAAATTTTTTTTGTATTTGATGATCTATGGGTGTGTTCTCTATATACGTAGATAAAATTTTTAGTGATGGTGGTGGTGACCAGATCAACATATGATATCTATGGAATGAGTTTATAATTAAGGCTCCATATTTGTTAATTGGGTTTGAAATTTTCCTGGTTTAACTTTGTCTATACATTGGCATGATGATGTGTATTTGAGGTAAGTGAAATCAATTTTAGGGTTTTTATCATATTTTTCATTGGTTTTCATTTATGAAATCCCATTTTATTAATTTCGATACACCGCTGTGATGGTATGATTTAGATTTAGGTATTAAAGAGGCTATATTTGATATAATCTATAAATAATTACCACCTGTGGGTTATCAGAATATATATTAAATAGAGTTTTATAGAATTAAAAATATAAGGTTAATTAAATGAATGATATTTTTAAAAAATCTAAACAATTAAACATTATAAAAATACAATTAAATAACAAGACATTAAATAAAACTTCATTATAAATTCTTATTTTAATGATTCTCCATCAGATATATTTTCAAAAAAATATGGAATAACTATTGACTAGTAATTTCAAAACAATACTATTATCTATTACAAACTGATGATCCTAATTATCCCAATGTTTACTATCAATGATCCTAGTTGAGTTATTTTTTCTTCTCTTCAAATAGAATGATATTGAATTTATATAAATTTCCATCCCCAAAACCATGATTTTTCTATGTAAACCATGTCCTATTTTATATATATGCTCCTCCAAAACATTAAATCTTCATATAAAATGATAAAATTATTATCTTTTTTTATCATGGTTTAAATTTCACATATTTATATATTTTAAAATTAATTTTTTTTAATTAGTTAACATGATTTATTTTTATGATACTATCTATAATTAATCGTGATAATATATTGTAACCACATGCCAGAATTCACCAATGTTGCTTCAATGCAATTAGGGATATCACTACTCACTAAATTTGATTATATGATTTAGGAAAATTGAACAATAAATCCTGGGCTCAAACCCTCTTACTCCCTATTAACATGATTCATCAAAGGATAGTGATTAAGGAATCATTAAATTATGATCATTCAAAATAACTCGTCATGATGTTTAAAAAATATCATGGCTGGGGTTTTTGTGTTTTTTCTAGTCACATGATATCCAGATTTTCAATTAAAATTTTCAATAATATATTAGGAGTTCCCTCAAAATCTACAAAAATATAGATGGACTATTTAATAAACTATATATATTTCTTTCATAACCTTGAAAATATTATGTGGATAAACTTCTAAATTGTTCATTATGAATGTTCCAAATGTCACTCCCAAGTCAGGGCTTCAAACTACTCATTAAAATTCAATTAATTTTTATAAAATTAAATGATATCCCACAAAATTTGAGATGCATTCCAAATCTATAATTATTACTAAATTACCTAGTATATTGTAAGACTACTATTATTATGTCATGATGCTCACAAAAATTTAAATTTTATTTTTTAATGATATCTAATATATTATAACCCACAATCAATATCTTTATAAATCAAATATATGTAGAATATCTTATTTAAAGTTTTAAAATAAAATGTCATGATATTGACAAATTTCTTAAAAATTATACCTATTTTTACATGGTTCTCCAATTTCATCATGGACTTATATTACAATATTTTCAAGGTGTTCATCTAATTATATTGGAATTTACTTGACCTACCAAATTCACCATATTCCAATCATTATTAAATCATCTAATATTTTCTAGAAGAATACAAATATTTTAAGTGGTATTTGTTGTGGCACAATCAGTTGATTTATTATGAAATATGTATCATTGTTTTAGGACTCATTGTCTTTTCCAAAAAATATTTCTATGCTTCTAAATAAGTAGTTATAACACACACTTGATTTATTTGTATATAAAATATGTTACTACATGGTCAATACTCAAATTGTGATTTTTTATCATCAACTATATATCTAAATGAAATTAATCACAATAATATTTATTCTCTTAAAATATAAAGATATGTCAACTGAATCATAAATAAAACAGCTTCAATTTCTTATTAATCTTCATAATATTTAGGGTATCAGTAATATAAATTTTTCTTCATTAATTTTTTACGTGTTCCTCCGTAAATGGATTTTTAACAACTCATTAAACATTAATAATATTTCATAACATCAAGACATATCCAATAAAATATGTGTTGGATTTGAATTAAAAATCCCTCCTTCACAATATGATCATCTTTATTATCATGTTATAATAATCATAATTTCAATTTTGTGGCATGGTAATATAAAATTTCATTTCATACTTTGTCAAAAGTTATTCTCATGAAATCTAGATAGAATCACTTATTTGAACTACTATAATATCACACTATGACCTTCTCAAATTCCATAAATATTCATATATATTTAAGTTTGGTTTCCCTATTTCATATTGTATTTATATATCAAGATTATCAATGTGTTCATGTCATTCACGAAAACCATACCCCCCATTTAACAACCACCTTGATTGCGGTGTGATCTAATTTTCATGAATTTTCCAAAATGTCACTAATTATTAATAGGTTATTCACTGTGAAACAAAAATTTTCTTCATGGAATAATCTATATCATTACAGTGTGACTGGAATTCTTTTCACAAAACCATTTCAATTATTCTCATGGAATTATTCTTATATACACATGATTTAATATTAAATTGAATAAGTTTTAGTGTGATATATAATATCATGGTGTTGTTTTCACTTTTAAAAACTTTAGAAAATTGAACTATGCTTATATACCAACTGATCAATCACATATAAATTTTCAATCATGATGTGGGACCAACATTGTACCACAATGATGTCTATTTTTGTAGATACAAGTCCAAATAGATTTCTATCTCTTTCATGTCTTCTCCAAATTACATGAAATATTTTACTTTCCTAAATATCACAAAAAATTATGATTTTACCCATGGTTAATAATAAATATAGCACATCCATGATTGAGCCTATAATTATTAAATTTAATCCAAAAAATGAAACTAATGAATTAATTGTATCAAACATTCCACCCACACTGGGATTGATAGAGACTAAATATGTTTTAAGAGAAATGGGATTCTAGATCTAGTAATGAAATATAATAAATAAACCATCACACTAAGTCAATATAATATATTCTTAGTGTAAAAATAAGATATCAAAAAGGTTATCTATGCTTACATTCAAACATTCGGTCAACCCACTTGTTAATAAATGTAAATAATTATTTTATTATTCATAATAAAAATCCCTTATCTATATCTCTATAGAATTTGATTCCATATATTTTTATTCCAAATACTCCCGCATGTAATATAACAATTATTTAATCATGAAACATCATTATAGAAGTCCCACCACATGTTAGAGATCAATAAAACACATGAAAAAGTATTAGGAATACATTAGAGAATAAAAAACCAAAAAATAATAATTTAGAATAATGGTTAATATCCGTGAGACAAACAATGTCAAGAAAAAAAGGTTAAAGATAACCTAAAAAAATGAGGCAAAATATAAGTCACCTTGTGACCAACAATCACCACTAAAATGTCTATCTAATAAGGAAACATTTAACAGGGAAAGCTATCAAACTACATAACACCTTTACCATTACCTATTTCCTAAAAACCTAGATCTATAAATGACCAATGGAAAATAGTTGGGTGTAAGTGTAAATCTAGTATGATTTCACCAAAGAATCTATAAAATGTCTAATTCCAGGAAAATGATAACTCTATATTTAAATTATATTTATTTTAACATCATTATCACATGATTATATTTATTTTAAAACATCAATTGGTCTTCATAAAAGAGTTTCCTATTCTCATAAACTATTAATATTAAAAATACAAGAAGAATAATATGAAATCATAAAAAACCCCACCATGAATACCCCATAAGAAATAAATGTGAGAAGACAAGTATGAACTGTACAAACATGTGTAAACCGTAGAAAAATTGAAAATGAAAAATATTATGTTCTAGCGTAATGGAATTCACACTAAAAATATAAATAAACCCTAATCAAGGAAGGATATAATTCCAAATGACACTAAGTCCTTGTATAGTCTTTTTTTTATCAACAAAATAATCCAAAGATGTGTCAAGAAAACTACGGTGACATATTTCCATTTCTGGACTCACACATGGTTCCTATTGTGCTATTTTTTCTAAAAACCATTTGAAAAAATGATCAAAATTTATAATGAAAATTTTACAACAAATCATCATCACTTATATTTTTAAAATGATATTTCAGAGTAAAAATAACCTTTATGGAATTTTCTCAAACACATTTCCCCCAAAAAATTGGTTTTAAATAATAACAACTATAAAAAATGAATATTTGGGGAAAAAAATCCACTTTGATATCAAATAATGTATTTTTATAGAACAAACAAAAACAATTTACAAGAACCTTATGTAATTCATGCGTTAGATCCTTTGTAAAGAGATACATACCTCTAAAATAGAGGAAAACTAGTCCCCTTTAAGAAATAAGATTCGAAACAATTATATCAGGTCCTCCTGATCCTTTATCCAAAATAAAAATCATCATATCATTAGAATACCCTTTATATATGACATCCATATCCCAATAGGATTCCAATGAGACAAAGGGAAAAGTGATTAATTGAGGATATGATAAGCAGAGATAAAAATGAATAAAAAATGGGACATAAAATATAGTGATCTATTAGTAATGAAGGAAATACATCATGTTCCCATGGAGATAAGACTCTATAATGATAGGTAAGGTTTTGTTTGAGATAAAATAATAATAAGTATGATTAGATATAAAAAATGAAATGGTGAAAGTGGTAAATTCCAACATTTCAATGGTTCAGATCGGGGTTCACAGTTAGGCTGAAGGGATAAACAAACCATATTTGAATCATGTTTGGGATTTTCCATTTTAACATTATAGGTTCACATATGCCTTGTATGTGCCCCACAGTTTAAGAAAACTATGTTTAACCCTTGAAAAACCTCTGGAAATCAACCTCAACAATTGCCTAATTTCCTAACATGTATCACAATTTGAAAAACCATGCCCATCCAGGAACATATAACTGAAGTACTCAAATGAAACTACCATATGGGTATCACATAATTATATGAAATGTCTACTTATACCATGTTATGGACATGATAACTCAAAAAAAACCATGTTTTTAACACTCTTCTATTAGAATCCTCTAGTATGATCAAATTGTTAAACCATGCTCAAACTAAGGCATACCATTAACCAAGAGGGCATCACAATTGTCCCCACCATCGAATATTTACATCTCTAGAAATTTTTTAAGATTATAGACCCAGAAAAAGAAAAGTTCACTATTATGTCATCAACAATTCCCACTCCCACATTCCAAGGCTATCTTATAAAAAATTCCATAGTACATGGTCTAAGGGAATTCTTTTACCATGTAATAAAATATCTAGGAAATATATAATATGAACTACTTGATCAACCATAGTGGTATTGGGATCAGTATACAGATATTCCCATTTGATCACATGGGAATGGAACAGTTGATATATTATCTGCTAGGAAACACGAAACCCATCATGAATTAATTTCAACTGATATGAAAAGTCCACCTAATACACAACTGATCCATGTCCCTCAATGATCTCATAGGCGATAACAAACAATAGTTCCAAGTTAACCTTTGTACCCAAACAAAGGTGAGCCAAATGAGGTGAAATATTGAAAAATATCCAATAAAAAATATCAAACTTTCTTGGGGACTAAAAATAGTCCACATAACATTTCTAATGATTTTGAGTTGTCACTATCCTCTTTTGGATCAACTGTACTATTTTTTTCATCTCATGAACAAGGATCATCCCAACTCATAATAATTCTCCAAACTATTCCTATAAAAAAGGAGATCTACAGTTCCACAATACAATTATTTGAAGGGTTCCATTTTAATTTAGTCCTGATTACCATTGATGTAGGAAAATTTGTCAAGAGACAAATGATTTTCCTAGAACCAAAAAATGAATGTCTGCATAGAGAATATTTTTAAGAATCTAAATAGCTCACTTTGTCTTCCAATATTTATTTGGATGATTTTATGTGGTAAATTTAAATTAGAAACTAATTTCCTCATTAAAACCTTTCAAAGACCTTGATGAACACCATGGTTCTAGGTAAGAAACAATTTCATATAGAACACCATGAATCCTTAAAACCACTCAAACATAAAAATTGAAGAGATATTCCACATTTTTCTTATCCATGATAGGGAATAAATGATAAGATTTCATAGTTCAATCCATGATCTCCCAAGTCACATACATACTAATTGTAATCCCAGGAAAACATGGTATGGTTTCTATATAAATCTCACCCCCTTCCTTAATAGAATGGTAAAGGTTCTAATTAAAAATAAAATGTCTAGTGCTCCACCTTAATTATATAACAAGTAGGAACCAATGACACAAAGACTGTAATCGACCACCTCTTCCTCAAGAACCAATATCAACATCTCAAGTCATGATACATCATGTTATTCCTAGAGTGTATGGACTAACATGATCGGTTTCCACTATCCATTAATTCCTATATCAGATATGTAGGAACAAAAACCTTATTTGTAAGTTCAAACCACTAACGAGAGACTAATACCAAACGCACAAGGTATCCTAACCATTTATAAGGTTGGTTACTCCTACATAGCTTAGATTATAAGAAATATAAAAATTGAAAGTATCAAGATACTCAATAGAGAACCTCTATCAAAATTTTAGATACCTCTGAGTAAAAATATACTTTAGTCTCTTTTGAATATAATATTACATAAACCATTCCTCGTAGAGATAGTGGAACTATGTTTTCAGTATGTGTATAAAATCTTCCATCTCAACATCTTGTGTGTGTAGTACTTCTCATGTGGTAATAAATGATGAGATCCACATGCCACCCCTATTTTCCCTACATCAAGACACACCCGAAACCCATACCTAAGGCATCACACAAAACATCATATCCTAAAATTGGTTCCAAATGAATCGGAATATGAGGAGAATTCATCAACTTCTTTATATCCTAAAAATATATATGAAATTTATAATTCCCTTCAAAATCAACACTCTTATGGGTCAAATCAATAATTCGAGATTAAATATCAGAGAATCCTTGAATAAATTTCCAGTAATAAGAATCCAATCCAAGGAAACATTAGTTCTAAAACACATTTCTGGACCACTCCTATACAATTACCACCAGAATCTTCTAAAGATCTATTCAGATTCACCTATCTGATATAAAATACCTCAGAAATATCACTCGTAGATCCAAAATTCACACTTTAAATGATTACCACACACGTGATGCTCTTCCTAGATTCTAAGGATGATATCTAAATTATTTATATCCTCCAACTATAACATAGGGTACACTAAAATATCATCCCCAAACAATACTACGAAAGTTTCTATAAACCAGTAAAACATTAGGTTCATCAATGAAATCAATACTGTAGGATAATTTAGCGAGTTTGGAGGGTATAATCAGAAACTCAAAATTCATATACCAGATGATATAACCTCTCTTATGTATATCATTTTCATAGAATATCAACTGGTTTTACACCAACCAAATGTCAATATTTGAAAATCAATGAGATATAATCTATTATTATAAGGGGTTATTTTTTCATAATGGTCACCAGACTTAGATTTCGATAATCAATGCAAAGTATGATGCTCATGTCCACCTTCTTGGAAAATAGAACATGTGAATCCCATGGGGACATGAGAGGTTGATCAAATCCCTTAGACAGAAGGTATGAAAGATGGACATTATTTTTTTATAACACAATGAGTTCCACCAATAAGGTGTCATAGAAATGGGAATCATGAAATGGGGTATTTCAATAGTGAACTTGACATCTCTTTTTGGTGATAACTTAGAAAAATCATCAAGAATTACCTTGGGTAATCACTAAACATTATAGGAAGTGGGATTATCAATAATGTAATAATGACAGCAAAAAAATCACTATAAAATTCCATAATATCATTCTAGTATAAGAAAAAACTTGACCAACTATCCCCGATCAAGAATCCCAATCTCCCAGAAGGACATGAGAGACTGCATCAGAAGACATAAACTGAAATTGAGGATAATAACAATTGATCTAGACCTTATCATTGATCATGAAATCCATTGTAATGATATGGTTAAAGCTTTCAAGATCTAGAATAATGAAACACCCCACCACTTCAAAGTAACCTATTATCACACAACACAACGGACATTTACAATCTCTTTTAAACTCCCATCCCACATTCCAAAAAAAATGAAATCAGTTTTGAATTCCCAAAATGTCAATTAAATTTTATAGTATAAAATTATTAGTTTCACATATATCAAACAAATTTTTTACCATAGAGAAATAAATAATCATAATACCAATAATAGTAGCTTCCCGTATATTATTTTCTTATGTAACATAGTCCACATCATAAAGACATATTTTCTATGCTCATTTCTATGCATTGTTTCCCACATTAATATCCCCCATGACATTAGTATAATACCCACCACCCTTAAATGTATCAAAATAAACCTATGATCTATTTGTGAGAGTGGATAGATCTTTTTTCCATTCTATATTATTCTAAAAATGACTAGGTTAGATATATTGTGCATAATGATTGCATATTCTAGGAGTATCCATACTAATTGGATTGGTATAACATGGACTCCGATATTGATAGAAAATTACATATTTTTACCCCAATGAAGCAAAAAAACTAGTTCTAGAGAAAAAAAGAACCCTAATGATTTTTATGGCTAACAAACATACCTTGGCTCACACCTACAACAACTAAAACTTATTCTAAAAACGTTTCACTTTCTATGTATACCATATCCATGTCCAATTTATTGAATAACTCTAAAAACTTTGAAACAGATTAAAGAATTATCATTAACTGAAAATAAAACCTCCAAAACATATTCAACCTACGATATTTATAATAATAACTAGTTGTAAGATGAGGTACACATTTACTAATTCTAAGAAATGGGTGGAGTACTCCACAACTGAATGCTTATATTTCCCTATTGTTACAACTTATTAGGGTTTTTCTGGTCTGAATATTGTTAATATAGAACATCCTATTGAATATATTATCAAAAAAAGTCATGGTATGATTCTCATGTAACCTAACTTTCATGATAGAATCCTACCATTTCATTCAGGGTCCTTCCAATATATATGTGAAAAAATGACGATTAGAGTCATCTAGATTTATCATAAAGTGAAAGATCTGTGAAATAAAATTTAGCCAATCATTATATTCCTAGGTTCCTTAATCAACATAGAATATAGATGGATTCTTCTCTGTAATTTAATTTCCATGATCCACTATTCTTACCTAGTTCCCAACACCTTCTTGACCTACTGTTTGTAAGTGAAAATGACTTCTTCCTCCAAACAAGGGTCTATTTCAGTATTGTCCTACAAAACATGTATTGTAACTTCCTTTATTTGGATTAAAATACCTATTCTAAGAGAAATTTTATAATATAAAGAAGATAATAGGGATATAAACGTATGACAAATTTCATAATAATGATTGATCTTCAAGAATCCATATCAATTCCATTAAATAATAATAATTTAATGTAAACTTGAATTCTGTGAATGAAAAAAAAATTAAATAGGTTTTATAAATAAACTCCAAACTAATTTTATATAAATAGGAAGTTCTAATACTTATAAAATATCTCATTCCACCCATGGTAACTTGTGTTCAGACACCAATGCGGGCTCTCCAGGAACCCTCCTATAATAACTACAAGAATTCTAACAGTCCAGAATAATGTAATCCTTAAAACCTAATCTAATCCAAGGATGTTCCCTGAAAATTCGTGTTGGTTAGTGGATTTTATACCATTTTTTAATGAAGCCACCTAGGTCAACATGACATATCACTCAAGAAGGCTTGCAAAATGGTGGAGATTAACCAAACATCATAAAAAGACTCGTAAATTTTTAAGTGGAGATAAATAAATATAGTATACTGTGTAATATGGGTAATTATCTATGAGACATACAATATCAAGATAGTAATTCTAAACTATAAATTAGAACAAAAATAGTCAAAAGCATAGTCTCTATGTGACAAGTCATCCCCACTAATCTATCTCACTATGAAGGTAACGACAACTAGTTGAATATGAAAAATTACAAGAAACCTGTACCATTACTTGATTCCTATAAAACAAAATATACAAATGTGTAAAGTAAAAAATATGGTTGTGATCACAAATTAATTTAGAATTTCATCAAATAATCTATAAAAAGTATAATTTTATAAAGAAAATTCTCATAATTTAAAAAAAACCTAGTTTATAAAGGCTTTTTGGAAGTTAAAACATCTTAATAAACATCCTTTGGGTATCATAAAATAAATTCATATTTTCATTAATAGGGAATATGAAAATTAAAAAAATGTTAGTATTAATGAATAAACACAAAAATTTATAGATACACTATAATAAATATAAAATTGAATCATGGAATGAATTGTACCGACATATATAAAACCAATAGTAAATGAAAAAACAAAATATATATATCTTTTCTATAGGAATATGCAAATAGATTAATAAATAAACATTATGTATAGTGTAACAGTAATCCAAATGATATATAGTTCTATTATATTCTGAAAAAATCAACTGAACAACCAATAGTACATTCACATACACTAAGGCGACATATGTCTATTTTCGAACACACCCATGGTTCCCAATGCATTATGTTTTTACAAAACCATTTGAAAACCATAATCAAAATTTATAAAACTTTTTCATTGTGAATAATCATCGTATATTTACTTAAAAATTAATTATATAGTCAACATCATCTTTTAAGTCATTTCATCGAACACAAAGTATGAAAAAATCATTTTTAAATGAACCCCCCTTTAGAAACACGACTCGATTGAAAATAAATTCCACTTTTCTATACAATGAATAATATTAATTAATAATACCATAGTAATTTAAAATAACATAAATTATTTCTTCTGTTAGAAAAATTGTACAGAGACAACTACCTCAAGAATAGAGGAAAACTAATCACCTTTAATAATAGAAATTTTAAACAAATAGTTCAGGTCCTCATGAAACTAGAACCACAAGAAACATCATAAAGAACTATTAAACCCATTTTATCTAGAAACCATACCCAAATACAGTTCTAAAAAGACACAGGTAAAAGAGATCAACTGATGATCTAAGAGGAATAGACAAGACTAGATAATAAATAGGACACACTATGAAGAGATCAGTTAGAAAGAAAGGAAAAAGTGAAAATAGCCCAAGTGAAGAAGACTATAGATAAATGGAAAAGGTTTAGTAAGATTTAAATGATATTCAAGGGGTGTTTTGATTAAAATATGAACATAGTAAAAGAGTTAAATTCCAAAATTTAATGGATCTTACCATTATTCATGGTTAGGCCACACAGTTTAACAATGTATGCACTAGCTGTGTGTGGCCTATATAGTTTGACAATTGGAGGGGGAATGACTCCATGAGAAGAGTCGCACATTTTTGGAAAACTGTGCTCAAGATGTGAAACACCTCGGGAAAAGAACCTTGATACCCACACAGTTTCTTATCAAGTCTCATATTTTGTAAAACCGTGCTCAACTCGATTAAACTCCTTGAGATACATCACAAGTCTTTTATCCAATGTTACCAATATTTAAATAATAAATGTTTTCCTAAACCATGTTTCTAACATGAATTATCCAGTAAAATTCAATACTCAAATCCTCCAAACCTATACAATGAAAATAATGGTAATCCAATCCAAAAATAAGGTGTTACTATGACCTAGTGGGTGTCACACTACTCATGGTACATTACTGCTTCAGAGTAAAATTACATTCCTACCATTATCTTACATATTTTACCCATTTAATTTTAAATACAAACATCTTTGTCCTATAAAATACAATCAACCAATTGAGTGATTAGGTGAAAATTGGGGGATATTTTTTTTCAAAACTCCTCAATTTCAATAGAGGTAGTTTAACACTAAGGTTCCATAGATGATTTTAATTTTTGGGTGGAATGGTATTAAGGAAATATCATCCATTTTATAATCATTATATGATGACCCATTATTAGTATTCCATGATCTACTATCCCTTTAATAAAATGAAACCATATATCAATATTATTTATGCATAAATTATGTTACAGATTCTTTATTAGCTAAATTGAACTCTGGTTGTTATAATAATTCACAATTTAAAGTTAAAATTCATCTCCAACATCCTTTAGTTTTTGTTTCAACCTAAATAATTGGGTATACAAATTTGGTTCAAAAATATACTCCACTACATCTATGCTCAGGGTGGTACTTTCCAACTTCTTAATAATCCTACAAATTTAATTTAATATAATCAATAACACTCATCCACAGAAGAATTTTCTATAATAAATGGATCTACCCTGATTCACCTATGAATAGTTAAATGAAATTTAATAATTTATTATAAAATTCAATAATTCATTATTTATTGAAACTAGAAGGTATGATGTGATACATTTCATATCTAATATTTGTTTCCCCTTAAGGAAACATTGAAAAAGAGTTTCCAATAATGTGGCATAAAATATATCTATCCTTATCTCTATGAGATATGAAAACCATAAATCATAATTTATAATAGTGCGGGATATATTGATTTTATTTCTTCATGCATTTCAATATTTTTTTCGACTATAATCGGTGGTGAGACCTTTATTATATTTATAATTGGAAATTTATGTAATTGATCCCTTGCATATTTAGTTTGAGAGACACATGTGTGCTATAAGGTTTGAATGATTTGTTTCTCAAAAAAATATTCTTGCTATCTGATCATTGTCATTTAATACTCTTAGATTATTAATAATGAAAATTAAATGAAATAATTTATTTGGATAAAAAATGATCTAGTCAAAGTAGACACACAATATTTACTACACTTCCTTGATTGATTATATACACAGATTGTAATTCACACCAATTTATTTGAATTATATCTTATTTAAGAAGGCATCCAATTAAATTTACATAGATCTATGAACTTGTTTTTATTAATGAAAATCTTTCTCAACCTATACTCTTTTGAGTCATAACCAATCAAACCCACCCAAGTTATTCAATATAAACCTTGTCCTTGAGAACACAATTCAAAAAAATTTCATAACAACTATTAGATATATTTTTTACATTTATTTTCATTTCCATTCTAATTAATAGTCAAATTGACTCAAAAACTTCCACTAGTATAAACTTTTTCCTATAAACACCCTTTTGTTGTGTATAGACATTTCACACTAACCTAATTTTCAAACTACCATACCATGATCATTAAAATGTTCCTTGTATAATCACTTAATTCAAAAAATATTATGATTAATATACCTATTAAATAACTATGATGATTGATTTTTCTATATTTTATTTACAACTACATTCATGAATTTTACCCATTATCAACATTTTCTCATTTATTCAAATTAGTATGGATTATCAATAGATATTAAAGAAGTTTTTTAGATATTTCAAATCCTTTGTTTTTATGTTGTAGTATATTTTTCACCTATTACTTTTGATTCATCATCCTTGACTCACCTATGTATATGTTGGGTCAATTATTAGTTTTATTCAATATATTATACTTCCATTGAATCTGCATCAAAATCATCTTCAAAACATCTAATGTTTGAGCCAATTGTTTTTTCATTGATTTATTCTTCTCCCTCATAATCTATTCATAGATTTGGAATTTGTTTCTAGAATTTTTCAACAACTTTTACATATTATATTTCTATAATATTGTTCAATATCTTATTAAATAATTTATATTACTTACTTGTGAATTAATATCCTAAATGGATACCTTCATCCTTGGTATATCGATATTTTCATTTTTTTTCATTCCTTATTCTGAATGCAGAACTTTATAAAAAATAATTTAAAGTGTATTAGTGATGGATTAATTACAGAAAACATATTTTATTTAATGTTTTTCGCTATATCGGTAAAAAATTCTAGTTTTGAGTGTACACATACACTTCTACATGTTCCTTCCAATAATTTCAAGAGATGCCACTCTCAATGAGCCTGGTTTCCCCTTGTTTTTCACTGTAATATATTCCTTTCAATGATAGCATTTTATTATTGTTCTAAATATCGTGAAACTTCAAGTTTAATTTTTTTGATTCCTTATGTATATTTACACCTCATTCGAGGTGCACTCTATTCCACTGTCTTATCCAAAGATCTTGATCATTCACCTAATATCAATTTCATGTATCTTCTAATACAATGGGATGAATTCAATTACGTCTACTTTTTTCAATATGAACCTGATAAAACCAATTGTACTATAATAATTCAAAAATAAGATAATTATTTTCTGAAAATTTATTTTTTCAGCATTCATTGGATCACACACATCAGTGTAGACTAGGTCTAATAGATTTGATATCCTTTTTTTTCATTATATGTTATGGATTTCATACATTTTTCCAATTTATTAATGTATCATTTGTTTTCAATAAATAACATATGAGGTTTTTTATATCAATTACAATCCTTAATTTTGATATTTTTTCCATAATTATTTGAATGATATTGAAGATCATTTGAAGAGATAAGTTGTTCTCTTCATCAAAAATATTTTTTTTGTTATTCTTACTATCCATTTGGTATAAAAAAAGGACCCAGCCGTAAAACATTAAATAATCATGAATTAGATGAATTATACACATTGAAGATCTTTTCAAGTTTACAGTTTTAGAGAATTAGAACAAAACTATTACATCTCAAAGGATTATAAAGTAGACACTTCTACTCAGATTCCATTTTTTCATAAAATAACAACTCATAAATAAAGAAACATGAATAGTTCCATGTTTTAGACAACATGTATTTCCTTGATCCCATCCTTGACCCTATTCCACTTTATGTCCTGTGAAAAACATTTCAAAAACATGGGATGAGAATAAAAAGCTCAGTAAGGGACAAAAAAATACGAAAAGAAAACATTAGTCCATGTACACATAAAAATAAATTAAATCATATTTTCTCATAAAACATACTTAGTTTAATATACCTCATGAAATCATAAGATTTATGAATAACACATAGAAATCATAAGACATAACGGTAAGTTGAGGCATTCATAACACTCTTACGTAGGGAGTAACCCTCATGGTTATGTTTGGAATACCCATCACAGTGTATTCCCTAAATCTCTTTAGAGAAACATTAGAGTTTAACTCCTTCGCGTTAACCAATTCATTGGAGAGCTATCTCGGGCTCACCCACCCTTATATTATCACGGAACCACCCGTCATCATAAACAATGACTAAGAACCATAACATAATCTTATCACATAAAACATGCATAAAATAAAACATAACATCTCCACATTTCAATCCCAAGATCTCAATACAACACATTTATATAATCAAAACATTATCAGATCCATTTTCAGTACCAAAATAATGTAAACATGGTATTTATTTTTCATTTTAAAACAATTATGTCTTATAGAGGAAGTTAAAACTCAAATAATAGTCATGGCGGTGGAGAAGTCTTTGTCACCGCATATGTAAGACAAAAGCATTCCTTTTGTCATTTAGTAAAACGCTTCGTGTAAAAATATTACTTTTGAATGAAATTAAAAGTCAAAATTTTTTTATACACCATATAAAATAATGTCGTGTAGAAATCAAAATATGCCTCAATGAATGGAGATTGAGACGAAGTCCCATTCAATGACGGTTCCCTTAGATTAAGGATAAATCAATTACATAATTATGTGTGACAAATATAAATACACTCAATATAAGTTGATATTAATTGTAAAACAATCATAGGTCATCCAGACTTATTCATCGTATGACATAATCAAGAAGTATAGGTTTAATCCAATGAATTGAAATTGGGTTAAGAAGTTCCCTTACAGAAATTCGACAGCCTAACGACATCACTTTAAAATTCAAAAAATGAGTTAATAAGAGATAAAAATTGTATCTAATCGCATGGGCATAAAATTTACAGCAATAAGTATATATAATAACATATCCCAACATTAGGAATATGTAAATTAAAAGACCTAACAAAAAGAAGTCTTTTAAAATGAGGAGGGTGAAAGGTTCCCTTATCGATTTGGGTAACTTCCAAAACATACACCCCATGAAATAAGTACTATAAAATGTTGATGTAAATACCCATAAAATAAAGTATATTTCAGAAATAGAAGAATAATGGGCAGTACATACACCACTCAAAATATATAGTGGCAAATATATCATGAATCTCACGGGAATAAAAAGTGAGATAAAAACCCCTTACCTTGTTTTAATCAATCAAGTCCTATGACCAAAAGTTAATAAGAATAGAATGAATCATATAATACCATGAATATCAAAAGAATCATGATAATATATATCAAATGGAAGTACACAATACACCACATGCAATAAATAATTGGCGAACAATGGAAATCTCATGGAATTAAAAGTGAGATCAGAAATCCCTTTATCTCAAGTCCGACTTGTCTTGTTCGTTTCATTATATGCCTAAATAATAAACTCTGGTCAATTTATAATTTCATAAGGAATTTATTTTATTTTTATTATTCAATTCATATCACATATTACCGTGTTATAATAATTAGTTAATTTTGTGAGTTCATATCATATGTTTTGTCGATGTTCGGTACATGAGTCAACAATGAACTTGTTTGAAGAGAATAATCCATGTAGTTATAAGTAAATCATTTCTATAATGGTGTTCATGGTTTAAATATCATATATATCAATTATATATGTATTCAATAATATTACATAAGGTTTGGAGATAATAAATGAAATGCACCATTCATTGAGACGGTAGATCGTACCTACGCATGAACGCTACTTTAATTTTTTTCTCATATTTATGGACATTAAAACTAAATTAACATAGATATATTACAATTACAGTATAATATATATGTTATATAGGTAAAATAAGTTCATTAATTGAATTTTTTATAAATTCCATGTTTGGCATGAAAAGAGTCACATCACTTGAGGGGGTGGTAGACCACACTTCCTCATATGAAATTATCGCATTTCCACAACATGCAAAACATAAAGGTATGTTTTAAATATAAAATAGATTAGAATAGAGGGGACATAAATATAATATTTATAATATATAAATATATTTCCATCATAATATCCACCATGAAAAGTGTTAAAATAATATTGAACAATCATCGTTTCTTGAGGCAGTAATTCACCACCCACAGAAATAGTATGTTCTTTAACCATTAGACGGAGGTGTGTGTAAGTGTAGGTATAATACTTATCATAACAAAATTCTAGTATATTTTTGATACTGGTGTTATTATGGGATAAAATAATAATAATATTGTGGTGAGTGAAGAAGGAAAATAAAAGGAAGAAACTCAAGAGAAGAAATTACCTCTAAATCGGGTAACTCTTTTTGATTTGAGCCAAAGGATTCTTTGGAAATACTTATGACCAAAGTGAGGATTATAGGAGTTATAGAGGGATGTGGATAGATAATATGATCATATGTTGGATGAGACAAGGGCTTGATAGGTGTGGGTAAGGGGTAGTGGTGGGGGCCTTTTATAAGAGGGAGGATGGTCACTTTTGGAAAGTCTTGAAATGTTACTTTATTATAAAATTATTTTCGGATTTTAAAAGTCCCAAAATGATAAATTTCAAGGACAAGGTGATAAGGGTTCTAAATCCACCCATACAATAGGTTTTATACAAGTTTATTTCTTATATTTTACCTTATCGTTTCATTTTATTTAAATCGTTCATTAATGAGGTAATCACTGCATCATCATGGTGTCATAAATAAATTTATTAATTTAATGTATAAAAATTATTAAAAAATACCATGATGTAGGAAATATTTTTAGATTTAAAATTACTATTTATATTCTAAGAGATCATTTATGTAAAAAAAATTAAAATTGTTTTAATTAGGTGTTACATAGTTTGGTTATATTTTCCTTTCATTAAAAATAATATGATAAAAGGTCACTATCACACAAAATTAATTCTACGGGGTCCCTAATTTGGTAAAAGGCATCACATGGTCGGAAATGACACAACCAAGAGGATTTTGACACATGTTGGGGTCATTTTATATTATTATGACATTATTTTATTACCCTTAACTACATGATTACTAATTAATCATGATAATTAAATATAATTGTCATCTTTACTATTCATAAAGTCCATAAACAAGAGTCTTAATTACATAATTTGGACCTTATGATTACAAATATGCAATCCATTTTACCAAATTCCAATCACATAAATTTAAGTAATTAATTTAAAAATAATTCTTGTTGTCACAAAAAAAGACGGGTTTTTAAGAAGTAAAATTTATCAAAAGATTGACTTGTTTTTACAACCAATTGAAAAGATATATTACTTTCAATGAAAAAAATTGTATTAAATGATAAAAATATAATTCAATTACACTTTAAAACCAATTAAAAGTATAATATTCCTATATAATTAAATTAGATGAAAAAGTAGTTTTGAAGTAAAATTCTGTATTTTTCACTATTCATTAAAAATGAACATTTTTCAGAAAAATACAAAACATTTAACCAAAATAATTTTGATATTCCAATTTCAAAAATGAATTCCATTTTACCAAATTCAAAACATTAAGGTTTCATTAATTAATTTGATAATTAATTCACTCTTTCAAAACAAATAGTGTGTTTTTAAGAAACAATATATATCAAAATATTGACACATGTTTATGTCCAATTTCAAAGTGAAATTAATTCCAATGACCACCATTGGATTAAATGGTAAAAATCTATTTTAACTACACTTTAAACCCAATTTAAAAGATAATATATCCTTATAAATAAATTATATTAAAAGGAGGTTTTGAATTAAAATACATCATTTTTCACTAAAATGATCTTTATCGTAAAAATAACAAAAATTTACACAAAGTACATTTTGATGTCCCATTTCTAAAGAAGGATTTTATTTTATCAAATATATCATATAAAATTGACAAAAGGTAGTTTTAAAAATGATTCTCCATCAAAATGCGGTTAATCGACCTTTTAAAGAATATTAGAATATTTATTCTTAAAATTGGATTCATTTGCATTTTAAGCCTGTATCATTTTTTGGGTAATTGTTAAAATATTTAACAAACATATATAATCATTTTTTAGTTAGTTTTGTTCATTCCCGCCACTACAACAACAATGCATTAACTACCATTGAAAATAATATTATTATATTATTAGTGTGAAATGTAAGATTTCAAAGAAACTCATTGTTGTGTATTTGTTATGCCATCGAACATAGAATTCCATTTAAAGTAACATTAACATTTTATTAAAAAATATTAATAAATAAGAAAATTTCATATTATTTATTTACCTAGGATGTTACATCCTTCCCCCCATTAGGGAATTTCATCCTCACAATTTTAAAATTGGGCTCAGAAACTTTATTGAAATCCCCACATCGGAAAAGGAGTAAATAAAATTATTACTTTAAAATAAAGAAAAAGAAGTACAATGGTCTTCGGAAATAATAGATACTAGGATCCCATGAAAACATGGATATGGAAGATAAAAAAGGGCCATGTTCTGATGGAGAGTGATAGAAAACATAATTAGGATAATGTTAACCACAAGAAAATCACAAACATGTGATTAGTTAAATGGTATTTGATTCCCCAGTAGGAAAAGTTAACAGATAATGTTTTTGTTTTAAGTTACGTTTCATTCAGGAATTTATTTAGGAGCTTAACTAAAACATAAGGAAACATACTCACTTGTCATTTAGACTTTCATATCTTACTAGATTTCATACATAAACTCATATTTTCTCCAAAAGATTAGTATTTAGTATGACGTTTTCACATTAAGAGTGCTATAATCAGCTTCTTGAGAATCACCTAATCCAAAAAAAAGAACTATATATTTCCGATGTCTTTAGAAATTAACTAAAAACAAAATGTTTAGTATAAGATTATATAACACCCAAAAGTATATTCTTTTATAAAAAGAAATACTACTCTTAATCTCCAAAATTCAACCAAAAGAACCCAAGGTTCAAGAAAGACTATTAAATAAATAGCTATCCATAAAATTCTTCAAAGAAAACCAAACTAAGATTGAAACCAAAATCTCTAAAGGATTTAATCACATAGTATTCCAAGGTAAATCTTAACATTTATCTCCAAATTACATCAGTTAGTCTTAAAGTCTCATACTGAAAATTAATGAACTTAATCACATATCTTCCATGATTGGTTAATCATTTCCATAGATAACCCGAAATCAACTTATTCATGATTTATGAGATCATATAACTAGAAGAATTATTCATACTAATCAGGGACCCCATGTAGTCTCATGGTAGGCAATAAATACCAGTCGCACTTTGGTTGGGGGTTCGATTCCCGCAGCTTCATCCGACGCGATAGGTTGTCACATCGTTTGTGTGTTGTCCCTTTTCAAAAACTACATAAATTTTTAACATTCCCAAAAAGAGATAAATTCATCAAATATATCCATAAAATATTTTAACCACAAAGGATATCTAATATCTTTCATTTTGAATCCCAAAATGTATTAACCGATAATTTCCTCAAATTCAAGGATCATATAATCCAAAATGGTTCTTTATAACTATATCTACAAAAGAAAAGATAATTATTCCTTGAATAAAATTTTCATATATCAAACATCAGAGTTACACATATAATAAAAATTCTTATAATTTAATCCCATCATCAAAAGAGCATTAAAACTTTTAAGCATTTCACCATACTAAAATATACCATAAGTGTTGAATCCCTTATATGTTGACTTCTTACTCATTCAGCATTCTTCATGATCCATTAACCATTACTTTATAACTTATTCTGAAATACTTCTTTCCTACAAACAAAATCATGAATCATATCCTAATATTTCAACAATAGGAAAACATATGTTAAAAAATAATCCATACCTTTCATGGGTCATTTTCAGTTTCTTAATCCTCAATGGGAATGGAATTAGGTATTAGTAAACGAATATTTGTATGATTCTGGCGATCCCATTTTGGAAACATCTTCGTAGGGCATGTGTTTGCATAATGACCATGAAAACCACATTCAAAACATTCAATTGATCCTTCATAAAGAAATTATTTCCCTTTCCTAGAGTAAACTAGATGCTTCCTTTTTCCATGGAAGGTTCTTGCTTTATGACCTTCATTTCCAAATCTATAGAATCTTTCTGTCCCTTTGAAAAAATTTCCTATGTTTTTCTTTCCCCATATTTGACACATAGATTTTTGAACATACTTACCTGTATGATTATTACCTGAACGTCCGTAGGGATTTGTTTTTCACATATATGTTGCCTTATAAAAATCACTACGGATCAGGTGGTCAATCATTACTCCATATAGTTGTTTGGGAATAACCACAAGTGTCCTCATTGTAGCTAAAATATCATTCAGTTCCTCATTCAGAAAACCATTATAATTTTCTTCACATCCAGTGTTACTTCGGTTCCTGCTAGATCTAGACATTTACTAAAACCAAAAAGGTCAGTGTGAGTATATCTGTAAAACCATCATATAATATATTATGAGGGGGGTAAATACTAAGATATACTTATTCATGTTATCATTAACTCATTCACATTATAAAAATAACTATGAATCTTTCTAAAATCCTAACCATTATGGAAATGCCACTTAAGCGTAAAAAAATACCCTAACCTCTAAATTTATATAAACCGACCGTTGATACCAACTATAAGGACCCAGCCTTAAAACAATACATAATCCTGAATTTAAGGAATAATTCACATTGAGGATCTTTTCAGGTTTAGAGTTTTAGAGAATTAGGACATAGGTATTACATCTCAAAGAATTATAATGTAGACACTTCTACTCAGTTTCCATTTTTTCATAAAATAAAAACTCTTAAAAAAAGAAACATGACTAGTTCCATGTTTTAGATAATATATATTTCCTTGATCTCTTCCTTGACCCTATTCGACTTTATGTCCTGTGAAAATCATTTCGAAAACCTGGGATGAGCATAAAAATCTTAGTAAGGGATATAAATATATAGAAAGAAAACATTAGTCCATGTATACATAAGAATCAATGAAATCATACTTTACTCATAAAACATAAGTACTTTAACATACCTCATGAAATCATAAGATTTATGAATAAATCTTAGAGATAATAAGACATCAAGGTAACTTGAGTCATTTTTAACATTCTTATGTATGGAGTAACCCGGATGGTTACATTTGGAATACCCATCACAGTATATTCCCTAAATCTCTTCGGAGAAACCTTAGAATTTAACTCCTTCGCGTTACCCAATGCATTAGAGAGCTATCTCGGGCCCTACCTCCCATAGTTTATCAAAAAACTACCCGTCTTCATAAACATTGGACAAGAACCATAACATAATCAAATCACATAAAACATGCATAAAGGAAACATAACATTTCAACATTTAAATAACAAGATATCAATACAACACATTGATATAATCGAAAAATTATCAGAACCATTTTCAATACCAAAATAAAAGAAAATTAAAACATGATATTTATTTTTCATTTTAAAAAAAAATATGGCTTGTAGAGGAAGATGAAACTCAAATAATGGTCACGGTGGCGGAGGAGACGTTGTCGCTGCATACATAAGACAAAAGCATTCCTTTGGTCATTTAGTAAAATGCTTAGTGTAAAAAGATTCCTTTTGAATGAAATTATATTTAAAAAGGGTTTTATACACAGTATAAAATAAAGTCATGTAGAAATAAAAAGATGCCTCAATGAATGGATATTGAGACGAAGTCCCGTACAAAGACGATAACCTTAGATTAAGCATAAATCAATTACATAATTATGTGTGAAAAATATAAATACATCCAATATGAGTTGATATAAAGTGTAAAACAATCAGAGGTCATCCACATATATTCATAGTATGACATAATAAAGAAGTAGATGTTTAACACAAAGAATTGAGATTTGGTTAAGAAGTTCCCTAACAGAAATTCGACAGCCTAACAGTGTCACTTTAAAATTCAGAAAATGATTTTATGAGAGATAAAAAGGGTATCTCATTACATGGATATAAAATTTACATCAATAATGATATATAATAACATATCCAAACATTATGAATATGTAAATTAAAAGACCTAACAAAAATAAGCCATTTAAAAAGAGGAGGGTGAAAGGTTCCCTTACTGATTTGGGTAACTTTTGAAACGTACACCCCATGAAAGAAGTACTATACAATGTTGATGTAAATACCAATAAAATAATTTATATTAAAAAAATAGTAGAATAATGGGAAGTATATACACCACTCAAAAGAGACAGTGTAAAATATATCATGAATCTCATGGGAATAAAAAGTGATATAGAAACCCCTTACCTCGTTGTAATCAATCAAGTCATATGACCAAAAGTTAATAAGAACAAAATGAATCACATAATACCATGATTATAAATATAAAAATGATAATATATATCAAATTTAAGTACATAATACACCACATTTAATAAATAATTGGTGAACAAAAGAAATATCACATAATTAAAAGTGAGATAAGAAATCCCCATACATCAAGTCCAACTTGTCTTGTGCATTTCTTTATATTCCTGAATAATAAACTTTGGTCAATTTATAGTTTCTTAAGGACTTAATTTAGAGATTATTATTTAAATCATGTCACATATTATCATGTTATAATAATTAGTTAATTTTGTGAGTTCATATCATACATTTTGTCAATTTTCGGTACATGATTCAACAATGAACTTGTTTGAAGAGATTTTTCCATGTAGTTATATGCACATCATCTCCAGAATGGTGTTTAGGATTTAAATATCATATATATATAGTATATATGCGTTCAATAATATTCCATAATGTTTGTAGATATGAAATGAAATGTGTCGTTCATGGAGACGGTAGGTTGTACGTACGCATGAACACTACTTTCATTTTTTTTGTCATATTAATGGACTTTAAAACTAAATTTAACATAGATAGATTATAAATAAAATAAAATATATATGTTATATAGGTAAAATATTTTCATTAATTAAATTATTTATAAATTATATGTTTTTCATGAACGAGTCACGTCACTTGAGGGGGCGGTAGTCCACACTTCCTCATATGAAATTATCGCATTTGCACAATATGCAAAGCATAAAAGTATATTTTAAATATAAAATACAGAAGCATATAGGGGACAGAAATATAATATTTATCATATATAAATATTGTTTCATCATAATGGCCACAATGAAAAGTGTTAAAAGAAGATTGAACAATCATCGTTTCGTGACGCAGCAATTCGCTGCTCACAGAAACAGTATGTTCTTTAACCATTAGATGGAGGTGTGTGTAAGTGTAGGTAGAATCCTTATCATAACAGAATCCTAGTATATTGAGGATACTGGTGTTTTTATGGGATCAAATAATAAGATGATATTTTTGAGTGAAGAAGGAAAATAAAAGGAAGAAACTCCAGAAAAGACATTACCTCTAAATCGGGTAACTTTTTTTGATTTGAGCCAAAGGCTTCCTTGGAAAGACTTCTTCAAAAACTGAAGATTCTAGGAGTTATAGAGGGATGTGGAGAGATAATATGAGTAGAGTTTGGATGATCTAAGGGATTTGGAGGTGTGGGTAAGGGGGTAGAGGTGGGGACCTTTTATAAGAGGGAGGAGGGTAACTTTTGGAATGTCTTGAAATGTTACTTTATTATAAAATGTTTTTTGTATTTTAAAGGTCCCACGAGGATATATTTCTAGGATATGGTGATAAGTGCTCGAAATAAACCCATCAAATAGGTTTTTGACAAGTGTAAGTCTTATATTTTACCTTATATTTTCATTTTATTTAAATTGTTCATTAATGAGGTAATCACTACATCATTATAGTGTAATAAATAAATATATTTATTTAATGTCTAAAAATTATAAAAATATATCATGATTTAGGAAATATTTTTTTCTTTACAATGAATATTTATAGTCTAAGTGATCATTTACGTAAACAAAATTAATTTTTTTTACTTAGTTGTTACATAGTTTGGTTATATTTTCATTTCTTTAAAAATAATATGATAAAAGGTCACTGTCACACAAAAGTGATTCCATGGGGTCCCTAAGTTGGCACAAGCCATCAAATGGTCGTAAATTACACAAACAAGAGGATTTGGACACATGTTGGTGTCATTTTATATTATTATGATATTATTTTATTACCCTTAACTACCTGATTGCTAATTAATCCTGATAATTAAAGATAATTGATGTCATTACTATTCATAATGTCCAAAAACAAAAGAGTCTTAATTAAATAATTTGGACATCATGATTCCAAATATGGAATCTATTTTACCAAATTACAAACATAGAAATTTCATTAATTAATTTAAAAATAATTCTTGTTGTCATAACCAATGATGGGTTTTTAAGAAGTACAATTTATCAAAAGATTGACTTGTTTTTACATCCAATTGAAAAGTTAAATTACTTCAAATGAACAGAATTGTATTAAGTAATAGAAATATAATTAAATTACACTTTAAAACCAATTAAAATTATATTCTTACTATATAATTAAATTACAGGAAAAAGCAGTTTTGAAGTAAAATGCAGTATTTTTCACTATTCATTAAAAATGAACATTTTTCAGAAAAATACCAAACATTTATCCAAAGGAAATTTGACATTCCAAATTCAAAAATGAAGGCCATTTTACCAAATTAAAAAAATAAAATTTTCATTAATTATTTTTATAATTAATTCCCGCTGTCAAAACAAATAGCGTGTTTTTAAGAAAAATAATATCTATCAAAATATTGACACTTGTTTATGTCCAATTTCAAAGTGAAATTAATTCCAATGACCACCATTGGATTAAATGGTAAAAATATATTTTAACTAAACTTTAAACCCAATTAAAAATATATTATAACAATATAAATAAATTAGATTAAAATGAGGTTTTGAATTAAAATACATCATTTTTCACTAAAATTAACTTTATCTAAAAAATAACAAATCTTTACACAAAGTACATTTTTATGTCCCTATTATAAAGAAGGATTTTATTTTATCATATATAACATATAATATTGAAAAAAATTATTTTTAAAAAGGGTTTTCCATCAAAAGGAGGTTAATCGACTTTTTAAAGAATATTGGAATATTTATTCTTAAAATTTGATTCATTTTCATTTTAAGCCTATATAATTTTTTTGGGTAATTGTTAAAATATTTAAAAAACAAATATAATAATTTTGTAGTTAGTTCCCTTCATTCCCGCCATTACAATGGCTAGGCGTTAACTACCATTTAAAATAATATTATTATATTATTAGTGTACAACGTAAGATTTCAAAGAAACTCGTTGTTGCGTATTGGGTATCCCAACGAACATAGAATTCCATTTAAAGTGAAATTAACATTTTTCCCATATATTAATAAATATGAAGATGTCATATTCTTTATTTACCTGGGATGTTACAAAAAAATTTATTCTCCAACCTTTTATCAATGAGTTTTCATTATTAACATTGATTAATAACCCATTTTGATTTAATTTATCATCAAATCCCAGGTTATAAAGTCCACTCGTAGTCAAAATATAATGTTAATGGATTTCCACAAAGAGGGATTCCATCATCATTAATTAATATACCTCAAACCATTTCTTTCCGTTATAATTTATCTTTATTTTTTGATCAAACCTAAAAATAACAATTCCAACAAAATATTCATTCACATTTATTAAAACGTTCATATTTCCAATTAATTGTGATGATAACCCACAATAATGAATCTATTTATTTATATTATTTGTTTTTTTGAAACATTTCAACCAATATTTTATCCCTATTTTTATTTTCTTTCTAGGTGATGACCAACTGGGTTTATACATGGGTTTTTCTCTCTTAATTTAATTTAGGAGAAGTATAGATTCCATAATTTTATTTTTCTAGTGGGGAAGAAATATTTTCTTTAAGAATCATGATTGGTTGCAATTAAGCTATTTAGCTTCAATTTCTATTGGAAGATTTTTTCTTCATATAATCTGTGAAATTCAAAGACATCTGAATAAAGATAGATCAATGAAAAAATATACATAAAAACTATTTCATTAATTTTTTTTGGATATGTTCTCATATTCTATTGTTTAATCATAAATTATTTCATCTCAAGAATCTTTTTGTATCCCCACATTGGGTAATTTTTTGACCATAATAAATGAAAAATTATAACTTCCTTAAAGGACATTTCATTTCACCTCAATCTCTATACATGTATTCATCTCTTGAATAATTTCTTGGTTACTAGTATTATTTTATAAATTAGGATATATATATATATATAATTTTGATTCTTCTTCTATTTTATGAGAAATCATCCGATTTTTATATTTAATCATCAATTAAATTAAGAAATTTACTCAAGATATAGGCTCAATTATCACATATTATATTCCCAACATGATTTTATGATTTTTAGTATTTTTATATAATTAATTATTCATGAAATTTATAAACAATTTATTCTTATTTAATAAAGTTTATTTAATTTTGGTTTTGAGATTATTCTTTAGATTGTTAAATTCTTCCTCTGGAGCTTCAACCACATTATTTTTCTATTATTTACATGCATAATATCGTCAATTATATAAGTATATTATTTTATTTTTAACTTAAGTGAAAACAATTTTACAAATAATTTTTGAGAAACATTATGTTTTCACACTACATTTTATAGATACATAATTTCAGATTCAAATTAATATTGATACTATGATTAAACCTTTAACATCTCATTAAATTTACTTATTTCTCATCAACTATAGTAATGGATCCTCAAGAGAACCATCATCTTTCATCTTGAGAATAAAAAAAAATTCTGGTTATTCTTCTTCCCGAGTTTTAGTTTATGTCTTCTCAATAATTTCTATTATTACATATATTATATCTAAAATAAATTCAACCTCTTAATTATGAATACATGAATCCTCTTCATCTTTTTATTTTATCATCATTTTTTTCTAATGAAATATTATTTCATAGATGTTTTCTAGTTTAAACATTTTAATTGGCCTAAAAATTCTCCACTGGATCTATGTGTATTAAGTTCTATCTTCTCGATCAAACTTCCTTATAATAATTATTAAAATATTTCCAACCATCATATAATCGAAACAAGTTATCCACATTATTCATTTAAATCTTCCTTTACACCACTTGAATATTCTTTCCAAAATTGATATAATTTCATTACTTAGACTTTTTTTGTTTCAAGCATCATTAAATTCAATTTTCCTCAAATATTGAAATGTGATATCATTAATTAAATTACATTGTGTTTACTTTGGTTTAACAGGATTATCATATTAAACTATCATTTTATTTATATCATAAAGAGATACTTTTATAGGGTTTTTTATTCCAGATATGATAATTTTTTAATTTTAAATGGTGGAAACCTCCTTAGAATATTTTTTACAATTTATATATCATTCATTTCATCATAGATTCCATAAATAACTCATATATCCTTAATGAGATCATTTATGAAACCATCAACGATTTCTTTTAGGCTCACCCTTAAATCCCCAAACTTATTGTCTATCATATATAATAATTCTTGGATTTCTTTTTTATCCCCTTAATACATGGTGTAAATTTTATCCTGAATATTTTTTATATGAAAAACACATTAAATTCATATATATATGATTTGGATGATATATAAATAAATCATTTTTTTCATTTTCATCATCATTAAGTAGTTTTATATTAGCTTTAGGGGATGAATATTTTGTGAAACTACTTATATAAATTTTATGCAATGTCATTGACTAAATGTCTAGTACATGTTATTTTGGATGTAATATCATTTGGTTGTTAATGATTTTATACTTTTATCTATCAAATAAATTTACTCATTTTGTGTTGAAGTGAGTACTAGTGTTGGAATTATAAACTAATAGATTCACTAGTTCGAACGTTCTATTTCTGATTCCCCTTATTGCTAACATTATCTAAAATATAAACTAATAGTTGAGGGTGGGGTGATGAGGGTGGGAGTGAATTAGTGGGTTTATTTTATTTATTTTATTTGATAATATATTATTCTCATGTTTAATACAAACCCACAACCCTGTCAGTCATATTAATATCCAATAACAAAATATAGAAATTATTATAGATACATTAAGATTTTACTTAGTTTACTAATTAGGATTATTCCAAGAAGCACACACAAATATTGTTTTGATATACCTGATGATATCAGTACTAAGTATTGATGAATAAATTTTTCGGAAATATTCACTATTGATCTTTGGTCTACCCCCCTTTACTCTTTATCCACTAACAGTTTTAAGGGGGATTAACAAATGTTCCCTGACTTAATGATTGATCAAAAGAGTTAGTCCTAAAGTGTAACACCAAACTAGTATTGGTATATTAATTTTTATTTCACTATTCTAATTAAAACTATACCTTCAATAAAATTCATCCCTACAATAATAATTCACTTTAAATATACATATATATAAACTGAATCTTTAAAATAGAATAAAACTATTTCTTAATTTATCTCTAAAATATGAAGGGGTCAATCTTTTAAATTGTTCTTTTTGAATTTGCTGCATGTCAGAACCAAATTTGTACTTTTATCCACACATTAGACTTCAATTAAATTTTATAAATTCAAGCTATATCCCATTAAATAAAAGTTAGATTTGAATTATAAAATATTTTTAGAATTACATTCTTTCAAGAATGAGAACATTTATTATTGGATGATTCTCATAAAAATTTATATTTTATGGTCTGATGATCTCCACTATACTGTAATACTCAATAAACCTCAAAATACATATAACAATAGAATAATATCATATGTAAACTTTTAAAATATCAAACTATGATCTTATCAAATTCCATAAAGAGTATATCTTTTGTGAATTGGTATAAAAATTGTGTTTTTGAAGTATATTTTTGAATTATCTATGTGTTCAAGACATTCTAATGTTGTCTCCCTAATATATCACAGCCACCTCGTCTGTGGAAGGATCCGGTAATCCTGTATTTTACTGAACCAAACTAATTTTTCAAGGGTTCTTTATTATGGTGCATGCACTGTCATTATAGAATAATAAATATCATTATTTCATGACTAGACTCATTTTTTCATAGAACTATCTCATGGTTTATCATGATGTTAATCTTAAAAAAATGATTTAATCTACCATATAATATGATACGACATGGTATAACTCTAAAAATGTGATTTAATTTTCCACTGCATTAAGAAAACCAATTTACCATAGTGTAATAGATAATTAATCTCATGAAGCTCCCCTCTATAGTGTGATCACCAAAATTAATAAATAAATATGTCTTATTTAAACAATAATGAAACAAATATCTAATAGGATACTCCACGTCTACTCCAACCATATCTAAATCTCGTGTAATCCCAAATATCATCAAAAATAATTTATTTTATCCATGATAAATGATAAACACAACATTTCCACCATTGGTTATATAATTATTTTATTGAATCAAACAATAATACAAAAAATGAATTAATTGGATCTAGTATCATTATAACATGATGTTTCCCTACATTAGGATTTAGTTCACATGTTCTTTGTCCCAAATTCTATCCAAAATGTGATGTGGTTTTATATCATGGATTCTATGTATTTACTCTCTTTTCTTTTATAAAAAAAAAATAAAAATTACCTACATTATTTTTTCTCATTTAGTTTTTTACTTAAACACTTTACACACTAACAATGTTGTTTTAATTCATCTCAATTTCATTGTTTTGTTTTCCGGTATAAAAAATAATTTAAATAATTAAACAATAAAAAGTATGACTAAAAGTATAAGTATAATATAATTAAAATAATAACACTAGATTAAAGTTTTAATACAAGCATTTTGAATTATATGATATAAACCAAATAATTAAACTTATTAGAGGTTAACAAAAATCCTAAATTATATAAAAATTAAAATTAAATTTAGAACATATCAAATATTCCAACACATAAACTTTTGTTTCCCCTTGAGCATAGATCTTCACATAACTATAAAGTAAATCCATCACAATCACTTTTTAAACAAAAAAGTCTAATAATATTAATAAATTTTAAAATAAAATGTATATTTTTAGGAATCACATGAAAAAAATTTCTCAACTCATTAATTTTATATAAAACCAATCCACCATGAATTTTATTTTCCCTCTTATTTTCCATTTAGTTTTATTTTGATATGGGATTTTTGATTCTACATTTCAGAAAATATAGCTTTTAATTTTCATTCCAACTTAATCATGGGATCATTTATCATACTGTTTTTGTATTTTTTGTTTTTATATTGTATTTTCAATAGAATTTAATCACAGAACATGGTACACATTCACCTATCACTATTTGTTTGATCACCACATGAAATTATTTTTTATAATTCCAAAAAACAACATAGGTTGAGTATGAATGACTATTAATGTAATCAAAATACATATGAAAGACAGTCACGAACCATACCTCGGTGCTCGTGCCGTGACTACCCCAAGACTACCTTCTATAGGCCAGGGGCTAGTGACTTGAATCGGAAAGGCGTATCCAAAAAATGGAAGGCATTTCCTTTTTAACATGTATATACACACAGTCCAAGAACACGACAAGATGAAACCAATAAGTAAACCGATTTAGTAAAAAGTGTGATAAAAGTAAGGATCCATAATACTATCCCAACTGGAAAAGTACAATACATCTAAAAAGTACAAAATATATGAAAGGTGAAAAGCAGCACCTGGATCGTCCACCATAGATCGTACTAGAAGGGTTGTTACAGATCACGATCAGTTGTTCTTGTGTCACATCATGCCAAATTATAACGCCCCGACCCTAGTTACCCAGAGTCGGTGCATTATTACATAACATTGTCATGATCACAAGAAAGATCAAATCTCGAAAGACCGATTGGTTTAGTAGCCTTGGAAACACTAGATATATTCATAAGTTTTACATTACATCATAAAATGAAAATCTACTACAACAACATAATTTCTCAACAGTCCACACTATTATCCCCTCATAATGTCCCTGCAGGTCATTCATAACTTACTTCTTCACATCCTGGGAAAAATAAAACATAGTAAAGGGGTGAGCTCAAATGCCTAGAAAGGATAACAATATAGAGGAACATTCAAAAATAAGCATAAACATTTAAGGCAATGAATTACTAAAACAAAAGACTTTTAAACTTGAACTTCAACATAGTATGGCAAAAGTAAAATGAAATAATTCCATTTACTTGTTCACATGGATATTCTACTAATCGAATAATCACATGCAATATCAATAACCACTTTCATAGTGTTGGAATGCATAATGCTGAACTTTAATTTCTTTGTCAAGGCCTCGTCCCAAGACCTAGGGGCTAACTGTAACCGAAACCCAACCCGGAGTGCCTCTAATAACCGGACACCAACCCGGAGTGCCTCTAATAACCGGACACCAACCCGGAGTGCCTCTAATAACCGGACACCAACCCGGAGTTCCCCTAAAAACCGGAGACCAAACCAGAGTTCCTCTAATAACCGGAGACCAAACCGGAGGGCTTACATTTACCGGTCCCCAACCTGGAACATACTTGTCTAATACATTCATCTGAATGAAAGGTTGAAATATAACATAATCATTCGGATTACAAATAACTTATGAAATGTCAATACTCTAAACAAAAACCATGAGTGACATAAGAATAACTTATCCACAGTAAAAAATATCACAAAACCTTCAATAAAATATGGATGTTTTGTATCATAATAAATCAACTTCAAATAAGCTTAAAATCCATCAAAGGATGTTGACATAGATGAAATTAAAACTATTTTATAGAAATATCTTTTTTTTTGAAATCATTTTAAAAGTAACATAATTATAAAATAATACATTCAATTTGAAAATATTCTTATAAGCTTGTAAGGGAAGCTTTGACGATTTTATAACGGCGGTAAATAGCCAAACCTGCCGTATAAGTTAAAAAAAACATTCTTACCTTAAATTTGTCGAAAAGGTTAAAAGTGCCTTGTTTGGAAAACGACGGAAAGATTCCTTTCGGAACACATAAGGGTATAAATGACTTTAACCCATATTCTTGTAAATAGTAAAAATGTTTTGAAATACATTAGTAAGAAACATGGATGTGGATGATAAACAGATCCCAGTAAATTATTACATATAAACAACCTCGGATAATGAAGAGATTGTGAAATAACCCTTACCAATTTGGTAACTTATGAAACATACAACCCATGAAAGAGGTATCATACAATTAATATGTAAATACACATAAATTAGAGTGTATTACACAAAGAATATAATTATGGGCAGTACATACACCACACAAAAGGTAATGGTGGTAATATGGCATGAATATCACGGGAATAAGGAGTGAGATGAAAACCCCTTACCTTGTACTTTTCCTTGGTTGGGGTAGGTTAACCTCCTGTATAATAGTGAAGTAATTGTTATTAAATTATACAAGAATCATATATATTAATATGATATCATATATGATCGTTTAATATTGATTTGATAATAATATCTTAGTATTATCGTTGTTTCGGGTGTTAACTTACTTGTTTTATTTTATATGATTTGTTACGTAAGCCATGTTTGTAATGAATAGGTTGTATATTATTCATATCCAGAATGATATCAAGTCCTTAAACATCATTTTTAAATCATCAAATGATAATTATACTTGAATGGATACGATGGAGAATGAATCTTATCGCGTTCGTGGAGACGGTAGTCCGTACGTACGCACGAGCGACAATATCATTCTTTTGATATTAAAATAATATATAAATGGATGTTATATCATATATACAGAATAATTAACATGTTATATTTATTATTTACATGAGTTACACATCATTATTATACCCATCCAAATAATAATATATTGAATAACAATTACACCACGACGTGGAGACGGTAAGCCGTACGTACGCACGTATGGTTACATCTTATTCAAAGGGTGGATAGAATACTGAATATGGTTGTACCATATTTATAATAAAATCACAGTATATGTGAGATACTGGAGTTATTATTTTAGAATGGTAACAACAAAGGAATAAGAAGTGGAAGAAGAAATGAACTTGGAAAAAGGGTGGTGAAATCCTTACCTCTTCTTCGGGTTCTTCCTTTTGATTTGATCAAAAGGGCTCCTTAGGTTGGATTTCTGATCAAACTAAGGCCTCTAGGTTTTAGTTAGGGAAGTTGGGAGAGTATTTGGGCAGAGTTTGGTCGAACAAAAAGGCTTTGAAGGTGTGATGAAATGAGAGGGAGGAGTGCCCTTTTATAAGAGGGGTGAGGGGCACCTTTGGAAAAGCGAGAGATATTAGTTTATAATAAATTCATAATCGGTTTCAATGGCTCCAAAGTTTACTATTCAAAGTTTAAGGTGGGTATGGGTCGAAAAAAACTCAACCAATAGAATTTAGACAGGTTTGGGTACTTATATTATCCTTATCTTTATGTATTAACTCTAAGTTAATTAGTTTCACTTTTACAATGTCTCTTTGTATTTTTATAAAATATGGTTAATAAACTTCCTATATACATCCAAGTGACCCCCAAGTGGTCCATTAATTATTAACCTATCATGATATAAGTCTCTTGGCCGAACCTTAGATTTTTATGAATTTAATATCAATTAATAATATAATATTTGTTTTAAGAACTCTTTTATGTCAATTTTGACACTATTCAACTGTTGATTTTTTTTGAAACTCATAACAGATTGATTACTTCGAAAAAAGTAAATTATATCAATACTAATATATCATATTATCCTAGAAAATTAGTTTAATTCATTAAATGTTTCAAATTATATTTATTTGGGTATTTATAATATCAATTAATTTAATTTTTCACTATTTTAGTAATTACTGCATCATCATTGTGTCATAAATAAATTAAATTATTTAATGTCTAAATATTATTAATAAAATAGTATTATGTAGGAAATCTTTTTATATTTCTAATGAATATTTATAATAAAAAATCAAACATATATAACCCTATGTAAAAATTGTTTTTCTAAAAGATATATGCTTGTGTCATTTTTGTATTCATTTTAACTTAATAAAAAAAAAGTGTCCCTATCACCTACAAGTGGCACCATGGGGTCCCAAAATCGACCCAAAGATGACCATGGTCGAACATTTATCAAAACATAAGGCTAGGACACGTTTTAAGGTAATTTAGTATTATTATAATATTATTTTTTAACCCTTATTTACCAGATTTACCCTTAACCATGGTAAATAAAATATTTACCACAGTAATTATTCAAAATGTCTAAAAATAAAAGTTAACTATTTACACAATTTGGACATCCTGATTCCAAATATGGAATCCATTTTTATAAATTCAAAACACAGAAGTGGCAGAAATTAATTTAAAATTAATTCCCGCTGTCAAAACAAAAAGCGTGTTTTTAAGAGATAATAACTATCAAAAGATTGACACTTGTTTATGTTCGGTTTAATTGTAAAATTATGTCCAATGAACAACATTATATTAAATGGTAAAAATATATTCTAAATATACTTTAACACCACTCAAATTCATAATCTATCACTATTAATTATTTTTATTAAAAAAGTTTTTTTTAATTAAAATTTAGTAATTTTCACTATTCATCAAAATATGAAAGTTATCCGAAAAGTAACAAAATTTCACATTAGGCTAAATTCGATATTCCGAATCCAAAAATGAAGTCCATTTTAAAATATAAAATATATATAATTTTAAAAAGTAGGTATTACTATTCATAACGACTAGTTTAATTGGTTATGGTATGTTAGAACTCGGTGTTGCGTACAAGATAAGCTATCACATTATTCAATGAGAAGCGTACCGTAGAAGCTTGGGGTGTTACATTCTCCCCTCCTTCAAATAATTTCATCCTTGAAATTTCTAGAATACTACCGCATGAAAAGACTCGGGTGGTTCTTCATCATAAGTTCCTCAGGTTCCCACGTTGCCTCTTCCATCTTATGGTTTCTCCACAAAACTTTTACCAGACGCGTCGTCCGGTTTCTCAGCACTTGTTCTCTCGTATCAAGAATCTTGACGGGCTCTTCGCAATAAGAAAGATCAGGTTCCAGTTCTAATTCTTCATAGGTGAGTACATGCGTTGGGTCAGGCATGTATTTCCTCAACAGAGATACATGGAACACATCGTGAACTTTAGAGAGACTTGGCGGCATTGCCAATCGGTAAGCTACAACCCCAATTCGTTCTAGAATTTCGAAAGGTCCGATGTACCTGGGACTCAATTTACCTTTCTTACCAAAACGTATGACTCCCTTCCATGGGGATACCTTCAGGAAAACACGATCACCGACTTGAAATTACAAATCCTTCCTTCGATTATCGGCATAGCTCTTCTGCCTACTTTGAGCTGCTTTGATGTGATTTTGGATTACTTTCAACTTTTCCACCATTTCCTCCACTAGTTCTGGGCCTACAAGTTTTCTTTCACCAACGTCATCCCAACAGGTTGGTGCACGACATCTCTTTCCGTATAACGCTTCATATGGTGCCATCTGAATACTCGAATGGAAGCTATTGTTATAGGAAAATTATATGAGAGGTAAGTAATGATCCCACATACCCTGAAAGTCACGTGAGCAAGATCTCAACATGTCTTCTAGGGTTTGAATAGTCCGTTCTGATTTTCCATCTGTCTGAGGGTGGTAAGCAGTGCTCAAATGAAGTTCAGTATCCAGGGATTTCTGAAGACTTTTCCAAAATCTTGAAGTAAAACGGGGATCACGATCAGAAACAATTGATAGGGGTACTCCATGAAGTCTCACAACTTCATTAATATATAGTCTTGCTAGACGTTCCAGGGGTAGATATTCTCTTATAGCAAGAAAATGTGCTGACTTGGTAAGACGATCAACAATAACCCATATTGAATCATTCCTTCTAGGAGTCTTTGGTAGCCCCATGACAACATCCATCATAATATTGTCCCATTTCCACTCCGGTATGGGAAGAGGTTGCATGACTCCTCCAGGCTGTTGCCTTCCAGCTTTCACTTGCTGACAAACCATACATCTTGACACAAAATCAGCAATCTCCCTCTTCATGTTTTCCCACCAAAAATGTTCCTTCAAATCTCTATACATTTTGGTGCTCCCAGGGTGTATAGAGAAATTGGAACTATGAGCATCATCCAGCAATTCCCTTTTTAGATCAGGTATATCGGGAACACAAAGTCTCTTCCCAAATTTCAAAATTCCATCCTCATACACAAAGTCTCTCAATCTCCCATCATTCACAGCTTTATTCTTCTTTTTAAATTCTTCATCATCGGTCTGAGAACTCTTAATCCTTTCTAGTAAAGATGGTTTGGCAACCATTTGAAAAAGCATTGATGTTTCACCTTCCCTGGTTATTCCCATGTCCATCTTCACTAGATCCATGAAAATTGGAACCCTTTCCATTCTCATATTGTTCAAAACTCCATGGTCTTTTCTTCTCAAAGCATCTGCCACCTTGTATGCTTTCCCCGGGTGGTAGTGTATCGTGCAATCATAATCCTTGAGAAATTCAATCCATCTCCTTTGCCTCATGTTGAGTTATTTTTGTGAGAAAATATACTTCAAACTCTTGTGATCAGTATAAATCTCACATTTTTCACCATAGAGGTAGTGCCTCCATATCTTCAAAGCAAAGATCACAGCTGCTAACTCGAGATCATGAGTAGGATAGTTTTGTTCATGAATTTTCGACTGTCGTGATGCATAGGCAATAACTCTATCATTCTACATAACGACACAACCAAGTCCTTTCTTTGATGCATCACTATAAATAACGAACCCATCATTCCCCGATGGTAGAGTCAATATAGGAGCATTGAATAATCTTCTCTTCAGTTCTTCGAAACATTCTTCACACTCTTTTGTCCAAACAAATTTAACCCCTTTACGTGTGAGCTTCGTTAATGGGTTAGCCAATCGGGCAAAATTCTGTACGAAACGTCGATAATAACCTGCCAAACCAATAAAACTACGTACCTCAGTTATACTCGTAGGTGCTGGCCATTCTTGGATTGCCTTGGTCTTAGAAGGATCAACAGAGATTCCATCTTTAGAGACAATATGGCCAAGAAAAGAAATCTCCTCAAGCCAGAATTCACACTTGCTAAACTTCCCATATAATTCATGCCTCCTCAGAGTCTTCAAGATAATGCGCAAGTGATTTTCATGATCTTCGTAGGTTTTGGAGTATACCAAGACATCATCAATAAATACCACCACAAATTCATCGAGATACTCCTTGAAAACTCTATTCATCAGATCCATGAATACAGAGGGTGCATTAGTCAATCCAAACGGCATTACGGTAAACTCGTAATGCCCGTACCTGGTTCGAAATGCTATCTTCGGAATGTCTTCCTTCTTCACACAAAACTAATGGTATCCAGATCGAAGGTCAATCTTTGAAATGTATTGAGATCCATGCAGTTGGTCAAATAAATCATCAATGCGAGGTAGGGGATACTTGTTCTTTATCGTTATAGCATTGATCTCCCTGTAGTCGATACATAACCTCATAGATCCGTCCTTCTTTTTTACAAAAAGAACAGGGGCTCCCCATGGAGAAACACTAGGGTGAATAAATCCTTTATTACTCAATTCCTCTAGTTGTTTCTTTAGTTCAACTAATTCTACAGTGGCCATTCTATAAGGGGTCTTCGATATAGGCCTTGATCCAGGAATCAAATCAATGGAAAACTCAACTTCTCGTTCTGAAGGATGTCCAGGTAAATCTTCCGGAAATACATCTACAAATTCTTTTACAATAGGTACATCATCTATTTGAACATTCTGTTCCTCACCCACTGTTATTTTATTCTCTTCCTCCCCAATAATTGAATTTAGTTGAGCTATTGAGGGTGGATCTAAATAAGAATTAGGTGGTGACGATTCTGCTCTAAAGATAAGGTGTTCCTTATCATTATCATCAAGAATCGTAACCTCTTTATTCTTAAAATAAATCGTCGCATCATAGTCCGAAAGCCAATCCATACTGAGGATTATGTCAAACTCAATAATAGGTATGACGATGAGATCAGCAGATAACGAATATTTATGTGCTCTAATGGGGACTGATTCAAAAAACTTTGTTGCAATGATACTTCCCTTAGGAGTTTTAACTGACAACTCCCTTGTTAAATCAAATTGGAAATATCTAATTTTCTTAGAAAACTGGGAAGATATGAAACAATGCGATGATCCAGAATCAAATAATGCATTTTCTAAACTTGAGGAAACCATTAAATTACCTGCCACCACGTCTTTCGGAGCTTCTACCTCAGCAGTAGTGATAGCATAAGCTCGTCCTTGATCCCTTGTCCTTTTCTGAGGTAAGTTCTCCTGACGCTTAGGACATTCATTTTCATAATGTCCCATCTCCCTGCAATTGTAGCATTGAACGTTGGTGGCTTTCTTCTTCCCTTTGCAATCACGAGCTTGGTGGCCTTTTTCACCACACTTGTAATAGACTCCCATTCCCTTCAAGCAAGTACCGGGTTGTTTCTTCCCACATTTACCACAGGATGGATATTCAACCTTTCCTTTCTTCCCCTTATTTCCATTCCTAGATTGATCAGTAGGCCTCTTCTTCTCTTGCTTTGCTTTAAAGTCATAAGACTTAGAGAATTCCTTTTCGGTCTTGATAGCACATGAGACAATGTCTTCGTACGATGAAAAGGATTGTGAGACTAATGCTCGACAGAGAAATGGTTTTAACCCATCAAAGAAACGATCAATCTTACTTCTTGGGTTACGTATATAATCTCCAGCATACCTTGCTATCCTTGTAAAGTTAGCCTCATACTTTGTGACATTCTCATCCTCCTTCTGTCTCAAACTCAGAAATTGCCTTTCCATATCTGCTCGATGGTCGCGAGGAAAGTATTTTTCTAAAAACAGATCTTTGAACTCCCTCCATTCCATTTTTGATACTTCATCATCTTCCTTCATATTTTGAATCAATGACCACCATTGATCAGCATCTCCAGTGAGGCGGTAAACTGCCATGATAACTTTTTCCCTTTCATTACTCCCCAAAGCCTGAAATATTTTCTCTAGGGAAAATATCCATTACTTAGTTGCTAAGGGATTTGTACTCCCATTGAACGTTTGTGGTTTTTGCCTCATGAATCGATCTAACATTGATCCTCCACGCTGCGGATCAGGGTGCTCCATACGGGTAAGGTTATTATTCATAACTTGAGTGAGTTGTCCTAGTATGGTGATTAAATGATCGGCACCAGTTGCATCACCAGCCCTACTATAATTATCTTGAGCAGGAGGGAAATCCCTACATGGAGTGCGTGCATTGATACAGTTACCATTTCTTCCACTAGGCGCCATTTCTAAACAATGGCATAAACTAGATCAGTTTATGAATCAAAATACATAATCCCATACTTATAAAACACTTAACATAAATTGAACTTTTTATGGATATAATCCATAATCATAAGAATGTTTTCTTTGAGGAAGTATATACTCATAATCCCTTCAAAATGATTTGTAATGAAAATGAGAGTTATCCTAAGCATATCCCCTGGGAGTGTCGTAACCCAGAGTGCAACAAGGCCCGTTGTCGTGCAACAGTTCTCGTTCGAGTCTAGCTCAAAGCAGTGTTTTCGGGTTTTACCCCTAGGTACATCTGTGCCAGAGCCGCCTCTACCTGCTCGTATCCAGACAGGGATGTATTGCTCGAAAAACTCACAAAATCTCTACAATACCAAAATTCTAGGAAGTTCTTCTATACTAATCCTCAAAGTTCATCTTAGGTCTACGTGCTCTAATCAGAGTTTATCTAAATCTAGTTTCCATGGTTTGTACTAAACTTCCTCTGATACCAACTGTAACGCCCCGACCCTATTTACCCAGATTCGGTGCATTATTACATAACATTGGAATGATCACAAGAAAGATCAAATCTCGAAAGAACGATTAGTTTAGTAGCCTTGGAAACACTAGATATATTCATAAGTTTTACATTACATCATAAAATGAAAAACTACTACAAAAAACATAATTTCTCCACATTCCACACTATTATCCCCTCATAATATCCCAGCAGGTCATTCATAACTTACTTCTTCACATCCTGGGAAAAATAAAACATAGAAAAGGGGTGAGCTCAAATGCCCAGTAAGGATAACAATATAGCGGAACACTCAAAAATAAGCATAAACATTTAAGGCAATGAATTACTAAAACAAAAGCCTTTTAAACTTGAACTTCAACATAGTATGGAAAAAGTAAAATGAAATAGTGCCATTTACTTGTTCACATGGATATTCTACTAATCGAATAATCACATGCAATATCAATAACCACTTTCATAATGTTGTAATGCATAATGCTGAACTTTAATTTCTTTGTCAAGGCCTCATCCCAAGACGTAGGGGCTAACTGTAACCGGAACCCAACCCGGAGTGCCTCTAATAACCGGACACCAACCCGGAGTGCCTCTAATAACCGGACACCAACCCAGAGTGCCTCTAATAACCAAACACCAACCCGGAGTTCCTCTAATAACCAGAGACCAAACCGGAGTTCCTCTAATAACCGGAGACCAAACCGGAGGGCTTACATTTACTGGTCCCCAACCCGGAACATACTTGTCTAACACATTCATCTGAATGAAAGGTTGAAATATAACATAATCATTCGTATTACAAATAACTTATGAAATGTCAATACTCTAAACAAAAACCATGAGTGACATAAGAATTACTTATCCACAGTCAAAAATATCACAAAACCTTCAATAAAATATGGATGTTTTTTATCATAATAAATCAACTTCAAATAAGCTTAAAATCCATCAAAGGATGTTGACATAGATGAAATCAAAACTATTTTATAGGAATATCTTTTTTTTTTTGAAATCATTTTAAAAGTAACATAATTATAAAATAATACATTGAATTTGAAAATATTCTTATAAGCTTTTAATGGAAGCTTTGACGATTTTATAACGGCGGTAAATAGCCGCACCCGCCGTATAAGTTAAAAAAACATTCTTACCTTAAATTTGTCGAAAAGGTTAAAAGTGACTTGTTTGGAAAACGACGGAAAGATTAATTTCAAAACACATAAGGGTATAAATGAATTTAACCCATATTCTTGTAAATAGTAAAAATGTTTTGAAATACATTAGTAAGAAACATGGATGTGGATGATAAAGAAATCCAAGTAGATTATTACATATAAACAACCTCGAATAATGAAGAGATTGTGAAATAACCCTTACCAATTTGATAACTTATGAAACATACAACCCATGAAAGAGGTATCATACAATGAATATGTAAATACACATAAAATAGAGTGTATTACACAAAGAATATAATTATGGGCAGTACATACACCACACAAAAGGTAATGGTGGTAATATGGCATGAATCTCACGGGAATAAGGAGTGAGATGAAAACACCTTACCTTGTACTTTTCCTTGGTTGGGGAAGGTTAAACTCCTGTATAATGGTGAAGTAATTGTTATTAAATTATAAAAGAATCATATATATTAATATGATATCATATATGATCTTTTAATATTGATTTGATAATAATATCTTAGTATTATCGTTGTTTCGGGTGTTAACTTACTTGTTTTCTTTTATATGTTTTGTTACGTAAGACATGTTTGTAATGAATAGGTTGTATATTATTCATATCCATAATGATATCAAGTCCTTAAACAAAATTTTTAAATCATAAAATGATAATTATACTTGAATTGATACGATGAAGAATGAATCATATCGCGTTTGTGGAGACGGTAGTCCGTACATACGCACGAGCGACAATATCATTCTTTTGATATTAAAATAATATATAAATGGATGTTATATCATATATAAAGAATAATTAACATGTTATATTTATTATTTACTTGAGTTACACATCATTATTATACCCATCCAAATAATAATATATTTAATAACAATTACACCACGACGTGGAGACGGTAAGCCGTACGTACGCACGTATGGTGACTTATTATTCAAAGGGTGGATAGAATACTGAATATGGTTGTACCATATTTATAATAACATCACAGTATATTTGAGATACTGGAGTTATTATTTTATAATGGTAACAACAAAGGAATAAGAAGTGGAAGAAGAAATGAACTTGGAAAAAGGGTGGTGAAATCATTACCTCTTCTTCGGGTTCTTCCTTTTTATTTGATCAAAAGGGCTCCTTATCTTGGCTTTCTGATCAAACTAAGGCCTCTAGGTTGTAGTGAGGGAAGTTGGGAGAGTATTTGGGCAGAGTTTGACCGAACCAAAAGGCTTTGAAGGTGTGAAAAAATGAGAGGGAGGAGTGCCATTTTATAAGAGGGGTGAGGGGCACCTTTGGAAAAGCTAGAGATATTAGTTTATAATAAACTAATAATTGGTTTCCAATGGCTCCAAAGTTGACTATTCAAAGGTTAAGGTGGGGATGGGTCGAAAAAAACTCAACCAATATAATTTAGACAGGTTTGGGTACTTATATTAACCTTATCTTTAAGTATTAACTCTAAGTTAATTAGTTTCACTTTTACAATGTCTCTTTGTATTTTTATATAATATGGTTAATAAACATACTATATACATACAAGAGACCCCCAAGTGGTCCATTAATAATGAAACTATCATGATATAAGACTCTTGGATGAACCATATATTTTTAGGAATTTAATATCAATTAATAATATAATATTTGTTTTAAGAACTCTTTTATGTCAATTTTGACACTATTCAATTGTTGATTTTTTCTGAAACTCATAACAGATTGATTACTTCGAAACAAAGTACATTAAATCAATCCTAATATATCATATTATACTATAAAATTAGTTTAATTCATTAAAAGTTTCATATTATATTTATTTGGGTATTTATAATATCAATTAATTTAATTTTTCACTATTTTTGTAATTACTGCATCATCATTGTGTCATCAATAAAATAAATTATTTAATGTATAAAAATTATTAATAAAATAGTATTATGTAGGAAATCTTTTTGTCTTTCTAATTAATATTTATAATCTAAAATCCAACATACATAACCCTATGTAAAAATTGTTTTTCTAAAAGATATATGCTTGTGTCATTTTTGTATTCATTTTAACTTAATTAAAAGAAAGTGTCCCTATCACCTACAAGTGGCACCATGGGGTCCCAAAATCTACCCAAAGATGCCCATGGTCGAACATGTATCAACCAATAAGGCTAGGACACGTTTTAGGGTAATTTAGTATTATTATAATATTATTTTTTAACCCTTATTTACCAGATTTACCCTTAACCATGGTAAATAAAATATTTACCACAGTAATTATTCAAAATGTCTAAAAATAAAGGTTACCTATTTACACAATTTGGACATCTTGATTCCAAATATGGAATCCATTTTTCTAAATTCAGAACACAGAAGTGGCAGAAATTAATTTAAAATTAATTCTCGCTGTCAAAACAAAAAGCGTGTTTTTAAAAGATAATAACTATCAAAAGATTGACACTTGTTTATGTTCGGTTTAATTGTAAAATTATGTCCAATGACCAACATTATATTAAATGGTAAAAATATATTCTAAATATACTTTAAAACCAATCAAATTCATAATTTATCACTATTAATTATTTTTATTAAAAAGGTTGTTTTTAATTAAAATTTAGTAATTTTCACTATTCATCAAAATATGAAAGTTATCCGAAAAGTACCAAAATTTCACCTTAGGCTAAATTCGATATTTCCAATCCAAAAATGAAGTCCATTTTAAAATATAAAATATATATAATTTCAAAAAGTAGTTATTACTATTCATAACGGCTAGTTTAATTGGTAATGGTGTGTTAGAACTCGGTGTTGCGTACAACACACGCTATCACATTATTCAATGAGAAGCGTACCATAGAAGCTTGGGGTGTTACAAAATGGTCCACATCTGAGCATCATCCTGTCCTGGAATCCTCAGACTCGATTAATGTTGTACATCACCTTCACAAGAAATAATAAGGTGCTGGCGAAGCCTGTGCGGGGGTGAGTATAACGATACTCAATAGGGACCCCGAGACCTCGTAAGTCTCCTAATGTTCTACAATGAAAAAAACTCAAAGAAATACATGAAATCTACTTGGTAATATTCCCATACATATACCTATGTTATCATAATATACTCATCTCATACATGTGGGAAGTATTCTAAAAAGGTTACACCATGACGGTAGATGTACAACATAGGTAACACCACATAGATGGAAGTACCAAAAAGGTAAAATAATTAGTTCAAACAGAGTCTCATCTCAAACTATATTTTCACTTTAGGTCAAGGATAGAAGGATAATAAAAAATATCATTGAAACCCTCTACTACTAGAGAACTCCTCCTCTGACGAGCATCGTGGGCCGGCTGGGTCACACATAGCTGCTTCCCACAATCCTTGTACTGATGATTGTACTGTGGGCATGCTAGGTCACATAGATCTACTTACCACTATGGGCCTACTCAGTCACACATATCCACTTGACACTAACCTTGGATGATTTTTGTACTCATCCCAGATGGGAACCATTTGTATGCCGGGTCACACAGAGCCTATTCCCACCATGGGCCTGCTGGGTCACACAGAGCCACTTCCCACCTTTCCCGGACTGAGGTACGCATCTCTGATGGGTACCTTTGGAATTTTGGGTCACACAGAGCCACTTTGTACTCGGCCACTCGTCGAGTCGTAAGGATTCCAAGGTCGACAGTCCTTAGGTCTCAGTTAGCCGCAGGGTTTTGCACATTGTCTTCTTGGGAGAACAGCTCCTCAAGCCACTCAATGTATCTTGGTATCCATGGAAGTCACCAAAAAGTTTTCCAAATGATCCATCTCTTAAAGAGAGTCCAAATTCCACTAACAACTCATCAATCAGATGCACCGTTTGCAAGATACGAGCATTTTAGTGTCGAGGGCCCGATTGGATTCGTGTTAAATCCAACCTTCCATATCCCAGCTTTTTCAAAAACTCATGTGGAGTATCTCAAAAGGACGTACTTATTCTAAGGATCCAAACATTGCAAATAGTTTTTCAATTGGGTATATGGTTCTCAAGATATGGCCATTTCAGTGTTTCTGGGCCCAGGTCTGATCCAACCTGATCGAACTAACCCATCCAGACCCAGTCTGGGCTGGCCCACGGAAGTCTTGACCCGAAAGGGGGCAGTCCCCAAAGGTGGCCCCCAAGGGTGGATCAGATCGCAAAGGTGTGGCCCGGCTTGTATTGGGCAGCCTGTAAAGGGAGGGCCGTAAAGGGCGGCCCAGCCCGTAAAGCATGCGGCCCACGAGGGGGCGGTCTGGTAGGGAGGCGATCCACTATGGAGTTCGCCCTATCCGACACAGGGGGTGTGACCCCACAGTCTCCTAAACTCCCGAACGTCCTGGAGGTCGTTCGGTTTTCGAACCATGTAACATCCCGAGATTTTATGGGATATATTATTTTTAATTTCATTTATGCCTTCTATTATACACTACACCAAGATTTCCTTGTACTATACGCAACACCGTATTATCTTGCAGTATATTCAACACTATTCTTGGCTCATGTTACACACAATTTCATGTTTGTTTTGTGGAAATTATTCTACGCAACCTTAAGTATTAATTTTTTTTAATTTATAAATGAAATATGTTTTGATTATGTTATACGCAACACCAAACAGAGCTTTCACTACACACAACCCTGACGTGGCTTGCATTACACGCAATCAAGACCTTCCTCGATAGCATGTATAGTACGCAATACCGAGTTTCACTAAACGAGATATTATTATAATATTATTATGATCTACACCTTATGAATAGTAATACCCACATTTTGAAATTTTATAAATTTTATCATTCAAAATGGACTTCATTTTTGGATTCGAAATATCGAAATTAGCCTAGGGTGAATTTTTGGTACTTTTCTGAAAACATTCAATTTTTGATTAATAGTGAAAACACTGGGTTACTATTTAAAAACCGACTTTTTATTTAAATAATTATTTATTTTATTTAAATTTATTTTATGTAAAAATTGATATATAATACCTATATAAGTTCAATGTAATTCATTGGAGTCATTTTATAATAATTTTAGATATATAAAAATTTTATTGAACTTTTCACCATCATTTACCCACCTCCTAGGAGCAATTGCAGTTGTACATAAAACATAATTTTACCTCTTTTGTGAGTTGAATGTCGAAAATCCGAGAGACACGGTTAATATCAAGGAGTAAAATGTGGTTTAATAAGATAAAAATATTTTTTTGTGAATAGTAACTTTTTACTTTTATTTACCACGGTTAAAAGTAAATAGGGTAATTAAGGGTAAAAATGATATTATTATTACCCTAACACATGTCAAAATTCTATTGTATAAGTGTAATTCATCCAAAAAATTCCTTAGGAATAAAATATTACCCTTTAGGTCCACTTGGATTAGATTAGGACACTTATTGTTATTTTATTAAAAGAAGAGTTAAAAAAAGGTAAAATCAATTTTTAATAACTAAAAAATTTTTAATTTAGGGTTATACATATGATAAATTCGACTATAAATATTAATTAGAAAGATAAAACTATTTCCTATATAATTTTAATTTATTTATAATTTTTATACATTAGATAATTTAATTTATTTATGACACACTGGTGATTTAGTAATTACCTTATTAATGAAATATTAACATCATTAATGTTATAAGTAGCCAAATAAATGTAATTTCAGACTTTTTATGAATTACACTAATTTTATATGTTAATATTTCATGTTAGTATTGATTTAATTATTTTTTTAGAACTAATCATTCTGTTATGATTTTCACAAAAATCAATTACCAAATAGTGTCAAAATTGACATAAAATAGTTTTTAAAAAATATATTATATTATTAATTGTTATTATATTCCTAAAAATCTAAGGATCATGAAAATAACTTAGGTAAGGTTATATATATTAATATTGAACCACCTGGGGTTCGTTTTTTTTGTTATATTAAAGTTTTTAACCATATAGGGTAAGAAAACAAGAAGAAACGGTAAAAGTTAAATTATTTAACTTGTAGTTAAATCTAAATGATAAGGTTAAAATAGTAACATGAACTTCTCTAAAACCTATTGGTTTAGAGGATTGAGACCCATCCCCACTTTATCTTCTAGACAAATCTATTTTGAGCTATTATAAACTGAATATGACTTTATTATAAAATAATATTTTAAGTTTTTCCTAAGGTTCCCCTCTACTCCCTTATAAATGGGCTCCTCCTCCTTCTTCTCTTTACACAATTTTGAGCTTTCAAGCTCGGAAAAACCCTGCCATTTTCGTTCCCAAATTCCCTATAAACATTATAGAGGTTATGGTCTCCTCAAAATACCAACACTAGTTTATTAAAAGGAAGCTTAAAAGAGGTGTGTCGAAGGAGATATAATCTCTTCTACCGATTCTTTCAAGTGTCTTTCTTCTTCAACTTATTCTTCATTAGTTGTTTAATTATAAAGTAATAACATGAGTATCACTAATATACTAATATGTTATTATAAATATTAAACAACCCCATTTAACCTTCTATCCATCTAAGGAAATCGAAATCACCACGCGTGCTTACGTACGGAATACCGTCTCCACGCCGTGGTGTAATATGTTTTCCCACCACCACCTAACGTGGATGGGTATAATGGTGTAAAGAATAACTATATATAGTTATTATAACATCATACTGAATCTGAGATATTATATCATCCACTCCAATTCAATTGAATAATTATGGGAATGATATCATCCATCGTGCGTACGTATGGATTACCGTCTCCACGACGTGATGAGATTCATTCTCCATGTTAACCATTCAAGAATGATTATAAAGTATATATAATGAATAATAATGAAATATAAGACATGATAAAGCTACTTTATTTATGTATATATATATTTCATCTACTTGCTTCAATTAAAGTAAATAAGGAAAGGAAAATAGTGTTCATGTGTACGTAAGGCCTACCGTCTCCATGAACAGTGTATTTCATTTCATTTATCTATCTATTATATATATATATAATGAATATATATGATATATAAATCATGATTTAAATTCAGTAAGTAAAAACATGATATAAGTAATAATAATATCAAGAACAACTAGTCCAAACACGTACAATAAATAAAATGATTTTACCCAAAATGCTGCATTAACATAGAATTTACAAAACAACGGGTAATATAAAGTCATAAGTGAACCATATATGATATCATAATAATGCATATGATTCTGTAATAATTCAATGACATTATCTAAATCATTATAAAGGAGTTTTGGATACGTACGAAGCATATCGGACCTAAGGTCAGGGAAAATTTTGCAATCTCATTTTTATCTGAGATTGCTTATACGTAAGTATTTAGTGGGGTTATATTTTTCATCCATGTCCATAAAAATGTTTTCTTAAGGTGTTTAATATTCTTCCATGTATTTTTAAAGTCATGTTTACCCCTCTTTGAATTTGACATAGTGTTATGGAAAGAATCATTCTTTTGTTTACCACACAAGGAACTTTTTGACTTTTCCGACGAAAGTATGAGGAGAATATTTTTTTAACTTATATGGAAACAAAGGATTATTACGGTTCCATATTGCCTAATTTTCAAGAATCTTAGTCTAAAATATTTCATGGTTATTTTCATTAAAATCATTTTATTTTAAAATTTTGTGGCATTTTGTGAAAATAAAATGATTTTTAAGGAGAAAGGATATTTTCCTCAAGAATTCATTTCAAGTGTTTTATCAAAACTATTTTCCATCTAAGATGACATTATATAGCATGCTTATGTTTCAAGTATATTGTATCTATTATTTACGTGGATTGATTCTTCTTATGATGAAATGATATCCATTTGTTTTATATGGATTATGTTATTATTGGATGATGTTTATGAAACCCATTTTATTCTTTGGGTTATGATGTATGATTTATATTTATTTTGTGGCACAAGTAAAAATGATTCCAATATGAGATGGGTGGGACATATATCTCCCTCCAACTAATTGGGTAAATTTTTATATCTCATGAGATAGACATGGTTGGAACGGTAAGTTAATCCGGTTCAGTGATACAAGACTGGAACGAGGAGTGAACTCGATTCAGAAAGGGACTTTGTCCACTAAGATGGTCTTGGCAGCAGTGCATTGGCTACTATGGAAATCATATCATGTGGTTAATGGTTTTACACAATTATAGGTTTTATTCCCATGCTATTTTATCATGATTTATGTTCCTTTATGATATATTCCTTACGTACTTCCATGATTTATGTCTTTGCTCAGTATTTTGATGTTTAGATTTTATGTTCATGTTTTTGCATTCAAATGTTTATGGATTATTTTGTGTTCTCTATTTTTTACCTTTCTGAGCATTTGAGCTCCCCCTTTTTATGTTTTCGTTTCCCCGGGATATAAATAAAGTTTTTAGGTAAGAAAACAAAATAGGAAGATCTTTATGGGAGATATTTAAGATCTTTCACCATGATTAGAAGATTATGATCTGTGATTCCAAACACACTAAAATATTATGGTCCTTGAGTGTTGGTTCTTGTTATGTATTAATTATTCCAAAAAAGTAATGTAATGTCCATGTACGTCAAGTTGGGGGTCTCTACAATTGGTATCAGAGTGAAGGTTTAGTTAAACTTTGGAAACTAGGATGCGAAAACATTAGTCAGATCCCTATAGATATTTCTAAGGTATGTCTAGGGATGTCCTCGAGGTTATGTATACGTATAGGTTGTAGTCCTAGAATTATGGTAACAATCTTAGAATTAAACCTAAGATGTTATATATTGAAGTTAATCCCCTTTATTATATTGTTTTCCAAAGCATGATTTTTTCCTCACACACTATTCTTTTTGGGTTTTAGACGATGGCTGGAACCCGAAGGAACCGTGTTGATCAATGTAATGGACAATGCAATGATTGTCCTCCTGAACAAACCAATGTTATGGGAGATGGAGTGAAGAATCTTATTTCTATACTTACACAAGATATGAATCATTCTGGACTTCCAAATGAGCAGAGAAGGGAACAACATTCTATTGAGCCCTTCATGAGGCAACATTCACCTTCTTTCAGTGGGTCTTCTGATCCACATGTTGCTGAAAATGGATCAGTACCATTGAAAAGGTACTTTTCATACTTCGCTGTTCAGAAGATGAAAAAGTCATTATAGCTATTTACTATTTATAAGGTGAATCAGATCAATGGCGGACTCTAATTACGAATACGAGGCCCCGAGATGAAATTGAATCTATTTAATGGGATGAGTTCAAGAACATATTTTTCAATAAGTACTTCCCTTGTATTCTTTGAACAAAGATGGAAAATGATATCCTTGAGCTTAAGAAAAAGGATGATGAATCTTTTGGTATATACGAAGCTAATTTTACAAGGCTTTCACGGTATGCATCTGTATTTATCATCCAACCTGAAAGTAAAGTTGATCGATTCTTCAGTGGCTTAAAACCAAGTCTTCGAAGGGCATTAGCTATAACAGACTTCAGTAGCTATGATGAAATTTTGCGTTGTGCTATCAAGGTATAAATGGAAGTTGGTGTTACATATCATTCTCATGGGGTTGACAAGAAACAAAATATGGAGTTTAAGGATAAATATCAGAATAATGGTGAAAAGAAGATGAATGTTTCATTATGCTCAAAGTGTGGAAAGAAGCATGGTGGAGATTGTCTTAAAGGGACTAGAAAATGTTTTATGTGTGGAAAAGAAGGCCATCGACCAGCTGAGTGTCGAAGTAATGTAAAAATGGGTTCTAATGATGTGAATAATGAAAAGACTGCAGAGAACGCACCACCAACACTTTAATGATTCAAGTGCAATGAAATGGGGAATTATACTAATCAATGCCCTAATCCAAGGGTTAATGATGATCAACGTGAGAAACCACTTAAGTAAAAGGATAAAGGGAAGTCACATGAGATCCCTATTTGTGATGTTGAGTATGACAATGATGTTTTGTAATGATTAAGTGTTTATGCAATGGGATTTCAAAATACTATCATGGAATCTCTTTTATGGTATCGTGGAATTTTGGAATATCTATGTATTGGTTTTCAATAATTATATGGTACTGGTAACCATGAAAAGTGATTGAAATATTTTTGGAAAGAAGATGATATGAACATAATGAAGGGATAAAGAAAAAAATGAAATGAGCTCATGACTAATATAGGGACAATGATATATCATGGTTTGAGTATATAGAAACTTTGGGATTTTGGTATGTGGAAAGTGTTAAATTTTGACAGCATTCATGTTTTCACTAAGGTTCAATGGGTATTCATTTTTTCAAGAGAATACATGATTAAGGTATTCACATGTTTGGAATGTGACCAACAAGATATATCGTATGGGTGATAAATGATGGTATTCACATGCTCAACATATGACATTTCTAGTAATTGTTTTCTTTATACTATGAGCTTGGACATAAGTATTTTGGATATGCCTAAATGTTGGAATGGATTATGTTGGATATAATTTAGTATTGGTTAAGGCTAGAACTTTTTTTGATATTATTGATGGAATGTTATAATAATGCAGTTTTAGTAAAAGGACAAACTGCAGGACGGACAACAACCTGTCGCGTCGGACTAGGCTCTAGGAATCACACCCACAACCAAAGTGTGACAGGCCATTATCACCTACCACTGGCCTACATGAAGTCCTTGGATAGTAGAAAGTAGTTTTATTATATTAAGCGGTATGATATATGAAGTATAAGTCCATTTTAGGAACCATATACAATTAATCTCACTATAGATGGACTTATGTATATTTAACAACTTATGCTATCCTTTTGTTTGAGACAGATGGAATGACCTATCATTCTATATCATGATCTGCTAACACTTCATGGAAGACAAATTCAACTTCATTTCTTTAATAGATGAAGTGGAAATTGTTCAAGGAACAAACAATAGTAAGATTATACCGAAATCAAGTAAGTATGTCTTTTAATTCAAAAATTCTTCAAATTTAGGGAAATGATATTGAAAAAAAATGTTTTCCTAGAGTCCTTAAATCCGATGAATCAGATGGTACCTTAAATCATCACAAATTTATGGCTTTGTGATTTTTTCCTTTTTCATAGCCATTTCCTCTACCGCTCTCCATTAGAACATGATGGTTAGATTTTTCTTCCATATCCATATTTACACCTATGTTCTCTTATGTGGAAACCCAGTGATGGGTTAATCTCGGTAACCATTACATTTCTTAATTTACTTTTTAAAAATAAGTTTTAGTATTGCATTTATGATGTGGTTTTTTACAAACAAAATTTTCAAGTAGTAAACGATTTATAACCCCGAAAAATTTCGATGGCGAAATTCATTTTAAGGGGGGTAGAATGTAACACCCTGAGATTTTATGAGATATATTATCTTTAATTTCATTGATGTCTTTTATTATACAATACACCAAGATTAGCTTGTACTATATGCAACACTGTATTAGCTTGCAATATACAGAACACTATTCTTGGCTCGTGTTACAGACAATTTCAAGTTCGTTTTGTGGAAATTATTCTATGCAACATTAAGTATAGATTTTGTTTAATGTATAAATGAAATAAGTTTTTATTATGTTATACGCAACACCAAACAGTGATTGCACTACATGCAGCCCTGACTTGGATTTCATTACACGCAATCAAGACCTCCCTCGATAGTGTGTGTAGTATGTAATATCGAGTTTCGCTAAACAATATAATATTATAATATTGTTATGAACTATCCGTTATGAATAGTAATACCCAATTTTTGAAATTTTATAAATTTATCTTTCAAAATGGACTTCATTTTTGGATTAGGAATATCGAAATCAGCATAGGGTAAATTTTTGGTATTTTTCTGAAAACTTTCAAATTTTGATGAATAGTGAAAACACTAGGTTACTATTTCAAAACCGACTTTTTATTTAAATAATTATTTATTTTATTTAAATTTGTTTTAGGTAAAAATTTATTCATAATACCTACATAAGTTCAATGTAATTCATCGGAGTAATTTTATAATAATTTTAGATATATAAAAATTTTATTGAACTTTTCACCGTCTTTTACCAACCTCTTTGGAGCATTTGCAATTGTACATAAAACATAATTTTACCTCTTCTGTGAGTTGAATTTCAAAAATTTAAGAGACACAGTTAATATCAAGGAGTAAAATGTGGTTCAATAAGGAAAAAATAATTTTTGTTGAATAGTAACTTTTTACTTTTATTTACCACGGTTAAAAGTAAATTGGGTAATTAAGGGTAAAAATGATATTATTATTACAAAAACACATTTTCTAATTCTATCGGATAAGTTTTATTCAACCAAAAACAACCTTAGGAATAAAATATAACCGTTTAGTTCCACTTGGATCAGATTAGGACACTTATTATTATTTTATTTAAAGAAGAGTTAGAAGAGTTAAAATCAAATCTTAATAACTAATTTTTTTTTAATATAGGGTTATACAAAAGATAAATTCGACTATAAATATTCATTAGAAAGATAAAAATATTTCCTACATAATGGTAATTTATTTATAATTTCAAGACATTAAATAATATAATTTATTTATGACACAATGATGATGCAGTAATTACCTTATTAATGAAATATTAACATAATTGATGTTATAAGTACCCAAATAAATGTAATATGAGACTTTTTATGAATTAAAATAATTTTATAGGTTACTATGAGATGTTATTATTTATTTAGAAAATTTTTCTCGAACTAATCATTCTTTTATGATTTCCACAAAAATCAGTTACAAAATAGTGTCAAAATTGACATAAAATAGTTTTTAAAACAAATAATATATTATTAATTGTTATTATATTACTAAAAAACTAAGGTTTGGCCAAATGACTTAAATAAGGTTATATATATTAATATTGAACCACTTTAGGTTAGTTTGGATTGTTATAGTTAGTTTAGTAACCTTATAGTGTAAGTAAAAAAGAAGACATGGTAAAAGTTAAATTATTTAACATAGAGTTAAATATAAATGATAAGTTTAAAATAGTAACCTAAACTTGTCTAAAACCTATTGGTTGAGAGGATGTCTACCCATACCCACTTTATCTTCGAAATAAATCAATTTAGAGCTATTATAAACCGAATATGACTTTATTATAAAATAATATTTTATGTTTTTCCTAAGGTGCCCCTCTCCTCCCTTATAAAAGGGAACCTCCTACCTCTTCACATTCCACAATTTTGAGCATTCAAGATCAGAAAACCCCTAACCATTTCCCTTATCAACTTACCTATAAACATTATAAAGGTTCTGGTCTTCTCAAAATACCAACTCTAGTGCCTTAAGAGGAAGCTTAAAAGAGGTGCATCGAAGAAGAGGTAATCTCTTCTACCGATTCCTTCAAGTGTCTTTCTTCTTCAACTTCATCTTCTTTAGTTTTTTCATTATAAATAAATAACATAAGTATCACTAATAAACTGATATGTTATTATAAATATAAAACAACCCCATTTCACCTTCTATACATCCTACGGAAAATGAAATCACTGTGCGTGCGTATGAACGGAATACCGTCTCCACGTCGTGGTGTAATCTATTTTTCCACCACCACCTTACTTGGATGGGTATAATGGTGTAAATAGTAACTATAAATAGTTATTATAACAACATACTGATTCTGAGATATTATATCATCCACTCCAATTCAATTCAATAATTATGGGAACGATGTCATTGCTCGTGCGTATGTACGGATTACCGTATCCACAACGCGATGAGATTCATTCTCTATGTTAACCATTCAAGAATGATTATAAAAAATATATAATGAATAATAATGAAATATATGACATGATAAAGCTAATGGATTTATGTATATATATATATATATATATTTCATCTACTTACTTCCATTCAAGTCAATAAGGAAAGGAAAAGAGCGTTCATGTGTACGTAAGGCCAACCGTCTCCATGAACAGTGTACTTCATTTCATTTATCTATCTATTATATATATATATATACTGAATATATATGATATATAAATCAGGATTTACATTCTGTAAGTATGTAAAAACATGATATAAGTAATAATAATATCAATAACAACAAGTCCAAACATGTACAATGAATAAAACAATTTTACCCAAAGCGCTGCTTTAACATAGAATTTACAAAAGAATGGGTAATATAAAGTAATAAGTGAACTATATATGATATAATAACAATGATTATGATTCTGTAATAATTCAATGACATTATTTAAATCATTATACATGAGTTTCGGATACGTACAAATCATATCGGACCTAAGGTAAGGGAAAATTTTGCAATCTCATTTTTATCCGGGATTTCTTATACGTAAGTATTTACTGGGGGTTATAATTTTCATCCATGTACATAAAAATGTTTTCATAAAGTGTTTAATATTCTTCAATGTATGTTTAAAGTTGTGTTTACCCCTCTTTGACTTTTACATAGTGATATGAAAAGAATCTTTCTTTTGTTTACCATACAGGGAACTTTTTGACTTTTTCAACAAAAGTACGAGGAGAATGTTTTTTAACTTATACGGCATGAACAGATTTTTAAGGTTTCATATCGCCTAATTTTCAAGATGCTTACTCCACATGTTTTCAGGGTTATTTTCAATAAAATCCTTTTCTTTTAAAATTGTGTGGCATTTTGTTAAAAGGAAATAATTTTTAAGGAGAAAGGATATTTTCCTTAAGAATTCATTTCAAGTGTATTATCAAAACTATTTTCCATCTAAGATGACATTATGTAGCATGATTATGTTTCAAATATGTTGTCTCTTTTATTTATGTGGTTTGATTCTTCTTATGATGAAAAGATATCCATTTGTTTTATATAGATTACGTTATGATGGGATGATGTTTATGAAACCCATTTTATTCTTTGGGTTATGATGAATGATTTTTGTTTATTTTGTGACACAAGAAAGAATTATTTCAATATGATATGGGTGGGACCTATATCTCCATCAAATGAATTGGGTAAATATTTATATCTCATGAGATATACATGACTGGAATGGTAAGTTAATCTGGTTTAGTGATATAGGACTGGAACGAAAATGTGAACTCGATTCCGAAAAATACTTTTTCCACTAAGATGGTCTAGGCAGCAATGCCTTTGATACTAAGGAAATCATATCATGTGCATAATGGTTTTCCACAATTACTTGTTTTATTACCATTCTATGTTATCATGATTGATGTTCCTTAATGATATTTTCCTTACGGACATCATAGATTTATGTCATTGCTCGAGATTTTGTTGTTTATATTATATGTTCAAGTTTTTGCATTCAAATGTTTATGGATTGTTGTATATTCTCTATGTTTTCCCTTACTGAGCATTTGAGATCACCCTTTTATGTTTTATTTTCCCCAGGATATAAATAATGGTTTTAGGTAATAAAAAAAGGGGATGATTGTTATGGGAGATATTGAAGATCTTTCACCATGATTAGGAGATTATGTTCCGAGTATCCAAAGACACTAAACTGTTACGGTCCATGAGTGTTGGTTCTTGTTATTTATTAATTATTTTGAAAAATTAATCCAATGTACATGTACGTCATGTTTGGGGTCTCTACAAACCAGCCGCGCCGCGGAACTTGCAGGAGGCACGGGATCTACCTCCGCTGCAGCTTTGGAAAAGACTTCTTGTCTGCTGACGGCATGTTGGTCGCACCAACTACTGCATGCTAGTGAAGCACTGGTCGCGCCACCTCCTGCTCACCGGAATAGTGCTGGTTGTGTTGCCTATCACTCACCGGTAGCGTGTTGTTCATGCCAGCTCTCTTTCTACGGCCGATCTAAGTGTCGTCCTCCTCCTCCATCCACTGTGGATGATGATCTGCAACCCACTTTTCACTGGTGGCATGAGTCGGTGGGCAGCACTACCTTCACTGCTTGCTGATGCTGGCTGTTATGATGGCCTCTCCGCCTTTATGTCATGACCTCCTCTTGCGGCGTGCGTCGGCGCACACTTTCCTCATAGCTGATCGATGTCGCCATGCCGAAGGTCTTCCACAAAGGTGCATGGATAGAAAGATAGCGGAGGGTTCGGGCCGTGTTTTTTTAGCCCTCTTCCTTGGAGTTAGCTCTTAATTACAAGGTAGGATAAATTGGTTCAAGAATTAATTTGAAATAAACAATAATTTAAAACCCCTACCTTATGAATGATGGTGAAAGCATGTTTGTAGAAGCGGGTTAGTGTTCACTATCCTTTGCTACTAGCTTCCAATGGTGCCCCTCATACGTCGATCATCAGTTCATGGTTCGGTGTCACTTATCACCTCCCACCAAAACTGGCTCTATCCTCCAAGGTTTTGGCATCTCGGCCCTTGATCAACACTTTGTTTCTTGGCGAAGCAGTTCCGATAGCCCTTCTCAAGCTCCATATAAATATGAGGGTGGGGGGATTAACGATGTTGTGAAATAATGGTGGCTCATTAATTTGGAAGCTTCCTAATTCCCCAACTTTGGTATTACATAGATTGAAGGGTCAATCCATTTAATTGCTTGACACATCACTGGCCCCACACTCCTCTTATCCGTTGGAGGATATGAAATATAATAAGATAATAAAATAATAAAATTATTTTATTTTATTTTTTTAAAAAGTCACAATACTGAACATTTCCCTCAGACCTACTATGGTTGATGTAAAGTCTCCTTAAAGTGAATCCTGGCACTGCAGATACAAATGTGCCCTCGGATTTTTAATCTGAGCACCGGTTCAGAAGTTAGAAAACACTGCTCGTGCGTTTACTGAATGTACCTTAAAAAATTCCAACAAATTTTTAACGATCACTCTTGACCATTGCCAGCCGAGGTTAGGCTATGCCTATGTAGAACACGCCCCAACGTACTCAGCATTACTCTTGGATATTCAATCCAAGTTTCGATTAAGAAGTTATATATTTTATCAATAAAATAATTGTTACTTAATTATTTTATTTACGGCCAGAAATTGACTTTTACTAGTGGCCTACACCGACCAATGTTAGTATTTGAATAAAGAGATAAAAACCTCACAAGCACCACGGTGGTCTCAGATTTTTAATTCGTGGTACCATTCGTGAGTTATAAGCATTTGAAAAATAGAATAACTTCATTTAATTATTTTATTTATGGTTATGCCATTTTTAGGTTTTCTCAGAGGAGGCCTTCGCCAACTAAACTTAAGTAGGTCCTAGTATAAACCCTCCATTTTTAATGAAATGTTTCCCTCATAATTATGATCTGGGAAATCATTTAAGAGTTATTCCACTTTTTCAAGAAAACTGCTTATGCGTGCTAATTAAAGCTTTATAATACTTCGACAGATCATTCTGGTAACTCCAGTCCTCAGAATCACGTGCTATCAGATTCCACAGTCTGGAAATAATTCTATATAATTAAAAATATTATATGTAAATTCCAAGACATTACATTCTCCCCACATTAGGGAATTATTTCCCTGAAACCCAAAAAAAGGCAAATAAAACAAATGAGGGTACTGAACATGAATCTGAGCCCCCCACTCCCACATGCTCTCCTGCAGGTCCCAGTGCTTCAATAGAACTTGCACAAGATTGATCGACCATCCATGAGGGACTTTCTCCTATCGATCCTCTATCACCACTAAGAATTCTGTAAAATTCAACCCATTGTCAATGTTCAACTCTCCCTAGTCTATAGCGTGCGGTGTATCATGCCCGTATCTCCTCTACTACGACACATGGAAAAAATTATGCACTCAGTGTGTCTATGGGGAATGATATAGATGGTATGCCGCCTTTCACACTCTTCTGAGAATCTAGAAAGGTCCGATGAACTGTGGAGATAACTTGTCACCCCGACCAAATCTCTACAAACCTCACCGAGGTGAGACCTGTAGGAAGACATGGCCTCCCTTCTCCTGTCAGCATAAGACTTCTGATGACTCTGTACAGTCTTCACTTATTGACAATTGAGGCTTTGTGATACAAACACTGCCACTGCTTCCTTCATCCATGGCCACAAGTACTGATGCTGGATATCCTGGTACACCTTCACCAAGCTAGGATGTACCACTAAGGGGATGTATGGATCTCCCTCAACACCTCCTCCCAAAGCATCAGTGGTACCATGTTGTGTCCTCTGAAGAGGATGAAGTACTCCCTACCTTCATAAAATATTTCAGGAGACTGTCCTGATGATATATAAGAATGTCTAGCCTAGTAGTCAACGACTGATGTTTTGATACCCACCATGAATTTTCTTAATAATTAGGGGATTGAAAGTCATATGCTAGAAGTAAGCTACTCTATATTTATCAACGATGAATATCCATATCATGACTAGCTGCTTTGATGCCTCACTCAACAATTGTCGACCAGATAACCTACTAATTGTGTCTGCTACCACGTTCCCCGTCCCAGGAGTACAGACTATCTCAAATTCATAGTCCTAGAAATAATCTAGCTATCATCATTGTCCTAACATCTGAAAGCTCTGTTGACACTTCTCTATGCACTGGAAAGGATCCCCCTTCTTTGTAAAAGATGACAAAGGTGGCGCCACCCTCGAGATGTCTGGCCCAACACTACCGTAGTACCCAACTGAAGAAGAAGTCCCTCTACCTTCAAGAAGGTAATCTAGAAATAGTCATTTGAAAAGATGAACCCACACTCTGCAGTCCTGTTTGGAACTGAAAACTCAAATCTCTCACTGCCATGAGGGTATGGTTGGCTGAAAGAAGAATGATCAGCTATACCCTCCAACACATGAGTTTATCCTATGTTTCATGGGTTTCCTTTTTCACCAACCAATGAAAACCCCATTCCAACATTACAGATAAACCACAACATTTTTAACTAATACAATCAATATGAGTATGAACTATGGATGTCTAGTTCATACCCAAACTAACGTCATAAGACCACGACGCTGCCACCAAGAGGTTCCAACTGAAACTATCGCCTCAAGGGTTGGATCACACCATCAGTATAAGTATGATTTTAGAGTATCCTCCCAAATTTATCTTCAGGCATAAGGGTTAAGTGAATTGTTTAACAAAAAACTCAAGGTCTTGAAAAAGATTCATGGAAGGAATGAATGATTAGTTCCCATGTCTATTAATACAGCAGCTAGTAGTAGACACAAACCATACCAATAATCATTCCTAGAGACCTTGGGTCACACTCTTTGACCACATGTAGCTACTCCCTTCCCCTATCCTCTTTCTCCCTAAGCCTGGTGGGAACCACATTGAGGTGGTGGTTGTAACATGTTGAAATGTAAACCACATCATGCTACTCACCTAGCTCCAATTCCACATTTGATGCCCTGTAGATTAATTTGTCCCTATCAATTCCTCTTCCCGAAAAATTTTACACACCCATGTCTCGAAGTCTAGTGTCAGTTTCCTGCTTTCCCACTGCTAAGATTCACTGGTTGTATCCGCTCTTCCAATGAACATTCAACCACAAAGGTTCTCCCAAGTATTCTAACATAAGTTGAAATTCATAGAGGAAAAGTCCTGGCTTGAATGTCCCTAAATAAACCTTTCTCGGAGGTATGAAACCAGAAGCACTGACCTTACTGTATTGATTGAGTACCTAGAATGGTCGGTACATCTCAACGAATACTCATCTACTCACATGAAATCCTTCCAAAACTGTAGAATCCCTAGGGAACACACACCACATAGATTTTTACGACAAGGGACCCCCTACTCTGAGGAAGGTTCTCAAGCTAGTCCAGTGAAAAGTCACCTCAGCGCGAGATCAAGGTAATCCAAACCCTATCATCATCCTACTTAGCCACATAGAAGGCTCTCTACCAGGACCACCATTTGATCAAATGGTGCCCTGGCTAGATGGAAACTCCGCCACCTCCTCAAGCCCTTCCTTATCCGCTTATGAGTCGGGCTCGCCTCAGATCCGGAGTGGTACATGATGTTGAAACATGTGTAAGGCACTCAGCCAACGTGTTTTCTTTACCGGTACCACTGGTTGAAACTAATGATCAACATGCAGTGTTATAGCTGGCACACTACTAGAAGGTACCATCTAAGGCAACAGTCCATGTACTGAAGCCTCATTACCATGCAGAATATCCTCATGGTCACACATAGATAAATACTAGTATTTAGGATCACTAACTGATCTATTGGTGTCCCAATTAGGAGGAAAACACTAGCCATAGCATTCATCTAGTCCTCAGTAGCCTGGGGATCTATCTCACCTCTGATCCCCGAAGATATCTACCATTAAAACTCATGCAATGCGATCAGTTTGTGTGCACCCTCTACTAGTGGGGTTGGTTGAATCTTCTTCCCAATGGGTGGTGGTGAGACTAGGGCACCACCCGAAGGTGATAACAACATTAGAGGGCCCTGCACCGAGGCCCCATCAATTAGTGGGCTGTCATTTCATACTCTCTTGGGAATTCTAGCTGGCTGTCTACGCGGTGGAATCCTGATGAACAACAGGTGCCCCACAGTCCTGAAGTTATTCCTAGTGAGATGACTCAATGAAATCACAATAAAAACTCATCAAAAACACACACAATCAGTGTTTCCATGTACTGAGTCAAGAAATTGGAATTCAGGGTCCTTGTATATGGATACGTTGGCTGCCATACCAACACTAGATTCCCTAAACTGAAAACCAGACTCATAACACTTAACACTATTACCATAGAGAAAAGATGAGAGTCTCAGTTCTTCAGTGGAACCATCTCCTCTGATACCACTTTTTCATGACCCATCCCTTGGGGCCCTTGTCGTGACTACTCCAAGCCTACCTTCCATAGGCTAGGGGTTGGTAACCTGCACCGTAATGGCGTATCCCTAAAATGGGAATGCATTTCCTTATTAACCTATACAGACACACATTCTAAGAACATGAAAATAAGAAACCACTATGTAAACTGATGTAGTAAAAAGAGTGCTAGAAGTAAGGGGATGGAATACAATCCCAACTAGAAAAGTAAAGTACAACTGAAAAGTAAAAAACAATTGAAAGGTGAAAAGAAACTCATAAATCGTCCACCACAGATCTAACCTGAAGGGTAGGTACAACTCATGATCAATATCCCCTACATCATGTCATGCCAAATGGTCCACCTACGAGCATCGTCTAGTCCTCTCTCCCTCATCCTCGATCAATGATGAACGTCATCATTAGAAGACACAACAAGGTGCAGGTGAATCCTGAGTATGGGTGAGTATAACGATAATTATTAGGCACCCCAAGACCCATTATGTCTCCTAAAGATCCAAAAAAGAAAAACTACAAAGCAATACATCAACTCTACCATGGTATATGCCCATACATATGCCTATGTTATCAAGATATACTCATATCATACATGTGGGAAGTATAACACAAAGGTTACACCACGAAGGTTGAAGTGCCACACATGTAACACCATGAATATGGAACTACCACACAAGTAAAAGACTTAGATCAAAAATAGTCTCAGATCAGACCACGTTTTCATTTAGGTCAAGGATAGAAGGATAATCAATCATATCATTGAAATCCTCACCTACTAGAGAAATCCTTCTCCAATGAGCATCATGGGAATTTCGGGTCACATAAACCTTCATCCCACTAACCAGGTACTGTTGGGGTACTTATCCCTGATGGTATTGTGGGCCTGAGGGCTTATACAGAGCCGCTTCCCAACGTGGGTCTGCTGGGTCACATAAAGCCACTACCCACTATCCTTGGAATGTTGTGATACTCACCGCTGATGGGTACCAGGGGAATTCTAGGTAACACAGAGCCACTTCCCACCATGGGCATGCTGGATCACACAGAGCCGCTTCCTACTAGGCTAGTCTTCGAGTCGTAAAGAGTCCATGTTCAATAGTCTTCAGGTCTTAGCCAGCCGCAGGGTTTTGCACATTGTCTGCATGAGAGAACTGATCCTCAAGACACTCTCCCCATGTTGACATCCATGGAAGTCACCAAAAAGAATTCCAACTGATCTTTCTCCTCAAGAGAGTCCCAATGATGCAAACATCTCATCAATCAGATGCACTGTTTGTAAGATATGTGTGTTTTAGTGCTGAGGCCCCGGTTAGATTAGTGTTTGATCCAACACGACCATACCCCAAAATTCCTCAAAACTCATTTAGAGTATCTCAAAATTAATTATTTATTCTAAGAAACCCAAAACCACAGACGGTTCATCAAACGAACGTCTGGTTCTCAAGATATGGCCTTTAAGTGTTTCTAGGCCCGGTTGGGCCAGGGTCCGGTCATACCCGGTCAGACCTACATGGCCCGACATGGCCTGGGCTGGACCACGGCGGGCTTGGCCCACTGGGCCTGACAATGGTCCAGCCCGCAAGGGGGGCGGACCGCAAGGGAAGCCTGACCCGCAAAGGGGTGGCCCGACCTATAAGGGGGCGGCCCGAAAGGGGCGGCCCAGCCTGTAATGGGGTGGTCCAAAAGGGGAGGCCCGACCTATAAGGGGCCAGCTCGTAAGGGGTGGCCCAGCCCATATGGGGGAAGCCCAAATAAGGGAGCCCATAAGTGGAGACCTGATAGGGCGGTGACCCGCTAAAGGGTCTGCCCTAGCCGGTGCGGTTGGTGTGCCCCTTGGTTTCCCGAACTACCAAACGGCCCGGAGGCCATTCGATTTTCGAAGAGGTGGAACCTGATGGGAACCCCCTGGTCACCATGGAACCCTCTAGAGGCAGGGTTTCTACCTATGTCGTGGCTATGGTTGTGGATTCTTTTCTGCCATTGGCGCACTGGTCGTGCCACCACCCACTCGCAGGCGGCATGTTGGACGTGCCGCCTCTCCTTCTGCAGCCGGACAAAGTGTCGGCTGCCTCCTCCATCCATCACAGCTGACGAGAAGCATCATTCTACTAACCGGAGGCATGCAACAACACTCCATACTTCCTTCGTGGCCGGCTCATGCTGGCCGTTCTGATTACTTCTGCGGCTTTGTGGTGCGGCCTCCTCTTGCAGCGTGTGTCCGTGCACACCTTCCTCATAGTCGGTCAGTGTCGTCGCACCATCGTTCATCCACAGAGGTGCAAGGATAGAAATATAACGGAGGGTCTGGGTTGTGTTCATTAAGCCCGCACCCTCCATGGTAGCTCCAAATCAAAAGAAAAGATAAAGGGATTCAAGAATTAATTTAAATTAAACAACAATTTAAAACACCTACCTCAAGAATGACAGTGTGCACGCATTTGTGGAAACAGGTTGGTGTTCGCCATCCTATGCAACTAGCTTCCAATTGTGCCACTCATACATCGATCTGAGATTCTTGGTTCGATGTCACTTGTCATCTCCCACTAGAACCAGCCCTATCCTTCAAGGGTTTATCATTTCGACACATGGTCAATACATCATTTCTTGGTGAAGCAGTGCTGATATCCTTCCCCAAGCACCACATAAATAGAGGGGGGGGGGGGGTGGTAAGTAACGAAGTTGGGAATTAATGGTGGCTCATTAATTTGAAAGCATCATAATCCACCAACATTGGTATTACATAGATTGAAGGGTCAATCCATTTAATGACCTGACACATCTCTGTCCCTACACTCCGCTTGTTGATATGAGGATTTGAAAGAAAATAAAATAATAAAATTATTTTATTTCATTTCTTTTTAAAGGTAACAAAACCTAAAATTTTCATCAAACATACTACAGACAATGTAAAGTCTCTTTAAATCGAATCCTAGTGTTGCAGATTCAAGGGTTCCCTCAAATTTCTAAACTGAGCACCGTCTCAAAAGTTAGAAAACGATGCTCACGCGTTTACTGAATATATCGTAAAAAAGATCAATAAATTATTAACGCTCACCCTATACCATCCCTAGTTTAGGTTAGGCATTGCCTAAGTAGAAGACTCCCCAATGAACTCAACGGTACTCTCATATTTTCAATCTGAGTAGCCATTTAGAAGATATGGATTTTAAAAATAGAATAATTGTTACTTAATTATTTTATTTATGTCCAGAATCTAACTTCAACTGGTGGCCTGCACCGACCAATGTTAGTATTTTCATAAATAGAGAAAAACCTCATGAGCTCAGTGGCGGTATCGGAGTTTTAATTCGTGTTACCGTTCGTGAGTTATAAGTAGTTGAAAAATAAAATAACTTTATTTAAGTATTTTATTTACGGTTATTCCATTTTCGGGTTTTCTAATAGGAGGCCAGCGCATACTAAATATAAGTTGTGCCTAGGGTAGACCTTCCCTCCTGAATGCAAAGGTTCCCTCAATATGTCGATTAGGGAAACTGTTTAAGAGTTATTTCACCTTTTTAGGTAAGCTTCTTAAGTGTGAAAATTAAAGCTTAACAAAACTTCAACAGATCATTCCAGGAACATCGATCCTCGGAATCACGCACCGTCAGATTTCATGGTCTTTAAATAATTACATATAATTAAAAAAATAAATGGAAATTCTGAGAGATTACATTCCCCCCACCTTAGGGCTTTACATCCCCAAAAACCAAGAAAAAGGAAAATCAAACAAATGAGGGTATTGAGCAAGAATCTGAGCCCCCTACTCTCACATGCTCTCGTGGAGGTCCCCAAGATGCCACTAAAATTGCACCATAGGGATCGACCATCCACGATGAAATTGCTCTTGTTGATCCTCAATCTCCACTGGGAACTCTGTAAAAGTCACCCCATCATCAAAGTTCAACTTGCCCTATTCGATAACGTGCGATTGATCATGCACGCATCTCCTCAAGTACAACACATGGAAAACATTATGAACTCAGTGCATTTTTGGGGATAGATATAGACGGTACACCACCTCACCCACTCTTCTGAGAATCTATAAAGGATTGATGATCCTCAGAGATAACTTTCTGCCCCTTCCAAATCTATGAAAACCTCATTGAGGTAAGACCCATAGGAAGACATGGTCTCCCTCCTCCTGTCATAATTAGACTTCCGCTGACTTTGTGTAGTCTTCACTTGTTGACATGTGAGGCATCGTGATACAAACACTGCCACTTCTTCCTTCATCCACGGACACTAGTACTGACATCGGATGACCTGGTACACCTACACCACTTTTAGACATACCGCTAAGGGGATGTATGGATCTCCATAAACACCTCCTCCAAAAGCATTAGTGGTACCACGGTGCATCTTATAAAGATGATGAAATCCACCCCACCTTCATAAAATCCTTCAGGAGATCTTCTTGAGGATATCTGAGAACGTCGGGCCTCGTAGTCAACGAATCATGCTCTGCCCCCCCCTCCCGGATTTTTCTGAAGAACTAGGGGAGTGACAGTCATAGACTGAAGGTATGTAGTTCCATAATTATCCACAAAGGATATCCATCACGTGACTAGATGCTCTGATGCCTCACTCGGCAGTTGTAGATCAGAGATCCTAATGAGTGTGTCTGCTTCTAAGTTCCGCTTCCCTAGAGTACAGACTATATCAAAGTCATAGTCTTGGAGGAACTCTAAATATTGTCATTGTCTCGTCTTTTGAAATATCTGTTTACACATATCCATTCACAGGAACAGATCCCCCTTCATCATAAATGCTGGAAAGGGTGCCGCTACCCTATAGATGTCTCGTTCAAAACTACGGTAGTACCCAACCATAGCAGAAGTACCTCTCCCTTCAGAGATATATGCATGGAAAAATCATTTGAAAATATGTCCCCATACTCTTCACTCCTGTTGGGAATGGAAAACCCAAATCTACAGCTACCATGAGGGTATGGTTGGCCGACTGAAGACTGATTGACTGCACCCTCCTATGAACGAGTTTATCATGTGGTTCCTGGGTTTCCTTTTTCTATGACCTAGGAAAACCCCATTCCAACAGTGTAGATAAACCACAACCTTAATTCATAATAAATTCAATATGATTATGAACTATGGATATCCAGTCCATACCCAAACTAATGTTGTAAGGCCTCGACGCTACCACAAAGTGGTTCCAACCGAAACTATCGCCTCAAGGGTCATATCACACCATCGGCATAAGTGTGATTTTCGAGTCTCCTCCCCAAGGTATCTCCAGAGGTAAGTGTCACGTAAATGGTTTAACCAAAAACTCTTGGTCATGAACATGATTTGTGGAATGAATGAATGATTATTTCCCATGTTTATTAATACAACAACTAGTAGTAGACACATACCGTACCTCTAATCATTCCAAGAGCCCTTGTGTCACACTTTTTGACCGCATTCAGTTACTCCCTTATTCTATCCTCCATATACCTAAGCCTGGTGGGGACCACATTGAGGTGGTGGTGGTAACATGTTGAAATTGAAAACACCACATTCTACTCTCCTAGATTCACTTCCACATCTACTACCCTGTAGATTCATCTATCGGTATCACTTCCTCTACTTAAAAAATTTTACATGCCCATGTCTCTAAGACTGGAATAATTTTTCTGCTTTCCCACTTCTAACATTCATTGGTTGTATCCACTTATCCAAATAACATTCAACCACAAAGATTCTCTCTAACACCCTAACATACGTAAGAATGCTTAGAAGAAATGTGATGGCTCAGATGTCCCTAGAAACACCTCGCTCTGAGGTCCGAGCCCTAAAGCACTAATCATATTGTATTCATCGAGTACATGGAATGGTTTGTATTTCTCGATGAATACTCATCTACCAACATGTCATCCTGCTGAAGCTATAGAAGCTCTAGGGAAAACTCACCCCATAGCTTTTTATGGAATGGAACCCCCTACTCTATGGAAGGTTCTCAAGATTGTCCACTGAAAAGTCACCTCATCCTGAGATCAGGGTAATCCAAACCCTGTCATTGTCCTGCTGAGCCACGTAGAAGGCTCTCTACCAAGAAAACCATTTAATCAAATGGTTCCCAAACTAGATGGAAAATTATCAACCTCCTCAAGCCAGTCCTTAGCAGCCAGTGAGTCGGGATCGCCTCAAAAGTTGAGTGGTACGTGATGCTGAAACACATGTAAGGCACTAAGCATACATGTGTCCTCTACCAGTACCCCCAGTTGTAACTGATGACCAATGGGCAATGTTATAGCTTGTACACTGCCCGGAGGTACCATCTCGGGAAAGGATCTATTTACTAAAGCCTCATCACTATACTGACCATCCTCATAGTCATGCACTGATAAATAATTGCAGCTTGGATAACAATCTGATCTGTTGGTGACCTAACTAGGAAGAAAAATCTAGCCACAACCTCCATCCAGTCCTTAGCTTCATGGAGAACTGTCTTGCCTCAGAACCCCAGAGCTCTCTACCACTGAAACTCATTCAATGTGCTCAGTCATCATGCACCCTCTGCTGGTGGGGTTGGTGGCATCTAATTCCCAATGGGTGGTGGTGTTGTAGGTGCACCACTCGAAGGTTCTAACACCGTTTGAGGGCCCTTCACCGAGGCCACATCGCTCGGTGGGCCGTCATTACGTACTCTGTCGGGAATTCTTGCAGGATGTCTATGTGGGCACAACCTTATAAGGAACAGGTAAACCACATTCATTCAGTTATATCTGGTGATATTACTCCATATAAATCCCATGAAAAAATCATCAAAATCACACACAATCAGTGTTTCCATGATCTGAGTCAGAATTCAGAATTCAGGGTTCTGGTATATGGACATGTCGGCCGCCACACCAATAATGGATTCCCCAAAATAAAAACCACTCTCATAACACTTAATACTATTTCCAGAGAGAAAATATCAGAGTCATAGTTCTTTAGTAGAATCGACTCCTCTGAAACCACCTAGTCACGACTCACCCCTCGAGGCCCATGCCATGACTACCCCAATCCCGCATTCCATAGTCTAGGGGATGGAGACCCGCTCCAGAATGGCATATTCCTAAAACGATAAGGCATTTCCATTTTACCCTATAAAGACACACAGTCCAATAAGATGACAATATGAAACCAGTATGTAAACTTCTATAGTAAAATGAGTGCTAAAATTAAGGGGCTGAAATACAATCCCAACTAGAAAATTACAAGTACAAATGAAATGTATAAAACAACTGAATGGTGAAAAGAATCTCCTAGATATTCCACCATGGATCCTACATGAAGGGTAGGTACAAATCACGATTAGTAGTCCTTGTGTCACATCATTCCAAATGGTCCACCTCTAAGCACCGTCCAGTCCTAGCTCCCTTACCCTCAATTAATGTTGTATGTCGTCTACACAAGACACAATAAGGTACGGGTGAAGTCTGAGCATGGGTGAGTATAACGATACTCAGTGGGGACCCCATGACCCCATAGGCATCCTAATGTTCCACAAAGGAAAAACCCCAAAGCAAGACATCAACTCAACTTAGGTATAATCCCATACATATACCTATGTTATCATTATATAATCATCTCATACATGTGGGATGTATACCACGAAGGTAGAAGTACCACATAGGTAACACCAAGAATATGGAAGTACCACACAGGTAAAAGACTTAGATCAAACAGAGTCTCCAATCAAACCAGGTTTTCACTTTAGGTCATGGATAGAATGATCATCAATCATATATTCGAAATTATTTACTACTGGAGAAATCCTCCTCTAACGATCATTGTGGGCCTACTGGGACACATAAAGCCACTTCCCACTAACCTTGAACTGATGTGTTACTTATCCGTGATGGTACAGTGGGCATATTGGGTATATCATCCCACCTTTTTAATACATAACTTTTCATTTCATTTTACAAACATAGGATCTTTAAAGTCTAGTGTCTTGGAAATCAAGAACTAAATAACTTGAATACAACATAAAAAATTCTTCTAATCCACTTTTAAGGCTTCATAATAAGATAATCCTTACTATAATTACTTCCTTTAATATCCTGAATACATACATCAAAGTAATGTGTGAGCAGAAGGCCCAGTAAGGGTAAATAAGGGAATAAGTGTACTTGTGAAATCACTAAGAACATGAATAAAAACATAATGATATGAGAAATAGAATTATAGTTATATCATAATGAAAAGAACATGAAACATAAATTGAATTTGTGTCTACAACATTTCATTTATAAATTCATGAACATATCACCAAGGTCCATCCTCAAGGTGTCATAAAAATTACCAAGGCTATTCACCAATGTATCGTGAAACATGTCATCTCTTGAGATTAAATATTTACCCAATACATTGGAGCGCTATCAGGGTGGACCCTTAATATGACTTTAATTTCATGTGATCCAAATAGAACTTATTAAAACATTTCATAAATAACCCATATAAAATGAAAGAAATGGGTTTTATATCAAAATCGCGACGTTTTAAAAGCTCTTAAAAATAAGATCATTTTATCATTTATAACCCATGGAAAGGGAGTGAGGGTTATATGTATGTCAATTACAGATTAAAATATATCATCTTTATATATTTATGAACACCCATAGAAATGAAATAGGTCTGGGTATTCTCATAAATAAACAAGGGTATTTCCTGAGAGAAAGAGATCGAAAATTTGAGACGAAATTTCTGCAGCATAACATCTATATAACATGGTTTTAGAAAACATTGAAAAGAGAGGGGAAAAGGGTAACCCACTCATAAATAATTCAAAATAAATTATGGGTACTGAATAAGATCATGGTATAGATATTTTATTGACAGAACACATGAAAAGGAAACATGAAAAAAAGAGAAGATGTGATTTCTTTTACAAGAAATTCTGCAGCCTAATGACATCACATAAACATTCAGCAAACAAATTGATGAGAGAAGAAAGGGTCTGTCATCAATTAGAAATGAAATGGATAGAAATGATAATATATAATAACATACCCTCAACATAAAGATATGGAAATTATAGGAGACAACATAATGGAAGTCATGACTTAAAAAGAGGAGCGTGAAAGGATCCCTTACCTTGAAGAGTAACTTCGAAAGCTTGAAGGACGAGACCTTGGGAGGCTTGAGGGAACCTTGGGAGGACTCATTGGGAGGGAATGAGACCAAAACTTCGTGGAGGAGGATTTGGAAATGAAAACAAGGAGGGAAAGGCTTGGTTTTTATAGTAGAATTGAGGGGATGAGTCATTAATGGCCATGGGACACCTCATCTGTGGTATTGGCAAAACCATGGGATTGCCAATGGTATTTTCACATGGTATTGGACACTTGGGACACCTAATACCTTATATTACTATTAATAAGTCGACCAAAAATATTACATAATTATTATATCCTTAATGATGTCATTAAACACCAGAAACTAAAAACTATATTTTCACTATTCATCGAAAATTCATTTTTTTCAGAAAAATCCCCAAAAATCACCTTAACCTAATATCGATGCTATGAATTCAAAAATGAACTCCATTTTATAAAAGTATTTTTGTAAATATTTTTAATTTAATTTGTAAATAAAAAACTCTATTCACCCGAAAAAACGTGTACTTTACTAATAATTTCTAAAACAGTTATTTACCTATTTCATTGAATCACATTAACTAATAAAGGTGCCTAAACTATATTAATACTTTTTTAAGTGAGATTACTAATCTATTTGGTCACATTACTAATCCTAAGGGTAAAATCACTATTCATAATTTATTATTCACAAAAGTTAAGTTGATCTTATTAGATTCTAAATTTTATACTGAACACATTTCCAGAAAGCCATTTTTTTAAAATCATTACACACCATTAATTATTTGTGGTTCACATAAATATTTTAAAATATCCCCTTCTTCAAAAATTCCTAAATATACATTCTATATTTATTCAAACATCTGAATAAAACACAAACTTATCCATAAGAAGAAATCACAATTTTATAAATCTCAAAGGAATACACAAAGTAGCTATAGTCTCGTTACATGGACCCTTATAACCCCAGCATAGGACATAAGTGTAAGGTGTTCTATGGTGAGAGAATCCTAAGGAGGCTCAACCAACATTGCCAGATTAGTGATTTCTAAAATCTTCAACTTCTCCTAAAAGTGATTCTGCTCCATCTTCACATGACGAAGTTCATCTTAGGTTTGGTCTAGAGAGACACCCAGTGGTGCTACCTCCTTCCCAAGGTTTGGCAGATGGGCTTCGATCATCCTGAGACTACTAGATGAGGCCATCGAATCTTCTTTCTGTATTAATTAACCAATATCACTTATATTTAGATACAACAATTGCAACATTTAGTTTCCAACGGTCATATTGACCAAAGGTCATATAAGAGTCCAAACCCAACGGTCTCATTTTAATTATACTCACATCATTAATTAACGAATATATATTTGTTAAATATAAACTAAAATAACACAAAAAATTAGGAAACAAAAATTCATTCAAAATTTCGGGTCGTTACATTCCTCCACCCTTAAGAAATTTCATCCCTGAAATTTTGAATCGTATCCTCAGAAAAGAAAAGGTGTGGATACTTCTACCTCATAAACTCCTCCGGTTCCCATGTGGCTTCTATATATTTGTGGTTTCTCCACAACACCTTAACAAGGTGGGTAGTATTGTTGTGTAGAACCTTGTCTCTACAATCCAAGATCTCCACCGACTGCTCCTCATAAGAGAGGACATGTTCTAGTAGTTCCACCTCTAGGTTTAGTACACGTGAAGGGTTAGGTATGTACTTCATCAAGAGAGATATATGGAAGACATCATGATAGTTTGCTAGATTTCGAGGAAGTGCAAGCTGATAGGCCACCGCTCCCACACGATCAAGGATTTCATAGGGGCCAATGTATCTAGGCCTGAGCTTCCCTTTCTTCCCAAACCTCATTACTCTCTTCCAAGATGTAATTCTAAGAAAAACCTTGTCACTGACATCAACCTCCATGTCCCTTCGATGGTTTTCAGCATAGCTCTTTTTCCGACTCTGTGTATCCTTAATGTTTTGCTGGATGGCAAGGACTTTTTCTATCATCTCTTGCACAAGATCAGGCCCAAGAAGCTTTCTCTCACCAGCTTCATCCGAAAAAGTAGAAGTTTGACATCGCTTCCCATATAAAGCTTCATAGGGTTCCATTTGAATGCTCGAGTGGAAGAAATTGTTGTAAGAGAACTCAACTAAAGAGACATGTTAATCCCATCCACCTTTAAATTCCACTGAGCACATTCTCTGCATGTTCTTGAGTGTTTGAATAGTCCTTTGAGATTGGCTATCAGTTTGGGGGTGATAGGTTGTACTGAAATTAAATTCAGTGCTCAGAGCTTGCTGAAGACTTCTCCAGAATTTTGATGTGAACCTTCGTTCATGATCAGATACGATAGAAAGTGGAACTCCAAGAATCCTTAACCCTTCCTTCACGTAAATACTGGGAAGTTTATCAAGAGAGAAATCTTCTCGGATAGAGATAAAATGGGAAGTCTTGCAGATATGGTCCACAAAAAACATATCGCATTGTTTTCTTTGGGAGTTCTCGAAAGACTAGTGACGAAGTGCATAGTGATATTGTCCCACTTCCATGCTGGTATGGGCAGTGCTTGCAATACCCCTTTTGGAAGTTGTCGCTCTTCCTTCACTTACAGACGTACTAGGCACCTTGATGTGTAGTCATAAATCTCCCTTTTCATATTATCCCACCAATAATGATCACAAAGGTCCCTATAAATTTTTGTGCTTCTAGGATGTATAGAGAAAGTAGAGCTATGAGCTTCATCCATCAGCACCTTCTTTATTTCCGGAACAGATGGAACACATTGTCTTGTACGAAATCTCAGTACACCTTCTTAATCAATATTGAACTCAGGAAACATTCCATCTTTTAAAGCCTCAAACATCTCTTGTAACAAAGGATCTTCTTTCTGAGACTTCTTGATCTTCTCTAGTAATGACAGTTGAGAAATAATTTTTATTAGGGTTGATGATGTACGTTTCATTATAATTCCCATGTCCAGCTTTACTTGGTCATTTATCAATAGATATTTCTGAATCCTCATCATGGAAAGAACAATTGGGACTTTCCTACATAATGAATCTGGAACTTTGTTTGCTCTTCCAAAGTGATACTGAATTGATCAATCATAGTTTTTAAGAAGTTCCAACCATCTCCTTTGTCTCACGTTCAATTCCTTTTGTGTGAAAATATACTTTAAAGTTTGATGGACTGTGTATATATCACATTTCTCCCCATTAAGATAGTGCCTCCATATCTTCAAAGAGAAAATGACTGTATCCATCACCAGATCATCCCTAGGATAGTTCTTCTCATGAATCTTCAAATATCGAGATGCATAAGCAATGACTTTGTCATTTTGCATGAGGATAAACCCAAGCCCTTGTAGAGATGCATCACTAAAAATAAAAAATCCTTCTCTACTTGAGGGAAGAGTTAACACAAGTTTAATAACCAATCTCTTCTTCATCTCTTGGAATCTTTCCTCAAAATCCTTTTTCCAGATGAACTTGACCCCTTTTAAAGTTAGCTTGGTTAATAGATTAGAAAGTTGTGAAATGTTTTTCACAAACCACCTATAATATCCTTCTAATCCAAGAAAACTACAAATCTCAGTTATTATTGTAGGTTGAGGCCAGTCCTCTACAAATTTTGTCTTTGCAGGGTCAACTGTGATTCCTTATTTGGTTACAATGTGCCCTAAGAAAATGACTTGTTGTAACCAAAAATCACATTTACTGAACTTTCCAAAAAGCCTCTCCTTCCGTAGAGTTTGAAAAATAACCCTTAGATGATCTTCTTGCTCCTAACGAACTTTGTAATATATGAGAATATATTCAATAAAAACTACCACAATGTTATCAAGGTAGTCCTTAAATACTTTATTCATCAAATCTATAAAAAAATCATGTGCATTAGTCAGTCTGAAGGGAGAATCAACAAACTCATAATGCCCATATCTTGATCGGAAGGCAGTTTTTGGAATATCATCTTTCTTCACCCTTAATTGATGATAACCAGATCGAAGATCAATCTTAAGGAATATTTCATCCCCACGATGTTGGTCAAATAAATCATCAATTATTGGAAGATGGTTTTTTATTCGTTGTGATCTCATTCAGTTCTCTATAATCAATGCATAGACGCATCAATCCATCCTTCTTCTTCAAAAATAGAACAGGTTCTCCCCCAGGAGAGACACTTGGTCGGACAAACCCCTTATCCAAAAGATCTTGGAGTTGTTTATTTAATTTCTCCAGCTCCACATTTTCCATCCTATATGGGGTCTTTGATATCAGATGAGATCCAGGTACCAGTTTGATGGAGAATTCTACCTCTCTTTCTGGGGGAGTTCCAGGAAACACCTCTAGAAATACATCAATGTATTCATGGATGATGGGGACATTTTCTATCATCAAACTCTCATCTACTTCTTCTTTATCCCTGATCAACTCCATGAAGAAGTATATAGGGGGTTCTTTTAGACAAATATGAGCTTGAGATATCTCCCCCATGAAGATAACTGCAGGTTTTCCATTCAAGACTATTGATATTTCCTTACTTATGAAATTGATCTTAGAATTATACACTCAGATCCAGTCCATCCCTAGTATAATGTAAAATTCCAGCATAGGAAATCACTACTATATTTGTGATAAGATTGTGCTCACTAAATTAAATACTAGAGTTTCTAAACACTGACGATGCTTGGATAATCCCACCATGAGTCTTGGCTGACAACTATACTTTTAGAAATTCGGGGGTTGATTCCAAATTCCTTGCAAACTTGGATGAAATAAAGGAATGCGTAGAACTAGAATCAGTAAAAGTACTTGCTAGATTTGAGAGGACAACAAGAGTACCTACTACCACATCATCTGGAGCATCGACTTCAGCTGTTGCGATAGAAAAAGCATGGCCTTGATCCCTTGGACTTTGCTGAGGCTGATGGTGGTTCCCTTCCACTACCCTCGGATTTGGACAGTGATTGGAAAGGTGCCCACATTGTCAACACTTGAAGCACTAGACATCAGGTAGGGCCTGCACTATCTTCCCCTTGTCAATTATGTTTGGAATTTTAGGTTTCACCTCATCATGATAATTCCTCACAATGTGCCCATCTCTGCCACACTTTTAGCACTTCCCAATCCCGAGAAGGCAGTTCCCCGAATGCTTATTCCCACATTTATTACACATGGGAAGTCTCACTTTCTTTCCTCCTCTTCCATGATAAAAAGTCTTCCCTAAGCTGGGCCCCATCGATCACTTCTTGTCATTGGATTTATGAGACCACTGCATCTCACTTAACACTAGATCGACTTTCATCACACTCTGCACGATCTCCTCATAGCTATCATAATATCGGTTGGCTAGATTCTTCCGCAGATGAGGTCTCAGTCCACCAATGAATCTATCATCCTTACCGTTTGGATCCACTAAAAAGTTAGAGGTATATCGTGAAAGCCTTGTGATGTTCATCTCATAGAGTCAAACAGATTCATTCTCCTTCTACTTCAACTTTAGAAACTCCTTCTCCATTCTTTTTCTCATGGAATGATGGAAATACTTACTAAAAAAGATACCTATGACCTCTTCCCACACCATAACATCAACTTACACTCTTTTCCTCATGTTTTTGGTCAGTTCCCACCACTGATCATCATCTCTCTCTAAGGGATAGACAGCCAGGGTGACCTTCTCTTACTCTGAACAACGTAGCACAGAAAAGATATTCTCTATAGAGTTGATCCCTTGCTCAGAAATCAATGGGTCATTTGATCCACTGAAGGTTGGTGGTCATTGGAGCATAAAGGGTTCAACAGAATGTTGTTCCCTTCATGGTGAGATCGGCCTATCAGATTGGTTCAAGTTATTACTCATAACTTGAGCCAGTTGGTTCATCATTCACATGAATGTTTCGATTCTGGATTACATCAGAGGGCCATCAGCACATAGTCCATTGCGGTCACCGTTTGAACGGTTCCTCTTATTGCCCGCCATTTTCTAAAAGAATAAAATCTTAGTGGGAAACATTTTTTCATGTACAAATATTTTAACTATAAAGGATTATACATCTTAAAACTTCATGCTTAAACAATTATATTTCTCTATAATTCCATCATAATGATTCATACAAAGCATTCGATTAACCAAACATATCCCCGGGGAGTGTCATAAGCAAGAGTGCAGCAAGGCCCATTGTCAAGCACTAGTTCCCATTCGATTCTATCTCAAAGAGGTGTTTTCGGGGTTTACCCCTATGTACATTTGTGCCAGAGCTGCCTCTACCTTCTCGTATCCAGACATGGATGTAATTGTTTGATAAACCACTTACTAAATACTCACCAAAATACCAGGAAGTTTTCCCTATATTTAAAATTTTCTATAGGGTTCTTCATAATGTTTTTATAGCCTAATTTCTATAAATAACCAAATGATACTTTGATACCAAATATAGCATCCCACCTTTTTAATATATAACTTTTCATTACATTTTACAAACAGATGATCTTTAAAGTCTGGTGTCTTGGAAATCAGGAACAATAAAACATGAATTCAACATAAAACATAATTCTAATCCACTTGTAAGGATTCATCATAGGATCATCCTAAGTAAAATTACTTCCTTTCATATCTACGAGACATACATCAAAGGAAAGTGTGAGCAGAAGGCCCATTAATTGTAAACAAGGAAATAAATATACTTGTGAAATCAATAAGAACTAGAATAACAACATAAAGATATGAGAAATGGAATTATAGGCATATCATAATGAAAATAACATGAAGAATAACTTGAATATGTGGCTGAAACATTTCATTTAGACATTCATTAACATATCACCAAGTTCCATCCCTAAGGTGTCAAAAAAACTACATAGGTTATTCACCAATGTATCGTAAAACTTATCATCTCTAGAGATTAAATATTTACCCAATGCATTGGATCGATATCAGGAAACACCCTAATATTTCTTTAAATTCATGTGAACCACATATATCTTAATAAAAAATTTCATAAATAATCCATTGAGAATGAAAGAAATGGGGTTCATATCAAAATCATGACGTTTTAAAAGCTTTTAAAAATAAGATCATTATATCATTTATAACCCATGGAAAGGGAGTGTGGGTTATATATATGTCAATTCCAGAATAAAATATACCATCTTTATATATTTATGAACACCCATAGAAATTAAATAGGTTTGGGTATTCACATAAATAAACAAGGGGATTTTTTGGGAGAAAGAGATAGAAATTTTGAGAAGAAATATCTGGCGCATAATGGCTATATAACATGGTTTTAGAAAACATTGAAAAGTGAGGGGACAAGGGTCACCCACTCATGAATAATTCATAATACAGTATGGGTACTGAATAAGGTCATGGTATGGATATTCGAGTCACATAACACATGAAAAGAAAACATGAAATAAAAGAGAAGATGCAATTTCTTTTACGAGAAATTCCGCAGCCTAACGGCATCACATAAAAATTCAGAAAACAAATTGATGAGAGAAGAAAGGGTCTATCATAAATTATACATTTAATGGAAAAAAATTAGAACATATAAGAACATACCCTCATCATAAAGTTATGGAAATTAGAAAACACAACATAGAGGAAGTCATGACTTAAATAGAGGAGGGTGAAAGGATCCCTTACCTTGAAGAGTAACTTCTAAAGCATGAAGGTCGGGACCTTGGGAGGCTTGAGGGCACCTTGGGAGGACTCCTTGAGAGTTAAGGAGACCATAACTTTGTTGTGGTGTATTTGGAAATGAAAATAATGAGAGAAAGGCTTGGTATTTATAGAAGAAGTGAGGGGACAAGTCATTAATGGCCAAGGGACCCCTCATCTGTGATATTAGCAAAACCATGGGCTTTCCCATGGTATTTTCCCATGGTATTGGACACTTGGGACACCTAATACCTTAACATACTATTCATAAGTCTAATAGAAAGATTACATAATTATTACATCCTTAATGATGTCATTAAACACCTGAAACTAAAAACTGTATTTTCACTATTCACCGAAAATTCATTTTTTTCAGAAAAATCCCCTAAAATCACCTTAACCTAATATCGACGATCTGAATTAAAAAATGAAATCCATTTTATAAAAATAATTTTCAAAATATTTTTAATTTAATTTTTTATTAAAAAACACTATTCACCAGAAAAAACCAGTACTTGACTAATAATTTCTGAAACAGTTATTTACCTATTTTATTGAATCACATTACTTAATAAGGCTACTTAAATTATATTAATACTTTCTATGTAAATGAGATTACTAATCCATTTGGTCACATTACTAATCCAAAGCATAAAATCACTATTCATAATTTACTATTCATAAAAATTTAACTTGATCTTATAAGATTCTAAATTTTTACTGAACACATTTCCAGAAGACCATTTTTTTATAAATCATTACACATAATTAATTATTCAAGGTTTACATAAATATTTTAAAATATCCCCTTTTCCCAAAATTCATCAATATATATTCTATATTTATTCGAACATCTGAAAAAAACACAAAATTAACCATAGGAAGAAATCACAATTTTATTTGTCTCAAAGGATTACACAAATTAGATACGGTATCGTTACATAGCCCTCTTATAACCCCAACATACGAACTAAGTGTAAGGTGTGATATGGTGAGAGAATTCGAGGGTGGCTCTACCATCATTGCCCGAGTAGTGATTTATATATTCTTGAACTTATCCAGAAGGTGATACTGCTCCAGCTTCACACGATGAAGTTTGGCTTGAGTTTGGTCCAGAGTAAAGCCCAATGGTGCTACCTCCTTCTCATGTTTTGTCAAATGGTCTTCGATTGGCCCGAGACTTCTGGATGAGGAAATCAAATCTTCTTTCTATTTTAATTAACCAATATCACTTGTATTTAGAGACAAAAATCGCAACATTTAGTTTCCAATAGTCATATTTACTAACGGTCATATAACAGTCCAAACCCAATGGTCTAATTTTACTTATACTCACATCACTAATTAAAGAATGTAGTTTTGTGGAGTAGAAACTAAAATATCACATAAAATTAGGAAACAAAAATTCATTCAAAATTTTGAGTCGTTAAATTGGGTTAAACAGAGTTTCTTCCCACCGTGAGTCTACTGGGTCACACAGAGCCTCTTCCCACTAACCTTGGACTACTGTGCTACTCATTACTGAAGGGTACTGAGGGCATGCCGTATCACACAGAAACACTTACCACCATGGGCCTACTAGGTCAAACAGAGGCACTTCCCTCCTTGTATATATTGAGATATGAATCCCTAATGGGTACCGTCGGCATGCTAGGTCACACAGATCTAATTCCCACCGGTCCAGTCGTCGAGTAGTAAAAAGTCCAAGGTCAACACTCTTCAGGTCTTAGTCAGCTGCAGGTTTTATCACATAGTCTGATTTGGAGAACCGTTCCTCAAGCCGCTTTCAGAATCTTGGTATCCCTGGAAGTATCCAAAAAGTATTCCAAAATATCTGTCTCTTCAATAGATTCCCAATGATTTAAACGACTCATCAATCAGATGCACGATTTGCAAGATACGGGCATTTTGTGCCAAGGGCCCAGTTGGATTCATGTTTGATCCAACCAGGCCATACCCCAACATTCTCTGAAACTCATGTAGAGTATCTCAAAGGATTTACTTGCCTTAAATATCCCAACGCCACATATGGTTCATCAAATGGACATCCAATTCTCATGATATGGGCCTTTAAGTGTTTGTCGGCCTGGTTGGGCTCGGGTCCTGTCCGACCCGATCAGACCTACTCAGCCCGACCCAGTCTGCGCAAGGTCGTGGTGGGCTTAGCCTGATAGGCCAAGGTCTGGCCCGACCTGCAAGGGGGTGGCATTCCAAGGGCATCCTGTAAGGGACGTCCTGAAAGGGGTGGCCCAGCCCGTAAGGGGGTGGCCAACAAGGCGTGGCCCAGCCCATAAGCAGGAAGGCACGCAAGGGGTGGCCTGACTCGTATGGGGAATCCCACAAAAGGGCTTCCCACAAAAAGCGACCTGGTACGACGGTGGCTCGCTAAGGGTTCTATCGTAACCAGCACGGGGGGTGTGACCCCCTGGTCTCCTGAACTCTCTAACGTCCTGGAGGGCGTTCTGTTTGTGAAGCGGCGATGCCCCATGGGAGCCGCCCGGTTGCCACAGAACCCTCTGGAGGCGCGAGTTCTGCCTCGACCATGGCTTCGCCCATGACAACTTTTCTATCGGCGGCGCACTGGTTGGGTTGCCTCCTTCCCGCCAGTGGCATGTTGGTCACACCGGCTCTCCTTCAGCGACTAGCTAACATACCGGCCACCTCCTTCATCCGCCGCAGATGGGAAGCCGCGACCTTCTGCAAACTAAAGGCGCACTATGGCACACCGCACTTCCCTCACATCCTGCCAGTGTCGGCCGTCTTGATGACTATTGCAACTATGTTCCATGGCCTCCTATTTCGGTGTGTGTTAGCACACACCTTCCTCATAGCCGGTCAGTGTCGTCGTGACGTCGGTCTTCCACGTAGGTGCTAGGATAGAAAGATAGCGGATGGTTTAGCCCATGTTTGTTATTCCTGTACCCTCTATGTTAGCTCGTAATAACAAGGGAGGATAAAGGAGTTCCAGAATTCATTTGAAATAAAAAATAATTTAAAACCCTACCACAAGAATGATGGTGAGGGCTTGTTTATATAAGCAGGTTGGTGTTCGTCATCCTCCACAACAAGCTTCAAATTCCTCCACTCAAAAGTTGATGATCAGTTCATTGTTCGGTGTCGCTCATCGCCGCCCGCCAGAACCGGCTCTATCCTCTAAGTGTTTGGCGTCTCGGCACTTGGTCAGCACATCGTTTCATGGTGATCTTTTTCCAATACCCCACCCCAAGATCCATATAAATAGGAGAGGGGGTGAGTAACGATGTTTGGAATTATTGATGGATCATTAAATAGGAAGCTTATTAATTCCCAAATGTTGATGTTACTTAGATTAATGGTCAATCCATTTAATGGCCTAACAAATCATGGTCCCCATACTCCAATTTTCTGTAGGGGGATATGAAAGAAAATAAAATAAAAATATTGTCTTATTTTTTTTTTTTTAAAAAGTCAAAAAACATAACTATTTCATCAGACCTACTACTCTCAAAGTAAATTCTCCCATAATAGTATCCCAATGCTGTTGATATAACGGTGCCCTCATATTTTTAATCCGACCACCAGTTCAAAAGTTAGAAAATGCCACACATGAATTTATAGAACCTACCTTAAAAACATTATATAAATTATTAACACTCACCCTCGACCCACACCGGTCGAGGTTAGGCTCTGCCTAAAAGAAGAACGCCCTAACTAACTCAACGATGCTCTTAGATTTTCAATCCGAGTATCGGTTTAGAAGCTATGGATTTTAACAATAAAATAATAGTTACTCAATTATATTATTTACGACCAAAAACTTACTTCCACTAGTGGCACGCACCAGCCAATGTCAGTATTTTCCTAAAGAGAGAATACCATCATGATTTCAGTGGTGGTCTCAGATTATTAATATGAGTTACAGTTCGTGAGATATAAGCATTTGAAAAATAAAATAAATAAATTTAATTATTTTATTTACAGCTATGCCATTTTTGGGTTTTCTCACAGGAGGCCTGCACCAACTAAAATTAAGTCGCAGCTTTGGTAAACCCGCCATCCTGAATGCAACATGGCCCTCATATTTTTGATTCAGGCAACCGTTTAAGAGTTATTCTATTTTTTCAGGTAAAATACTGACACACACTAATTAAAGCGTAACAAAACTTTGACGTATCATTCCAAGCACTCCGGGCCTTGGAATCACGCGCCGTCTGATTTTTCGGTTTTGAAATAATTCCGTATAACTAAAAAACAGTATACAAAAATTACAGGGCATTACAAAGACACACTAAATCATTCACCATAATATCCTAGTAAAAATATCTTCTTGGAACAATTTATAATAGTTACAGGAAAAAGGAATGTATGATGCTACATGTAATTCCCAAGACTATTATATTATATTTTAACAGTATTTTTTTCATCAAAATACTCAATAATAAATTTTATCCCTAATTTTATCCATTTTCAAAACTACTCAAAGAAATTTTCAGATCAAAATTCATTTTTTTTGAAAATTTTAATACATTCAATTTTCAAAAGTCCATAAATTAACTTAAATCGTGATTCATCGATCCAAGATTTACATGCCTATTTGTAATCATCAAACTGTAACCATAAGAGTTTAATATTACTTAAAATAATTTTCAAAATAATCTATAATGTTATTATAAAGAATCTTTTTTTATAACAGATAAAAATATTTAAGAAATCAACGCATGGTTTTAATTTTCCACTCTTAAAATGTTATAAATTAATTAAAAAAAGCGGAATATACATATTATAATTTAAAAAAAACACTCCCCCATCATTAAATTTATTCCCCATTTTGGTTATTCATCTAAAAAATTTCTCCAAAATCAAATTAAAAAAAACTTATAGGTCTATTTCATTTATGTTAAAAAAATAGGTTGATTTAATTCTTTCATAAAAAAATTCCTAAAATAGATTCCTCAAAATAATATTATAATAATTTAATAAAAAATCTTGTAACATCATGTATTTTATTTTTCTATATTTTTTCAACTATACATGACTTCACCAAATCATTTAATATAATATTTAAAAAATTATTCCCAATTTAGATCAATAATTGGTATTGGTTTAGTTTCATACAAATGGAAGCGCCTTTTTTTATGAAATAAAATATTATCTTCTTTGAGGAAACTATTTCACAACATCTGTTGGAGCAATACAATAATATTTAGTTAAAACAAAAAATAAGTGTTAATTTCTGATCGAACCAAACCTATTGGACCTTATTTATGACCTCTTTCATATTAGTGTTACCCAAATACTTTATCATCTCAATCTAACCCGATGTTTACTTATTTTACTATATTTTTTAATTTTAATTATTCTAAACAATATATCATTATATAATTTCATTTATAGAAACAATATTACCAATTTTAATTTAATATATTCATGATACCATTTATTCTTCATCAATATGTTTCATTATATAATGAATATCAAATTTTAAATGTTCATCTCAAATTCAAAAAGATAACCCCATGCATTTAAACAATTCAAGTTCATTTTCATTTATAAAATAATCCTCACAAGTATAATGGGTCTTTTTGTTTATACATATCATACATAATTAATTTTTTTAAATTTTATTATAAAATTTAACTAAAACATATTCAATTGAAAATAATGTATATCTCATTAATATAACATTTAATTGAGGATTAATCTTTGTGTTCATAACCTCTTTCAATGTAAAGATTTTAAATGTTTAGTATGGAATAATTTTCAATAATTACCTAAATCAAAATAAAAATTCCAAAATCAAAATATCTAATGTAAATATGAATCATAAAACTATTGTAAACTTGTCATTTAATTCATAGAATCATTGATCAAATAGGTTACCATTAACTCATATGTGATATTATTCCCATTTTATATAGTTTATTTTTTATTATAAAAAAATTCTTGAAATTTTCAAACCAAAATATATTTTATAAAGATTCTATAAAAGAAATATCAATATTCCTTAAATCTAATTATTTTAATTGATAATGGAAGAAGTGGGTTGTTTGGTGGTGTCACAATGCATCTAAATTCCGTCTTATATTCATTATTTATTTCTACCAATTATCCTCATCATTTTTATTATTTTCATTCACATATCCTCATTTGTTTAATCAAATTACTAAACATATTTTTCTATGTTTAGGGTGAATTAATTCACTTTACCACTTGGGTAGAACTATGTGTCTTGTAGAAATATTCCTTAAGGTCTCATTTTATGTATATTCGATATTTATTCAACCCAAAATTCATGGTTACTAAAAATAGAAATTTTTTTTTTGAATTAAACTCTCAATATATGAACTCATCCATAGTAATGATAATGAATTATTAGAAGGTATCCTCTAACAAACCTCTTTGATTTGAAACAGTCTTTCTTTATTTTTCATGGTACATCAAATCATTAATTTTTTTGTTAAATTCATTTTCCACACTATAACTCTTTTAATTATAACTGTTATCCCTAAAATAATTTCCCCATTAAAATTAATTTAAACCTATTATTCCAAAGAAATTCATTTCTTTTGAAATAAAAGCAACATGAAAGTAGAGATGATAGTTATAAGGCTACTATTTTATCCACTAGAACCTATTATGTGATATATATTTTATTATTGAACATAGTCCATTTTTAATTAAATATTATTTCATGAAATATCATCTAATAGTGCATACGAATATTTTATACACTTCTTTATCAATGATCCTATTATGATGGGGTTAACAACCAACCTCGTACATTGAGATAAACATTTATATATGTTTTTAATGATCAACCACATATCATGTCCATGATGGGGGCACTATATTAGAAATTTATTGATATATATTTTGATTTATAAAGTTACTAAATAAAAAATTTCCAAAATTTATTTCAAATAAGGATTCATATTTTTAGAGGGATAGAAGAACGTAATTAAGAATCATTTATCCATATAATTCATTGTTGTGATGGAATGTGGTTTCAGGGAATGAATCCACTCTTTTTTTCTTTTCTATTAAGGTAAATTTAAATAAACAATATCCTAAATACATAATTTTAGAAAAATGTAACACCATAATATTTTATGAAATATTTATTTCCCAAATAAATTTAACTTTTTAATAAATTGTGTTAGATAAAACACTGATTTAAAATGAACTATGATATACTGTTAAAATATTATTATCTAACATAATAGTTATCGCCTATCCATTTTATTAGTGGGTATGAATAGGACTCACTGTGTAATGTAAATTATCTGGTTTTCACGTTTATAAAATAAATTCATTTCCTACCAATCAACAATAAAAAAAATAAAAAAAATCAAAATCAAAATATTTGTTTTTTGAAAAAATGTTTCTATATATGCATAGTAATTTTACCGTAATAAATTTAATTAATCACTGTTGGATAATTATTTTAATAAAAGTTTTATATTAAAAATTTAACCAAATTTTTAAAAATTTATCTAATATTTTTTCAAGGATTGTGATAAGAAATAATCAAGTTTTATGCTTAAAAATGTAGCAGTTTCCTTATGTTTTGTGTTTTTTTAAATTATGTTTTCCAAATTTAGGAAATTTACTCTGAAAAATAAACCTCATTTAGAAATCTACTTGTAATAATTATATTTCAGTGAAGTATTGAGGACTTTTTGAAAGGAATTTTTTTGATTAATAGTAAAAAATACTAATTTTATTTAAAAACATAATTTGTACAACTATTTAAAAATATTAATATTGTTTTAAAATGGTTTCAAATTACAAAAATTTTAATTATATTATTTTTAATTCATTGTAATTTATTTTAATAAATTTAGTTTTCAATTTTTATACAAAAAACATTATATTTTTTCGATATTTTTATCAGAAACCAATTTATTCATCACATCTGTGAGTTTAATTTCCAATTTGATTATGATAATTCTATGAATTGAATTAGGAAAAATAGATTAAATATTTTTTATTGACATAATTAATATTATTTAACAATTTAAATTTATTTTTTATTCATAAAAAGTTGTAAATGTAGTAAAAATAAATTACTTTGGTCAATGTAAAAATGCGGTTTTGAGTGTTAAATGCACTTATATTAAAATTAATTTTGGAAGCACATTGTTTTTTGATATAATAAATTATATATAAATTTTATAATTGTTGGATTAAAATTATCTAATAATATCAATTTTGTTTTTATTATTTAGAGTTAAATCACCTGGGTAAATAAATATAAAACTAATTATTGTGGTGGAAAAATATATATTAAAATTTAGTAAACTTAAATGCTAATGAAAAACAATTTAAAAATCTGTTTTATTTTATGGTGGAGGTTTTTATTTACCATATTTATCCTCTAATACTTTTTTTATCAATTTTTAGGCACTTGGGGTGATAATGAATTCTCATTTTTGAATTGTTTTGGGTATATACACAAATAACCTCCTCAATTATAAAATGGATCTTAATACCAACTGTTTTTCACACCTCATATAACCATTGGATTTACAAAATCCTATAAAAATTACACCCCAAAATCCTTAGACATATTATAGATCTTTTATCCTGCCCAAAATACCACCAATAGTGTTCTTTACAAGACATCTAAAGGAGGATTTTATTATCCAAGGTAATTGTCTTCACTATGATATTTTTTTCACTTATTCTCTTACCACCTTCATTAATCTATTAAAAATTTCAATATAATAATAAAATTATTGAAAATATATTGATATTATATTATGTTGATGGAATAACCTATATATATATATCTTCTTCTATCAAATGGGAAACAAAATCGTTGATCGTGTGGACGGAAGACTACTGCCTCATGAGCCAATGTAATTAATTTTCTATAAACACCTCTCATGGATGGATATAACGACAGATTAAACATATTTATTGGATATTTATGAAATAATTATAATTATAAATTTATTATATCATATATAACTTCTTACATTCTATTCCTTGGGAATATGATAATGTCCCTCATTTGTTTGGATGATTTCTGCATCATGAAGCATTTCAATTCATTTTTCACTTATTATTTATATAAAAGCTATTAAAGACTAATTTAATTAAATTTTTTGATAAATAGGACATAAAAATTAATTTTTATGGTTATATATTGTTAAATTTCATTATATTCTTTTATCCAATAAAATGGAATCAATATTTTTGTGTAGAACTACCTATCATCTCCCTGAATGGTGTAATTAATTTTATATCCCTAAATTTTATGTATAAATTTAAATACATGTATAATGAACATATACGATAATTATATAATTATTAAAATTCTAGATATTATGGAATAATGATCATAGAAAGATGACCAAATACACCAAACAAAAACTATCGAACCAAAACATACATGAAAAACAAAACATTTTTTACCCAAAACCTGATTTTAAAAAGGAATTATTAACAAACTAGTAATAAAAGGTTATAGGTAAAAAATATTGTATGATACATATTATAATTTATCAAAAATATTATTTTAACAAACCTATATATATTATATATGATTTTTAAAAGTGTATAAAGGAATTTGATACTTAAGTTAATAAATATTTTCCCAAAATGTTTTCTTTCAGTCATATGATATGTTTTGCATCGTTCCTGTTTTATGAGGTGTATATAGAGCCCCTTGGAAATTTTATATCATTAATTTATTTATTCACATGATATTTAAAGTTTCATTTAAATTTATACTTTAATGGGGCTTATACATAAAAAATTACCAAAGCATGTAAGATATCTTTGTCTCAAATTATATTATTTGGTACATATGATATGTTATGCACCTATATTATTTAATATGGTGTATATACATAGACTTTTATATTTTATTTAATTAATTTTTCTATTATAATTATATTTAATGTTTTATATAATGTTATCCTCAAAGTTATCTAGACTTAAAATACATGTATATTACATCATATTAGATGAATATTCAGCACATTATAAAACTACATTCATGGGGATTATAATAGAGTAGTGTCTTTGGAAGCATGGAACATGATTTTATAGCACAGTGAAATATATTCAATGTTTCCCAAAAATATATTTCCAGTTAGTACTCCTAACTAAATAATTTCTTTATAACTAAAGGAAAGGAAACATAAAAAATGTTTAAGGATGGAGTTATATAATCATAACATGAGCATCTGGGTATTAGAACATAATTATATATAATCTCGATAAACAATGAGATTTTAGCAATAAAATCATACCACTTTGGTAACATTGAATCATAATTCCCTTTAAATACTAAAATTAAATGAACCCTAAAATATAATTACAATAATGTTATTCATAAACTAACATGTCAAATGGATGTATTCACACTTTGTAAAAGGATTTAGGTGCATAACATAACATGTGTCTCAAATAATAAAAAATAAGATAAAATTACCTTACCTATTTGGTAACATTTGAGTAATAATACCCATGATAGAGATACCATCAAATGGTTATATAAATTTGAATAAATCTATTTATTAGAATAATATAATACATTCATGGTATTTATATATTCTATAAAAAATAAATAGTTTGTGAATATAACATGTGTCTCATTGATGTAAAAAGTAAGACATAATGTTCCTTACTACTTGAGTATTTTTTGAATAAAGAGATATATAAAATAATAAAATCAATTCAAAATTTTAATTTCATTAAATAAAGTTATTTTATTATATAACATATTATAGGGATGTATATAAATTACACAAAAGAAAAAAATTTGGAATAATACATAAGTCTCATAGAATTAAAAGCGAGACTAGAAATCCTTTAACAAAATGAGTAACGAATAAATCATGAAATATATGAAATTAAAAAAATGAAACGTTTAATATCATTAAAAAAAGTTAATTTGTGATACAAAACGCTATAGGTTATTATGTACACCACACTAAAAATAATAAGTGGTGAATATACGATATATATCATAGAAATAGATGTGAGATGATAAATCCCTTACATTAAGTCATCAAATTCTTCACACACATTCACTATTCATGTTTAAAAAATATGGATTTTTGATAAATATTTAAAATAACCATATTATTATATATAATGAAATATATTATTTTATTATGAATTTAAATTAACCATTTATTAACAAATCAATGTCAAAGCTATGTTTCAGATAATATCTTCTTTGTTGTTCACATACGGTTTGACTTGTTGTTTTTTATTTTACCATGATTTAATTATATTTAGAATATAAAACATATTTTATATAAAATTTATATTCATCATATATGTATTTATAAAAATATATATAATATTAAAATATAAAATGAGATATATCGTTAATGGAGACGGTAGGTTTTATGTACGCATGAACGTTGTTTCAATTTTCTTATCATATCGAAAAAAATAAAGTCAATAAAATATATGTGAATGTATAGATTTACATTAAATTAAATTTATTATGTCATATATATAATATAATATTCTTAAATCAATATTTAGTACATTCCATGTAATGTGTGAAAGACTCACATCACTTTGAGGAGGCGGTACTCAACAGGTCCAAAATAAAGTTATTGTATTCTCACAAAATGGAAAGCGTGAAGGTATGTGTTATATAATACTTGAAAAAAATAAATCCTAAATATTATATTTATATAGATATAATTAAAATATTATATACATCAATATTCCCAATATTTAGTGTAGGTAATGGAAGAATGAACGACATCGGTCTGTGAGATGATAGTCCGTTGTACAGAACAATGATTATTGTCTATCCCATTTGATGGAATTGTGTGAAGTTGTATTTGAAACTGTTAACATAAAAAATCACTATACTTAATTTAATTAGGATACTATATAATTTTGATACTATAATAATCGAAGGGGGTAAAGAATACAATAAAAAAAGTGCTCATTGAATAATATTTCCCCTTCATCAGGTAACTCCTTTTGGTTTGTACTAGGGGACGTTATTGGTATGATTTTTAACCAAATATATGATAATAAGAATATATTAGGTATGTTTTGAGACTATTTTGGAAGCTTTTGGATTATCCAATGGACTTGATAGGTGTAAAGAAGTGACAGGTGAGTTCCCTTTATTGTGGAAGAGGAGTTGAATTCTTTTAAATATAAAAAGATAAATGCTATTTATAAGTATCCCCCAAACAATGTTCCTTTGTAATGTTAAATTTTCAATAAAATATGTAAAATTATCTAAACATGTCTACAAAATGGGTTCTGGATACTTTTCTAGGACCTTTTCCCATTATTTTAAAGTGTTGTCCCTTGGTAAACTCATTTTTATCGTAATCGTGGTAATTAATTTTAAATGTTTTCAATAATAGTTTTAGTAAAAACTTAATTTTACCTAATTATAAATTATAAATTCAATTGAAGAAAAATACAGAACCATTTTCCCAAATTAAAATAAAAAAATTGGTGGAAATTAATGCGAAATAACCCCACAGACCAGACAAAATAACGAGCTTATTAAGTGAAAATTGTCAATATTTTAAATTGTTTTTATATCCAATTTCAATGGGAAATTTATTAAGATTAACTAAATTTTATTAATAGATGTATAATATATCAAAATATACTTTATAATTATTTAAAAATTTAATTTTTTATATAATTAAATTAGATAATAAAGAATTGATGAATTAAAATTTAGTGGTTTTCACTATTCTTCAAAAATAAATCTTCTCAAAAAATACAAAAACAAAATCACGAAATATTTTTTATATATAATTTTTTACAAATTATTGTGTATTTTTGTCAAATAATAATTATAGAAGTGTGAAAAATTAGTTTTAGAAAAAATATTCTATTAAAAGGAGGTAAAACTACTTTTTAGAACAATACAACATTGTATACCTAAAAGTAAAATGTTCCATATATTATGCATATAAAACTTATAGATAAATGTGAAAATACTTGGTTGAATTTATTATATATAAATTTCCATAATATATCTCACTAATAGAGATTAATTTATTTTTAGAATATAAAATGATATTGTGGGCATTAAAATAGTTTTTCAAAAAACACTTCCTTTATATTCAGTTGGATTTTATTTCTGTTTATAATTAATTTCTATCCAAGAGATTAATTTTCTAAATTTTTTTGAACCATAGATTTATTATTTAGTTAAAATTATTAATAAATTCCATTCCATCAGCTTTTGATAACTATAACAACATTTTAATAAAAATATTTCAGTTCGGAAAAACTCAGGCTTAAAATAAACGCAAGCTATCAAGTGAAGTTGGTATTGTTTATAAAAGAAGCCCAATATAGTTTTTCATGCAATGAAATATAATATATTTTTTTTCATATAGCATAATATATTCATGGTTCTTCATATAAATAAATATTAACATGGTGTAGCGTGAAATGAAATATGTCAAAACAAATTTAATGAAAAATTAATAATTCATACAAAAACATTGGGTGTAACAATTATTTCATGGGGCTTATCATTCCAAATTTTCTTAAGAAAGTAAATTTTTTTTAGCTCATTTACTTTTTTAGGACATATGTTATGCTATGAACATATCTTCTTTTGGGAGGTAATTATATGTAATCTTTAAAATTTAATATAATGAATTTATTTATTAACATGATATTAATGGTTTCCTTTAATTTTATTCTTTCATGTCGAATATGAATCAAAATTTACTAAATCTTGTAAGGGATTTTTTTCATCTCACTTTTATTTCTATGAGACACATTCCATATTCACCACTTATTTATTTTTTGATGTTTATATACTAGAAATGATTGTATTTTATGATTATTATCATGGTAATTATGGGATATAAATATCCAAATAAGGTTATTCTCTTCATGGGAGATTATGATTCAAAAGTTACCATAGTGGTAAATGTTATAATTTCAATACCACTATTTATTATTATAATTATGATAATGAGATATAAAAATATACCTCTCATGAAACACATAAATTTTATGTTACTTTGGGTATTTAAGGAAAATAAATGTTTTCTCTTAAATTTACACTTTTTATATAATAGTTTCTAGGGCTATGTTTTTACGGAAAATTGAATTTATTTTTCTCCATAACTATTTTTTTAATTCCATATTAATGTTTTTCCTAAAACTATTTTAAAGATAGTTTTTAATATTCTCCAATGATTGATTAATGACAATTTTACCCATGTTTGAATTTTTACAAAATGATTGAAATTTTATTTTATTATAATTTTCTAAACAAGGACCTTATGTATTTTAGCCAAAAAATTAAAGGATTATTCATTTTAACATGTATGACATGAATGAATTTTTTTCCCATCATGGCTTCTCAATAATTTAGCGATTAATTTTCATGTATTCAAGGTTATTTTCAATAATATGTTTTTTAATATTTAGGTAAGGTTTATATTTTGAAGAAGTGATTTCAAAAAGAAATGTTAATTTTCCATAGTAAATGATCCATGTGATCATTCAAAATGTTTTTCTATCTAAGATGACATCCTTTTGATGTTAATTATGCTTTTATGGGGATATGATCCAAGGATAACATCCATATTAATTCTAAGGATGATTTAAATTAATGATAAAAAATGATTATGAAACACTGTACTTTTATATGGGTAATGATATGATTAATTGATGAATTGTTTTTTGAAAATCATTCATTTTTTCCAGCAATAACGATATGATGAATTGATTAAATGTTTATGAATATTATTTCTCTTCCATTGGTGTTTCTTTGATTAAATATTTATAATGCTGATTTATTTTATTGGGTTCTGATATGATTAATTTTTTATTATCTTTTTGAAAACATTTGAATGATTTTCATTTTTTTATTGATGGTAACAATATATATCTCAAATTAATTGGGTAAAGATTAATAACTCAGAAGATAAAAATGACTAGAATGAGGAGTGACCCCATTTCAGTAACAAAATTTTCCCACTATGATAGTCTTGGGAGTAAACCTTGACTAATATGTTGGTTTGGGGTGTAATCCCTTTCCACTATGATAGTTTGGGAAATGAGAATTAAATACGAACTAAATGATTTTCTATGATTATGTGTATTCTATAAATCCACATCTTATGATAATGTTATTATCTCATGGATTATGTTTGTTGATTCAATTATTATTCATGTTATATAAACTACCATGATTTATGTCATGAGTCATGATTATTATCCTTAAAATAATAATGTATGAAATTTTTAGGTTATATTCATCATCTCATACCATTACACTTCTATTATTCTTTCTTATGATCATCGATTGATATATCACACATTTACCCTTATGGTTCATCTGATCAGACACTTTCATATGTTTTATTTTTCCATGTCATGAAGAAGGGTTTTAAGTATGGTATATCAATAAAGTGTAATAAATGGGTATATATCTGTGGGATAAATTTAAGATAATTAATGAAATAAAAATATTGTGTATATAATATCCAAACAAATTTTACTGATATGGTCCTTGAGCATGATTTTTGAAATTTATAGAATATTCATTTAAAAATATTTAATATTTACATATAAAAATAAAGGGATCTATAGTTTGTATCTGAGAAAGATATTATTGATAATTTTGAAACCATGATGAGAAAAATTAATGGATATCCCAAAGAATATGTCTATGGATAAGACTAAGGATAAGTCAATGTGTAAAAAAATATCTGATAATTTTGGTGATGGATATAGCAAGTTGTTTCCATGATGTCTCATCATTGCATGGATACTAAAATTAGAATTGGATCTAGAGTAGTTGTAACTAGGGTAATTATTCTGAAAAAGGGTGTACTGGGATTTGAATCAATCTTCACCTAGTGTACAAAAAATAGGTCTTCCGATACATTTGGTTTGATACTTTTGGGAGATATTGTTTTCAAAATTCACACACTCTTTATGAATCATAATGAATAATTTAAAAAGATGATTTCGATGGATGACCTATGTTAATACTAAGTCATTATAGATAAAATAAGTTGTTATTATTTAGATGTAATATTAATACTTTTTAATGATTATTTGGTTTTATACTATGAATATTATTTATCCCACTCTGATGTTTGGTTATTGTTAACGGAGGGATCCAAAAGAATCTTGGTTAAACTTGAATGTGATAGAAAATGTGTTAATGAGAGACCAAATGGGATGATTATTGGAGTGAATGATATTTCTATTATACACAGTATTTTAACATAATATATGATTAATAACTTCAACTTTAACAAAATATTATACTTTCGAGAGAAGAGAATAATAATGTTTAATGAGAGCTCAGGTGGTGGAGACCATAAAAAAAATAACATTTTGTTTTTAATATGTCCTTAATATGAGAAAAAGCACTTCAATGAATGTATAAATGTAATTAAAATACATTTTATATGTGGTGGAGAAGGGAACATAGTAATAAATCATAGAGAACAAAATTAAATTTTGGCTAACAAAATGGACGAGAATAATTGTTTCATAAGGAATCATCAACCATTGAATCTTTTAAATATATAATGTATGAGAATTATGAAAATCAAAGTCCAATATAAAATATCAAGAATATGATCAACAAGTTTTAATGATTAAATATATTCCTTTTGATTATGTAAATACTATAATTGACATATTAAAGTAAGGATGTATTATGGAATTAGATGATGAAGCCTAATTAATGGATAAAAAATGTGGTGGAAAGATTGAAGTTTTTATTTTTTGGAAAACAATAATTAGGTTTTATGAGTCATGAAATATATATAAGGATTCTTCTATAGAAATCATAAATGATTTAATGGATATGAGAAATTTTATGGAAAATTTTAAATTAAGGTAAATATATTCTTATAATGTTCTTAATTTTTTAATAATGGTGTTTAGTTTGGATAAAGAAATTATTGATATGGATAAATTAAATTGGATATTATTTATGACCTTTGAACAATAAATAATTGGTTAAAAATGGGCCATGTCATAATTTAGGGTTTTTACAATTTTTTTGGAATTATGAAATATGTTCTATAATTTGCTGTTTTATTTAAGGAATGATAAGGAATGTATATTTTCATTAAGGATTAATGTAAATTCTGTTTATTTCTATGTTTTGCTAGAATATATGACCAAGGTATTCACATATTGGGTTTGTGATAACTAAGAGCTACATTATGAACATTTAAGGATTAATGCTAAGTGTATTTTTTAAATTCAGTGACCTTATTTATAGAATTATTAAATTTTAGAATGGTAATAATGTTAACCATTTGTGGAATAGTTAAATTTACTCTTTATGTGAGGTTTTTTATATTAATGGTTTATTTCATATTATTAATATTTTTTCATATTGGATAACTTGTTCTACCCATTTCGGTTTTGATGAAAACTATATATAGAAGGGATGAATTATCATTAAATTATACATCATATGATTAGATAAATGTTATTTTTAGTTATTTAACAATTTTAAAAGATTCTTCCTCATTTCATGGTATAAGAGATGAATAAGAAATTTATTGAAGAACAACCAAATGATGTGATTGTTCTTATTAAAAGGAAACAAAAAAGAATATTTTCCCATACAAATTATTGAAATTTATGAAAATGATCTCGAAATAAATATTTATTCATATTACCTTCAATTATGATGAATTTATAATTTTTTCACTTCATTAGTTAACGGTTTTATTGCCATTAATTTTCTCAAGATCATTCATTTTATTTTAATTAAAGATCTATGAAGATCTCATTTCATCAATGTCAATATTCTTAATTCCCAGTAATGTTATCTTATTAGGAAAACCGATTCTGTGTTATTCTAGATGACCCTAAAATATATTATTTTTCCCTGTTTAAGAAAATGTTTTATTAATCCTTTGTATGATGTTGGATTTCAAAAAAAAGTTATTTTTTGATTAAAAACATTAATTATTGAAATAATGTTTAAATCGAGAGGAAAAAACTTATTTAAGGTGGTATAATAGAAAACCTTGAGATTTAATTACATTTGATTCCGAAAATATTATTTTTATAAGATCTTTCATTACACGCATTACCGAGTTCAAATGAACCATAATATATTATTAACATATTATTATTTAATATTAATTTTTTATTATAACTATTGGATCAGTGGGTATGAATAATTCTAAATTAATTTTTAAAAATAATTTTTGAAATTATATTGTGTACAAATGTGTGATGTAAATTCATTTTCAATCAATGATTTATAAATCAATATGAAAATCATTTGAATGTAAAAAATTATTTTTCTAAAAAACTATTTTTATTCTTGGAAACTATATCAATAATATAAATTAAATGAATAAATATTTCGGAATAGTTTTTAATGAAATTTATATATTATATATTTAATAAACATTTTTTATCTTCATTTAATGTTTTCTTATAGAATAATATTAGAATAAATAATATTTTTTTTCTAAAAAAATTAGTTGTTTTGTCACATTTTTCATCTTATTTTTTAAATTTATTTTAACAATATTAAAAAATTTAATCAGTAAAATAAAATAAAATTTTAAAATGTATATTTAAATTTTATGTTTGAGTGAATTTTTTAAAATTATATGAAATAAATAAATATTTTAATGAAGAGAAAAAAATTATGATTTTGTTGAAAACATTCATTTAGTTTGATGTATTTAAATGGATAAATATTGATTATAAATAAAATAAAAGTAAAATTAGTAAAATAATAATATTATTAATCCAGTTTATTCCATTTTAATCACTTTCATGTGTAATTTTAAAATAAAACACTCATAATTGTGAGATTTGGTTCCTAGGAAAACCATTTTTTATGTCACTTTTATAGGTTTGATTGTAAATTAAATTCATCCTATTATGTAGATTAAAATTTAGTAAAATTGATTCAATAATTATAATGAGGATAATTAATATTAGTAAATATGTTTAATTTAATTTTTATTGATATTTTATATTAGAATAGTAAAAATTATTAACCATAGTTAAGCTAAAAATGTAGTGTTGTGCATTAATGCACTTGTGTTTAAAATAATTTTTAAAATAATTTTTTTTTTATAAATTATATATAAAATTTAGAATCACTCCGTTGAGATTATCTAATAATACAAATTTTATTTCTAGCATGAAGAGAAAACTCTCCAAGCTAAATAAAAAAAATTAGTTACCCCGGTGAAATCTAAAATAGTAAAGGTAAGTAAACTTATATGTTAAGGAATATTAGTTTTAAAACATCAGTTTTTTTAGGAAGGTTAATATAGAATATATATTTCCTAAATTACATTAATTATCAATTTTTATGCACTTGTGGTTATATATATTTTCCATTATTGAATAGTTTTGGGTATTTAAAAAATTTCCACTCCACCTAAATTATAAAATGGAACTTCATCCCCTCACTTATTCACACATATTAATCCCTTTAGCATGACCAAAACAAGAAGAAATACATCCCCATAATCCCTATAAATTATATATGGATTATATTCTTCCCAAAATACCTAAATTATGGTGCTTAATATGATATCTATATGCTGGTTTTCAAGTGATATGGTAATTGTCTTCAATATGCTCTTTTTTATCACTTATTCTCTTTCCAACTTCATTAATATATTAATAATTAAAATATAATAACACCAGTATATACCATATGTTGAGATGTTATTATATTGAATTCATAATCAATATTTCTCTCATACTGCATCAAATTGGAAAACAACAGTTGATCGTGTGCATGGATAACTATAACCCCACAAGACGATTTAATTCATTTTCCATCATCACCTATAATGACAAGATATAATGATGTTTTTAAAATATTGACATGAAATTTCTATAATAATAATAGTTATTTAATTATAATATCATTTATTTTGTCTTAATTTCTCTTCACCTCGAATAAGATAACATTTCTCGTGTGTATGGTGGACTACCGCCTCACATAGTAATGTGATTCATTTTTCAATTAAGACATTGAAAGTAATAATGGTAAATTATATTGAAATATGATATATATATATATATTATGTAAAAATGATTCTATAAAGGTGATCTATTATATACCATCCTTCCATTCCTTCCATCGTGAAAATGGAATCAATGTTCATGCATACGTATAACCTACCTTCTCAGTGAACTATAAAATTCACCTTATATCTATTAATTATTAGGACTACTATAAAAATATATATAATCAATAAACATTATAATTATATAATTTTTAAAATTCTTGGGGTAATTTAAACATGATCAAATTAAAAGGAATAGAACTACCAAACCAAAACATACATGGAAAATGAAGCATTTTTCACCAAAAACATGATTTTAACATGGAATTGTTAATAAATGGGTAATAAACAATTATAGGTAAATAATATATGGTATGATACATATGATTATATTACTTTAATATATTTATAATAAAACTATTTTTATTATACATGAGGTTTATGCCTTTATGAAGGATATTGAGACTTTTGGTATATGATTTTTTATCAAATTTCCTTCTTTGGGACATATGTTTTATTATGAACCTATATTATTTTATGAGTTTTATACAGAGAAAATTTTCCATTTTATATCATGAATTTTTTTTATAATTTTACTTAATGTTTAATTTAAATATATTCATTTTTTGGGTTTACGATTCAACAGTTACCAAAGGATGTAAGGTATTTTGTCTAAAATTGTCTTCTTAGGGACATATGATAGGTTATAAATGAATCATAATTTATGAGGTGTATATAAAAATAATTATATTTACATCATGAATTTATTTATTATAATAATATTTGAAGTTTCATTTAATGTTACTATTTATTGGTTCTTACGATTAAAAAGATACTAAAGCGTATAAGAGAATTTTTCCTCAATCATCCTTTTTAAGACATATGTTATGTTTTGAACCTAAATTATTTTATGAGTTTTAAATAGCAAAACATTGGAATTTTATAAAATTAATTTTTTTTGTTCTTATAATTTTTTTATTTAAATTTATTTTTTCATGGGGCATAAAATTTAACATACACGAATTCATGTAAGGAATTTTCTTTCTTACTTTTATTCTCATGGGACGTATGCTATATTTTCCACTTGTTTCAGTAATATGATGTATATACATCCCATTATTGTATTTTATTATTCCTATCATAAAAATTAATGTATATAAATATCCATGTATTCTTGTTTTTTCATAGGAATTATAACTCTAAAGGTAATAATGTGGTAAAAGTTTTAAATTACAATCTTATTGTTTATCAAGATTGATTATGATTATTCTTCCAAAAATGAAATATTATAATATTACTATCAATAAACTCATGAATTTTATTATCTTATGGTTATTTCATGAAAATATATGTTTCACTTTCATTTCACCCTTTTTATTTTTTCAAGTGTCTAAAACAATATTTTTAAGGATAACCAAATTTATTTATCTCATCGGTCGAATAAAAGTTTTCTTTAATATCCTTGTTTTTCTCAAAAAAAATTTGAAGATATTTTGTATTGTTTTAAAAATGATTTTTTATTAATAAATTAACCTATTTTAACTATTTAAAATATTTGAAAAGTAATATTATTTTAGTTTTCTAAAGAATACCCATTTTTAATTTATTAAAAATTTGAAAGGACTATTTATTTTATCATTTAAAATACTAATGATATTTTCCATCATCATAACCAATAAATGTTTAAAATATTCTACTACAAATTTTCAAGGTTATTTTCAAAGGATTTTTTTTAATATTTGGGTTGTTTTTATATTTTAAATTAATTATTTATAAAATAAAAATATATTTTTCTCAAGAAATCTTCCAACATATATTTCAAAATAATTTCCCATCTATGATGTTAACCTTTGATGTCACTTCATATTTACTAGTGATAAAACTCAAGGATATACTTCTAATTCATTATCAAGATTATTTATGTTTGCAACAACATGAAATTTTGAATATTATTTTATTTCCTAAAACGTTTTGTCTTACTATGTCATAATGAATAAAAATATATAATTATTAATAAAATGTGACTATCAAGTTTTGATTATTATATGACCATTGGAAATAAAAATAATTTTTATCATTATAATTATTATTTATAAATATAAATGGTAATGGATAATTAATATAGAATAAAGATTCAATATCCTCATCCAGTAGACTTGGTCCATATAGATCCCATTTATTAGAGCTTGGGAAGGAGGTTATATCACTGGTCATTACTCTCGACCAAGCCCAAGCAGAGCTTCAACATGATAATCCTCCACGAAATCGCCTACATGAGAAGTTTAAGTTGATTGAAATCACCACTTGGGAAATGTTGTCGGATCCATCCCGTGATTTTATCATCATTTTACACCTTACCCTTAGGTTATATGATGGTGTAATAAGGGGTTATGTAATGAGTCCTCACTTTTTGTAATCCAATTGTATAAATAAAATTATTGTTATCATAAAATAAACATCATTTTTGAATTTTAATCATAAAAATTAATCTAGAATGAATTCTTAGTATTTTTCTAAGATGTTTCATATTATTAATGATTATTGAAAAAAAAATTATTTTAAAAAATTATTAATACTTTAAATAATTCATAATGTGACATGGTTTTCGAAAAACAAACACATATGGTTGTGATCAATAATAAATTTCGAGTATGATAAGATCAACATAATTTTTGGTAAATATTAACTTATAAATAGTAATATTACTGTTATGAATAGTAATATGAATAATGGAATAGTAACCTTATTTAAGGATGTAAAAATATAATTTACGAATCTTGAATGGTAATATGATATAATTGTACAAGTAAATATCTTTTTAGAAATAATTTGTTATGTATCAGTATTTATAGACTAAATATTGATTTTAATTAAGAATTTAATTTATCATATATCTAAAAAAATTCATATAAAGGATTTAATTTTTGAATTTAGATCATCTATATTAGGTTAGGGTGAATTTATGAGATTTTTAAAAAAATGTTTTGTTTTTTGGTGAATAGTAAAAATATTGTTTTTTGAGTTCTCGGTGTGTTTTATGACATCATAATAATGTAATACTTAATTTAAAATTATTTAAGAATAATGTGGATTATAATATTACATAAGGTTTCCCGATTAGCCAAAAATATGGGTAAATACCATGGGAAAGCCTTTGGTTTTTCAAAAACCACCGATGTGGTGTCCTAAAAAATTAATTAAAAATTCCCATCTATTTTACTATAAATACCAAGATATTACTTCATTTCATTTCAATAAAAATTTATAATCCATGAATTTATGATACTTAAACCCACCATGTAGTCTTCCAAAGTTGTTCTAAATCCCTCATGGTCTAGATCAAATAGTTTTAGAAGTTACTCTTTAAGTTAACTGAATTCCCAACTTCTATTTTCATTTCACGTTCTATTTTATGTGGTGTGTCATTCAAATTTCAAAACCATGTTATGGTTTACATTTAATTATCTCACTTTACAATATTATGAGTCTTTTATGAATATTTACCCATATCCCCACTCTTTTTAATGTTTTATAAAAATATGTTTCATACTAGTTATTCTGCTGAATTTTCATCCCAAAATACCTCTTTTTTACTCATTAAATTCTTTTATATTATTTATCTGATTAAAAAAATCTCTTTAATCTTCAAAGGTATTCTTAAAGACATAAAAATGACTTATTATATTCATGAATTAACATACATGAAACCCTCATTCCATTTCTGTGGGTTATAAAGGACATAATGATCAGGTTTTAATGCACTTTTTTAAAAGGGCATGATTTGGATATGAAACCAATTTATTTTATTCTCTATGGTATATTTATGAAATTTTTGATTATGATCTATGTGGATGACAGGAAAATAAATACCTATTAATGGTTTTCCCCGATATATCTCCATTGTGTCATGTAAGAAAATAAATCTATAGAGATGATAAGTTTTAGGATGCCTTGGTGAATAACCTTGGTATTTGTTTGACATCCTGGGGATGGATGTTGGTGATATGATTATGAATGTATAAATTAAATTTTGTTGAAAAATTTCAATGTTATTATTCTAATTATTATATTTATCTTATACATATTCCTCATTCCATTACGAAATTCCTCATGTTATTTTTGATATTACTCAAGTTTACATGTAAATTATTTCACTTCTTTTCTCTTATAGGGAATTCTGATAACCCTTACCTTTGATGTATGTCCCCAGGTTAATAGATGCAATAATTATACATAGGATTAAATTTTAATTAAGCTATTCAATTGGATTAATATAATGTTCTATGTTTTCTGGTATTATGTACTTTATTTCCAAGACACTGGATGTTAAAAATCCTATGTTTGTTAAATGTAATGAAAAGTTATCAAATAAAAAAGAGGGATGCCAATGTTGGTAAAAATTGACAATTTTGTTATATTTGGCAATTAGGATGTGAAATGGTTAGGTTTAAACATTAATAAAATAATAAATATAATAAAACATCCTAGTATTTTGGTGTAATATTAACTAAGTGGTTTCCAAACAAATAAAATCTCATCTGGATATGGACATGTGGATATGACATTGGCATAGAAGTATCTTCGGGTAAACCCTAAAAACACTGCTTTGATATACACTTGAAAGGGAACAGATGCATGATTACAGGCCATGCAACATTCTTGGTTTGACACTCTTAAGGGACATGTTTGGTTAATCAAGAGAATTTTATGATTCATTAAGAAGGATTTATCGAGAAATATAATTGTGGTTAACGAAATATGTTTAAGCATAATGTTTTAGGACATAAAAATCCTTTATAGTTAAGAGATTCATAAATGAAAAAATTTATCACTAAGGATTTATTATTTTAGTTAAGTGGGGGAAATAAGAGGAACCATGAAAATGATGTCTCTAACGGACCATGCACTGACAGACCTCTGATGGAATCCTAAATTAAACCATTCATGAGAACGATGAATCAACTGACTCAATTTATTGGAAATAAACTTAATCAAGATGATAGAACAATTTCAACCCGAAGGTAATAATTTTTTTTGTGTCCTTTGTGAATCAAAGACCATCAAAGATTAGTTGATCTAAAGACCCATTGATTTCAGAATAGTGGATAAGCTCTATAGAAAAGATATTTTCTAAACTCCTTTGTTCATAACAAGAGAAAGTCACCCATGATATTTTTAGTTTAGAGGGAAAAGTGGATCAGTGGTGGAAACTAATTAAAAACATGAGTCCAATAGGGGAGATTAATGGATTGGAGTGGTAAGAGTTCATAGGGATCTCCATAAACAAGTATTTACCTTGCTTGATGACAACAAAAAATGGAGAAGGAATTCCTCGAGCAAAAGGAGAATCAAAATGAATATGTTTGAAGCTATGAGATGAAAATCACAAGACTTTCCAATTACACCTCGAGCTTTGTCATGGATCATAATGGGAAGGTTTATTGATCGTTTTGTGGAATAATACCTCATTAGTGAATGAATCTATCCAACCGATAAAATGATAGTTATGATGAGATCATGAAGAGTTCTATGAAAGTCGAACTAAAGTTTGGTGAGATACAATTGTCCCATAAATCCAATGAAATTAATAGATCAAAGGAGAAAATATTTGGAAGAATATTTTATCATAAAAGAGGTGGAAAGAAAGGGAAACTTCCCACGTGTAATAAATGTTTTAAGAAGCATTCGGGGAACTACCTACCCAGGAGCTGAATTTCCTAGAAGTATGGAAGAGATGTCCATATCACCCTGAATTATCATAGTGATGTGAAGCCTTTACTTCCCAACACTAATGACAAGGCGATGATAATGGAGGACCTACCTGAAGTCCAATGCTTTATGTGTGGACAACTTGTTCACTTTTCCAATCACTAACCAAATCTGATGTCAGTAGAGGGGAATCACCATCATCCTTAACATAAGCCAATGGGGCAGGGTCATGTTTTTTATATCCTAATGGTTTAAGTTGAAGCTCAAAATGACATGGTGTCTGGTACCCTTATTATTCTCTCAGAGCTAGAAAGTATTTTATTATATTTTGTTTCTATGCATTCCTTTATTTCCTCTATGTTTCAAAACAAATTATAATCTACCCTTGAATTTCTAAAAGAAGATTTATATTCAAGACTACTGGCGGCATTATCCATGAATCATCAATTTTTAGAAACTATAGTATTTACATTAGTTAGAAAACACTTATCACAAATCTCATAGTAATTCCCATGATATAATTCGACGTTATAATAGGGAGGAATGGATCTCAATGTATAATAAAATGATCAAATGCATAAGCATGGAAATATAAGTATTCTTGAATAGACAACCAACATTTTTATTTAAAGGGGAAATATCTCAACCTATGTTTTATCTAGAAGCACCACCTAGCACCTTCTTTATGGAGTTGATCAGTGAAGATGAAGAAGGAAATAAAAATATAAGTATATATAATTTCTCCATCATTCAAGAATAAATAGACATATTTCTGAAGGATTTAGATAGAACTCCACCAGAACGAGAGGTAGAGTTCTCCATTTAACTCATACCTATATCTCATTTTATATCAAAGACCTCATATAGGACCGAAAATGTGGAGCTTGAGGAATTAATTAAACAATTCCATGATCTTTTGGAGAAGGGGTTTTTCTGACCGAGTGTGTCTCCTTCAAGAGCACATGTTCTCTTTATGAAGAAGGATTGATCAATATAGATATGAATTGATTATAGATATCTTAATGGGGTAAAATTAATGAACAAATCCCCTCTTATAATAATTTATTACTTATTTGGCCCACTTTGTGGGGCCCAATTCTTCTCCAAGAATGATCTTTGATCTTTCTTATCATCAATTGTGGGTAATGAAAAAATATATTTCAAAAACTACCATCCAATAATGATATGAGCATTATGAGTTTTTTTTTCTTCACTTAAAATTTAATTATGCACCTGCTATTTTTATGGATCAGATGAGTAGAGTCTTTATGAAATAACTTGATAACTTTTTGGTAGTTTTTATTGATCATAATATGATATATTAAAAAATTATAGAGGAGCATGAAGATCATCTAAATTTTATATTTAAAACTCTGAGAAATGAGAGGTTATTTGGAATGTTTATAATGTGTTAATTTTGGTTATAATAAGTTTATTTCGTTGGGTAAATTTAAATTAATGAAGAAATCTCAGTTGACCCTACAAAGACAAATTTTGTAGAGGATTGGCCTCATCCTACAACTGTAAATAATATCTGTATTTTTATTGGTTTAATAGAGTATTATAGAAGGTTTCTTAAAGTAAATTTATGAATTTCTAATCCATTAATAATGTTAATTAAAAAATCGGTCAAGTTCATCTAGAAAAAGGACTTTAAGTAAGGTTTATAAGATCTAAAGGATAGATTGATTACTAACCATGTGTTAATTATTCCCTTAATCAGATAAGGATTCATTAGTATTTAGTGATGCATCTCTAAAAGGGCTTTGTGTTAATCCTCATTCATAATGGAAATTTCATTTCATATGCATCTCGATAGTTGAAGTCTCATGAGAAGAATTATCCTATGCATGATCTTGAGCTGGTTGCAGTTGTTTTTTCTATGAAGATAAAGAGGCACTAAATTTGTGGGGTGAAGTGTGATATTTAAACTGACCCTCAAAGTTTGATGTATAATTTCATGCAAAATGAATTGAACATGAAACATAGGAGATGCTTGGAACTTATTAAAGACTATTATTTTTAAATTTATTATCACCCTTGAAGAGAAAACATTCTTAGTGATAAATTATGTAGGGAAGACCATGTTGTTTTGTAAATGATTTGGATTCAAGGATATCTATTGATCAAAGAACTAGTAAAACTTTAAATTATAATTGTACAGGAAGGGAAATCATGAACCCTATCTCAAATGATTTCTTAACCATCATTAGTAGAGAAGATCAACAATTCTCATAAAGAATATCGTTTGTTTCATTATATGTTTGAGGCTGTGAAGAATGGGATGCCTCCTATATTAAATTTTGATCTAGAAGGTGTACTAAAATTTTGTACCAAAATATCTATTCCATCTATTCTAGAAATAAATAAGGATATGATTGATGAATCTTATAGATCAAAATTCTCTAAACATCCTGAAATCAGTAAAATTTATTGGGACCTTCGTGATAATTATTAGAGGGACAACATGAAAAGGGATATTACTGACTAAACTACAAGGAGCCTGGGGTGTTAGTAAGTGAAGGAATAAAGACAAATTTCTAATGGGGTATTAGAACCACTACACGTACCATCATTGAGGTGTGATAATATCACAACATCCTTTTTCATTGGTCTCTAAAAAACATTCAATCGAAACAATGCGATATGGGATATAGTGGACCGTCTCACTGAGATAACATATTTTATCCTTATTTTATCCATTAGACCATATAATTAAATTCCTCTTATGACTTCTTTTCCCCATCATACCCATGGGAGTTTTCCCCTCTCCATTTCAAATTTTTGTGCACATTGGGCAATTTCATTATTGCTATCAAAGTAAAAGACCAGTAAATATTTTTTTAGTCTTGGTTTTATCCCACCAAAGAAGTGTTCAACCTTCCATACAGGGGTAATGACAAAGCAGGAGGATTATCATTCACGACATGTGAGGTTTTCCGCATATGCTCTGATGGGTGTGCTATCTTTTTTCATGAGGTAATGAAATCCCATTTCTACCTTAAGTTATAGGGTGTGAGAAAAATATTTATCAAAAAACTTTTTCCAAAAAACATTTCATTCCACTACCTCGATCTCTTCCTCAAGCTTGGTATTTCTGATTAATGTCCACTATTGATTATCTTCACCCTCCATACAATAAGATGCGATATAAACCTTCTATTGTTTATAATATTGATGGATAGAGAAGATATTGTCAATGGAGTTGATCGGTTTTTCAATGACTGGGGGATCAGATGATCTATTAAAAGTAGGAACCTTTGTCTCATAAATCTATCAATTGCGGCTTGTTCTTTCTTGTGTGTTTGGGGGGGGGGGGTGTTGGACATTCCTCTTGACCCATGTTTATATTCATACCATGAGTTAACTGAGAAATTATCATGATAATGTTGGTGATTACTACTCCCATAAGATTTGTAATCTCATTAGAACAATCATCCCAAATGTCTTGACATTGTTTGTTAGCCTAAGTCCTCCTATTACCTGCCACCATCTATAATAAAAGGAATATTCAGGCTATGTATTTTAAAATATTAAACATGTTAGGGTAATCCAATGACCAAAGGGATCAATTATAAATTACATTTATTTTATTAACTTTGGAATTTATATTCGTCAATTTAAGTTATCAAAGATCTATTTCCTAACATATTCTTAATGTATTTTTTTTATTACTCCATTAATAATGGTTTATAATAATATTATGAATTTACCATAGCATAACCCACTAGAGTGTCGAACCAATAGTGTAGAAAGGTCCATTGTTGTGCACTACTTTCCATTCGAGTCTAGCTCCAAGTAGTTTTTTTGGGTTTTACCACTACATATATTTGTGCCAGAGCCACCTCTACTTGTTTATATCAAGACAATGATTTATTTTCTTGACTAAAAAATTACTCTATAATAACAAAAATTTAGGGATTATTTTATTATACCTAGTCATATCTCTAAGGCTTTCACAAGACATTTAAAACCCTAATCCCAAATATTACTAAACATATCCTTTGATACGAACTATTACAACCGTTCTATTTATTACACCCTTAAACATGATTTATTACATAAAATCAAAATAATAAAACTTTGAGGATCGAGTGGTCTAGTGTCATGGGAAATTAGGGACACTATATAACAACTTAAAATGAAATAAAACATCTTTATTTCATACTTCTTTGACATGACCAACTCATTACTTCGCAATTTACACTTCATGGGATAACCTGAGGACATACATAAGAAAGGGGAGAGATATAAATCCCATTAATGGATTTAATAAGGAATAAAATGAAGAATATAATACATGATAGGAAATAGGAATATCAATTGATCATAATATAAACATGAACATAAAGGCATGATATAACACGATTATCATAACATGGGAATGTGGAAAAAACAAACAACATGATCTTAGCATGAGACAAGGCTCATTGAAGATGGATTATCATGAGTAAACCCTCACCTCACACTAATTATCATGAGTAAATTCTCAATTCACATGGCATATCATGATACTAGACATTAGATAATGCATTGGAGTGATATAAGGGTACACCCTCTATGAACATTTTAATCTCATGCTTAAGTGTGCCACATAGATCATATAACATGGATTCATTCAACATCATCATTTATTACAAGAAAAAATAATGTGTGATACATTAATATAAATACCAATTAATAAGTATATTTGAATAAAGGTGAATATCCTTGAAAGAGAAATGGGTATTGTATTCACTACATGATTATTTTGGCAGGGAAAATCGCGGTGCAATTTCGGCAGGATAACAACATCATATGGAAACTAATAAATTGCGTTGATGAGAGGGAAGGGGGTATATCATAATTTATAAATGAAATAAAGAGTAATGGGATCATTGAACATAATATCCCAGAATATTACATGGAATTTAGATGTAAAATATAGGAGAAATGCATATATGAAAATAAGATGAGAGAAATCCATTACAAAAGTTCAACAAGATAGTGGGTGTATAGGGAAGGAATTAATGAGATGGAAAGGGTTCACTCACCATTAAAACATAAGGAGTTAAGTATGGGGGTGGTTTGAAATCATACCCCAATATTTTTAGTTGAAAATAAAAGGATATAACAACATAATTAAACATGGATAAAAATGTGAAAAGAAGGAAAGTAAGGATCCCTTAATTGAGTGCGTGACTTAAAAAGCATGAATAAATGATTCTTGAGAGCATAGGGAACCTTTGAAAGATTCTAAAGTGGGGAAGGAATATTAGAGAGGTGATAACCTATTTTGAGTGAAGAGAAGTGGGATATTGGTGGGTTTATATTGGAAATGAGAGGGTAATTCTTTAATATGTCTCATACATAGGTTTTGGAATCTATATAATTATATATTCAAAACAAAAAAACATACCATGGTTTTTTCCCTTTTTCTGTATATTATTATAAAAGATTATTTTATAATGAAATTGGATGAAGATATTAAAATATTTTACTTTCTTGTGTGGAGGTGAGTCTCACTTTCAAGGAAATGATTTTAAACGCTTAAAATATTTAATATGCCTTGGATGTTTCACTAAGGATTTACAAAATAAATAAAAAACATCTAAAATTACGTTTTTTAAATCCAAAAACATATATTGGGCCGATAATACCCATTATAGTATTTATTGTTTCATCTAGGGTCATTTTGAGGTCCTAAAACATAGATTTTATTTATATGATATTTAATTTTTACCCAAAATTTTGACTGCCCATGAAAATTAGGAAAAATTGAACATTGGATAATTTAGACATCCTGATTCCAAAAATAATACTCATTTTATCTAAATAATTTTTTAAATATGGGAATTTTTTACTTCTAAAATGAAAACGGACATTTATTGAAAAATCTTGGGTTTTGACAAAAATAGTTTTCAAACCTAAAATTACATTTGACTTCATATTAATTATATAATCAATTATCATGCATAAAATTAATTTAATAATAATATTTTATTAAAATATTAATTATTTCATAAATTAATTAATTCCTTAAAATAAATTCTTCAAAAATACCCTTTTTGTTTTATCGTATAAAAGTATAAATGTAATCAAACTAATTACCTAATAATTTACATATAAAGAATTTATATAATTTATAATAATTTTCTATAGTATAATTAATAAAAACAATAGTTTAATTTAATAATTTATATATTTCTAAAAAGTAGAATTTTTTACCTAAAGAATCAATTTATCAAATTTATCATTTTTTAAGAAAGACTATTCTCATAAAGGAATTGATGGAATAAGACAGTTATTAATAAAAAATGACTACAAAATAAATGACTAATACCAAATTACATAAAACTATAAAAAACCCACATAAGACCTAAGTGTATGGTGTGATATGGTGGCATACTCTTGGGGAGGCTCAAATAACACCGCTCGGGTAGTAATATCTATTAACATAAACTTCTACCGTAAGTGATTCTTTTCAAGCTTAACATGTTAAATATCTACTTGGGATTGATCAAGATCAAAGATCAGCGATGCTACCTCCATTTCAAGCTCTGAAAAATGAGCTTCATAAGTCCTGAGTCCACTAGGTGAGGCCATCCTATACTTTGTCAGTTTCGAAATGATTTATTTCAAACCTAATATTTATATCAGCCTTGTGATCACTATTCAATGTCTATATTATCAATAGAAATGAAATGCAATGATTATTTAAACCCAATATTGAAAAAAGATAGTACATCTATTTTATATATCCATAAGATATTAAAATTAAGAGAGTTTTATTAATAAAATATCAGCTCATTAGAAAATATTTTTTGAAACCCTTACCATATAAGTAATAAACAAGCATAAATCCGAGTATATATAGTACACACTAATATATGTGGTTTTACCTTTTAAATTGAGGCATATATAGTTAGGTAATGGATTTTAATTATCAATTACTAAAACTATATGGGATGTTCTATTTTTAGGTTTTATAAGTGAGAAGTGTTAGACTACAAAAAAAAATATTCCAAATATTGTAGAGAATGAATCTACAAGAAAAATAAAGATCCTACAATCTGATAATAGAACTGAATATAATTTCAATTAAGTTGAAAATTTTCTAGAAATACAGGAAATAATTAATTAAGTTACAATTTTAAGGGCTCTTCAATTGAATATGATTATAGAAATAATGAACCTTATGGTAAATAAAATTACTAATAATTTATTAATCAAAATTGATATATAATTCCAATATTATAAAGAAGCTGTGTATTTTTTTCTTTAAAATTATAATTGATCATTTCTCCATTTTAAGAACATTAATATGAAATATGAAATGTGTCATAGTAGGAAATCCTAATAGAAACAAGTAATAGTATTTAGTTAAAAATATTTCATTTATTATAAATAGAAAAATCACGGAATGTATGGTGATTATATTGATAAAGGAATGTTTTAAGGTAACTCAATAATGATTGAATCCTATAAATTTTTCCATTATAAGCCATAAGTTTTTTTGAAATCAAAGATTTGAAAGTAATTAAATTTGGATTTAAAGATAATTTTAAATTTTTTTCCTTGAATAAGTGAGTGAATTATAAGAAAATTAGATTATTATGAATTTAGGAGATTCTTAAAATATATTAATATATGATGATTACAAAATTCAATTACAGTAAGAGAATTGTGATGAAGATATAAAACTAATAAATTATATAATACAAAATAGAGTTCAAATTTATCATAGAAACATTTTATGAGAAAAATATAATTCAAAATAGACCTAGTTAATAATAACAATAGAGAAAAAAAATTCTATTATCATTTATAGATCTATCTGTATTTGAATATATATAAAATGTGGAATCATAGATATAAGACATGAATTTCAATTTGGATCAAATTTAGAAGAATCAAACCTGAGAACATTTAGCCAGATCTAAATATCTTACTATGATTAATATTAAGTGGGCCTTCAAAAAAATATTGGTGAAAAGGAATAATAGTACAAAATAAGGAAAGTTTGGTATGTAAAGGGTATTCATTTGTTGAAGGAGTTTATGGTATGGAAAATTTACTTTGGTGGAATTAATGTAATCAATAAAAATATTTTTTTTGTAGTGGATGTTCAAAATAATTTTACAGTTTATCAAATGTGTGTGAAAAATATATTTCTGAGTGGTGTATTGAGTCCGAAATTATAAATAAAACAACTGTATGATTTATTATGGGAGATAATTATTCAAAGGATAACATATTCAGAATGTAATTACAGGTTCCACACCAATAACTTCTTTCTTGGTATGAATTAATGGCTACATTTCATTAGAATTTTGAGTCAAGAGATGAAAGGTTGATCCCATCCTCTATCAAAATAATTTAAATGAGGAACTATTCAAGATGATGGTATATGTAAATGATATCATCGTTTTTTATAAACAATCAAAAATATTTTGAAAAGAATACAAAATTGATGTGTTAATAATTTGACATATCAATTTTAAATAGGTGACTTATTTTATTAGAGACATGTACATAATATTGAAGGGAAAACCTTCATCACAAAGGTAAATTTTATAAGAAAAGTGTTAAATAATTTTAGAATGGAAGAATGAGAATTAGTTTCAACATTTATTGAAATTGTAATGAATCATATAAGGAATATGGATAATGAGAGAGTAGACTCGACAATGTAAAAAACATTATTAGAAGTTTACTAAATCATAAAGGTATTGTGCTTGATATCTTCTATAATATTGTTTTGGTACTTATTTTTTAGAGTTTCCCGAAGAAACAAAATATCTAAGTGGTAAAGATGATAATATAATATATTCATTTAAACTTGAACTATGGTTTGGTAATCAATATCGGGTAAGATCTAGATTTAGTAGCTTATTTAGATACAGACTTGTCTAGAGATATTTTGGATAAAAATTTTATAACCGTCATAGATTTATTAATTTTATGAAATGGATATGTAATAAGTAGGGTAATATGTCCTTGAACATAATAGAATAATTATATATTTTATTAATAATGTTTTATACACTTTTGATATGGATAAAATTGAAATCAAATGATTTTGAAGAATTGGTATTGTAACTAATGTCCATTCAATGAGACAACAATGTTTACATTTAATTATTAAATAATATTTTTAAAAATATATCAAACAAAACATATTAAGATTTGTTATCATGTTATAAAGGATATTTTGGATAAAAATATTTTGAAATTTTAGTTTGTTGGAACTCATCCTCAAATAGTAATTTTTTGAAAAAACCCATTCACACCTTTCCTCAGGAATAATATGTTTAACCCTAGAGATCAAATAATTTTATCAAAATAAAGGTGTTTGAAAACCCCCTATCTCCCTGATAAAAAATTATTTAATTGGATATTGTCCATTTTTATAGGCTTTCATATCTTCTATTGGGCATAATATGATTCGGGAGAAATAATACATAGATAATTAGAATTTAAAAAAATTGATCAGAAATAATGGACAATATTGTATAAATTTACAATTTAACATAATTAGTATATTGATCATCATGTCATAAATCCTTAGAGAATATTTTTATAACTATTGTCTTAGTTTTTGTAATAATGGATGTCTAAATACTACTCATATATGATCATATCAATAATATATGAATTAATTTGAATTTTATTTTCATTATGTGAAATTGTATATAGGGTAGATAATATGTAATGAGATAATGGATGGAATGATTAAAATTATTGAAACTAATGGTAGTGTAATGGCTAAATATTTATAAGAGGAAGAGTATGGAAACCATATGTGTAATATTGTATTTTTTGTTAAATATAATTTTATAAGTTATATAGGGAATTATTCATGAAGATATAGTGTAGATTGATATGGCTATTGGGGTTGAAAATAATAGTTCAGGAAATCATTAGTTACTCTAGATGATGAATAATTATCAGGAGAAAAAGTTTTTAAATAATTGGATATTCTTGAATTTGAGAACAAAGACATTTTTTATTTGGAGTTTATAATTTATGGTTGTAATTTTCCTATGCTTAGATGATGATACATAATATATTTGATCTAGTTTTCTAGGAAATTATTGAAGAGATGAAATTGTTAAACTCTTATAAACCTCCATTTACTCATAAGAGTAACATATTTGATAATAAAAAAAATAGTGTGACCAACTAGGTAATGTCATTAATAAATAAAAATCATGTCTTAGTAATATTCATTATTAGAATTTATGGATTCTTATTCATTATAATAATTTTATGTAATTTTTCAATCAAAATAGAAATATTTTTATTCTAACCAAACATTTTCAATGTGTTATATATTTTAATTTAAATTTTAATATTATAATTTTTATAATTATAATTATATTAATTGGAATTACTTTTTTATATCATCATTTTAAAATTATCATCGGAATATTTTATTGGCATTTTTCTAAAATATTGGATTTATATAGGTGAGTAGTGAATGATATCTATTTTATAGATTAATTTATTTTTATGATATTATTAAGATATATTAATGAATTGAATGTTTATAAGACCTTTTTTATAGACCAAACATATATTTAACAAGTTTTATAATGAATTTAAAAATATATTTTTGAACTTATAAACCTATGGTTGACATTTTTAAAATATAAGTAAGGTTTTAATTCAAATAAAAATTATTTTGGGATCTTCTATTTTAATCTAGTAATTAAGAGATAAATTTTGGTCTTGGTTATAATTTATAGTGAGATAAGGCTCATTTTTTAAAATAATATAATTTATTCAATGTTAATAAAAATTATACATTATTATGGTATAAAATAACTTATTTTCCCGAAAAAGGGTTTTTATAAAAAAACTTTTGTTGGGTTTTGAAAACCTATATTAATATTTATTTTTAAAACTTATAGAAATTTAATATTATAAAATGTAATATTTATTTGGAATCAAAATTAAATTTTTTTTAATTAGGTGAGTTTAATTTTTAGTTATAATGGATAATTGGAATGGTAAAAGTCTATCACCACGGTAAACGTTAAAAAGATTAACTTAGGTTAAACTAATATATAAAAATTAAAAAGTGATTATAATTTATTTAGATTTTATTGTTTGAGTTTATTTAAACCATAATCTATATTACCTTCTAAATTGGGATTCATTGGATTGAAAAACCTTAGTAAATACATTTATTATATTTTAATGTTCGCAATATTTACAAGGGTTCCACTCCACTGAGTTATAAAAGAGTACCTCCTCTCCCCACCTGTTAATTCACTTGGTGAACTATATATAAACTAATATATACCAAAATACCATACCAAATTTACTACCCAAAACATTGAGTTCATGGATCACCAAAATACCAATCAAATAAGGCTTCTGATTTAATCCAAATGAAGCTATCAATGGTGGGGGTATAAGTCTTAACCTAATTATTTCAATTTAATTATGCTTATACCCACATAGAATATATTATAACTATACTAAAATAGTAAAATGAGTATATTTAATAAAATTAAATGTTATTATGTATATATAACAACTATTTACATCTTCCTTTCCATCCCATTGGAAATGAAAACTTCATCCATGCTTACGTATAAAATACCACCTCCACAAAGTGAAGTGTTTCATTTTTCATCACCGTATGACATAAATTTTTATAGTAATTGATTTTATAAATATATATTATATACATAAAGTAATTATTAATATTTAATGATAAAACATCATCATCCTTATTACCCTACCATTTTTTGGAAACTATTAATGTTTCCTAGTGAATGTATGGACTCCCACTTCCAAGAAGCAATGTGGCCCATTTTTTATTACCTTTTGATATGTTTAGAAATGAGGATGGATTCTAAAAATTAACATGATATTTATAATAATATTATTATTATATAATCTTAAAACACTATCCTATCTATTTTCATTTCATCCAATTGAAAAATAAAAAACACCTCTCCTTTGTACGTAGAGAATACCACCGTCAAGAACGATGTATCTCATTTTTTTATAACCTCCTTATGTTTTTTTAATAACATGTATAATTATTTTAAAACAAAATATAAAAATTATTATTTTTAGATGATGGGACCATGAACACTTAGACCATTACCAACACTCAAAAGTTATTCAGAACTGAATGACCTTAAAATAAGTGCTTTAAACACAACTTATTTAATAACTAAATGCAAGATGATAATAATTTAATTAAAAGGAATAACAGTGAAATTGAATATTATTAAATTAGTAATTATATTTTATTACGTGTTGGTTAGTGAATGTCTGAAATGAGTATGAATGCATGGTAATATATTTCTCATCTCAATTCCCTTTATTTGAGACTTATTTAATTTAAAAATATGTTTTTTATGGTGAAATACAATACCATATATATGTATTATATCATAAATTAATGTTGCTTACAATTCTATTTTATGTTTTATCCTTCAATATCCATTTGATTCAAAAGTTAATAAATTTATAAAGTTTTTTTATTTAAAACATTTTTTTAAATGTTTCAAACTCTATTACATCTACATTAATGTTCTTGATTTTTTTTTAATTTTTATATATACCTTTAATTTATATTTTAATTTAATTTTCAACTATCCAATAATTTTTAAATATTTTCAAAAAGAAATCATTTAATATTTTTCTGTACAGGTCACTTTTGACTATTTTTAAATAGTGAAAATGAATATTTTTCAACAGATAACCATTAAAATATTTCCCCACCATCATATTAGTTATTCATTATAAGGAATAATATATAATATTTCGAGTTTTTTTAGTTTGGATCATATTAACTTATTATAACCATTTTCCTCTTTTATGATTTCAAAAGAAAATCACATTTCCCCATATTTTTATGCCAAAATACAAAGTGATTTTTATTATGGGTTCAAATGAGTGTTTATAGGTTTATAATGAAAATGTCATAGGATGAATTTTTTTTAAATTATATATTCATTAGAAATTTTATATGAAAACTATTAAGCCAAATTTATAACTCTTAACTGAATTAGGTAATGATTTGTTCTCATGAAGAGGCACAATTTAATTTACCATGAAGGTCATTCTTTAATAAGGTTAATTTTAAGAGTCATATGAAGATAATTCTCCACAGTACTTATATTCCTTTTATATTATTAAATATGTGGTTATATAGATATATTTTGATCTCTTACGGTAATAAAATGAGTTTATGAATTAAAAGAAATGTTTCTGACATTCTGAAGGTGAAATGATTATTTTATAGAAAATTATCATGTATTTTAGTAAACCCTAAGGATAAATGAATTTACCTTCACACATGATAAAAATAATTTATGAAAGAATCTATGATATAAAGATGTTTTCATGGGTGAGTAAATTATTATTTGAGATGAAATACTATTTTATAAAATTACAAACTTATTTTTTGTATTTTCATGGTTTTCAAAAGTTGATTGGCCATTTTCATTTTTTTTATAACCATATTGAATGGTTTTTTGATCATCCAAATTTTTAAAATGTATTCCAATGGAACCAAGGTTGTATAAAAACTATATTATGATCAATGGTAAAGCATTTTGAAAGAATGAAATAAGAATGTAAACATAATACATGTTTTTTGTTGAAAAAAATACACAGTACCTAAACATTGAGACATTGTTATATAATGGAATTACTAATAATATTAATCTATAAAATATAAAGGTCATTTAAAAGTATTATAGTTAAAAGAATTATAAGTAATTTAATTATAGTTTGATAATGTTAGAGGTTAAAATATTTTATATCAAGAAAATATGTAATGGATATGATTTTTAAACTATATATTGGTGTATAAAAATTAATAATTACAAAAGTAAAATTTTAATGGTGAAATAGGATACAAAACATAATTGTAATAATTTGTTAACTTCTTATAGGTATGAGTAATTTACAAGAAAAATATGAGAAAACATTTTATTGGGAGTAATTTGAAAATTTCAATATAGGGCCCTACACGTAAAATAGATGAAGGAGATATGTAATGGTTTCCTATATATAAAATTGAAAAGTGTTTAAGTTTATTTATGGTATGTAAGGGTAACCAGAATGATACATAGTTATTATTCATCCCATATTTAAGAATTATTTATTACATATAGTAAATACTTAATAGTCATGTTAGTTACTTAGGGGAGATAAGTAAGTGTTATATCCTTTTTCATTTAAATAGAATTCAGCATATGTAATTTTTATTTTGTATGATTTAATCAGAAATCAATAAATTATTATATAAATTATATATTTTAGATTTTTTTAGATATTTAAATTTGTTTCCTAATTAGTGGAAAAATGATTAGTTGAAATAGTTTAACTATTTTTATATCTTGGGATGAAAAGTAAATAATTGAACTTGATACAAGATTGTAATTTGAATTAGAGGAAGTTTAATATGGTAAATTTCTATAATTATAATTTAAAATTAAAATATATTAATAAAAACTAGAGAGATATGGCTTTAAAAATTAGAAGGATAAGTATTCATGATAGTGAATAATAAGATATAGATGAAAGGGTATAAAATTTTTTAATGGGGGGAGGAAGAAGAAAGTGGGATTCATTGAATATCAATAAATAAAGAGTTATTATGAATATCTATAACAATCGGTATGTTAAGAGTAGTGTATCAAGAATAACAACCATTTTTTGGTGTTTTTTATAATTTCTATATTCTTTAGAGTTTGATTTGTATATAAAGGAAATTATATCTTGTAACCCTCTTGAGAAGGACTGAATTGAAGAGAGTGACACTTGAAATTATACGATCAATGAAATTTTCCAAATATTTGTAATAAAAAATCAATGTAGGGATGATTAATTGTTATATCAATAATTAGTTGATATGTTGAGCTTGGATGTATCCTAGTGTTGGTGAACCAAGTAAAATAATTATATCCAAGATTCAAATTTTTTTACATTCAATTGTATTAATAAATAATAATTATGAAACATTATTTGTGTCTTTCAAAATACAAGTAATATATCCAGTTATGTTACAACAAAATATTTTATGGCATGTATCTTTTGAAATTTAATATCATTTATAGTTTGCATTACACAAAACAAATTGAGCTTACTTTTTTTCAATAATATTATTTAATTCTGATAGTTATCACCTAGCCATTGGAAGTGATGAAATGAATGTGATTAACTAAGTACGAAAATATATTATACACATCTATATGAAATAAATTCATTGGTTCTTAATTTATTATAAATGAAAATAAAAACCAATTGGTTATAAAGGATGTGTTTCAGAAAAAACTTTTATTTTGGCCATAATGGAATTTTATATTTATAAAATAAATTAATCACTATTAATAAAATATAAAAATTTAATTTAATTTGTATGTATTAAATTATTTTTTTAAATTAATCCTATAAGTTCCATAAGATCAAAATAAAGATAAATCGAATTTGAATCATAAAAAACAATATTTTTTCAAAGGGAAAATCTTCCTCCATTTAATGGTGCATTTGTTTTAAAAATAAATTTTTACACTTTTATAAATTTAATTTTAAAAAATAAACATAATTTTTAAAATATAAATGTCAAAATTATATTAGGGTTTTTTTAAGGTATTCATTGGATAAGTTCATTTTTGATGAATAGTGTAAAATGCTGCATTTTAATTAGAAAAAACTTTTCATATAAATAATTTATAATGTTAAATAATATGTTAAATTGGTTTTAAAGTAAAATTAAATAAATTATAAATATATTAATCTAATTTAATACATTTTAATCATTTTATTTTGAATGTGGATATAAAATCTTTTTAAACATTTCAACCATTTCATTTTAAAACCACACATTCTCGTTGCATCTATGGGATTATTTTTAAATCCTATTTTTCCAGTTTTGAGAATTTAATTTGGTAAAATGGACTCAATATATGGAATAATAATCTAAAAATTAAATTTTATGTTCTTTTTAATTTTAGGTAAAAAATGTTACCATGGTAAAAAGAATGATTTACCACAGTATTGGTAAAATAATGAAATCTGTTAAAGTCAAAATTTAAAGGCATAAAATATGTATAAAAAACATTTAATGGTTTTTTGATTTGTTTATAGACCCTTAACATCTTTTAAAAAATTAATTATCCACCAAATTATTTCAAAATAATGCCTCCTCAATGTGGTTGGTTTTAATTATTAAATTATCATTTTTAATCACTTAAAACCACCCCTCATCAAGTATAAATACCACCCAATTTCTCATGAAAGCCTTAAATATCTAAAAATATCTAGAAAAAAAATTCATATAAACACTTCCTATGTATACGTTCTTATAGTCTCACCCAAACACTATATCAAATTTCTTTAAGGGGACCCTCAAGGGGTTTATATTCAAGATGAATTTTTTTAAAACACCTCTCTTAATTTCTTTTTCTTATTATAAATTATAATATCCTACCTAATCATTAAAATATTGATAAATTAATAATAATGTATATAATATAATTTTATCTTTCAAATGGAATATATTTTGTGAATCCCTTTTATTACATCATCTTATTCAAATAAGCTGAATGATTTTTCAAATTATGTCTGGTAATCATCTATATGAATAATGACTTTTTTCATTTCCATTAAATCATTCATTGTTGGTTAAAAAAGTATTTATATGAATGAATATTATTTTATTAATTTTTTTAACTTGTTTATTTTTCTAGAAATAATATATAGTCATAATATTAAATAAAACGAAACCAGTTCGTAATGTTCGGAAAACCCCCAAAAACACAAAAGATTTATCATTAGCATTTGATCAAATGAATAATACTTATGTATGAATTAAAAATGATAAATGGAAATATTTAAATATATAGATGTGAATTAATACCATTTTATTTACCTCTTGTAGTTTTATTTCCATTTGACATTACATTCCATAAATATATACAAAGGAATCGACAATGAAACCATGAAACGAATGAACTAGAATCAATAAAAAATAATAAAATATTATTATTTAATTGTGGTAAAATATTATTAAAAGTTCATATAAGAAATTATGAATTTGTATATTTCTTTTTAAAAAGTTAATAACATTTAATAAACCATTATATATGTATTAGTAATTTGTTTTAAGGAAGTCGAATGAGAGGTAAGGGTTTCTCATCTCACTTTTACTTTTATGACATATATGCCTTACTCAAAACTTATTTCTCATGTGTGGTGTATATATATGTCCCTTTGTTATTTTATATCATTAATATCTTTATTTTAAATATATTTAATATTTTTTAAACTGTTAATATTTCATGGGTAGTACGATTCTACAAATTAATCATTGTTAAGGGATTCTATCTGAATATACATTCCATTGAGATTTATTTATTATTATACACAAATTCACTTATATGTGGTGTGATACTATCAATTTTACCTATAATATAATTATTTATTCATTAATCATAGTATTATTGGTTTTAATTTTAATTATTTCATCCAAGGGAATTTGACTTGGAAATTACCAAGTAATAAAAGTTATTATACAATATCACCTTCTTTTGTGATTGTTTACAGTCTCTTAAAACAATCACATTATTGTAATAATTTATTATAGGAAATTATATATATATTTAATATATATATTTTAAAATAAATATTATTATAGCCAAAACAATATTCCATTTTTACATACATTGTTTACTTTGAATGTTATTTGATTAATTATGGAAATATTGATAAATATATATATTTTATTCAATAAGGATAACTAACAATAAGACACATTGTTTAGGAATTAAATTTATTATCTGATATATAAAGAATTATTTGTACATGAAATACATGGGTTGGGGACTAATTAATGCAATCTCCCCAATGTATTTGTAGACTCATGATACAAATACGTTGGTGAGAAACACTTTAAGTTTGTTTCTATGAATAATCAGGGGTGTTTCTACACAGAGACATAAAATTAAAAGAGGATTGATATTTAAAGTCACTACCTAGATGATATATATTGATAGTGTAGATGTCCCACATTATTATTTCTATAATTATTTTCATTCCATCTGACAAAACTATTTTTTAGAATATCTATGGTCAAGTTCCTATATCATGTGACTATTTATATGGAATTAAATGATCATATTTTATAACCCCAATATTATGATCGATTTAATGACTAATGGAATGTGTTATTAGCTATTTACCTTACCATGTTGATTATTATTATTTATTTGTCACGTATTTTATTGTACTTAACTATTTGTTAGCATTTCAGCTCACCGTTATAATGTTTCCCTTCCACAAAATATGAATAGGATTTATTATAATGAATTTCAAGGATATTGATCAATTTATTTTGGTATATATTATGTATCATTTTCTAATTACAATTGTAAAATTCTATTCATGTATGTATATAGTTTACTAAGACTGCTAAACTATTTTTTCCTTTAGGATAAAATTTCTTATATCTTATGCCAATGTGATAAGTGAGTGAGTAGATATGGGATACTAGGGTCAAAATCATTATTTTTAGTGTCATAGATATTATATTAGAATCCTTTGTAATGAGATTTATGAGAACATAGATTATAAATACAAAAATACAACAAAATATAGAAATACACCCAATGAAAAAAACATATTATTTAGAGATTAATTTACATTATGTATTTTTGAGATTTTGCATTATGTTTTATAATTTTAGGAACTAATCTAGTGTATGAAACTGTTTAGAAATAGATCCTAAAGGGAGGAATTAGAACTGTATCAATGCACTTAATCCCTATAAGTATTTCCCTACTAGAAAATATAATAGTGTTCATAATGAAGTGGGAACTGTAGCTGGAGATAAATAAATTATTACTATATTAGGATAACTGGCTTAGGTTATTAGTAATGACCTTTTCTATATGGAGAGGCCTAATCCAAAATGTGGTGTAATAATGTTAGCCGCTTCATTCCTCAAAAACCACCCTAATTCAATAGGACTAAAAATCCAAGTGTAGCTAAGAAGTTGTTATGTTATATAGAGAAGTTATTTCTCTATTTGGGATGTAATGAAAGGGATAAGGTTTTTAGGAAAGTTTATTGTATCTATGGAGATTAAGGTCAATGGTGGTCATTGGTTCAAAACACTATCGAAGATAATGAAATAGAAAACATTAAATGGAAGGAAGGAATTTTTATTGAAAATATATTTCCACATGAATTGTTAGCATATATGGAAAGGTAATTCTCTTGAATGAGATTAATGTGGGAAGGTAATTATGCTAAGTATAAAGACAACATTAAAAGTTTAGCAAGTAATGATGTGAACTGCATACATAACCCGAGTAGTAAGATTGATTATTTCTTTGATGGGATGAAGCCATTCCTCCAAATGGAATTGGTATACCAAAAAATTTAATAATATGAATATATAGTCTCTTGTTATATCAAGATATAGAAATAATTCTCTGTCTCATGACATTAATGTAATGAAAGAGAAGAAGAGAGCAGTGGAGACATAAATGGATTATGGGATAATGAAAGAAGGATTTTCTAATATGTGATAATTGTGAGAAGAAACACCGCAATAAATGATTGAATGATATAACATCCCATCCCAGGAGCCACAAAATAGTTCTATGAGCTAGTTGGTCACATTACCTCAGAAGAAACTACCCATATTCAATAGGCTACAAAATAGTTTTGAGGGTATAATGTCCATCATGTGGAAACTATTCCATCTCTATTAGAGTAACACATTATAAAATTTTTTTAAAAAATCAAATTAATTGTAACCGTAATATGGATAATACAAGTTCTGCAAGATCACCAAAGCGGGAAATAAAATATCAAAACATAATAAGAGATCTGTCATGCCAATGAATGTGCCATTAGTCAAAATGAAAACCCAAAAGTAAAGACACTAAAAACTCCCAAGTGGGTCCTGAATATCATCTTGTTCCCTCAACCATGTTCCATACTATCTCATATATCTAATATTGTTAGTTTTTCCTTGACCTATCCTATTACCGTGAAATATATTTGGGTACCAATAAGGCATCCCGAGTTGGGTGTGAGTACAACTCAATTGTCCACCACCAACGATGTCTAATACAATATCCATTCATATTTGGTATATGGAATTTTATAAAGAACAAATAAAATAAATAAAGGATATAGTATACACATATTCAATTACTATTTATTTAACCAAATAATACCTGGCTTCCTGAGGATATCCAAACTCTCAACATCTACTTCGGCCCATTCTAGAGTGTGAACTATCCATAAGAGATATCAAATATATGTATTCCATCATTACCATTCATCATCACAATTCATTTTTAATTCCAATTTTTCCATTCAACATCTCAATTCAAATGTGAATTCCATTATTACAATTTACCATCTCAATTCATAGGTGTTTTCAATTATTAAAATTCATCATCTCAATAAATATGTAAATTCCATTATTAACACTCATCATTTCATTTCAGATGTATTATAATATCAAATTAATTAAATCACCAACTAATTAATAAAAATCAATTATTATATATTAACATCATTCCATTAATTAATTAATTTATTAATTAACCAAATCAATTCCATTACAAATTCAAAAAACTAGTTTATCACAATAATTTAATTAAATAATCTTGAAATTAATTAAGCACTTCAATTCCATTAATTAATTCACTGATTATTTATTCACCTCAATATCATTAATTAATTATCAAAATAATTAATCAAAATACATAATCCCGATATATTCTTATTTAATTGAACATTTTGCAATTCCAAATTAACAATCCCAATATCCCTATAATTAATTCAAAAATTAATCATTCCAACTCAGTAATCCCAATATCCCCATAATTTATTAAATAATTAATTATTCCAATTCAAACATCCCAATATCCTCATAATTAATTCAATTATTAATTATTTTAATTCAATGAATTACAATATTCCCAAAATCAATTAAATAGATAATTATTCTAATTCAAGCCATTCAATATCCCTAAATCACACAGCTTATTAATTAATTAATTTACCATATTAAATATTTCAATATAAGAAACTAAGTTACTAATCATCCAATATAAATCATAAAATTACATACACTCAATTTAAATCTAGTCTTTGGGATTTTAATAACAGAAAATCTAAATCAATTCATTAATGAGTGATATCCTAATGGAAACCCCAATTTTAAGTAGATCAATGAATAACACTCAAAGAATTAGATCTTAATCCAAAATATAGATCCATAATTAAATGTATCAAGATCTAACAATCCAAGATCTCGATATTGAATTAACAGTGGTTTAACATCCCTCTTCTATATGGGAAGAGGATTGGAATAGAGAGAGAGAGAGATCTAAATGGGAAAAAATCACATACCTTGGGAGGTACATGTATTCAATCCACCCTTCATTTCACCAATAATTGAGTTCAAGAACCCAATGATTGCATCTAAGAGCCTAATAAATGAGAGGAATGAAATATTTCCGAGTTAGGGTCGATGAAGGTTAAAAATGGGGGGTTTGGTATTTTTTATCTAATTTTTTGACTAATTAAAAATATGTGAATGTTTTTATGGTTAGGGGAAAATAATTTTCCAACCTGTGCACCTATTCTAGGGGGATGGGGGTGGCATATTTCTCCTTAGAGAGTGCACAATTTTAAAAACTGTGCACCATAGATTTGAATCACCTCTATTTGGGTCACACAACTTTTTGGGATGGGGTGCACGGTTAGGGAAAATTTTGCTCTAACCATAACCAAACTCATCCCCTTTTAAAATTATCAAATTTCACCCAAATTTCCCAATGGTACAACCTAAAAAAAGTCACAAAAAACTAGAGAAAATAGTACCCGGAAAAAATCCCAAGACATATCCTGAATAGGTCAGGATCTTACTATCTCCCCACCTTATAATATCTCTACCTCAAGCCTTAATTCCAATTATATCTCTGATTCTGAGTAAAAAAAAATTGTCCATCAAGATCTCATACCCACTTCTCTCACCCATGATTAATCCTGCACATAGTCATATTGCCACAATACATGAACCATCAGCACAGTCATTCAACATAATTCTTTCTCACTACGATCCAACACACATATAGGATACTCCTCAAAGGACGCATCTATCTCAATATAAACATGAACCAAATTTATCACCTGAGGCAGGTTAGGGAGATATTTATGATGTTTTGACACATAGAAAAAAATCTTATGTAGCATTATATCTATGTGGAAGAGCCAATCAGTTTACCGCCATCCCAATTCATTCAATAACCTAAAATAGTCCAACAAACCTAGGAATCAGCTTTCATTTTCTCTATATCCTATAGTGACCCAATTTAGGATACACCTGAAGGAATACATGATCACCTAGTGTAAACTCTATGTATCACTGTATTCTATCAACATACGACATCTTTGTACTCTAATAAATATCCATAGACATTTTAATCAACTAATCCTACTCTGACATCTCCTGCATGACATGCTCTGTCAAATACACTGATTCAGTTTCCTCCAACTAGCATAGAGTATATCTACATATACAACCATAATATTCCTCATATGCTCCATCTGAATAGTTTCATGTTAAAAATTATTATAGGAGAAGTCCAACAGTGTAAGGTGCTTCTCTCAAGACCCACTAAAGTCTAGGAAATCCACCCAGATCATTTACTAAAGCACTGATATAGTATTCACCGACAATCCATCAGGTATGAAATACTCTAAATTTTTAAAATGGTCCATAATCACCCAAATATCATCATTCTCTTGAAGCATCATCAAATGATCCACCACAAAGTCTATGTTCATGTTCTCTCACTACTATTCCAAAATGGTAAATGTCTGTAGAAATCCACCAGGAGAATAATACTTGGACTTCATAGGTTTACAGGAGTAATATCATGTCATGAACCCCAATATCTCATTTTTCATGCTTGGCTACAAAATTGTAAACGTAGGTCCTGGTAGAATTTTTTACCACTATGATGAACCACCCACTTCAAGGCCTAAAACACACATATCATCTCCATTAGTATAAACATAGGTAGAAAAAATTGATTTCTCACATAGATGGTATCATCCTCATGTATCGACCAATATGAAGGTGTATCCCCATATTCAAGTATTTCCCCCCAAGTTCAAACATTCCAAATAATAATATTTTCTATCCCTAATCCATCTTAATAGTGTGTACTATACTGAAACTAATACCAGAGTCATCATCTCCCAAACCTCTTCAAATAAAACATCCATATCATCCAGTAATGTAACAATATTCCACTTAGCACTAGACTCCTAAACTACCTGACTATGATATTTCCTTAATAAAGTATCTAATACAATTTTCCCTATTCCAAGAAAATATTCTAGCTGAAAATAAAATGAATTAATATACTGAACCCTCCTCCAAAATTAATGATTCAATTGTCACCACAATAAGATATACATTTGGATGCTGGAATTCTCATACATAGTAAATCCCCCCACCCAAAGATAATTTCTCTAACACATAAATGCATAAACCAATTCTTTCAACTCAAGGACATTCTTAGGGTAGTTTTGTTCATGTGGCCTCAACTACCAAGACCCATATTCTAGAAGTTAATCTCTATGTATCAAAACTACTCTGAGTCTGATTCCATAAGTTTCACAAAACACCATATACTTCTCATCTGGATGAGGTAGGTCCAACATCATTACAGATTTCAAGTGCTCCTTAACATCATAAGAGGAATTATTACATTTTTTTGACCGGAAAAACATTACCCCGTTTTTGGTCAAGCATTAAAGTGGAACTTCTTATTGGAAAAAATCCATGATGAATCTTCGATAATATAAAACTTATCTCATGAAATATATGGATATCAAAAACATTCCAAGGATACTCCCTAGAAACAACTACATGAACTGTACATGTTTCCACTTAAACACCTTATAATGAGATGATGTGATAGATAAAGTGTACATAGTCAATCCAAATTGACACGTAGATAGATGGTTTATAATAGAAGATCTATCGGTGTATTCAGAATGATGTAAATATGTTGGGAATGATCGTCTTGGGTCTTGGAGAACACAAAGATGTCATCTGCAATTACTACCAAAAACTGATCCAAGAATAGATGGATGATTCTATTAATCAAGGAAATAGACAATTATGGTGCATTCATGAAACCAAAAGGAATTAATATGAACTCATATAAGACATAACTACTTCTGAATACATCCCTTGGTATATAAAAATGTCGAACTCTGAACTGATGTTATCCTGATCTCATGTCAATATTTTAGAATATGCAAGCACCCCTCAACTGGTAAAAGGGATCATCGATATGCTGAGGAGGATATCAGTTCTTCTTAGTAATCTAGTTCAAATTCTGGTATTCAACACATAATCACAGTGTCTTATGATCCTTCATTGAAAACAAAACTAGGGAACCACAATGTGGCCTACTCAAATGGATAAACCACTTATACATAAACTCATCCAGCTGATCCTTATATCCTGATCTCTCTCAATTATATTCTATAAGGTGTAATAGAATCTAGAACACCCCCAAGCTTGAGATCAATTGTAAATTCTAAATCTCTTCTTGGAGGTTGTCCTGAGAACACTTCTGAAAAAACATACTAAAATAAATAAACTACATGTGGAATGGAATCCTAAGTTACTCATTCTTCATCCATCAATAGGCTAGAAATCTTGGCTAGAATCTCTTCCATTTGTTAGTGAACTTGCCCTACACGGCCTGCCTAGATATACAACTATCCTCGGTGTATATAATTTTCACACTTAGGAGACGTAATAGTTAGTCTCGTATGGTAACTATTGATGTGGGGTCAATATGCCTATAATTAGTGCATATCTAAGATTATGTCAAAACATTCCTTGTCATGGATGAAAATATCCCATACAAAATGATACTCCCCAATCTTTAGAGATCACCTCTTGAAGAAGTAGAGATATATATACTGTAATCTCAATGGTGTATCTATCATCAACACCCTGCTAACAACCTCCATTTCTAGGATCAAACTATTCATATGTTTTGTAGAAATAAATGATTAAGAGGCACCCATATAAAATAAGGAACATTCTAATGTATAAACTACAAGAATTGTTTCTCCCAATATTGATGGTATAACCTCGTTATCCATAAGTCTAGGAAGAAAGAAATGTCACTATCCTGTCCATATTCCATGTGATGGTATCTGACTCCCCTAAGCAACACCACTATGAAAATATGGGTTTTCCTTCCATGAAGTACAATATCCACTTCCCCTACCACCATGGAAAGTAGAAATATAGTTGTCTAACTGATATGGTGCAGAAGATCTCCTTCCTACACTTTTCCTCTATCTAAATCCTTCATCACTACCCCTATTTTATTGGTTCATACAAAACTTATTGTAGATGTCCCATCCAACTACATGATCAGCAATATACTAGTGGGAATTTTTCTATGATAGTTTCCCAAAATACCATACTGGTGAAAAATCAATTGATAAAGGTCATGTGTAACTAACCCTTCCCATTGGAAACATTTATTTATATACCCCAGGCTAAAATTCGCATTACAATACTTCCGATTCTTAGAAGAAGTTCCCCCTGATCGTTGAGTAGAAACATTCTCTCTTTCATTGGAGCCCCCCTCCATGTTCCCCTTAGCTATGAGAGCCGGATCCACCACATCAGTAAACTTATTTAACTGATAGTTGTTAAATTGGGACATAATCTTAAATTTAATTTGGTCCTAGAAATTCTTTGTTGTAGCTACCTCATCTTGTTCCAGTGCTGGATAAAAGTTCATAAAATATGTAAAGTGACCAACATAGTCCATCACGAACATACTTCCTTGATTCAACCACATGAACTATAATACGCTCTCATGTTTTTATTTCTCTTGATTAATTTTTTAGGAACTTCTTCAAAACATATTTCCAATCCATCTTGTCTACCTTTACTATATATGCCTGAACATCCCTTTAGCACTTTATCGATCCTCACAACATGTAAGAGAAAAACATGACCCTATTCTCAATAGAAGTCTCTAAATTGTCAAATATAGTATGAGTTCACTCTACTCTAGAACCATTTTTTCCTCATGTCTACCCTCTTTAGTAAAATTTATAGGGTGATACAACTAGAACTCCCTCATAAAATTATACTTTCTTTTCAAAACCCTCTCTGGGTCTCTATACGTGAATTTAATGATGAGGAAAATTTCTCTTAGAACTGCTCCCCAACTTCCACACCCAACACTATATGGGTCGTAGGTTCCACTACTAGTGGATCATTTCCACCAGCAACCTCTGGTCATCCTATCAACAAGAATTTTCAAGGAGCTATAACTCTACAATTCCAAACACACATATAAAGACAGAAAACATAACCTTAACACATTTCACAATTGAGTTTTCATATTAATCTATAATAGGTCATTCCCCCCTTCCCGCCACATGGTCAAAAAAATTCCACTATCACTACCCTTATCCATCCTACATCTAGGTCATTGTTACAAAGGATAAAAAGATTATCATAATCCAAGATTCTCATTTAGACACCTAATTATTCAAATTTTCCATCATTTGATAACATTTAATTTTCATATTAGGAACCATTTTCATTTCTATTACCCAAACAAGGAAAAATATGTCAACTTAAACAACATACCCAAAGTTTTATTTTATCCACATGCCTAAAATGATACATGTCATAAAATTATCGCGAGTGCCTATATTTTTTCATGCATACTCAACTCTCATGTCATTAGAGCCCATAAGGAAGATCTTACAAATTTTAGAAAAATCCTCACAACACATAAAAATTATATTTCCCATGGTGAATTAACATTCAAATGTAACAACAGACATCAATGAAATCAATCCCACCCTAGGTGATTGGGTCCCCCCCCATACAAGGGTTTGCAACTCCCATTCACAAGATCATGTCCATGGACACACTATTCCCAGTCTTCAGTCCAACTTTCTTAAAAAGTGAAAATAAACTAAAATTGACTCTCATACCATTTTGTGACATTCAGACATGGGTTCCACACACTGGTTCCCTAATCCAGTCGATCACATGGCCTCATGCTCTCCTTCTTGTTTGTCATATGATCCTGACATAATGAGAGGATCTAATATTGATCATGGGGAGAATATTAATTCTTTAATAGAGTAACCTGCAAATGAAAATAAAAAATAAGAAAAATACACATACCAAAAACCAAGATATTACTAGTATCAGAAGATGAAAAAATTTTAAATACAAAATTAAAATTAAATAACAGATATTCCATTACAAAGTACATTCCAACTGTAAAATATGAAAATACATATGTAAAGACAATGAAGGCTACCTTGTGGGTCCCTAATCTCATCTGATTCCCTTAAAAATTTTATATCTCGACACATCTATCTAACATATGGCCCTTTCCCTTAACCTATAATGCATCCCTGAAATCTATTCATTTATCGATCAGGCTACCCGAGTAGGGTGTGAGTACAACTCAATATGCCACCACATATAATGCCTAATATAATATCGAGAAAAAAAAATATGAAATTGTATAAAGAATAAATAAACTAAATAAACTAAATAATTAAATAGTTTATATTTATTCAATTACTATTTCTTTAACCATATAACACTCGGGTTCTGAAGAAAAACTGAACTCTTAATTCCTACATTGGCATGTGATGAAGTGGGAACTATCCGAAAGGGATATCATATATCTAAATTACATTGTTACCATTAACCATCTCAATTCATATGCGAACTCCATTATTACCATTCATCATCTTAACACATATACGAATGAAATTGATACCATTCATTATATCCATTCATATGTAAATTCCATTACAAAACTTCATCATCTCAATTCATATGTGATTTCCATTATTACCATTCATCGTATCATTTCCGATTTATCAAAAAATCACATTAATTAATTATTAAATTATTTTATCAAATTAAACAATTTCATATTCCCATTATTCCAATAATTAATTAAGTAATTAAATAACCACGTCAATTTCATTACTAATTCAACAATTATTTTATCACAATAATCCCATTAAATTAACTATTTAATTAATCACTTCAATCCCATTAATTAATTATCCAATTAATTAATCACATCAATTCCATTAAATAATGAACAACATAATTAATCAAACTCCACAGTCACAATATACGTATAATTAATTAAAAATTTAATCATTCCATCCCCACAGTCCCAATATCCCCATAATTAATTCAATAATTAATCATTTAAACTCACCAATCTCAATATCCCTATACTCAATTAAACAATAATTATTCTATTTAAAAAATTCCAATATACTGATAATTATCTCAAAAATTAATTATTACAATTTTATCAATTCCGATATATACAAAATTAATTAAAAAATTAATTATTCCAATTATATCATTTCTAATATCCCCATAATTAATTCAATAATAAATTATTCCAGCTCAATCAATCAAATATCCCCAAATTTGACAATCCCTTTATTAATTAATTTAAAAGATTAATTAATTCAATGTATGAAACAATAATTCTATTCACCTTATAGAAATTATAAAATTACGGAACTATAATCAAAATCATGTCTTTGGGATTTGAATAAAAGACCTCCAAACTCAATTAATTGATGAGAGACCACCCAATGAAAATCCCCAATTTGAATTAGATCAATCAAGAATGAGATGAAGAAAGTGGTATAAATCTCAAAAACTGGATCCATGATTAAATTGATTAATATATAAAAGACATAGATCCATATCTATGAAAAAAAGGATAGACATACCTCTTTAATCTGGGAAGAGGACATAGATAGATAGATATAGAGATCTATATGGGAATACAACACATACCTGGGGAGATGTAAATCTTCAGTCCTCAATTCCATTTGCTATGAATGGTGGTTGGGAACCCCGTAAATGCATCCAGGAACACCCAAAAATGATATGAATCCAATATGTCCAAGTTATGATCAATTTTGGGTTAAAATGGTGGGGTGGGTGGGGGTTGGAATTTTAAATCAATTTTTACGATTAATTATAATCCCACACATCTTTTTCTGGATAGGGTGAAGAGTTTTAAAAATCATGCACCAATACTAGGGTGTGGGTGAAAAGTTTCTACTTAGATGGTGCATAGTTTGAAATACCACGTTCGATCCATATGAGTCCCCTCATTTTGGTTTCACATTATTTTTTGGTTAAAGGCACATGGTTTTGGAAACTATGAACCAATAGTGCACAACCTCTTATCCTTCCGAAATTCTCATTTTTCACCAAAAAACTCCCCAATATAAAATTAAAAAAAATGAAATCAAAACAAGAAAAAAGTAGACCAGAATATAAGATTCTCACATCTCTATAAAAGTTAGGGATCTTTCAAATAGAATGGGTGTTTGTTACAAGTGTGGAGAGAAAGGACATCTGGATCTTGATTTAAAGGTAGATAAATATGTTGTAAATGTTCACTATTTCAATTGTATAGATATGCGCACTAAAAAAGAGAATTAAAAAAAACTCAGAGGAATATATATCAAAAGAAGAAAATGTATCATGTTCATGCATATGTTATTGACAAAGTTGAAGGGGAATGATTACTATGCTTTTGTTTTAGTTTTCAAGGATTATGTTGAAAATTAACAATGATATTCTAGCTTTATTAACAAAGTGACATATAAGGATTGTACTATAGTACTTCTTCCCTGAATTTTTTGAAGAATGTCTAGAATAGTAATAGTAACCAATAGATGTTATTATGATGAAATTTGATATTTTTTAAAATAAATGATTTTTGGAATACAACCTTATTATGTAACTGATATTGAGATAATAATAATAAAGAGAATTTTATGGGATAACTTTTATGACCACAAAATTTGATTTTGATATTATGGTTTATTGTGGGATTTTGACATGTTTGGATTTTTGGAATATATTTAACAATAGGAGATCTTATTTTTTGGAAGAATGCTTGTTTTTGTTAAGGTTTTAATGTGACCGAGGTATTCATATATTTTATATGAGGAAAAAATAGATACATTATACTCTTTGGGGAATTTAATATTATTTTGATTTTTGAGATTTAGTGACCTTGCATCTATATTTTTGGAAAAATATATATTTGATGAGTCTGAATATTAAATAAATATGTAATGGATTAAGTTGAAATTTGGGTATTTTTATTTCATAATAAAATTTTATATCCATTTTACATTTAGTAAACATTTAAATGATAAGGGAATGACTTATGTATCTTTTATTCATTAAAGAGACTCATCTGAAACATTCAATTCTTCTAATAAGTGAAGAAGTTATAATTTACGAAAACAGAACCAAAGAATGATATTATGCTTGTGATATTGAAATAAATCAACAAATATTACCCCATAATGTTCTTATCTTAATATTAATGGAATTTCTCAAATCTAGGAAAAGAATTTTGGAATAAAAACATTATCTGTTTACTTTTTTTACTGTGAAATTAAAGGTCTTATAACCCATCACAGATTTATGGTTTTTTATGGTTATCATTGTATTGACCATGTTCTTTTCCCTATTCATCGGAACTTGGTAGTCAGATCTATTTGCCTTCTCTATTTTTTCACTTTTTACTAATGATCTCCTTTAAAAAATCCTAGATTTTTGGTGAACTTCTCATTTCCCTTTCCCTCTTATTAAAGGGATCTTTTGTTAACCATATTTACAATGTTGGTTTCCCAAAAATGAATTTTCATGTATTGACTATTCATTTTCAAAGTGAAATTTTAAATTTGAAGGATGCAATTTGTTTAAGGAGGGGATAATTTATCACCACAATATAATATGGTATGTCTATTTTTGAATTTAATCTCTTTGATAGCTTACATTACATAAAACACCAAACTAAAACACATGATTAAATAATTTTATTTAATAGTGGTAATTATCAACTAGTATTTGGAATGGAAAGAATTAATGAGTTTAATGAAACTATGAAATCATATTTTATGCAGGTTTATAAAATGAAATCCTTGGTTATCGATTAATTATAAATTAAAATAAATACCAATTTAACAAAAAAGGTTGTTTTTTATAAAAATCTATTTTTACGCCCACAAGGGCATTTTATCTTAACAAATTAAATTAATCAACATTAGGGAAATATCATAATGATATTTACAAGTTATGTAATGAATAAAATATTATTGAATCCATATAATAAGTTTCATCATCAGAAGGTAAGAATAAATCCAATTTAAGCATAAAAAATACATTTTTCTAAATGTCTATTTTCCACCTTTTAAGGGAATAAGTGTTCAACAACAAACTTTGAAAGCTTTTTTGAATTTAATTTTAAAAACTAAACTTATTATTTGAAATTGGAATTCCAAAATATCTTAGGGTCAGTTTTTGGTATTTTTCTTATAAGTTTCATTTTCTGATGAATAATATTTCATTTTAAATGAAAGCCCTATTTTTATCTAAACAATTTATAATGTTAAATTATATTTTTCGTTAGGTTTAAAGTGAAATTAGATATACTCTAAATATATTAATTATATTTTGATCAAGATAATAATTTTCATGTTGAAATTAGATATAAAAACATTGAAATCATTCTAACTTTTTCATTTTAAAAACCTGCATTCCCATTGCGTCCGTGAGATTGATGTTAAGTGTAATTATTCCATTTATGTGAATTTAATTTTGTAAAAAAAATTATATATTTGAAATTATAAACCCAAATTATGATATATGATCATTTTAATTTTTAGGCAAAAAAATTGTACTATTGTAAAATAAATATGTACCATGGTGTAGGTAAAATAATGAAAGAGATTAAAGTTAAATTGTAATGGCTTAAAATACTTTAAAAATAAAACATTTAATTGTTTTTTATGTGTTATCAGACCCTAAAAATCCTTTAAAACATTAAATATCATCAAAATTATTGGATATTAATGCCGCCTCAATGTGGTCTGAAATAATTATAAAATAATCTTTATTTAATCACTTAAAATTGCCTCTTCTCAAGTATAAATACCCCCTTACCACACCATTTACCCACTAAAGACTTTAATATATCCAAATATATGATACAAACTCTCCAATACACTATCCCCACGTCCTAGTGTTATTTTCTCACCCAGAAACCAAATCAATGGTCTTTAAAGGGTCCCTTAAGGAGGTGATATTCAAGATGTAATTCTACTAAAACACATCTCTTAATTTATTTTATCCTTCCACTTTCTCCATACCTACATCATAAATAAAGGAATTATAATAAAATAATAATGAATATACTGGAATTTTATTCTTACATTGGAATTTATTATACCCATCACTTTTATTACCACCTCTTATTCAATGAAATGAAATTGATGTCCAATTTAAGTCGATTGATCACCCATGGGAATAATGATTTTTTTGGTTTTCCATTAATTACTTCACGTAGTGTAATAAAACCATTATTATGAATAAATAATATTTTGATATGTGTAATATAACCTATTTAATGTTATGTAACTAATATAAAGATATAATATTAAATAAAACGAAACATGTTCATGATGTACGGTTTGACCCCAAAAAATAAATGAGACATTTATCATTAAAATTTAATCAAATGAATCATCCCATGTATGAAAAAATATGATAAATGGAACCATTTAAACATATTTAATTTCATTAATACCATTTAACTTTTCTTATATTGTTTTATTTTTATTTGATAAGAAAAAATATTATTATACGCAAATGAACCAACCATGAAACCATGAAACGAAATCGATCAAAACCATGAAATAAAAAAAAAATTATTATCGAACGGATGGTATGATGTTATTAAAATGTAATATAAGATATTATAAATATGAATAATGATTTTAATTAGTAAATTAAAATCTTTAAACCACTGTACATTAGTTCTGAACAAGTTGGATGAAAGTTGAATTTGAGGTAAATGTTTCTTATTTGACTTTTACTTTTATCTGATATATGATTTACTCACAACTTATTTCTCATGTGTAGTGTATATATAATATCATATTATGTATTATTTCTTTAATATATTTTTTTGATGGTATTTAATTTTTTTAAATATAAATAATAAATGGGGCCTATTATTTTACTTTCTACAAAGTGGTAAGGGATTTCGTCTCAATTTACATTCTATAGAGTCCTATTGGTTATTATAAACCAATTCAATTATATATGGTGTATATTCTATCCCATTTAAATTTAATATCCTATTTTATTCATTCCACATGTTATTATTTGTATCACATTGAGTTATTTGATCCATGGGATTTTTACATGATAATTTCCACGTGATAAAAGTTATTGTACAATATCACTTTCTTTTGGGATTATTAATTTTCTATTGAAACAATCACTTTATTGTCCTCATTTTTTATTAGAAATTAAATTTTTCATAAATATACATATTATTGCATTATTTATATGATTATATCCAAAATTATATTCTATTTTTACATATGGTGTTTCCATTGAATAATATTTGTTTATTCTAGGAATATTGACAAATCCTTTTATTTTATTATATATCGATTTTTATGATAAGACACATTGTTTAAAAATTAAAATTTTTATTAGATATATATATGATGATATAGAAATGATATTCATGGGTTTGGGACTAGTTAATACAACCTGGTCGATGCATTAGTGGTCTCATGAGATAGATTAGTTGGAAAAAAAGCCTTTATATTTGTTTACAAGCCAAATCAGATAGGTTTATCCCCAGTGAAATTAAATAGAAATAGATTTGATCTAGAATGTAACTTTCTATATTATATATATTAATAGTTTGGACATTAATAATTATAAATTCCATAATTATTTTTCATCCATGTGAATAATATATTAGTTCGAATATCCATGGTCAAGTTCCAAGTACACGTGATTATTTATATGGCATTATTTGATCATCTATTATTCCAACTGTATTATGATAATGTTATTGATTAATGGAATGTGTGCTCAGTTTTTTATCCTTCCATATTAATTATTATTATTTATTCAACTTAACTTATATATTACTTAACCCTTACTATGAATTTGAGATAACCCTTATTGTGTTTCCTTTCCTCAAGACATGAATAAGAATTCATGGAATGATCTTCAAGGATACTGGGCAGTTTATTTTGTTATGTATTATATTTCATTTTACTATTACAAATATAAAATGGGTTCTATGTATACATCTATTTCAGAAATACTACCAAACAATTTGGTTCTTTGTGATGAAATTTCACATATCTAATGTTAGTGTATTAAAGTAAGGTAGTACCTCTACGCTACTTGGGTCAGGGTTGCTAAATATTAAACATAAGATAAGATCAAAATCAAGTTTGTCTAATTCATTCCCATTTTAAGGTTTATGTTATTGAAAATTAGGTTGTGATACTTGTGTTTAGCTTTTAAAATAATGATTATATACTTTTATTAACTTATAAGTCTTTTGTTTTTATCACCATTGATGCTGTCTCTAAGAGTTTTTATAGGACCTACCTATATTCTTTAACATTGGTATAAAAATCCCCCTTACTCTAGAATATCCTAATTAGTGGAAATTTCACAATGAGTGTGAGATTCATAAAAATATATTTCTTTATTCAATTCTACACCCAAATGTTTTTCAATTTTCCCATGATATTGTTAAATATCATCAGAAATATAAAATGAAATTTTTAATGAATTTATATTTTTCCAAAAAATATCATCATAATAACCTTGTTAAATTTTTTTTACATCATTGATCAATCCCTCTACAGAGTGTGTACCCAATAAATATCCCAACAATAACAATCTAATGAAAATTTTGTAAATATATTTCTTCTAAAATGATATGTAATCGGTTGATAAAAACCATTATGATTTTTAATTTTAGATTCTTTCTAAACCATATATTAGGAGATACATTCACTGAATTAATTCAATGTATATACTAGTAGAGAATATGAACATATAATAAGGTATGTTATATCTATTTTTTTCAAGTGTCATGTTATGATAACATGGATTTACCCATATTCACTAAAATATGATTCTTTCGGTCTATTAATTTATTTTTAGGTTTTTGTATAAGTTACTATATTATTTCCATATTCAAATATTCTTAAGATATGCATCAATATATTCATTCTTATATTCATATCCATTATAAAATGGAAACATTCTTATGAAAAATATAATTTAACTTTCCAAACACCTCTAGAAATGAAAAAATCAATTCTAATCTTGTTATATACTCAAAAAAAATAATAATAATTAATCATATGTTTAAAATATTTTAAACAAATAATTATATATTTATTGTTTTTATGTGATTTCAATCTCATCAAAATCATCCATATGTATCAACTCAAGATATTTCTTGGTTTTGATCACCACATTGTTGTTTCTCTTTTTAACCTTATTTCCATTGTGACACACATAAAAATTATTGATTCTTACATGATTTAGCTTCAGTATATATCCTATATCTATAAATTTAGTAATATTATCCTTATTACTTTGTATGAAATGTAAATTTCTTCAATGAAAAATATTACTCTCCTCTTTGACAGCCATGAAATAACTATTTTGATTAATGGAAATTTTAAATAAGTTACCACTTTTTTTAACCCTTCAAAATTATTTTTTTAATAATTTATATTTATGATGACATATTAATTATTTTAATATCCCACATCAATACTATTTTAAAAATGGTAAGAAACAGTACATAAATTTTACCTCAACCTCATAACGAGGAAAACATATCTAGATTATTGTTTTTTTACAAATTTTGGATCTTCCAACTAATTATACAATAAGTAATATATCACATTAAAAATTATCTTCTACTTTTCTTACCTATATATATTTCAATAGAATCTTATTCTTAGTCATGTGTAATGAGTATCAAATTTCATGTATCCAATAACTTCCACCTTTTACATATTTTTAATCCATAAAACCACCAGTTCCTTTTCATGGTTACCCCTGATGATATGTTTGGTTCTATTAACCATATTTTATTACTATAATTGTATCATATGGCCCTTTTTTATTATTTATTCAACTTTAGCACGCCTTTAACAATATTTTTAAATATTATTAAATTTTTAATAAACTTTATCTTATTTATAGATATTTTTTCAACAGTATTTTATGAATGTTAACCCCAACTTATGATTTACAGAATCTATTTAATTTATGGATTGGTAGATTATGAAATTACATGAAAAATATGTGTCCATAAGCATTAAAACAATAACATATTCCATTCAAATAATATATCCTTTATTTGTAAATATTTTTTACGAAAATCTACTAATTTGGATTCATTATGATTTTAAATTTATTCCTTTTATTCAAATCCTTCATTCCTAAAATAATTATTTCTTATACTGTAGATCTAATTCGACTTATATGTATCTTTTTCTTCTTCTATGATTAAATTTTTTACTGTTATTTTCCACACCATCACATGAATTCACAATGAGTGTTTTCTTCTTCTCAAGTGAATTAATCACCTACTTCCAATTCTTTGCATTACTTCAATCATTTTTAATATAGGATCTTATGTCAAAAAAATAATTATGGGAACCATATGATAATAAAATCCTACATGGTAACATCAATAAAATTACTAGAAGATTTAGAATCGCACAATATTTATTCAAAAAAATTTAAATATCTAATCACAATATTTTTTTTTCAAATAATATTCATCTATTAAAAAAATTTCTCAAAATCCCCCACTTTCTCATTCGTAGTAATTAATGTTTTCGGTAGTAATCACAACAATATTTTCTATGAATTTTATAAATTCATTAAGTTCAAACATATTTCATGTAAAATCTATTTCCTTACTAAAAAAATCATTAGAATTTTATTTATAGAAAGATACATTTATTGAATAATTATAATTAATTAATTGCTTATTTCCTCTAATAAAATTCATATATTCTTTCAACCACACCAGAAGATAAATCCTTATTTAATAATATGTTGTAATTTCCATATTCGTTCTTTCTTCTTCATCATTAACTTATTATTCAATAGAGGAAATATTTAACTATTTTGATATATCCATAAAATTAATTATGCATACACTATTCATTCTCACTTTTTCCTTTTCACATTCCCCATCATAAGATATAGCATAAATTTTTTAGGCAGTGTTCTTATTCATTATTTTGTAATCTTTCTTCATCAATGCCAGAGAATTTTCACATCAGAGGCTATCAAAAAATTATTGATATTATAAATTGTTCACTCATCTATGTGTCAATCCTCAAGCACATATATTTTTAAATAATTTCTATTTTATAAAATTTTAATCAATTTCATAACCACCGTGAAATATTTGTATACTCCTACAAAACATCAACTTGAGCTATAAATTTGTTTACCTAAATGAATAAATCTTATAATAATTCATATTGTTCCATTAAAACACCATAAAATTGCTCATGTGACATTAATAATAATAAATAAACTTATTTGTTATCCCCCTCATGGATATCATAATGTTTTCTATAAATTCTATTTTTGACAATATATCCTTAAATCATGTAAACTCTTTCACTAAGAGGTGTAATAGAAATACATTGTACTCTCTCCCATCAGTTTCAACATTCATCTTTTAAGGAATATTATACTACGTACCAATATTGAGAATATGAATATTGTTCTAAATTATATAAAGAACATCCAATCCAAGATACAGAAGATATGAAACCATCATTTCATTATATAGATAAATCCCTTTAGGTTAAACATGGGTACTTCTTCATTATTGACTGAAATCACTATACTAATTGGAATTTAAAACCTTATAAAAATACATAAAAAATAATATAATATTTAAAAATAGTCATTTTATAATACAAAATGTTATCCTGCATGTGATAAACCCACAAGTACTGAGGGGTGGGGGAAAATTAGTGGTTATGGAAACAAATCTTAAATTAACCTTTATCATGCCTTTAAATATTTTGATCCTTGAATGAAACTAGAAGTTGTAATGATATAGATAATGATATAATGACCGTGATATAATATTTTTTACATGGTTAACAACATTTGTTTAATGGGTTTCTAATCCTTATTGTCTATTATTTGTGATTGTGCTATCAATATTGTTATATTTTTATGAAATTAAACAAGGAATTGAGTCTGAATATGGTCTTTAACAATATGTATAAGAAATATTTATATGATAATGAATAAGTTGATCAATATATTTCTTGCCTACTCAAGTTCCTATATGTTTACATCACTTGAACACCTTCACTAATCTCAAAAAATTTAGATTAATCTTATCATGAATACCATCAAGAATATTTGGATGAAAATACTCAAATATTTTTTCATAATATGATTGAAGAGACACGTTAGTTATTTATAATAATTATTCAACCATAATGTATTGGTATTGACCATGTAATTTTCTTTCTAAAATCATCTATATCTGAGATCCATAGATTGTTATATTTCATTTATAGATATTTATCATTATCAATTTTGTTCCTATATCATCAAAAACTTATTATGATATCCTAAATAGTTCCAGGATATTATTTCAATCAATTATAAACTAAACTCGTTATCTCTTTTTTTTCATTTTGTTCATTGAAAATGGTTATTTTTCTTTTTAACCATGGTATACACTCTGTCTATTTAGAAACTTTCTCCCATGGATATCCTTTAACATCTTCCCTAGATTTTCTAGAGACATCGTTATCCTCAACCAAGGTGTTTATCCATTCATCCATGACATAGTGTGAAGACACTATGACCATTTTCAGCCTCCCTACCACTAACCTTTAACCAATGAATGAATTAAAAAACTAACATTTCTCCTCTGATTCTATAAATAACATTTTAGCTCATCCAACAAGATTTTTTTAGTAGATATCCATGATAAAAATTGTTACTTAATCGAGAATATTTTATTATTTTTATTCTAGATCATCTCTAAATTGCCCCTCTCTCTTCCATAATCAAGATGTTAATAAATACAATATGAAAACACCTTTAATACTCTTATATTTTTCTCTGAAGAAACAATTCAATGAAATATTCCAATATATAATTTATCTAAATACAACACCATATGATAAATTGATGATTTTCAGAGTTCTTAATCATTTATTTTATTAGTTAATACAATTTCAACTATGTTTTAATTGTCATAAACTCATACTTCCAAATTTTTCAATTCTATTCTAGAGGGAACATGAATATCTAAGGGCTCATCAATTCTCAAATATCAATACATTTTCAATTTATGTATTGGTATTATTTCATATATAAATTGTTCAATCATTAATAATCACACTAGAAAATGAAATTAAAATTAAATTTTACCTTTAAAAATTCAATTTTAGTCTTTTTATTATTTTTTCTTGTTTACACTTATTCTTTTATAACATAATTGGAATCAATATAACTAAAATACAATTATTTTCTCTAAATTATATGTTACGTATTAATTTTCTAAAAAATACACCCCAATACTTTAACATTTGACCACTAATATTTCTTTTTAAATTTTAATTTTCATATACTTAGAGAAAAATATTTATAATTATTATTTTAAAAAATACATAACTAAAAATATTTGTATCATCCAATAAGATCATATTTTCATCCATCATATGTGGATCTAATGAGTATCTCAGAATGTTTACTCAAAATGTAATGGAAACATAATATTTTAACAAAATATCATTGAGTAATGAATAATAATAATCAAAATTACATACTTCATTGGATTTATAAATTTTTCTTCAACAAAATTTTGAGATTTAATTAAAAAAATAATTATTTTCCTAACTTAAATTGAGTTCACCTTTTAAAAACACATTATTCATTGAATTGTACGCATATCTTGAGATATAGACATACAATATTCTCATTGAAATATTTTTAGTCATAAGAATATTTTCATCTATTATTGAATCAAAAAATTTATGTTATTATATATTTATTATTTATAATCGTTTAATATATTATCCACTAAACCATTAAATTTTATATCATCAATATATGAAACAATAATAAGATTATTCTTAAATGTGTCCTTGACATAAGGGATGTTGTGTAGTTTTCCCTTATTAAACATCAACTCCATTGAAAAAGTATATTACCTATAATAATTGAATCATGAGGAATAAGTAAATATATAAAAATATATATAATTTCATGAAATTTTTTTCCATTGTGATCATGTATAAATTTACCTTGTTTTTTGATAATGACTTCCTCACCTATATCAACATTCAAGAAATTTGACCTCACATCCATTTTATAAATTTATTTATATTGATGAGATTATGAAATAAGAAATATTAATATTGTTTTAATCCTTATTTTAGGGGAAAAAATATCCATAAATTAAATCCATTTACCATATCATTACCATTTATAAAATAAATATACTTTTTCTTCATAAATTCATCTATATTATAGAGTTTTTTTTTGAACATCAACTTGGTATCAATATTATTTTTGCTGTTCAGTAATGATACGACCTACTATGTTTTTTATTTTATATTTTATAAATTTCATAATATATAGAATCAATAAAATCTTTTCGTCATGATATTCTATAAAAATTCAAAACCTACATCATATACAAATTTAGTGTGAAATGATTTACTTGTGTTTATTCATTTTTGAACTAGAAATTCATGATATTTGATGATTTTTATTCTTATACACATATATGAAATACTTTTATACTATCATTTTGGTTTTTAACACATTCATTATCATAATAATGTGTGGGAACATCAAAATTATTAATTTGTTTCTCCTGACTAGGAATTTGTATGAGGGTGATGTTCCCCAATGGGTATTTGTTGTATTAATAAGAAATTATTGATTGAAGAAGAAGGTATGTGTCCCGAGCCGTCCCCCAAGGCCCACGCCATGACTACCTAGCCCGCCTCCCATAGGCCATGGGCTATCGACCAACACTGAGTAGGCATATCCCAGAAAATGGGAGGTATTTTATTATGAAACATTAAATATGCACACAACTCCAATCCCCAAATGCTAGAAGGTGAATACACTATGTAAACAAAAACAAGGTGAAATAGTAGAAAACTAATAGTAAAATCAGTCAAAATACAAGCCCAACTAAAAAAGAGTGAAATTAAAAATCAATGGAACTCCTCCACAGAAAACCCTACATGATGTGAAGGTACCGAAACAATTTTATGAGATTACAATTCAATAGAATTCCTATAATAAAATATTCATGAAATTTAAGAACAATTAATTCTTATTTAAGACAGTTGATTTAATTTCAGTTTTAAGTTTCTTCTTTAGATTGATCAATTCTTCCTCCAGATATTCAACCACATTATTTTTCTCCTATCTAAATTCAAAAGATCATCAATTATATATGTATATTCTTCTATAATGAACTTAAGTAAAAAAAAATTTACAAATAATTTTTAAGAAACATCATGTTTCCCCCCTACTTTTTATAGATACATAATTTCAAATTTAAATTGATCTACATAATATGATGAACCCTTTAACATCTCATTAAATTTATTTATTTCTCATCCACTATAGTTTTTGATCCTCAAGAGAACCACCATGTTTCTCCTTGAGAATAACCAAAACCTCTAGTCATTCTTCTTCCCCAGTTTCAGTTTTTGTCTTCTCAATAATTTGTATTATTACATATTGTATATCTAAAATAGATTCAACCTCTTAATTTTGAATACATTAATCCTCTTCATCATTCAATTTTATCATCATGTTTCTCTAATGAAATCTTATCTTGCAGAAGTTTTCTAGTTTAAACATTTTTGTTGGCCTAAACATTCTCTATTGGATCTATGTGTATTCAGTTTTGTCTTGTCCCTCAACCTTCCTTATAATCCTTATTAATATGTAGCCAACCATCATTTAATTAAAACATGTTATCCACAGATTTCATTTAAATCTTCCATTACACCACTTGAATATTCTTTCCAAAATTGATATAATTTCACTACCTACACTTTTTTGTTGTTTCAAGCATCATTAAATTCAATTTCCTCAATGTTTAAAATGTGATATCCTTCATTAAATTACATTATGTTCCCTTGGTTTAAAAAGATTATAATATTAAACTATCCTTCTATTTATATCATTAAGAGATACATTTATAGGGTTTTTTATTCCAGATATGACAATATTCTATTTTAAAATGGTGGAATCCACCATAGAATATTTTTTACAATTTTTATATCATTCATTTCATCATAGATTCTATATATAACTCATATATCCTTAATGAGATCATTTAATAAACCATCAATTATTTCTCTTAGGCTCACCCTTATATCGGAAAACTTATTGTCTATCATATATAAAAATTATTGGATTTCTTTTTTATCCCCTTTATACATGGTGTTCATTTTATCCTGAATATATTTTTTATATGAAAAACACATTAAATTCATATATATAAGATTTGGAAGATATATAAATAAATCTTTTTTTTATTTTCATCAACTTTTAGTAGTTTTATATTAGCTTTAGTGAGTGAAAATTTTGTGAAACTACATAAATATATTTTTTGAAATGTCATTGACTAAATGTCTAGCACATGTGATTATAGATGTAATATCATTTGGTTGTTAATGATTTTATACATTTATATATCAAATAAAGTTACTCTTTTTTGTCTTGAATAGATTACTAGTATTGAAAATTATAAATTGATAAATTCACTAGTTCAAACCTTATATTTCTAATTCCACTTATTTCTAAAATTATCTAAAATATAATCTAATAGTGGAGGGTGGGGTGATGAGGGTGGGATTTAATTAGTGGGTTTATTTTATTCATTTTATTTGATGAGATATTATTCTCATGTTTAATACCAATCCACAACCCTATCAGTAATATGAATATCCAATAAAAAATATAGAAAGTATTATAGATAAATTAAGATTTTACATAGATTACCACTCATGGTTATTACAATGAGCACACAAAAATATTGTTTCAATATACCTAAAGATATCAGTACTAAGTGCCGATGATTCAATGTTTTGGAAAGATTCACTATTGATCCTTAGTCCACTCCCCTTTACTCTTTATCCACTCACTGTTTTAATGGGGATGTACAAATGTTTCCTGATGTAATGATAGATCACAAGAGTTAGTAACAAATAGTGACACCAATCTAGTATTGGTATATTTATTTGTATTTCACTATTCTAATTAAAACATGACCTTCAATAAAATTCCTCCTATAAATAATAATTCTCTGAAAATATACATATATATAAACTAAATCACTAAAACAGAATACATCTATTTCTTAATTTATCCCCAAAATATCAAGTGGTCAATATTTTAAATTGTACTTTTTGAATGTTTTTCATGTTACACCCAAATTGGTACTTTTAGCCACACATTAGAACTCAATTAAATTTTATAAATTCAAGCTATATCCCATGAAATCCATGATAGATTTGAATTATAAAATATTTGTAGAATTACATTCTTTCAAGAATGAGCACATTTATTATTGTATGATTCTCATAAAATTTTATATTTTATGGTCTGATGATCTCTACTATACTGTAATACTTAGTCAACATCAAAATAAATATAACAATAGAATAATATCATATGTAAACTTTTAAAATATCAAACTATAATCTTATAAAATTCCTTAAAAATTATATATTTTGTGAATTGGTATCAAAATTTTGATTTTGAAGTTTATTTTTAAATACTCTAGGTGTTCAAGACATTCTACTGACGTTTACCCAATACATCAAAACCACCTTTTATGTGGAATTATCCAGTAATCCTATATTTAATTGAACCAAATTAATTTTTTCAAGGGTTATTTATTATGGTGCAAACATTATCATTATGGAATAATAAATATCATTATTTTATGACTAGACATATTTTTTCATAGAACTATCTCAAGGATTATCATGATATTAATATTACAAAAATATGAGTTAATCTTGCATATAATATGATACGACATGGTATAACTCTAAAAAGGTGACTTAATTTTCCAACACATTAAGAAAACCAAGTAACCATAGTGTACTGGATAATTAATCTCATAAATATTTCCTTTATAGTGTGATCACAAAAATTAGTAAATGAATATCTTATTTAAACGACAATACAAAAAATAGCTAATAGGATACTCCACGTCTCCTCTAACCATATCTAAATAATCTGTTATCCCATATATCATCAAAAAAAATTGTTTTATCTTGGATAAATGATAAACACAACACTTCCACCATTGGGTCTATAATTCATTTATTTAATCCAAAAATAATACAACCAATGAATTCATTTGTTCTAGTATCATCATAACATGATTTTCCCTACATTAGGATTTAGTTCACCGATTCTTTGTCCCACATTCTATCCAAAATGTGATGTGATTTTATATCATGGTTTCTATTTATTTACTCCCTTTTCTTTTATTAATAAAATATAAACTACATAGATTATGTTTTTACATTTATTTTTTTATTTAAAATCTTTACACACCAAAAATGTTGTGTTAATTCATCACAATGTTAAGGTTTTGTTTTACGGTAAAGAAAATAATTTAAAAAATTCAACAATCAAAAGTTTGACTACAACTATAAATATAATATAATTAAAATGATGACACTACATTTAAGTTTTAATAAAAACATTTTGAATTATATTATATAAACCAAATAATTATATTTATTAGAGGTTAAAAAAATACTAAATTATATAAAAATTATTGTTAAATTTAGTACATATCAAATTTCCCACACATAAACTTTTGTTTTCCCTTGAGCATAGATCTTCACATCACAATAAAGGAAATCCACCACAATCACTTTTTAAACATAAAAGTCTATTAATATTAATAAATTTTAAATAAAATTTTTATGTTTATGAATCACATGAAAAAAATTTCTCAACTCATGAATTTTAATAAAACCAATCAACAATGAATTTAATTTTTCCTCTTCATTTCCATTAAGATTTATTTTTATATCGGATTTTTAGTTATAAATCTAAGAAAATATAGATTTAAATTTTCATTCTAACATAATCATGGGATCATTTATCCAACTATTTTTGTATTTTTGTTTTTATATTGAATTTTCAATAGAATTGATTCATAAAACATGTTACACATTTACCAATCACCCTTTGTTTGATCACCACATGGAATTAGTTTTTATGATTAAAAAAAGAACACAGGTTTAGTGTGAGTGAATATTAATTTTATCTAAATACTCATGGAAGACTTTCACGACCCATCCCTCAGTGCTCGTGTCGTGACTACCACAAGCCCGCCTTCTATAGGCCAGGGGATAGCGACTAGCATCGGAAAGGAGTATCCCAAAAATGGAAGGCATTGCATTTTTAACCTATATAGAAACATAGTCCAAGAACAAAAAATGATGAAACCACTAAGTAAACTGATATTGTAAAAAGAGTACTGCAAATAAGGGTCCAGAATAAAAGCCCTACTGGAAAAGTACATGTACAACTAAAAAGTACAAAATATTTGATAGGTGAAAGTAGCTCTTGGATCATGCACCGCAGATCCTACCCAAAGGGTAGGTATAGATCACGTTCAATATTCTTTATGTCACTTCATGACAAATGGTCCACATTCGAGCACCATCATGTCCTGGCTCTCTCAGCCTCGATCAATGTTGTACACCCCCTTCACAAGACACAATAAGGTGCACACAATGCCCGTGCGGGGGTGAGTATAACGATACTCAGTAGGAACCCCAGGGCCTTATAGGTCTCCTAAAGTTCCACAAAAAAAACCACAATGAAAGACATCAACTCTACATGGGTATATGCCCATATATATACCTATGTTATCATAATATACTCATCTCATACATGTGGGATGTATTATACAATGGTTACACCATGAAGGTAGAAGTAAAACACAGGTAACACCACGATGATGGAAGTACCACACTGGTAAAAGACTTAGTTGAAAAAGAGTCTCACCTCAAACCAAATTTTCACTTTAGTTCAAGGATACAAGGATCAGACATCATATCATCGAAATCCTCTTCTACTGGAGAACTCCTCTTCTGACGAGCATCGTCGGTCGGTTGGGTGACACAAATTCGCTTCCCACAAACCTTGGACTGATGTGGTACTTATCCAGGATGGTACTATGGGAATGCGGGGTCATATAGAGATGCTTCGCACTATGGGCCTACAGGGTCACACAGATCCAATTCCAACTAACCTTGGACTGTTGTGGTACTAATCCCTAATGGGAACTGTGGGTATTCTAGGTCACACAGAGCCGCTTCCCACCATGGGCTTGCTGGGTCACACAGAGCCACCTCCCACGTTTCCTAGACTGAGGTACTTATCTCTGATGGGTACCTTGGGCAGGCTGGGTCACATAGAGCCACTTCATACTGGGCCAGTCATCGAGTCATAAGGAGTCCAAGGTCAACAGTCTTCAGGTCTCAATTAGCCGTAGGGTTTTGTACATATTCTAATTGGGATAACCACTCCTCAAGACACTCACTACATCTTGGTATCCATGGAAGTCACCAAAATGTATTCCAAATTATCCACCTCTTCAAGAGAGTCCCAATGCCCCCAACGTCTTGTCAATCAGATGCACAGTTTGCAAGATACAAGCATTTTAGTGCCGAGGGCCTAGTTGGATTCGTGTTAAAACGAACCTTACATATCCCAATTTTTTCGAAACTCAAGTGGAGTATCTCAAAAGGACAGACTTGTTATAAGGATCCCAACATCCCAAACAGTTTGTCAATCGGACATCTGCTTCTCAAGATATGGCCATTTCGGTGTTTCTTGGCACGGTTAGGCCCGAGTTCGGTCCAACCCGATCAAAGGAACCCATCCCAACCTGGTCTGGGTAAGCCGATAGTGGGCTTAGCCCAAAATGGGGCGGTCCTCAAAGGCGACCCCAAAGGTCGGCTCAGCTTGCAAATGGGTGGCCCGACTTGTATAGGGTAGCTCGCAAAAGGGAGGCCCATAAGGGGTAGCCCAACCCGTAAAGCATGCGGCCCACAAGGGGGAAACCTAGTAGGGAGGTGACCCACAATGGGATCTTCCCAAGCTGGTGTGCTATTCACACCGCCTCCCGCATGCCAGTGGAGCGACGGTCATGCCACCTCCCGCTCACCGGCAGAGCACTGGTCATGTCGAATCCCTCTCATCAGTAGCGCGTTTTTCGCGATGCCTCTCCTTCTATGGCAAGCCGAAGTGTCAGCTACCTCCTCTATCTGCCAGGGCTGACGAGCCGCAACCCAATTTTCACTGGCGACACGCGACATTTGGCCACACTACCTTTACCGCTGGCAGGTGCTAGCCATTCCGATGACCTATGCGGCTTTATTTCACTACCTTATCTTATGGAGTGTGTCGGTGCACGCCTTCCTAGTAGCTTATCGGTGTCACCACACAGAAGATCTTCCACGGAGGTGCAAGGAATGCAAGATAGCAGAGGGTCTGGGCCATGTTTGTTAAGCCCACGCCCTTGGAATTAGCTCTTAATCACAATTTAGTATAAAGGGGTTCAAGAATTCATTTGAAATAAATAGTAATTTAAAACCCCTACCTTAAAAACGATGGTGAACGCATGTTTGAAGAAGCGGGTTGGTGTTCTCCATCCCCAGCAACTAGATTCCAACAGCGCAACTTGTTCGTCAATCTTCAGTTCATGGTTCGGTGTCTCTCGTCACCACATGCCAATACAAGCTCCATCTTCCAAGGGTTTTGCATCTCATCCCTTGGTCAACACATTGTTTCTTGGTGAAGTAGTGTTGATACCCCTTCTCAAGATCCATATAAATATGAGGATGGGTGGGAGTGATGATTTTGGGAATTAATGGTGGCCCATTAATTTGGAAGCTTCCTAATTCCACAACATTTCTATTACTTAGATTGACGGGTCAATCCATTTAATGGCTTGACACATTGTTGAACCCACACTCTGCATGTCTGTTGGAGGATATGAAAGAAAATAATGTAATAAAGTAATAAAATTATAAAATAATTTTATTTTTTAAAAAAGTTACAAAACATAACATTTTCCTCATACCTACTATCGTTGATGTAAAGTCTCCTTGATGTGAATCATGATGTTGTAGATTCAACTGTGCCCTCAGATTTTTATTCTGAGCACAGGTTCAAAAGTTAGAAAATGATGCTCGTGCATTTTCTAAATGTACCCTAAAAAAGACCAATAAATTATTAACACTCACCCATGACCTCTGCGGTCGAGGATAGGCTATGCCTCTGTAGAACGCGCCCCAAAAATCTCAAAATTACTGTTATATTTTCAATTCGAGTTTTGATCTAGAAGTTATTGATTTTAACAATAAAATAATTGTTAATTAATTATTTTATTTACGGCCAGAAATTAACTTCTACTAATGGCTTTTGCCGACCAATGTTAATATTTTGATAAAGAGAAAAAACACTCACAAGCTCTACGGTGGTCTCATATTTTTAATGCAAGGCACCGATCATGAGTTATAAGAATTTGAAAAATAAAATAACCTTATTTAATTATTTTATTTACAGTTATGCCATTTTAAGGTTTTCTCACAGCAGGCTTGGGCCAACAAAACTTAAGTCGCTCCTGGGGTAAACCCTCCATTTTGAATGCAACTTTTCCATCACAATTCTGATCTGGGAAACCATTTAATTGTTATTCCACTTTTTTAGCAAAACTGCTTACGCGTGCTAATTAAAGCTTAATAATAATTCGATGGATCATTCCGGGAACTCCTATCCTCAGAATCATGTGCCTTCAGATTTCCTGGTCTGGAAATAAATCCATATAATTAAAAAAATTATATAGAAATTCTAGGACATTACATTTTCCCCACCTTAGGGCATTACATCCCTGAAAACCAATACAAAGGCAATTCAAACAAATGAGGGTAGTAAGCATGAATCTGAACCCCCCACTCCCACGTGGTATCCTGCAGGTCCCAGTGCTTCCACTGAACTCACACCAGATTGATCGACTATCCAAGAAGGACTTTCTCTTATTGATCCTTTATCACTGTTGGAAACTCTATAAAAGTCACCCCATTGTCAAAGTTTAACTCTCCCTAGTCGATAACGTGTGATGGATCATGCCCGCATATCCTCTACTATGACATATGGTAAAAAGTATGCACTTGGTGCATATGTGGGGAAAGATATAGATGGTATGAAACCATGCCCACTCTGCTGAGAATCTTGAAAGGTCCAGTGAACCATGGAGATAACTTTTCGCCCCGACCAAATCTCTGCAAACCTCATCGAGGTGAGACCCGTAGGAAGACATGGTCTCCCTCCTCTTGTCAGCATAAGACATATGACGACTCTGTGTAGTATTCAATTGTTGACTAGTGAGGCATCGTGATACAAACACTCTCACTAATTCCTTCATCCATGGCCTCCAGTACTGATGTCGGATGTCCTGGTACACCTTCACAACTCCAGCATGAACCACTAAGGGGATGTATGGATCTACCTCAACAGCTCCACTCAAATCATTAGTGGCATAATGGTGCGTCTTCTAAAGATAATGGCGTACTACCTACCTTCATAAAATCTTTTAGGAGACCGTTATGAGGATATCTGAGAACGTCGGGCCTGGCAGTCACTGACTCATGTTGTGACCCCCCCCCCCCCGAATATTCTGAAGAATTGGGGGAGTGACAAGCATAGACTATAGGTAAGCTGGTCTATATTTATCAATGAAGAATATCCACATCACAACTAGCTGCTATGATTCCTCACTCAACAGTTTTAGACCAGATAACTTTCTGATAGCATCTGCTACCACGTTCCCCATCCCAGGAGTACAAAATATCTCAAATTAATACTCTTAGAAGACCTCTAGCTATCATCACTGTCCCAACTTCTGAAAGCTCAGTTGACACTTCTTCATCCACTGGAAAGGCTCCCCCTTCTTCATCAAAGATGACAAGAGTGCCACCACCATCGAGAGGTCTGACCCAATACTATAGTAGTACCCAGGAAAAGAAGAATTCCCTCCCCCTTTTCTGGAGGAAATCCTGGAAACGTCATTTGAAAATATGTCCCCACAATCTGCACACCTATTGGGAACTAAAAACCCAAATCTCTCGCTACCATGAGGGTATGGTTGGCCGATTGAAGAATTATCAGATATACCCTCCTATGAATGAGTTTATCCTATGCAGCCTGGGTTTCCTTTTTCACTGACCAAGGATAACCCCATTCCAACATTTCTGATAAACCCCATCCTTTTTTACTAATACAATCAATATGAGTATGAACTATGAGTGTCTAGTCCATACCAAAACTAATGTCGTAAGACCTCGACGTTTCCACCAAGAGGTTCCAACCAAAACTCTCGCCTCAATGGTCAGATCATAGCATCGACATAAGTAGGATTTTTGAGGCTCCTCTATAATGTGTCTTCAGACATAAGGGTTAAGTCAAAGGTTTAACCAGATACTCAAGGTCTTGAACACGATTCGTGGAAGGAAATAATGATTAGTTCCCATGTCTATTAATACAGCAGCTAGTATTAGACACAGACCAAGCCTCTAATCATTCCTGGAGCCCTTGGGTCACACTCTTTGACCACATGTAGCGACAACCTTACCATATCATCTAGCTCCCTATGCCTGGTGGGGACCACATTGAGGTGGTGGTTGTAACATGTCAAAATGTAAACCACCTCATGATGCTCTCTTAGATGCACTTCTGTGTCTTCTTCCCTATAGATTCATTTGTCACTATCACTTCCTCTTCCGGAAACATTTTACATGCCCAAGTCTCTAAGATCGGCACCCATTTTCTGCTTTCCCACTTGTAATATTCACTGGTTGTATCTTCTCTACCAATGAACATTCAACCAAAAAGGTTCTCTCTAGAACCCTAACATAAGTAGAAATACTAAGAGTAAATTTTCTGGCTTGGATATCCCTATACATACCTCACTCGGAGGTCCAAACCCTGAATAACTGACCGTATTTTATTCATTGAGTACCTGGAATGGTCGGTATGTCTCGATGAATATACAGCTACCAACATGTCATCCTGCCGAAACTGTAGAAGCTCTAGGGAACACTCACCTCATAGAATTTTATGACAAGGGATCCCTACTTTGAGGAAGGTTCTCAATATCGTACACTAAAAAGTCACCTCATAGCGAGATAAGGGTATTCCAAACCCTGTCAACATCCTGCGAAGCCACGTAGAAGGATCTCTACCAGAACCACCATTTGATCATATGGTGCCCTGGCTAGATGGAAACTCAGCCACCTCCTCAAGTCATTCCTTAGCTACCTATGAGTTGGGCTCACCTCGGTACCTGGGTGGTACGTGATGTTGAAACACGTGTAAGGCACTCAGACTACATGTGTCCTCTACCGGTACCACTGGTTGAAACTGCTGACCAACTACCACTGTTTTAGCTGGCACACTACCCGACGATACCATCTCAGGAAAAGGCCCATGTACTAAAGCCTCTTCACCATGCAGACTATCCTCATTGTCACACAATGAAAAATACTAGCATATAGGATCACCAACTGATCTGTTGGTGTCCTAACTAGGCAAAAAACACTGTCCACACCCTCCAGCTAGTCCTGAGCTGCTTGGAGATCTATCTCTCCTCAGTACCCCAGATCTCTCTGCCATTGAAACTCATGAAATGAAATCTGTTGGCATTCACCCTCTACTAGTGGGGTTGGTGGAATCTTCTTCCTAATGGGTGGTGGTGCTAATAGTGCACCACCTAGAGGTGCTAACACCATTATAGGGCCCTGCACCGAGGCCCCATCGCTTGGTGGGCTGTCATCACGTACTCTCTTGGGAATTCCAGCTGGATGTCTACGTGCCGGAATCCTGCTAGAGGACACATGCCTAACTGTCATCATGTTATAGCTAGTGAGCCGACACTAATGAAATCACAATAAAAACTCATCAAAAACACACACAATCAGTGTTTTCATGTACTAAGTTAAAAATCAGAATTCAGGATCCTAATATATGGATACGTCTGCCGCCACACCAATACTAGATTCCCTAAACTGAAAACAACACTCATAACACTTAACACTATTTCCATAGAGAAAAGATCAGAGTCCAAGTTCTTTAGTAGAACCGACTCCTCTAATACCACTTTGTCATGACCCATCCCTTAGGGCCTATTCCGTGACTACTCCAAGCCCACCTTCCATAGGATAGGGGCTAGCATCCATCACCATAATGGTGTATCCCTAAAATGGGAATTCATTGCCTTGTTAACCTGTATAGACACACAGTCCACTAACATGACAATAAGAAACAAATATGTAAACTGATGTAGTAAAAAGTGTGCTAAAACTATGGGACTCGAGTACAATCCCAACTGGAAAAGTACAAGTACAACAAAAAATTACAAAAAAATTGAAAGGTGAAAAGAATCTCGTCGATTGTCCACCATATATCCAACCAGAATGGTAGGTACAACTCATGATCAATAGTCCATACGTAATGTCACGCAAAATGGTACACCTCTGAGCATTGTCCAGTCCTTTCTCCCCTATCCTTGATCAATGATGTACTTCGTCTTCACAAGACACAACAAGGTGCGGAAAAAAGCTCGAGAAGGGGTTTATATAACGATACTCTGTAAGGACTCCAAGACCCAGTATGTCTCCTAAAGTTCCAAAAAGGAAAACCCACAAAGCAAGACATCATCTCTACTTTCGTATATGCCCATACATATACTTGGGTTATCAACATATACTCATATCATATATGTGGGAAGTATACCAAAAAGTTTACACCACAATGATTGAAGTGACACACATGTAATACCACGAAGATGGAATTACCACACAAGTAAAAGACATAGATCAAACATAGTCTCAGCACAAACCAGGTTTGAACTTTAGGTCAAGGATAGAAGGATCATCAACCATATCATCGAAATCCACAAATACTAGATAAATCCTTCTCTAAAGAGCATCATGGGATTGCGGGGTCATATAAACCCACTTCCCACAAACCATGGACTGTTTTGGTACTTATCTCTGATGGTACTCTGGGCATAACGAGTCACATAGAGCCTCTTCCCACCGTGGGCCTGCTGGGTCACACAGAGCCACTTCCCACTAACCTTAGACTGCTGTGATAATCACTGCGGATGGGTACCGGGGGGATTCTAGGTCACACAGAGCCACTTCCCACCATGGGCATGCTGGATAACACAAAGCAGCGTCCAACTGGGCCAGTCGTCGAGTCGTAAAGGGTCCAAGGTAAACATTCTTTAGGTATCATCCAGCTGCAGGGTTTTTCACATAGTATTCTTGAGAGAACCGATCCTCAAGCCACTATCTGCGTCTTGGTATCCATGTAATTCCCCAAAAATCATACCAACTGATCTGTCTTCTCAAGAGAATCTCAATGCTGCAAACAAGTCATCAATAGGATGCACAGTTTGCAAGATACAGACATTTTAGTACCTAGGGCCCAGTCGGATTCGTGTTTCATCCAACCGGACTGTACCATAAAATTCTCCAAAACTCATGTAAATTATCTCAAAAGTATATCCTTATTATATGGATCCCAACGCCACAGATGGTTCGTCAAATGGACGTCTGGTTCTCAAGATATGGCCCTTTAAGTGTTTATGGGCCCGATTGGGCTAGGGTCTGGTCCGACCCGGTCGAACCTACCTAGCCCTACGTGGAATGGGTTGGGCCGTGGCAGGCTTGGACCACTGGGCCTAGGTCTGGTACATCCTGGAAGGGGGTGTCCCACAATGGTGTACCGCAAAGGCGGCCCGGCCCGCAAAGGGGCAGCCCGGCCCGTAAGGGGGAGGCCCAGCCCATAAGTTGGTGGTCCTCAAGGGGAGGCCTGGCCTGTAAGGGGGCAGCCCACAAGGGGCATCCTAGCAATTATGGTGGAAACCCAAAAAAGGGATCCTATAAGGGGTGACCTGATAGGGCGGCGACCCGCTAAGGGGTCCTCCCTAGCGGGTGCGGGTGGTGTGACCCCCTAGTCTCCCAAACTCCCAAATGGCCTGAAGTCCATTCGGTTTACGAAGCGATGTCACCTCATGGGTTCCACCCGGTCACCGAGGAACCCGCCGATGGTGCGGGTTCTGCCTATGCCATGGCTAAAGTCGTCGCTTCTTGTCTGCTAGTGGCGCGCTGGTCGCGCCGCCTCCCGCTCGCCAGCAGCGCGTGGGAGACGCCGCCACTCCTTCCGCGGACAGATGAAATGATGGCCGCCTCATCCATCCATCGCGGATGACGAGAAGTGGACATCTAATAACCGGAGGCATGCAATGATGCTCCATACTTCATTTGTGGTTGGCTGGTGTTAGACGTTCTGATGACTTCCGCGGCTTTGTGTCGCAACCTACTATTGCGGCGTGTGTCGGTGAACACCTTCCTCATAGCCAGTCATTGTCGTCGCACCATTGGTCATCCAAAGAGGTGCAAGGATAGCTAGATAACGGAGGGTCTGGGCCATGTTCATTAAGCATTCACCCTCCATGTTAGCTCATAATCAAAAGGAAAGATAAAGGGGATCAATAATTCATTTGAATTAAACAATAATTTAAAACATCTACCTCAAGAATGATGGTGAGCACGAATTTGTGGAAATGGGTCGGTGTTCACCATCCTCTAAAACTAGCTTCAAACGGCATCGCTCATACGTCAATCTTCGGTTCATGGTTCGGTGTCACTCATCGCTGCCCACTGGAACCAGCTCTATCCTCCAAGGGTTTGGTGTCTCGACACTTGGTCATCACATCGTTGTTTGGAGAAGTAGTGCTGATACCCCTCCCCAAGCACCATATAAATATAACAGGGGGTAAGTAACGATGTTGGGAATTAATGGTGGCACATTAATTTGAATGCTTCATAATCCACCAACATTTCTATTACTTAGATTAAAGGGTCAATCCATTTAATGGCTTGGCACATCTATGGCCCCACACTCTGTTTGTCCATTAAAGGATTTGAAAGAAATAAAATAATAAAATTATTTCATTTCATTTCTTTTAAAAATTCAGAAAACATAAAATTTTCATCAGAACTACTGTGGCCAATGTAATATCTCTTTAAAGCGAATCTTGGTGTTGCGGATTTAAGGGTTACCTCATGTTTTTATTCTGAGAATCGGCTCAAAAGTTAGAAAATGCTGCTCGTGAATTTACTGAATATACCTTAAAAATGGTCAATAAATTATTAACGCTCACCCTTGACCTACCCTGGCCATGCTTAGGCTTTTCCTAAGTAGAACAGGCCCTAAAAAACTCAACGATACTCTCGGATTTTCAATCTATGTTTCCCTTTAAAAGTTATGGATTTTAACAATAAAATAATTGTAACTTAATTATTTTATTTACGTCAATAATATAACATCCACTGGTGGCCTACACCAGGTAATGTTAGTATTTTCATAAATTGAGGAAACCCTCACAAGCTCAATTGTGGTATCTTATTTTTAATCTGAGTTACCGTTCGTGAGATATAAGCATTTTAAAAATAAAATAACTTTATTTACTTATTTTATTTACGGTTATGCAATTTTCAGGTTTTCTCACAGGAGGCCTATTCCGACTAAAAATAGGTCGCAGCTAGGGTAATATCGCCATCATGAATGCATCAGTGCCCTCATAATTCTAATCTGGGCAACCATTTAATAGTTATTCCACTTTTTCAAGAAAACTGCTTATACGTGCTAATTAAAGCTCAACAAAACTTCGACTGATCATTCCAGGAACTCTGGTCCTCGGAATCATGCACCATCTGATTTAATGGTCTTGAAATAATTACATATAATTAAAAAAATTATATGGAAATTATGAGACATTATATTCTCCCCACCTTAGGGTTGTACATCTCCAAAAAACCTAAACAAAGTCAAATCAAACAAATTAGGGTATTGAGCACGAATTTGAGACCCCAGCTCCCACGTGCTCTCTTGGAGGTCCCCATGTTGCCACCGAAATTGCACCATAGGGATCGACCATCCATGAAGCACTCTCTCTTGTTGATCCTCTATCTCCACCTGGAACTCTGTAAAAGTCACCCCATCTTCAATTCTCAACTCGCCCTAGTCCATAACGTGTGATGGATCATGAACACATCTCCTTGACTACGACACATGGAAAACATTATGAACTCGGTGCATCTGTGGGGAATGATATGGATGGTATACCACCTCACCCACTCTGCTGAGAGTCTAGAATGGTTCGATGAACCTCAGAGATAACTTTTCGCCCCGAACAAATCTCCACAAACCTCGTTTAGGTGAGACCCATAGGAAGACATGGTCTCCCTCCTCCTGTCAGCATAAGACATCTACTAACTCTGTGTAGTCTTCACTTCCTGACATATGAGGAATCGTGATACAAATAATTCCACTGTTTCCTTCATCCATGGCCACCAGTACTGATGTCGGATGTCTTGGTACACCTTCACCACTCCTAGACGTACCGCTAAGGGGATGTATGTATCTCCCTCCAAATATCCACTTGAAGCATTAGTGGTACCATCGTGCATCCTCTGAAGAGGATGACATGCTCCCCACCTTCATAGAATCTTTAAGGAGAGCTTCTTGAGTATATCAGAGAACGTCATGCATCATAGTCAATGACTCAAGCTCTTCCCCCCCTAAATTTTCTAGAGAATTGGGGGACTGACATTCATAGACTAGAGGTAAGAAGATCCATCATTATCCATGAAGGATATCCACCGCGTGACTAGCTGCTCAGATGCCTCAATCATAAGTTGTAGATCCGAGATCCTGCTGAGTGTGTCTGCTACCACGTACCCCCTCCTGGGAGTACAGACTATGTCAAAGTCATAGTCCTGGAGTAACTCTATCTATCATCATTGTATCATCTTTTTAAATCTCTGTTGAAAATTCTCCATCCACATGAAAGGATCCCCCTTCATCGTCAAAAATGGAAAGCGTGCCTCTACCCTAAAGATGTCTGGTTCAAAACTATGGAAGTACCCATCCAAAGTCGAAGTACCTCTCCCTTTAGAAATCTCATCCTGGAAACATCAATTTAAAATATGTCACAACACTCTGCACTCCTGTTGAGAATTGAAAACCCAAATCTACCACTACCACGATGGTATGGCTGGCTGACCGAAGACTGATTGGCTGCACCCTCCTATGCATGAGTTTATCATGTGGTGCCTAGGTTTCCTTTTTCACTAACCTAGGAAAACCTCATTCACACATTTTTGATAAACCACAACCTTATTTCCTAATACATTCGATATGATCATGGACTATGGATATCTATTCCATACCAAAAATAATGTCGTAAGGCCTCGAAGCTACCACCAAGAGGTTCTAACCGAAACTATCGCATCAAGGGTCAGATCACACCATCGGCATAATTGTGATTTTCGAGTCTCCTCCCAATGGTGTATCCAGATATAAGTGTAAAATCAATGGTTTAACCATAAAATCTTGGTCTTGACCATGATTCGTGGAAAGAATGAATGATTAGTTCCCATGTTTAGTAATATGACGGCTAGTAATATACACAATCCATACCTCTAATCATTCCTATAGCCCTTGTGTTACACTCCTTGACCGCATTCATCTACTCTTTTCCTCTATCATCTAGCTCCCTAAGCCTGGTGGAGGCCACATTGGGGTGGTGGTTTTAACATATCGAAATGTAAACCACCTCATGCTGCTCTCCTATCTTCACTTCCACGTCTACTGCCTTGTAGATTCATCTATCGGTATCAATTCCTCTTCACGAAACATTTTACATGCCCAAGTCTCTAAGACTGGCATGTGTTTCTTGCTTTCCCACATCTAAGATTCACTGGTTGTATCCTCTCACCCAAATAACATTCAACCACAAAGGTTCTCTCTAGCACCCTAACATATGTAAGAATGCTTTGAAGAAAAGTTATGGCTTTTATGTCCCTAAACACACCTCGCTCATAGGTCTGATCCCTAAAGAACTAATTGTATTGAATTCATCGGGTACCTGGAATGGTCATTATGTCTCGATGAATACTCGGCTACCAACATGTTGTCCTTTTAAAGCTATAGAAGCTCTTTGGAAAACAAACCCCTTAGATTTTTATGGAAAGGGACACCATACTCTGAGGAAGGTTCTCAAGCTTTTCTAATGAAAAGTCACCTCATCCTGAGATGAGGGTAATACAAACCATGTCATCATCCTGATGAGCCATGTAGAAGGCTCTCTACCAGGACCACCATTTGATCAAATGTTTCCCTGACTAGATGGAAAATAGAACACCACTTCAATCCAGTCCTTAGTCACTTGTGAGTCACGATCACCTCAAAACTATAATGGTACGTGGTGCTGAAACACGCGTAAGGCACTAAGCCTACATGTGTCCTCTACTGGTACCCCCAGGTGTACCTATTGACCAACGAGCAATGTTATATCTTGCACAATAACTGAAGGTACCATCTTGGGCAACAATCCATGTACTAAAGCTCATCACCATACGGACCATCCTCATGGTCATGTACCGATAAATACTAGCATCTTGGATCACCATATGATCAGCTGGTGTCCTAACTAGTAAAAAAACTCTAGCCACAACTTCCAGCCTGTCCTCAGCTTACTGGGGATCTGTCTCAGCTCAGAACCCTAGAGCTCTGTACTAATGAAAACCATTTAAGGCTTTCAGTCGGTGTGCACCCTCTACAGGTGGGGTTGGTGGCATCTGATGCCCAATGGGTGGTGTTGCTACAGGTGCACCACCCGAAGGTGCTAACACCATTAGAGGGCCCTGCACTGAGGCCTGATTACTTGGTGGGCCGTCATTACGTACTCTCTCTGAAATTCTAGAAGGCTCTCTATGCGGTGACATCCCAATAAGGAACAGGTACACCACATTCATTAAGTTATACATGGTGATATTACTCCATATAAATCACAAGAATAACTCATAAAAAACACACGCAATCAGTGTTTACGTTTACTGAGTCGGAAATCAGAATTCAGGGTCCGGGTATATGGATATGTCAGCCGCCACACTAACAATAGATTCCCCAAACTATAAAACACTCTCATTACACTTAATACTATTGCCACAGAGAAAGGATTATATTCCTAGTTATTCATTAGAACTGAATCCTCTCATACCACTTTTTGACGACCCATCCCTCGAGGCCCATTCAATGACTACCCCAATCCCACCTTCCATAGGCTAGGGGATGGTGACTAACACTGGAATGGCATATCTCTAAAATGGTAAGGCATTTCCATTTTAACCTATAGAGACACATAGTCCAAGAACACGACAATATGAAACCACTATGTAAAAATCTATAGTACAATGAGTGCTAAAATTAAGGGGCTGAAATAAAATCCTAACTCGAAATGTACAAGTACAACTGAAAAGTATAAAAAAACTGAAAGGTGAAAAGAAGATCCTAGATCGTCCACCACAGATCCTACCTAAAGGGTAGGTACATCTCATGATTAGTAGTCCCTCTATCACATCACGTAAAATGGTTCACCTCTGAGCATCGTGCAGTCCTGACTCCCCCACCCTCGATCATTGTTTAACGTCGTCTGCACAAGACTCAACAAGGTATGGGCGAAGCCCGAGAAGGGGTGAGTATAACGATACTTAGTAGGGAACCAAAGACCTCGTAGGCCTCCTAAAGTTCCATAAAGGAAAAACCCCAAAGAAATACCTCAAATCAACTTAGGTATATGCTCATACATATAACTATGTTATCAAGATATACTCATCTCATACATGTGGGAATATACCACCAAGGTTACACCCCAAAGGTAGAAGTACCACATAGGTAACACTATGATGATGGAAGTACCACACATGTAAAAGACGTAGATCAAACAGACTCTCAAATACAACCTGGTTTTCACTTTACGTCAAGGATAGAAAGATCATCAATCATATCTTTGAAATCCTTGCCTACTAGATAACTCCTCCCCTGACAAGAATCATGGGCCTGCCAGATCACATAAAGCCACTTCCCACTATCCTTGGACTACTGTGGTACTCATCCCTAATGTTACAATGGAAATGTTGGGTCAAATAGAGCCGCTTCCCACTCTGGGTATATGTAACACCCGAGATTTTTCTGTGAAATATTTTGTTTTTATGTTATATAAATCATCAAAGGAATCTTTCACTACACACAACACTAGCTTGGCTTGCTTGACACGCAACTGCGGCCTTCCTCGATAGCTTGCTTCGAAAGAAATACCGAGTTTCACTAAACAATGATATGCTATTAAAATATTATTAAGACTAGCCGTTATGAATAGTAATAACCACTTTTTGAAATTTTATAAATTTTATTTTTCAAAATGGACTTCATTTTTGGATTCGGAATATCAAAATTATTCTAGGGTGAAATTTTGGTATTTTTCTGAAAACTTTCAATTTTTGATGAATAGTGAAATCACTAAGTGGAAGTTAAAAACTGAATTTTTCATAAAACATAATTTTACCGCTTGTGTGAGTGGAATTTTGAAAATCCGACAGTCACGGTTGATGTCAGTAAGTAAAATGTGGTTCAATGAGATGAAAATAATATTTTGGTGAATAGTAACTTTTTACTTGTTTTTTACCACGGTTAAAAGTAAATAGGGTAATTAAAGGTAATAATGATATTATTATTACCCTAACACATGTCATAATTCTATTGGACAAGTGTAATTTGACCAAAAATAACCTTAGGAATAAAATATGACCATTTAGGCCCACTTGGATTAGATTAGGACATTTATTATTAATTTATTTAAGGAAGGGTTAAAATAGTTAAAATCAATGTTTAATAAGAAAATCATTTTTAATATGGGGTTATACATAAGATAAATTCGACTATAAATATTCATTAGAAATAAAAAAAGATTTCCTACATTATTGTATTTTATTTGTAATTTTTAGTCATTAAATAATGTAATTTATTTATGACACAATGATGATGCAATAATTATCTTATTAATGAAATATTGACTTAATTGATGATATAAATACCCAAATAAACGTAATTTGAGACTTTTTTATGAATTAAACAAATTTTATTGGTTAATATGATATGTTAGTATTAATTTAAGTAACCTGGTTCGAACTAATCATTCTGTTATGATTTTCCCAAAAATCAATTACTAAATAGTGTCAAAATTGACATAAAATAGTTTTTGAAACAAATATTATATTATTAATTGTTATTTTATTCCTAAAAATCTAAGGTTCGTCCAAATGACTTAGATAAGGTTATGTATATTAATAATAAACAACTTGGGGTTCGTTTTTCTTGATATAGTAAGTTTATTAGCCTTATAGTGTAAGAAAACAAGAAGACACGATAAAAGTTAAATTATCTAACTTAAAGTTAAATCTAAATGATAAGGTTACAATTGATACCTAAACTTGTCTAAATTTTATTGGATGAGAGGATTTCGACCCCTACCCACCTTATCTTCTAAATATATCAATTTGGAGCTATTAAAAACCGAATTTGACTTTATAATAAAATAATATTTTTAGTTATTCCAAAGGTGCCCCTCTCCTCCCTTATTAAAGGGAACCTCCTTCCCCTCTTCCTCACACCACTTTGAGCCTTCAAGCTCGGCAAACCCCTGCCAATTTCTCCTCTCGACTTCCCTAGAAACTTCCTATAGGTTCTGGTCTTCTTCAAAGACCTATTTTAGTGCCCTAAAAGGAGGTCTCAAATAAGCACTTCAAAGAAGAGGTAATGTCCGTTACCGATTCTTTCACCTTTATTTCTTCTTCCACTTCTTCTTCTTTAGTTTTTCCATTATGAAGTAATAACATCAGTATCACTAATATAAAAATATGTTATTATATGTATGAAACAACCCAATTTCACCATCTGTCCATCCTACGGAAAAAGAAATCACCGCGCGTGCATACGTACGGAATACCGTCTCCACGCCGTGGTGTAATCTATTTTCCACCACCACCTTACTTGGATGGGTATAATGGTGTAAATAATGACTATATATGACTATTATAAAGTGATATTGATTCTGAAATATTATACATACACTCCAATACAATTCCACGATCATAGGAACGATATCATCACTCGTGCGTACGTACGGAATACCGTCTCCACGATGTGATGCGACTCGTTCTACAAGATATTCATTTCATAATGATTATATAAATGAATTGAATGAAATAATATCATATATATTACACTAATACCATTCTGTAAATGAGGTATCTATTACCTAAAGAGAAGAATAAGAATTTATTTGACAAAACACGCATAAGAACAAAAAGTAATAAACACCCGAATAACAAGTAGTAATGAAATATTACTAATAAGAAGCTAAGAATATGACCATATATGATATCATAAGAATAAGTATGATTCTGGAATAAGTCAATAAAATTATTTAAACCATTATACCGGAGGTTCGGACACTTATGAAGCAAATCAGACCTAAGGTAAGGGAAAATATCGCAATCTCAATTATTATCTGAGATTGTTTATACTTCAGAATTTACTAGGGTGTATTTTATCATCCACATCCATGTTTCCTCAATAAGTAATATTTTTCCATCCACCTACAATTTTTTAAATCCAATTTTACCCTTTAGTGAGTTTTTAGTAAAATATATGAAAGTAATCTTTTTCCGTTTTTCATACGAGGTACTTTTTGACTTTTCCGACAAAAGTATGAGAAGAATGTTTTTTTAACTTATACGGCCTGAATGGATTTTTAAAACATTATTTCCAAGAATCTTCATTTAAAAGTTTTCAATTTTATTTTTAATCAACTTCTTTTAGTTTAGAATTTTATGACATGTTAAGAAAGGAAAAGTGTTTTTGAAGTAGAAAGGATATTTTCCTCAAGAATGGAGTTCAAGTGTTTTATCAAAATTATTTCCCATCTAAGATAATCAATGGTTATGTTTATATCCCTATTATTACATGGATTTGATTATGTTGTGATGGAAATATTTTTATGAATTCTTTTATCTTATATGAATTGTTTTTTGATGTCACGATGTTTAAGATTCCCATTTTTATTACATGGGTTATGCAATGATGTATGATTTATGATTTTGCGGATCACATAAGAATTGTGTCATTATGAGATGGGTGGGACCTATATCTCCCTCCAATTCATTGGGTAAAGATTTTATATCTCATGAGATAGACATGGCTAGAACGGTAGGTTATACCGGTTCAGTGAAACAGGACTGAAATGAGGAGTGAAATCGGTTCAGAAATGGACTTTGTCCACTAAGATAGTCTTGTAAATGAGTCTTGACTAATAAGAAATGATTCTCTATGATTATGTGTGTATGCCACAATGTTTCATGTTTTATGATTATTGGTATTCCATTTCACTGTTATGATTTATCCCATGTTATGAAATTATGCTCTCTTTTGCAGGTGAAGATTTCAAAAAGTTATGTTCTTATGAATATGATGTGATTGATATTTCTTTTGTTTACCCTTACTGAGCATTTGAGCTCACCCTTTTGTATGTCTTATTCCCACAGGTCAGGAAGAAGGTCATTAAGTAAGATATGCCAAAATGGACTATAGATATGATGAAATAAATGGGAGACAATGTAGACTCTTTATGAACCAGTTGTTTATGTTTCCAAGTTTCTAAAGACACTATACCTATACGGTCCTTTCGTGGTTTTGTTATATGTTGTAATAAGTATGATTCAATTTTGAAGTATTAACAATGTATGTAAATTATGGGTCGTTATAGTTGGTATCAGAGGAAAGGTATAGTCAACCTTTGGAAACTAGGATGTGAAAGCCTTAGTAAAAACCCTAAGGATAAGTCTAAGCATAGAACACAATCTTAGTGTTTTAGAAATGGCCATGAATAACCTAGGATAAGACCTTAAGTGTGAAATTTTATTCTTGATTATGTGGTTTTCCTATTATAATTAGTGTTTCTCACACTATTCTTCTTGGTTTTAGTCAATGGCTGGAACCCGAAGGAACCGTGTTAATGTGGAATGCGATGGGAAATGCAATGATTGTCCCCCTGAGAAACGAAACGTTATGGGAGCTGGAATGAAAAATCTTGTAGCCATGCTCACACAACTTTCTCAAGCTATGAATCATGCAGGACTTCCAAACGAGCAAAGGAAGGAGCAACATTCTGTTGAATCCTTCATGAGACAGCATCCACCTTCATTCAGTGGGTCTACTGATCCATTAGTTGCTGAAAAATGGATTAGTACTACTGAAAAGATATTTTCAGTTCTTCAATGTTCTGAGCATGATAAAGTCATCTTAGCAGTGTATCGTTTGGAAGGATATGTTGATCAATGGTGGAATCTTATTAAGAATACGAGGCAAAGGGGTGAAATTGAGTCCATGGAATGGGACGAGTTCAAGAACTTATTTTTCAATAAGTACTTCCCTCGTATTCTCCGAACAAAGATGGAGAAAGAGTTTCTTGAACTGAAGCAAAAGGATGATGAATCTGTTGGTACCTTAGAAGCAAATTTTACAAGACTTGCAAGGTACGCTTCTAGAATTATTATCCAACCTGAGAGTAAGATCGATCGATTCTATAGTGGCTTAAAACCAAATCTTCGAAGGGCTTTATCCATAATGGACTTCAATAGCTATGAGGAAATCGTTCGATGTGCTCTCAAAGTTGATATAGAGATTGGAGTAACCCATCAGTCATATGGGTTTGATAAGAAGAGGAAAATTGAATTCAAAGGAAAATCTAAAGAGCACACTGAAAAGAAGATGAGATTTACCTTATGCTCAAAGTGTGGAAAGAAACATGGAGGGAGTTGTCTTAAAGGGACAAGTAAATGTCTCAAATGTGGAAAGGATGGTCATCGGGCATTTGAATGCCGCGATGATGGGAAGAAGATGTATAATGATGCAAAAAAAGGAAGGGATACACAAAATGAACCTACTACACTTCTATGTTTCAAGTGAAAGGAGATGGGACATTATGCCAATAAATGCCCTAATCCAAGGGTTGATGATGATGGTCGATATCAACAATCTCTTAAGGCTAAAGACAAAGGAAGGTCACATGAAATTTCTATCAGTGATGTGGAGTACGATAACGATGTGGTGAAAGGTACACATACCATCCACTCTAAAGTAGAAAATGTTTTATTTGATTCTGGATCCACCCACTCTTTTATTTCTGAAGAATTTTCAAAGGGTATCACCGTATTACCTCAACAATTAGATGTTGATTTAGCTATGACAACACCTAATGGCACAACAGTCGCATCAAAACTTTATGATTCTTCTCCGATCGAAGTTTGTTGGAATGTGCTTCCTACAAATCTAGTGATCCTTCCTATAGTGGAATTCGATGTGTTTCTTGGCATGGATTGGATTTCTTTATATGGATCTCATATCAATTTCCAAATAAGGGAAGTCACATTTCATATTCCAGATCAATCTATGATCATCTATCAATGCAAGGATGAACATAACCTTCAAGTGGAAAGTCCTTATACCTTATGGGTCTTGATTCCACTAAATGAAGGTTATTTATCTCAAATGGTTGGTGAGAAACTCACGATTAAGAATATTCCCATTTTACGAGACTTTGATGATGTCTTTCCGGAGGAATTACCAGTTCTTCCACCAAATTGTGAAGTTGAGTTTTCAATAGAAATCGTACCAGGTGCTTTGCCTATTTCAAATACACCTTATAGAATGACCCCAATTGAGTTGCAGGAATTGAAGAAGCAACTCCAAGAGAATCTTGATAATGGCTTCATACGCCCTAGTGCTTCACCTTGGGGAGAACTTGTTCTATTTTTTAAGAAGAAATATGGATCAATGAGACTCTGCATTGATTATCGATAAATTAACAAGATCATTTTCAAGAAGAAATATCCTCTCCCATGCATTGATGACTTATTTGACCAACTACGAGGAGCTCAATACGTTTTCAAGATTGATCTTCGTTCAGGGTATCATCAATTAAGGGTCAAAAGGGAGGATATACCAAAGATGACTTTCCGTACAAGGTATGGACACTATGAATTTATAGTGATGCCATTTGGTCTTAATAATGCCCCTACTATCTTCATGGATCTGATGAATAGAGTCTTTAGAGACTATATTGATCAATTTTTGGTAGTCCTTATAGACGATATTCTTGTCTATTCAAAGAGCAAGGAAGAACATGAAGATAACTTGAGGATTATATTGAAGACCCTGAGAAAGGAGAAGATTTATGAAAAATTTACCAAGTGTGAATTTTGGCTTCAAAAAGTTTCATTTTTGGGTCACATAATCTCAAAAGTGGGGATATCTGTGGATCCAACAAAAAAAGAGGTTATCGAAAGATGGTCGAGACCAACAACAGTAACTGAGATCCGAAGTTTTCTTGGTTTGGCTGGATATTATCGACGTTTTGTGAAAGATTTTTCACGATTATCTAATCCACTCACCAAGCTGACTCGGAAAGGAGTTAAGTTTGTTTGGACGGAAGAATGTGAAGAGTATTTCAAGGAGTTGAAAAGAAGGTTATCCAGTGCACCTATGCTCACACTGCCTTGTAGTGGAGAAAGGTTTGTGATCTATAGTGATGCATCCAAGAAGGGATTGGGGTGTGTTCTTATGAAAAATGATATGGTGATATCTTATTCATCACGATAGTTGAAAATCCATGAGAAAAATTACCCAACACATGATTTGGAGTTAGCTACGGTAATCTTTGCGTTAATGATTTGGAGGCATTACCTTTATGGTGAAAGGTGTGATATTTATACTAATCATAAAAGTTTAAAGTATATTTTCACACAAAAGGAGCTGAATATGCGCCAAAGAAGATGGTTAGAGATAATTAAGGATTACGACTGCTCAATTCATTACCACCATGGGAAAGCAAACAAGGTGCCAGATGCATTAAGTCGACAAGACCATGCCAGTTTATCCATGATGAGGATCACAAAAGATCCAATATTTATGGATTTACAATGGATGGATCTTGGAATTATAATGGAAGGGGAAAATCTTATCTTTTTCAAATGAATGTTCAACCATCTACACATGTGATGATTAAAGAGGCACAGAAAGAAGATGTCGAGTTACAAAAGAAGGTGAGAAATGTTCCTGAATTCAACCTTGATTGTGATGGGATAATAAAGTTCAGGAATCAGGTTTGTGTTACTCCCATCTCGGAATTAAAGAAGGAGCTTCTGGATGAGGCTAATAGTTCTTCATTCTTTATTCATCCTGGAAGCACAAAGATGTATAGGGACCTGAAAGAGTACTTCTGGTGGGATGGCATGAAAAGAGATGTTGCTGAATATGTCTCTCGATGCTTGGTTTGTCAGCAAGTTAAAGATGAGAGACAGAAGTCTAATGGGATGTTGCAACCATTACACATACCCGAATGGAAATGGGAAAACATCACAATGGACTTTGTCATAGGACTTCCTAAAACATCCAAAGGCAATAATGCTATCTGGGTCATAGTTGATCATCTTACAAAGTCTTCACACTTCATCGCTATTAGAGAGGATTTCTCTCTAGATCAGCTTGCCAGGATATTTGTGAAGGAAGTGGTAAGATTGCATGGAGTACCACTTTCTATTATATCTGACCGGGATCCGAGGTTTAGCTCAATGTTCTGGCGAAGTCTTCAGCATACTCTGGATACATAGTTGAGTTTCAGCGCTGCTTATCATCCTCAGGCAAACGGTCAGTCTGAGAGAACAATTCAAACTCTAGAAGATATGTTGAGAGCTTGCTCTATGGATTTCAAAGGTGGTTGGGATCAACACCTACCTTTGGTGGAATTTTATTATAATAATAGCTTTCACTCCAGTATTCAGATGGCTCCTTATGAAACTCTCTATGGAAAGAAATGAAGGACTCTAACTTGCTGGGATGAAGTTGGGGAAATAAAGCTATTAGGACCTGATCTCGTTGATGAAATGGAAGAAAAGGTCAGATCTATTCAACAACACAAAAGAGAAGCTCAGAGTCGATAGAAAAGTTATGCCGACAACCGATGAAAAGACCTAGAGTTTTAAGTGGGTGATAAAGTGTTCTTACGAATATCTCCCTGGAAGAGAGTCATGATATTTGGAAAGAAGGGGAAGTTGTGCCCTAGATATATCGGTCCTTTCGAAATACTGGATCGTGTTTGGAAGGTAGCTTACCGATTGGAGCTTCCACCGAATCTCTCTCAAGTTCATGATGTGTTCCATGTATCTCTCTTGAGAAAGTACATACCTGGTCCTTCACACGTACTTTGCTCAGAAGTTGTACCGTTGGAGCAAGATCTTTCTTATGAAGAACAACCGATAGAGATTCTGGATCGTAGCGAAAAGGTCCTATGAAGCAAGACCACTCGATTGGTGAATGTTTTATGGAGGAACCACCAATTAGAAGAAGCTACATGGGAACTTGAGGATATGATGAGGGAGAGGTATCCTCATCTGTTTGTTACAAAGTGACGAATTTCGAGGGCAAAATTCATTTTAAGGGGGGTAGAATGTAACACCTGAGACTTTTATGTGAAATATTTTGTTTTTATGTTATATAAATCATCAAAGGAATCTTTCACTACACACAACACTAGATTGGCTTTCTTTACACGCAACCGCGACCTTCCTCGATAGCTTGCGTCGTACGCAATACCGAGTTTCACTAAACAATGATATGCTATTAAAATATTATTAAAATTAGCCATTATGAATAGTAATAACCAATTTTTGAAATTTTATAAATTTTATTTTTCAAAATGGACTTCATTTTTGGATTCGGAATATCGAAATTATCCTCGGGTGAAATTTTGGTATTTTTCTGAAAACTTTCAATTTTTGATGAATAGTGAAACCACTAAGTGGATGTTAAAAAACATTATTTTTCATAAAACATAATTTTACCACTTCTGTGAGTGGAATTTCGAAAATCCGAGAGACACAGTTGATGTCAGTAAGTAAAATTTGGTTCAATGAGATTAAAATAATTTTTTGGTGAATAGTAACTTTTTACTTTTTTTTACCACTGTTAAAAGTAAATAGGGTAATTAAATGTAAAAATGATATTATTATTACCCTAACACATGTCCTAATTCTATTGGACAAGTGTAATTCGACCAAAAACAACCTTATGAATAAAATATGACCATTTAGGCCCACTTGGATTAGATTAGGACATTTATTATTAATTTATTTAAAGAAGGGTTAAAATAGTTAAAATCAATGTTTAATAATTAAAGAATTTTTAAAATGGGGTTATACAAAAGATAAATTCGACTATAAATATTCATTAGAAAGCTAAACAGATTTCCTACATAATGTTATTTTATTTGTAATTTTTAAACATTAAATAATTTAATTTATTTATTCCACAATGATGATGCAGTAATTATCTTATTAATGAAATATTGACATAATTGATGTTATAAATACCCAAATAAACGTAATTTGAGACTTTTATGAATTACAATAATTTTCTAGGTTAATATGAAATGTTAGTATTGATGTAAGTAACTTGGTTTGAACTAATCATTCTGTTATTATTTTCACAAAAATCAATTACTAAATAGTGTCAAAATTGACATAAAATAGTTTTTAAAACAAATATTATATTATTAATTGTAATTTTATTTCTAAAAATCTAAGGTTAGGCCAAATGACTTAGATAAGGTTATATATATTAATAATAAACAACTTGGGGTTCTTTTGTCTTGATATAGTATGTTTATTAACCTTATAGTGTAAGAAAATAAGAAGACACGGTAAAAGTTAAATTATCTAACTTAAAGTAAAATATAAATGATATGGTTTAAATTGATACCTAAACTTGTATAAATTCTATTGTATGAGAGGATTTCGACCCCTACCCACCTTTGCTTCAAAATAAATCAATTTGGAGCTATTAAAACCCGAATTTGTCTTTATAATAAAATAATATTTTTAGTTATTCCAACGTTGCCCCTCTCCTCCCTTATAAAAGGGCACCTCCTCCCCATCTTCCTCACACCACTTTGAGCCTTCATTCTCGGCCAACCCATGCCAATTTCTCCTCTCCACTTCCCTAGAAACATCCTAGAGGTTCTATTCTTCTTCAAAGACCTATTTTAGTGCCCTAAAAGGAGGTCTCAAAGAAGAACTTCAAAGAAGAGGTAATGTCCGTTACCGATTCTTTCATCATTATTTCTTCTTACACTTTTTCTTCTTTAGTTGTTTCATTATGAAGTAATAACATCAGTATCACTCATATACGGATATGTTATTATAAGTATGATAAAACCCTATTTCACCATCTATCCATCCTACGAAAAAAGAAATCACCGTGCGTGCGTACGTACGGAATACCGTCTCCACGCCGTGGTGTAATCTATTTTCCACCACCACCTTACTTGGAAGGGTATAACGGTGTAAATAATGACAATATATAACTATTATAAAGTGATATTGATTCTGAAATAGTATACATAAACTCCAATACAATTCCACGATCATAGGAATGATATCATCACTCGTGCGTACGAACAGAATACCGTCTCCACGATGTGATGCGACTCGTTCTACATGATCTCCATTGCATAATGATTATATAAATGAATTGAATGAATTAATATGACATATATTACACTAATACCATTCTGGAAATGGGGTATCTATAACTTAAAGATAATAATAAGAATTTATTTGACAAAACACGCATAAGAACAAAAAGTAATAAACACCTGAATAACAAGTAGTAATGAAATATTACTAATAAGAAGCTAAGAATATGACCATATATGATATCATAACAATATGTATGATTCTGTAATAAGTCAATAACATTATTTAAATCATTATAGAGGAGGTTCGGACACTTACGAAGTAAATCAGACCTAAGGTAAGGGAAAATCTCACAATCTTAATTTTTATCCGAGATTGTTTATACTTCAGAATTTACTGGGGTGTATTTTATCATCCATATCCATGTTTCCTCAATATGTAATATTGTTCCGTCCACCTACAATTTTTTAAATCCAATTTTACCCTTCGGTGAGTTTTTAGTAAAATATATGAAAGGAATAATTTGTCGTTTTTCATACGAGGTACTTTTTGAATTTTCCGACAAAAGTACGAGAAGAATGTTTTTTAACTTAAACGGCATGAATGGATTTTTAAAACATTATTTCCAAGAATCATCCTTTACAAGTTTTCATGTTTATTTTTAATAAACTTATTTTATTTTAAAATTTTAGGACATGTTAAGAAAGGAAAAGTGTTTTTGAAGTAGAAAGGATATTTTCCTCATGAATGGAGTTCATGTGTTTTATCAAAATTATTTTCCATATAAGATAATAAATGGTTATGTTTCTATCCCTATTATTACATGGATTTGATTATGTTGTGATAGAAATATTTTTATGAATTCTTTTATCTTATATGAATTGTTTTATGATGTCACGATTTTTAAGATACCCATTTTTATTACATGGGTTATGCAATGATGTATGATTTATGATTTTGTGGCACACATAAGAATGGTATCATTATGAGATGGGTGGGACCTATATCTTCCTCCAATTCATTGGGTAAATATTTTATATCTCATGAGATAGACATGGTTGGAACGGTAGGTTATACAGGTTCAGTGAAACAGGACTGAAACGAGGAGTGAACTCAGTTCAGAAATGGACTTTGTCCACTAAGATAGTCTTGACAATGAGTCTTGACTAATAAGAAATGATTCTCTATGATTATGTGTGTATTCCAAAAATTTTCATGTTTTATGATTATTGGGAATCCATTTCACTAATATGATTTATCCCATGTTATGAAATTATGCTTTCTTTTGCAGGTTAAGATTTCCAAAAGTTATGTTCTTATGAATATGATGTGATTGATATTTATTTTGTTTACCCTTACTGAGCATTTGAGCTCACCCTTTTGTATGTTTTCTTTTCCCAGGTCAAGAAGAAGGTTATTAAGTAAGATATGCCAAAAGGGACTATAGATATGATGAAATAAATGGGAGACAGTGTAGACGCTTTATGAACCAATTGTTTATATTTCCCAGTTTCTAAAGACACTATACTTATACGGTTCTTTCGTGGTTTTGTTATATGTTGTAATAAGTATGCTTAAATTTTTAAGTATTAACAATGTATGTAAAGTATGGGTCGTTATAGTATATTAGGTCACACAGAGCCTCTTCCCACTAACCTTGGGCTGATGTTGTACTCATCACTGATGGGTACTGGGGGCATGCCGGGTCACATAGAGATACTTCCCACCGTGGGCTTACTAGGTCACACAGAGCCACTTCACACCTTTGATATACTGAGATATGAATCCCTGATGGGTAATTTGGGCATTTTGGGTCACACAAAGTCACGTCCCATTGGGCCATTCGTCGAGTCCTAAGGAGTCCAAGGTCATGAGTCTTTAGGTCTCAGTCAGCCGTAGGGTTTGACACATAGTCTTCTTGGGCGAACCACTCCTCAAGACAATTTTCGTATCTTGGTATCATTGGAAGTCACAAAAACTTATTCCAAAATATATATCTCTTCAAGAGAGTTCCAATTCCACAAACGGCTCATCAATCAGATACACGGTTTGCAAGATACAGACGTTTTAGTGCCGAGGGCCCAGTTGGATTCGTGTTTGATCCAACAAGGTCATACCCCAACATTCTTAGAAACTCATGTAGAGTATCTCAAAATGACCTCCTTGCCTTAAGGATCCCAATATTGCAGATGGTTTATCAAATGGACGTCTGATTCACAAGATATCAGCCTTTATGTGTTTTTGGGCCCGGTTGGGCCCGTGTCCTATCTGACCTGGTTGGACCTACTCAGCATGACCCGGTATGGGCTAGGCTGCTGTGGGATTAGACTACTAGGCCGAGGTTCGGTCCAAACTGCAAGGGGGTGGAATGCCAAGGACGTCAAGCAGGGGAGGCCTTAAAGGGGTGGCCCAGCCCATAAGGGTGTGGCCAACAAGGGGTGTCTCGGCCCGTAATGGGGGAGGCACGCAAGGGGTGGCCAAAGTCGTATTTGGCAGCCCACAAAAGTGAGGCCCATAAGAAGAGACCCGGTACAGCAGTGTCCTGTTAAGGTGTCTACAGTAACCAGCATGGGGTGTGTGACCCCCTGGTCTCCCGAACTCCCGAACGGACTGTAGGGTGTTCCGTTTGCGAAGTAGCGGTACTGCATGGGCACTGCCTGGTAGCCACGGAAACTGCCGGAGGCGTGGGTTCTGCCTCTGCCACGGATTCAGCTATGACTTCTTGTCTGTTAGCGGTGCACTGGTCATGCCACCTCCCGCTCGCCGGTGGCACATTGCTTGCGCCGCCTCTCTTTCCGCGGCCGACTGAAGTGTCGGCCGCCTCCTCCTTCCACCACGGCTGACGAGCCGCAGCCTTCGCCTATCCGATGTCGCGCTATGGCATGCCACAATTCATTCACAGCTTTCCAGTGCCATCCATCATGATTAATTTCGTCTCTTTGTTCCATGGTCTCCTATTGTGATGTGTGTTAGCACAAACCTTCCTCATAACTGGTTAGTGTCGCTGGGTCGTCGGTCTTCCACGGAGGCGCAAGGATAGAAAGATAGCGGAGGGTCCAGAACCTGTTTGTTTTGCATGTTCCCTCCGCGTTAGCTTGTAATCACAAGGGAGGATAACAGTTTTCAAGATTTCATTTTAAATAAACAATAATTTAAACCCATACCTCAAGAACGATGGTGAGAGCATGTTTATGAAAGCGGATTAGTGTTCGTCGTCCTCCACAACTAGCTTCCAATGGAACCGCTCCAAAGACGATATTCGGTTTGAGGTTCGGTGTCCCTCATCGCCACCTGCAGGAACCGACTCCATCCTATAAGGGTTTGGAATCTCGACACATGGTCAGTACATCGTTCCTTAGTGAAGCTGTGCCTATACCTCTCCCCAATCTTCATATAAATATGAGGGGGGTGGGGTGAGTAACGACATTGGGAATTAATGATGGATCATTAATTAGAAAGCTTCTTAATTCCCTAATGTTTATGTTAATTATATTAAAGGTCAAGCCATATAATGTCCTACCACATCGCAGGACCCACACTCCACTTGTCCGTTGGAGCATATGAAAGAAAATAAAATAATAAAATAATGTTATTTTTTTTAAAGTCAAAAAACATAACTATTTCGTCAGACCTACTACTGTCGACCTAAATTCTCCCATAAGAGTATCCCAATGCTACAGATTCAACAATTCCCTCATATTTTTAATCCGAGCATCGGTTCAAATGCTAGAAACTGCCACACATGCCTTTACAGAACGTACCTTAAAAACGTTATATAAATTATTAACACTTACCCTCGACCCACACCGGTCGAGGATAGGCTCCACCTAAAAATAGAACGCCCTAACAAACTCAATGATACTCTTAGATTCTCAATCCGAGTATCTGTTCAGAAGTTATGGATTTTAACGATAAAATAATTGTTAATCTATTATATTATTTACGGCCAGAAACTAACTTCCATTGGTGGCATGCACCATCCAATGTCAGTATTTTCCAAAAGAGTGAATATGAGCATGAGTTCAGTGGTGGTCTCAGATTATTAGTCTGATTTACCGTTCATGAGATATAAGAATTTGGAAAATAAAATAAATAAATTTAATTATTTTATTTACGGTTATGCCATTTTTGGGTTTTCTCACAGGAGGCATGCACCAACTAATCTTAAGTCGCACCTAGGGTAAACCCTCCATCCTGGACACAATCCGACCCTCATAATTCTGATTCAGAAAACCGTTCAATAGTAATTCCATTTTTCAGGTAAACTAGGTATACACACTAATTAAAGTTTAACAAAACTTTGATGGATCATTCCAGGCACTCCGGGCATTGGAATCACGCGCTGTCTGATCGTTAGGTCTTGAAATAATTCCATATAATTAAACAAAATTATAATGAAATTCTACGTCATTACAAATAAATACTAAAACATTCACCATAATATCCTGGTAAATATATCATCTTGGAAGAATTTATAATAGTTACATAAAAAATGGAATATATGACGATACATGTAATTCGAAAGACTATTATACTATTTCATAACAATATGTTTTTTCATCAAAAAACACAATAATAAATTCTATCCCTAATTTTATCCATTTTCAAAATTACTCTAAGAAATTTTCAAATAAAAATTCATTTTGTTCAAAATTTTAATACATTCAATTTTCAAAAGTCCATAAATTCACTTAAACCGTGTTTCATCGATCCAATATTTACATGCCTATTTGTAATCATCAAACTATAACCATAAAAATTTAATATTACTTAAAATAATAATAAAAATAATCTATCATGATATTAAAAAGAAATGTTTTTTATTACAGATATAAATATATAAGAAATCAACACATGGTTTTTAATTTACTACTCCTAAAATGTTATAAATTAATTAAAACAATTGGAATATACATATTATAATTTAAAAAAACACTCCCAAATCATTGAATATATTCCCCATTTTAGTTATTAATCTAAATAATTTCTCCAAAATCAAATTAAAAAAACATAAAGGACTATTTAGTTTATCCTAAAGAAATTGGTTGATTTAATTATTTATTAAAAAAAATCCTAAAATAGATTCTTCAAAATAATATTATAATACTGTAATAAAAAATAATGTAACATCATGTATTTGATTTTTTCTAATTTTTTTCAACTATACATGACCTTACAAAATCATTAAATTTATTATTGGAAAAACACTTCCCAATTTGGTCAATAATTCTTGTTGGATTAGTTTTATACACATGGCTGTGCCTTTTATTTATGAAATAAAATTTTATCTTCTTTGAGGAAACACTGTCACAACATCCGTTGGACCAATAAAATAATATTTAGTTAAAAACAAAAAATAAGTGTTAATTTATGATCTAACCAAACCTATTAGATCTTATTTGTGACCTCTTTCATATCAGTGTTTACCAAATACATTATCATCTCTATCTAACCTTATGCTTACTTATTTTACTTTATTTTTTAATATTAATTATTCTTAACAACATATCATTATATAATTTCATTTATGGAATCAATATTACAAATTTTAATTTAATATATTCACTATACAATTTATTCTTCATCAATATGTTTCATTACACAATGAAAATAAAATTTTAGATGTTCATCTCAAATTCAAAAAGATAACCCCATGCATTTAAAGTATTCAAGGCCATTCTCATTTATAAAATAAGCCTCATAAGTATAATGGGTATTTATGTTTATATATATCAAATATAATTACTTTTTTTAGAAAATATTTTTTCACAGTTTTACTAAAACATATTCAATTACAAATAATGTATATCACATTAATATAACATTTATGTCAGTATTAACCTTTTTGTTCTTCAAATATTTCAATGTAATGATTTTAAATGTTGAGTGTGGAATAATTTTCAATCATTCCCTAAATCAAAATAAAAAATCCATATTCAAAATATCTATTGTAAATAGGAATAAACAAATTGTTGTAAACTTGTTATTTCTTTCATAGAATCATTGAATAAATAGTTGACCATTCACTCATAAGTGATATTATTCCCATATTATATAGTTTATTTTAGTTTATAAAAAAAATTCATGAAATTTTCATACAAAAATATATTTTATAAATATTCTATTAAAGAAATGTCAATATTCCTTAAATCACCGTATTTTTTTAATAATGGAAGAAGTGGGTTGTTTGGTGGTGTCATAATTAATCTAAATCCCTAGTTATATTCCTTATTTATTTATACCAATTATTCTCATCATTTATTTTTTATTTTCATTCACATATCCTCATTTGTTTAATCACATTACTAAATATATTTTTCTATGTTTAGGGTGAAATAATTCACCTACCCACTTTGGTAGATCTATGTGTCTCATAGAAATATTCCTCAATGTCTCATTTTATGTATATTTGATATTTATTCAACCCAAAATTCATGGTTACTCATAATAGAAAATTTGTTTTTTGAATTAACTTCTCAATATCTGAACTCATACCTAGTAAAAAAAATGAATTATTCCAAGGTATCTTATAATAAAACTATTTGATTTGAAAGAGTATTTCTTTATTATTCATGGTATCTCAAATCTTTGATTTTTTTGTTAAAATAATTTCCCACTCTATAATTTTTTTAATTATAATTGTTACACTAAATAAACTTCCCCATTAAAATTACTGTAATCCAATTATTCCATAGGAATATCTTTCTTTTGGAATAATAGCGACATGAAAGTAGTGATGATAGTTATAAGGCTAATATTTTATCCACTAGAACCTATTATGTGTTCTATATTTCATTATTGAACATTGTCCATTTTTTATTGATTATTATTTCATGAAAGATCATCTAATAGTGCAAAAGAATATTTTATACACTTCTTCATCAATGATCCTCTTATGACGGTGTTAACAATCAACCTAGTACATTGAGATAAACATTTATATATGTTTTTAATAATCAACCACATATCGTGTTCATGATGGAGGCACTATATTAGAATTTTTTTGAATTTATATTTTGATTTATAAAGTTACTATATAAAACAATTTCTTAAATTTAATTCGAATAAGGATCCATATTTTTAGAGGGATAGAAGAATGTAATTAAGAATCACTTATCAATATCATCCCCTATTGTGATAAAATGTGGTTTTAGGGAATGAATCCACTCTTTTTTCATTTCTATTGAGGTAAATTTAAATAAAATATAGCCCTTACACATAATTTGAGAAAACTGTAACACCATAATATTTTATGAAATATTTATTTCTCAAATAAATTTAACTTTTTAATAACTTGTGTTAGATGATACACTGTGTTTAAATGGACCACGATATACTATTAAAATATTATTATTTAACATAACAGTTATCATCTATACATTGTTTTAGTGGGTATGTATAGGACTCACTGTGTTATGTAAATTATATGGTTTTCACATTTATAAAATAAATTCATTTCCTACCTATCAACTATAAATAAAAATAAAAATCATTTGAAATTAAAACATATGTTTTTGGAAAAAATATTTCTATATATGCATAGTAATTTTACCTTAATAAATTAAATTAATCACGGTTGGATGAGTATTTTAAAAAAAATTATATTATACATTCAATCAAATGTTTAAAAATTTATTTAATATTTTTTCAAGGAATGTGATAAGAAATAATCAAGTTTTAGGCTTAAAACTTTTGCAGTTTCCCTATGTTTTGTGTTTTTTTAATTATGTTTTCCAAATTTAGAAAATTTATTTTTAAAAATAAAAATAATTTATAAATCTACTTGTAATAATTTTATTTCAGTGAAGTATTGAGAAATTTTTGAAAGGACTATTTTTTTATGAATAGTAAAAAATACTAATTTTATTTAAAAACCTAATTTTTTCAAGTATTTAAAAATATTAATATTGTTTTAAAATTGTTTAAAATTAAAATAAGATCAATTATATTATTATTAATTCATTTTAATTTATTTTAATAAATTTAATTTTGAATTTTTATACAAAAAACTTATAATTTTGAGATATTTTTTATCAGAAACCATTTTATTCATCACGTATGTCAGTTTAATTTTAAATTATATTATGCTAATTCTATGAATTTAATTTGGAAAAATAAATTCAGTATTTTTAAGTTACATAATTAATATTATTTAATAATTTAAATTTATTTTTTTTTCAAAATAAGTTATAAAAGTAGTAAAAATAAATTACTTTGGTCAAGGTAAAAATGTGGTTTTCTGCATTAAATGCAATTACGTTAAAATTAATATTTGAAGCATATTGTTTTTTGATATAATAAATTATATCAAAAATTTATAATTATTTGTTCAAAATTATCTAATAATATGCATTTTTTATTTATAGTTAAATCACCAAGGTAAATAAATAAAAAACTAATTTTTGTGGAGGAAAATAAAATATTAATATTTAATAAACTTATATTCTAATGAATAACAATTTAAAAATATATTTTATTTTAGGGTGGAGGTTTTTATTTACCATATTTATCCTCTAATACCTTTTTATCAATTTTAAGCACTTGGGGTGATAATGAATTCTCAGTGTTGAATAGTTTTTGGTATATACAAAAATACACCTCCCCAATTATAAAATGGAACTTAATACCCACAGTTATTCACACCACATATGACCACTGTATTTACCAAATCCTATAAAAATTAAACCCCAAAATCCTTATCCATATTATAGATCTTTTATCCTACCCAAAAGACCACCATTAGTGTTCTTAACAAGACATCTAAAGGAGGATTTTTTTAGCGAAGGTAATTGTCTTCACTATGCTATTTTTTTCATTTCTTTTCTTACCGCCTTCATTCATGTATTAAAAATTAAAATATAATAACAAAATTATTGAAAATATAATGATATGATATTATTTTGATGGAATAACCTATATATATCTCTTTTTCTATCAAATGGGAAACAAAATCTTTGATCGTGTGGACAGAAGAGTACCGCCTCACGAGCCAATGTAATTCATTTTCTATAAAAACCTATCATGGATGGATATAATGAAATATTAAACATATTTATTGGATATTTATGAAATAATTATAACTATAAATTTATTATATCATATATGACATCTTACATTCCATTCCTTTGGAATATGATAATGTCCCTCGTTTGTTTGGAATATTGCTGCATCACGAAGCATTTCGATTAATTTTTCACTTATGATTTACATAGAATCTATTAAGGACTAATTTAATTATGATTTGGGATAAACAAGGAATAAAAATTAATTTTTATGGTTATATATGGTTTAATTTCCTTCAATTCCTTTATTCGATAAAATGGAAACAATGTTTTTGTGTAGAACGACCTACCATATCCCTGAATGGTGTAATAAATTTTATATCCTTAAATTTTTTGTAAAAATTTAAATACATGTATAATGAACATATATGATAATTATATCGTTATTAAAATTCTGTAGATTATGGAATGATGATCAAAGAAATAGGCCCAAAACTACCAAACCAAAACTATTGAACCCAATCATACTTTAAAAATAAAGCTTTTTTTTACCCAAAACTTGATTTTAACAAGGAATTGTCAACAAATTGGTAATAAAATGTTATAGGTAAAAAATATTTTATGATACATATTATAATTTCTCAAAAATATTATTATAACAAACCTATATATATTATATGTGAGTTTTGAAAGTTTTTGATGGAATTTAATATTTAAGTTAATGAATATATTCCCAAAATGTCTTTTTTCAAACATATGATATGTTTTGCATCGTTCCTGTTTTATGAGTTGTATATAGAGCCCCTTTGACATTTTATATCATTAATTTATTTATTCTCATGACACTTAATGTTTCATTTAATTTTATTATTTAATGGGGCTTACACATAAAAAATTACCAAATCATGCAAGGTATCTTTGTCTCAAATTATATTATTTGGTACATATGTTACGTTATACACCTATATTATTTAATAAGGTTTATATACATACCCTTTTATATTTTATACAATTAATTTATATATTATAATTATATTTAATGTTTCATTTAAATTTATCCTCAAAGCTATCCAGACCTAACATACATGGATATTACATCATTTTAGATGAAGATTCATCACATTATAAAACTACATTTCTGAGGACCATAATACAGTAGTCTCTTTGGAAACATGGAACACGATTTTATTGCACGGTGAAATATATTCAATGCTTTCAAAAAATATATTTCCAGTTAGTACTCCTACCTAAATCATTTCTTTATAACTATGGGAAAGGAAACAAAAAAAATGTTGAAAGATGGGGATATGTAATCATAACATGAGCATAAGGGTATGGGAACATTTTTATAAATAATCTTGATAAACAATGAGATTGTAGAAATAAGCTCAAACAATTTTGGTAACAATGAATCATAATTCCCCATAAATAATAAAATTAAATTAAGCATAAAATATCATTACAATAATGTTATTCATAAGATAACATGTGATATGGAAGTATTCAGACCTTGTAAAAGGATTTAGGTGCATAACATAACATGTGTATCAAATAATGAAAATTAAGACAAAATTACCTTACCTATTTGGTAACATTCGAGCAACAATCCCCAAGATAGAGATACCATAAAATTGTTATATAAATATGTATAAATATATTTATCATAATAATATAATACATTAATTTCAATTACATATTCTATAAAAAATAAATAGGTAGTGAATATGACATGTGTCTCATTGAAGTATAAAGTAAGAGATAATTTTCCTTACTACTTGAGTATCTTTTGAATAATAATATATATTAAATAATAAATTAATTCTAAATTTTAATTTCATTAAATAAATAAAATTTATTATGTAACATATTATAGGTATGTATATAAATGAGACAACAAAAGTGGTGAATAAGACATAAGTATCATAGAAATAAAAGGGAGTCTAGAAATTCCATTACAAAATGAGTAACATCTAAATCATGAGATATATGAAATAAAAAAATTAAACTTTTAATATCATTAAATAATGATAATTTGTGATAAAAAACTGTATGTTTTATTATGTACACCACACCATAAGAATAAGTGGTGAATATAGTATATATATCATAGAAATAGATGTGAGATGATAATTCACTCACATTAAGTCATGACATTCTTCATACACAATCAGTATTCATGTTTAAAAAATATGGATTTATGACAAATTTTTAAAATAACCATATTATTATATATAATGAAATATATTAATTTATTATGAATTTATATTACACATTTATTAACAACACAATGTCAAAGTTATATTTTAGGTAATATCAGCTTTGTTATTCATATATGTTTTGACTTTTTGTTTTTGGTGTTTTTTATTTTACCATGATTTAATTATATTTATAATATAAAACATATTTTATATATAATTTATAGTCATCATATATGTATTTATAAAAATATAAATAAATAAAAATAGAAAATGAGATATATCATTAAAGGAGACAGTAAGTTGTATGTACACATGAACGTTGTTTCAATTTTCAAATCATATCGAAAAAAAATAAATTCAATAAAATATTTGTGAATGTATATATTTACATTAAATTAAATTTATTATTTCATATATATCATATATTATTATTAAATCCATATTTAGTTCATTCCATGTAATGTGTGAATGCCTCACATCACTTTGAGGAGGTGGTACTCAACAGGTCCAAAATGAAGTTATCGAATTCTCACAAAATGGAAGGCATGACAGTATGTGTTATATAATACATGAAAAAAATCCTAAATATTATATTTATATACATATAATGAAAATGTTATATACATCAATATTACCAATTTTGAGTGTTGGTAAAGGAAGAACGAACGACATCGGTCCGTGAGGCGGTAATTCGTTGTACAGACGAATGATGATTATATATCCCATTTGATGGAAGTGTGTGAAGTTTTATTTGAAACCATTAACAAAAAAAATAACTTTACTTAATTTAATTAGGATATTATATAATTCTGATATTATAATAATTTAAGGGGTAATTTATACAATAAAACAAAAGGGATCATTGAAGAATGTTGCCTCTTCTTCAAGTAACTCCTTCTGTTTTGAATGAGGGGACGTCATTGGTATGATTTTTAACCAAATATATGATTATAATTATATATTAGGGATGTTTTGAGCCTATTTGGGATGCTTTTGGATTGTCCAAAGGACTTAATATGTGTAATGAAGTGAGGGGTGAGTGACCATTATAATGCAAGAGGAGTGGAATTATTTTAAATATAAAAAGGTAAACATTATTGATTGGTATCCCTCAAAAAATGTGCCTTTGATAATTATAAATTTTCGATAAAATATGGAAATATTTCTAAATATGTCTATAAAATGGGTTTTGGACACTTTTCTAGGCCCTTTCCCCCTTATGTTATATTGTTGTCCCTTGGTAAACTCATTTTTTCTTAATCGTTGTAATTAGTTATAAATGTTTCCACTAATAGTTTTAGTAAAAAATTAATTTTACCTCATTATATATTATAAAATAAATTAATTAAAAATACATAACCATTTTTCTAAATAAAAATCAAAAAATTGGTAGAAATTAATGTAAAATTACCCCACCAATGGGACAAAATAACAAGTTTATGAAGTGAAAATGGTCAATCTTTTAAAATGTTTTTATATCCAATTTCAATGTAAAATTTATTAAGATGAACTAAATTGTATTAATATATGTATAATTCATCTATATATACTTTAAAATTATTTTTAAATTTAAATTTTTATGTAAATAAATGAGATAAAGAAGAATTTATGAATTAAAATATAGTGGTGTTCACTATTCATCAAAAATAAATCTTCTCAAAATAATACAAAAAAAACACCGAAAGAAACATTTTATATTATTATTACAAAAATGTTGTTTATTTTTCTCAAATAAAAATTATAGAAGTTCAAAAAATTAGTTTTAAAATAAATATTCTATGAAAATGAGGTAAAACTACCTTTTATAACAATACAAATTTGTATGCCTAAAAGTAAAAGTTTCCATATATTATGCGTATAAAACTTATTAGATAAATGTAAAAATATTTGGTTGAATTTATAATATATAAATTTCAATAATATATCTCACTAATAGTGATTAATTTATTTTATTAAAATAAAATGATATTGTGGGCATTAAAATTGTTTTTTAAAAAAACACTTCCTTTATATTCAGTTGGTTTTTATTTCCATTTATAAATAATTTATAACCAATGGATTAACGTTATAAACATTTTAAAACAAAATATTAATTATTTAGTTAATATCATTAATAAATTCCATTCCATCGGCTTTTTTTAACTATAACAATATTTTAATAAAAAATTACAGTTCAGAAAAACTCAGTCTTACAAGCAACACAAGCTATCAAGTGAAGATGGTATTGTTTATAACACAAGCCCAATATAGTTTTTCATGCAATGAAATATAATATATGATTTTCATATAGCATAATATAATCTTGGTTTTTCATATAAATAAATCTTAATATGGTTTCGCGTGAAATTAAAAATGTCAAAACAAATTTAATGAAAAATTAATAATTCAAACAAAATCATTGAGTGTTATAATTATTTCATGGGGCCTATCATTTATATATGTTATGCTATTCACCTATCGTTTTTCGGGAGATAATTATATGTAATCATTAAAATTTAATATAATAAATTTATTTATTATCAGGATATTTATCATTTACTTGAATTTTATTCTTTCCTGTGGCATATGAATGAAAATTTACTAAATCATGTAAGGGATTTTTTTTATATCACTTTTATTTCTATGAGAAACATGACATATTCAATACTTATTTATTTTGTGATGTGTATATACATGAAATGATTTTATTTTAAGATTATTTTCATGGAAATAATAGGATATAAATATCCATCTAAGGCTCTATTTTTCATTGGAGCTTATGATTTAAAAGTTACCGAAGTGGTAAAAGTTATAATTACAATCTCACTATTTATTATTATAATTATGATGATGAGATAAAAAAATATACCTCTCATGAAACACTAAAATTTTATTTTACTTTGGTTATTTCATGAAAATACATGTTCTCTCTTAATTTTACAATTTTTATATACCAAAGTGTCTAAGACTATGTTTTTATGGAAAATCAAATTTATTTCTCTCCATAGATAATTTTTTTTATTCCTTATTAATTTTATTTCTAAAAATGTTTTAAATATAATTTTTAATATTCTCCAATGATTTTTTCAAGTCAATTTTACCCGTGTTTGAATTTTTACAAAATGTTTTAAATTTAATATTATAATAATTTTCAAAACAAGGCCCTTTTGGATTTTATCCAAATAATTAAAGGATTATTAATTTTAACATGTATGACATGAATTAATTTTTTTTCATCATGGATTATCAATAATTTAATGATTAATTTATTAGGTTCTCATATGATTAATTTTTTATGATCTTTTGGAAAAAATAAGAATGATTTTAATTTTGTGATAGTTGGGAACTATATATATCTCAAATTAATTGGGTAAATATTAATATCTTATGAGATAAAGATTACTAGAATGAGGGGTGAACCCATTTCAGTAAGGAAATTTTCCCACTATGATTGTCTTGGGAGTGACCCTTGACTACTATGATGGTTTGGGGTGTAAACCCTTTCCATTATGATAGTATGGGAAATGAGACTTAAATATGAACTAAATGATTTTCTATACTTATGTGTATTCTAGAAATCCATGCCGTATGCTAATGTTATGATCTCATGGATTATGTTCATTAATTAAATTATTATTCATGTCTTATGAACTTCCGAGATTTATGTCACGAGTCGTGATAATTATCCTCAAAAAAATTGTGTATGAAAATTTTAGGTTATATTCATTATCTTGTACCCTTACACTTCTCTTATTCTTTCTTCGGATCATCGATTGATATACCACATGTTTACCCTTATGGGGAATCTGATCAGACCCTTTAATATGTCTTGTTTTTCCATGTTATGAAGAAGGGTTTTAAGTACGGTATATCAATAAAGTGTTCTAAATGGGTTTATATTTGTGGGATTTATTGAATATAATTCATGAAATGAAAATATTTTGTATCTAATATCCATATAAATTATACTGATATGGTCTTTGAGCATTTATTTTGTAAATGTATTGAATATTCATTTAAAAATATTTAATATTTATGTATAAAAATCATGGGATCTATAGTTTGTATATGGGAAAGACATTATTGAAAATTTTGAAACCAGGATGAGAAACATTTATGGATATTTCAGAGGATATGTCTCTGGATAAGACTAATGATAATTCAATATATAGGAAAATATTAGATAATTTTGGTGATGGATATAGCAAATTGTTTCCATGAAGTCTCATCATTTTATGGATAATAAAATTAGAATTGGCTCTATAATAGATGTAACTAGGGTCATTATTCAGAAAAGGGTGTATTGGGATTTTAAAAAATCATCACCTAGTGTAAAAAAAATAGGCCTTCCGATACATTTGGTTTGATAATTTTGGGGGATATTTTTTTTCAAAATTCATACACTCTTTATGAATCAAAATGAATAATTTCAAAATATGATTTCCATGAATGACCTACGTTAATATTAAGGCATCATAGATAAAAAATGTGTTATTATTTAGACGTAATATTAATAATTTTTTATGATTATTTGTTTTAACATTATGAATATTATTTATCCCACTCATATTTTTTGTTATTGTTAATAGAGGGATCCAAAAGAATCTTGGTTATACTTAAATGTGATTGAAAATGTGTTAAAGAGAGACCAAATGGGATGATGATTGGAGTGAATGATATTTTGATTATACAAAATATTTGAACATAATATATGATTAAAAACATCCACTTTAACATAATGTTATACTCTCCAGACAAGATAAGAATATAGTTTTATGAGAGCTCAGGTGGTGGAGACCATAAAAGAAATAAGATTTAGTTTTTAATATGTCATTAATGTTAGAATAAGAACTTCAAGGAATGTCTAAATGTAATGAGAAGACATTATATGTGTGGTGGAGTAGGGAACATAGTAATAAATCATAGAGAAATAAAAATAAATGTTGGCTAACAAAATCGATGAGAATAATTGTTTCATAAGGAATCATCAACCTTTGAATCTTTTAAATATATAATGTATGAGAATTATGAAAATGAATTTCCAAGGTAAAATATCAAGAATATGATCAACAAGTTTTCATGATTAAATATATTCCTTATGATGATGAAGCCTAATTAATGTATAAATAATGTATTGGAAAGATTGAAGTGTTTATTTTTTGGAAAAAAATAATTAGGTTATATAAATCAGAAATATATATAAGGATTATTCTATATAAATATTAAATGATTTAATGGATAAGAGATATTTTATAGAAAATATTATATTAAGGGAAATATATCTTTAATATGATCCCAATTTTTTGATAATGGTGTTTAGTTGGGATAAAGAAATGATAGATATGGATAAAATAAATTTGATATTATTTGTGACCTTTGACCATTGATGATTTGATAAAAATGGGCCATGTCATAATTTAGGGTGCTTACAATTTTTTTGGAATTATGCAATATGTTCTATAATTTGTGGTTCTATTTAAGGAGTGATAATGAATGTATATTTTCATTAAAGATAAATGGAAATTCTATTTGTTACTATGTTTTTCTAGAATATATGACAAATGGATTCACATATTGGGTTTGTGATAATAAAGAGCTACATTATGATATTTTAGGGATTAATGCTATGTGGATTTTTGAATTTCAGTGACCTTATTTATTTATTTATTAAATTTCAGAAGGGTAATAATGTAAACCATTTGTGGAAAAGTTTAATTTACACTTTATGTGAGGTTTTTGATATTAATATTTTATTTTATATTATGAATATTTTTCTATATTGGATAACTTTTTCTATCCGTTTTGGTTGTGATGAAAAATATAGATATAAGGGATTAGTTATCATTAAATTATGAATCATATGATCTGTTAAACATTAATTTCATTTCTTTAACAATTTTGAAATAATCATCTTTATTTCATGGAGTAAGAGATGAATTCGAAATTTTATGAAGCACAACCAATGGATGAGACTTTTCTTATTAAATGGAAACAAAAAAATAATACATTCCCTTAAAATTTATTGAAATTTTTGAAAATGATCTTGAAATAAATATTTATTCATATTACCTTCAATTATAATGAATTAATTATATTTTTTCACTTCATTGGTTTACAGTTTTATTGTCATTAATTTTATCAAGATAAATAATTTTATTTTAATTAAATATCTATAAAGATTTCATTTCTTCAATTTCAATATTTTCAATTCCCACTAATGTTATCATATTAGGAAAACTAGTTCTGTGTTATTCTAGATGACCCTAAAATATATTATTTCTCCCTTTTTATGAAAAAGTATTATTAATCCTTCGTATGATGTTAGCTTCAAAGAATAGTTATTTTTAGATTGAAAAACAATAATTATCGAAAAAAAGTTTAAATTGAGAGGAAAAAAATTATTTATGGTGGTAGAATATAAAACCATGAGATTTAAATCCATTTGTTTCCAAAAACAATATTTTTATGATATCTTTCATTACACGCATTACCGAGTTCAAACGAACCATGGTATATTGTTAACATATTATTATTTAATATTAATTTTATATTATAACTCTTGTATTAGTGGGTATGAATAATACTAAATTAATTATTAAAATTATTTTTTAAAATGATATTGTGTAAAAATATGTGATGTAAATTCATTTTAAATCAATCATTTAGAGATAAAAATAAAAATCATTTGAATGTAAAAAATTATTTTTCTAAAAAACTATTTTATTCTTCTAAAATATTTCTATATTATAAATTAAATGAATAACTATTTTGGAATGGTTTTTAATGAACTTTATATAGTATATATTTAATCAAAAAAATTTCTCTTCATTTTATGTTTTCTTGTAGAATGATATAAAATAAATACTATTTATTTCTTAAAAAATGTAGTTGTATTGTAACATTTTTCATCCAATTGTTAAAATTTATTTTAAAAATATTAACGAATTTAATCCATAAAATACAATAAAATTTTAAAATATTTATTTAAATTTTATGTTTGAGTGAATTTTTTAGAATTTTACGAAAGAAATAAATATTTTCATGAAGAGAAAAAAATTATAATTTTGTTGAAAATATCTATTTCGTTTAAAGTATTAAAAAGGTTAAATATTGTTTTTAAATAAAATAAAAGAAAAATTAGTAAAATTATATTACTATTAATCCAATTTATTCCATTTTAATCAATTTCATATTTAATTTTAAAATAAAACACTCATAATTGTGAGATTTGTTTCCTAGGAAAACCATTTTTTATGTCACTTTTGTAGGTTTGATTGTAAATTAACTTTGTCCAATTATGTAATTTAAAATTTAGTAAAATTGATTCAATAATTATAATGAGGATAATTAATATTAGTTAATATGTTTAATTTAATTTTAATTGATATTTTATATTAGAACAGTAAAAATTATTAACCATAGTTAAGCTGAAAATGTGGTGTTGTGTATTAATGAGCTTGTGTTAAAATTAATTTTTAAAATAATAATGTTTTTTAATAAATTAGAAATAAAATTTTGAATCACATTGTTGAGATTATCTAATAATACAAATTTTATTTCTAGCATGAAGGGAAAACTTTCCAAGCTAAATAAAAAAATAGATACCATGTGGAAAACTAAAATAGTAAAGTTAAGTAAAATAATATGTTAAGTAATATTAGTTTTAAAACATCATGTTTTTTTTGGGAGGTGAATATAAAATATATATTCCCTGAATTCCAATAATTATCAATTTTTAGGCACATGTGGTTATATATATTTTCCATTATTGAATTGTTTTGGGTATTTAAAAAAGTGCCACTCCACCTAAATAATAAAATGGAACTTTTTACCCTCACTTATTCACGCATATTAATCCCTTTAGCATGGACAGAAAAAGAAGAAATGCATCCCCTAATCCCTATAAATTTTATAATTATTATATTCTTCCCAATATACCAACATTATGGTGCTTGATATGATATCTAAAAGCTAGTTTTCAAACGATATGGTAATTGTCTTCAATAGTCTCTTTCTTATCACTTATTCTCTTACCAACTTCATTAATATATTAATAATTAAAATATAATAACACCAGTATATACTATATGTTGAGGTGTTATTATATTGAATTCATAATCAATATTTATCTCCTACTCCATCAAATGGGAAAAAACTGTTGATCATGTGCATGGATAACTATAACCCCACAAGCCGATGTAATTCATTTTCCATCATCACCTATCATGACTGTATATAATGATGTATTTAATATATCGACATGATATTTATGTAATAAAAATAGTTATTAAATTATTGTATCATTTATTTCATCTTAATTTCTCTTCCCTGGGAATAAGGGAACATCGCTTGTGTGTGTGGTGGACTACTGCCTCATGTAGCGATGTGATTCATTTTTTAATTAGGACATTGAAGGTAATAATGATAAATTATATTGAAATATAATATATATATTTCATAAAAATAACTCTATAAAGGTGATTTATTATATACCATCCTTCCATTCCTTCCATCATGAAAATGGAATCAACGTTCATGCATACGTACAACCTACCTTCTCCAAGAACTATAAAATTCACCTTATATCTCTTAATTTTCAGGACTACTATGAAAATATATATAATAAATATACATTCCAATTATATCATATTTAAAATTCTTAGGATGATTGAAACATGATCAAATTTAAAGGAACAAAACTACCAAACCAAAACATACATTGAGAATGATGTAGTTTTCACCAAAAACATGATTTTAACATGGAATTGTTAATAAATGGGTAATAAACAGTTATAGGTAAATAATATATGGTATGATACATAGGATTATATTACTTTAATATATTTATAACAAAAATATTTTTATTATACATGAGGTTCAAACCTGTATGAAGGATGTTGAGACTTTAGGTATGAGGTGTTTTATCAAATTTCATTCTTTGGGACATGTGTTTTATTATGAACATATATTATTTTATTAGTTTTATATATATAAAACATTCCATTTTATATCATGAAGTTTTTTTTAATTATACTTAATTATTAATTTAATTATATTCATTTTGTGGGTTTAGGATTCAATAGTTACCAAAAGATATAAGGGATTTTGTCTAAAATTGTCTTCTTCGGGACATATGTTAGGTTATGGAGAAATCATAATTTATGAGGTGTATATAAAAAAATTATATTTACATCATGAATTTATTTATTATAATAATATTTGAATTTTTATTTAATGTTATTATCTAATGGTTCATACGATTAAAAAGTTACTAAAGCACATAAGAAAAGTTTTCCTAAAACTGCATTTTTAAAACATATGTGATGTTTTGCACCTAACTTATTTTTTGAGTTTTAAATACAAAACATTGGAATTTTATATTATTAATTATTTTTTTCTTATTATATTTTTATTTAAATTAATTATTTCTCGGGGCTCAAAATTTTACATACACCAATGCATGTAAGGAAATTTTTCTGTCTTACTTTTATTCTCATGGGATGTATGCTATATTTTCCACTTGTTTCAGTAATATGCTGTATATACATCCCATTATTGTATTTTATGATTCCTCTCATAAAAATTAATTGATATAAATATCCAAGTAGTGTTTTTTTCATGGGGATTATGATTCAAAAGGTTACAAAGTGGTTAAACTTTTAATTTTCAATCTCATTTTTTATCAAGATTGTTTATGATTATTCTTCCAAAAATGAAATATTACAATATTACTATCAATAAACTCATGAATTTAATTATATGAAGGTTATTTCCTAAAAATATGTGTTTCCCTTTCATTTCCCTTTTTTTTTCAAGGTTCTAAAACAATATTTTTAAGGATAACCAAATTTATTTATGTCATCGATCAAATAAAAGTTTTCTTAAATATCCTTTTTTTTCTCAAAAATGTTTTAACGATATTTTTTATCGTATAAAAAAAGGAATTTGTGTTAAAAATTTTGACAATTTTAACTCTTTAAAAAATTGAAAAGTAATATTCTTTTAATTTTCTAAAGAATACCAATTTTTCATTTATAAAAAATGTGAATGAAATATTTATTTTTACATGTACAATAATTATGATATTTTCCGTCATCATAACCACAAAATGAATAAAATATTCCACTAAAAATTTTCAAGGTTATTTTCAGAGGAATTGTTTTTAATATTTGGGATGTTTTTTATTTAAAATTAATTATTTCTAAAATAAAATGATATTTTTCTCAATAAATGTTACATCTAATATTTCAAAATAATTTTACATCAAAGATGTTACCGTTTGATGTCAGTACATATTTACTAGTGATAAAACTCAAGGATATCCTTTTAATTCATTATATAGATTATTTATGTTGGCAAAAACCCAAAATTTTGAATAATATTTTATTTTATAAAAATGTTTGTCTTACTATGTCATAATCAAAAAAAATATACAATTATAAATAAAATGTGAATATAATGTTTTTAATATTATATGACCATTGGAATGAATAATAATTTTTATCATTATAAATATTATTTATAAATATAAATGATAATGGACAATTAATGTAGAAATAAGAGTAGAAGGAATCATCTAGTAGACATGGTACTTACAGATCCCATTTATTAGAGCTTGAGAAGGAGGTTATATCAATATCCATTACTCTCAACCAAGCCCAAGCCAAGCTGCAACATGTGAATCCTCAACGAAATTACCTACAGGAGAAGTTCAAGTTGATAGAAATCACTACTCATGAAATGTTGTCTGATCCATCTCAGTATTCTATCACCATTTTACACATTACCCTTAGGTCATATTCAAGTGTAATAAGGGGTTATGTAATGAGTGCTTACTTTGTGTAATCCATTTGTATAAAAAAAATTGTTGTTATGGTAAAATAAACATCATTTTTGAATTTTAAACTTCAAAATTAAAATATAACGAATTCTCAACATTTTCCTAAGATGTTTCATATAATTGATGAATATTGAAAAACGGAGTATTTCAAAATATGTTTAATACATTAAATAATTGATACTGTGAAATGGTTTTCAAAAAATAGACATATATGGTTATGATTAGTAAGAAATTTAGAGTATGATAAGATCAACATAATTTTTGGTAAATAGTGACTTATAAATAATAATATTACTCTTATGAATAGTAATATGACTAATATAATATTAACCGTATTTGAGGATGTATAAATATAATTTAGGAATCTTGAATGGTAATGTTATATAATAGTATAAGTAAATATCTTTTTTAGAAATTATTGGTTTTGCATTAGTATTTATAAACTAAATAGTGTATTTAATTAAAAATTATATTTATCATATTTTTAAAAAAATTCATATAAAGGATTTAATTTTTGAATTTTGAACATCAATATATTATTAGGGTGAATTAATGAATTATTTAAAAAATGTTTTGTTTTTTGATGAATAGTAAAAATATTGTTTTTTTGATTTCTCGGTGTGTTTTATGACATCATAATAATGCAATACATAATTTATAATTATGAATGACTAATGTGGATTATAATATTACATAAGGTGTCCTAAGTAGCCAAAACCATGGGAAAATACCATGGGATAGCCTTTGGTTTTTCAAATACCACCGATGAGGTGTCCTAAAAAATTAATTAAAAATTCCCTTTATTTTAACATAAATACCAAGACATTAGTTCATTTAATTTCGATAAAAATTTATCATCCATGAATTTATGCCAGTTAATCATACCATTTAGTCCTCTAAAGGTGTTCAAAATCCCTCTTGGTCATGATCATAGTGTTTTAGAAGTTACTCTTCATGTTAATGAAATTCTCAACTTCTATTTTCCATTCATGTTTTCTTTTATGTGGTGTGTGTTTCAAATTTCCATACCATGTTATTATTTCAATTTAATTCTATCAGTTTAGTGTATTATGAGTCCTTTATGAATTTTTTACCTATATCTTCTTTTTTTAATGTTTTATAAAAATATATTTCATACTAGTTATTCTGCAGAATTTTCACCTCAAAATCCCTCTCTTTTATTCATGAAAATCTTTTATATTATTTATGTGAATAAAAAAATCTCTTTAATTTACAAGGGTATTAATAAATAAATAAATATGACTTATTATAATTAGGAATTAACATACATGAAACCCTCATTCCATTTCTGTGGGTTATAAATGACATAATGATCTGGTTTTAAGCACTTTTTAAAAAGGGCATGATTTTGATATGAAAATAATTTCTTTTATTCTCTATGTGATATATATAAAATGTTTTATTATGATCTATGTGGATTACATGAAAATAAATAAATATTAAGGATTTTCCCTAATAGTTCTCCAATTCAATTGGTAATGATATTAATCCATAGTGATGATAAGTTTTAGGATTCCCTGGTGAATAACCTTGGTATTTTTTGACATCTTAGGGATGGACCTTGATGATATGATTATGAATGTCTAAATTAAATTTTTTTGACACATTTCAATGTCATTATTCTAATTATTATATTTATCTTATACATATTCCTCATAAAATTATGAAATTCCTCTTGATATTATTGATATTACTCAATTTTACATGTAAATTATTTAAGTTATTTTCTCTTACAGGGACTTCTAACCACCCTTTCCTTTTATGTATGTCCACAGGTTATGAGATGCAGTAATTATACATATGATGAAATTTTAATTAATCTATTCAATTGGATTAAGATAAATTTCTTTGTTTTTAGGTATTATGTACCTTATTTCCAAGACAATAGATGTTAAAAATCATCTGTTTGTTAAATGTAATTAAAAGTTATCAAATAAAAAAGAGGGATTCCATAGTAGGTAACAAAGGACAATTTAGTTACTTTTTTAAATTAAGATTTTAAATGTTTAGGATGAAACCTAATGAAAATATTTAATATAATAAAACATCCTAGTATTTTGGGGTAATATCAACCTAGTGGTTTCCAAACAAATAAATCATCATCTGTATATGAACATGTGGATATTACATTGGTATAGAAGTATCTTGGGGTAGACCACCAAACAACTGCTTCGATCTACACTTAAAAGGGAATCAGTGCATGATTACAGGCCTTGGTACGATCTTGGTTTAACAATCTTAAGGGATATGTTTGGTAAATCAAGAGCATTTTACGATTCATTATGAAGGATTTATCGAGAAATGTAATTTTCGTTAATGAAATATGTTTAAGAATAATGTTTTAAGACATAAAAATCCGTTATAGTTAACATATTAATAAATTAAATAAATTTCTAACTAAGGTTTTATTATTTTAGTTAAGGGTGGAAAATAAGAGGAACCGTGAAAATGGTGTCCGTAACAGACTATGCACTGACAGTCCTCTAATGGAATCCTAAATTGAACCATTCATGAGAATGATGAAACAACTAACTCAATTTATTGGAAATAACTTGAATCAAGCTGATAGAACAATTTCACTCCGAAGGTAACAAAATTTTATTCTGTCCTTTATGAATCAAAGGCCACTTAGGTTTAGTGGATCTATAGACCCATTGATTTCATAATAGTGGATAAGCTCTATAGAAAATATCTTTTCCAAACTCCTTTTTTCAGAATAAGAGAAATTCAGACTGGATATTTATAGTTTAGAGGGAAAATCAGATAAGTGGTGGGAACTAATTAAACAAATGATGCCAAGATGGGAGATTAATGGTTTGGAGTGGGAAGAGTTCATAGGGATCTTCATCAATAAGTATTTACTTTGCTCGATGAGAACAAAAAATGAAAAAGGAATTTCTCAAGAAAAAGTAAAAGGAAAATGAATATGTGTGAAGCTGTGAGATGAAAATCACAAAACCTTCCCATTACACCTCAATATTGGTCATGGATCCATATGGGAAGGTTGATAGATTTTTTAGGGGAATAAGACCTCATCAGTGAATGAATCTAGCCAACTGATATAATGATAGCTATGATGAGATCATGAAGAGTTCTATGATAGTCAAACTGGATTCCAATGCTTCAAGTGTAGACAACTTGTTCACTTTTCCAATCACTATCATAATCTGATGTCAGTGGAGGGGAATCACCATCATCCTTAACACAGGACAAGAGAGCAAGGTCATGTTTTTTCTATCCTGATGGTTGAAGTCGAAGCTCCAAATTACATAGTGGTTAGTAATCTTGTTTTTATCTCAGAGATTTCTAGTATTTTATTTGATTTTGTTTATAATCATTCCTTTATTTATTCCAAGTATTCATACAAATTATAATCAACCCATGAATTTAAAAAAGAAGATTTATATTCAAGAGTCTTGGCTGGATTATCCAAGCATCATCAGTTTTTAGAAACTATAGTATTTACATTAGTTAGCACACACTAGTCACAAATATCGTAGTCATCCCCATGATAGAATTCGACGTTATAATAGGGAGGAATGGCTCTCAATGTATAATACAAAGATCAAATTCATAAGCATTGAAATATATGTATTCTTGAATGGACAACCAACATATTTTATTAAAGGGGAAATATCTCTACCTGAGTTTTTTCTAGAAGCAGTACCAAACTCCTTCTTTATGGAATTGATCAGTGAAGATGAAGAAGGAAATAAAAATATAAGTATATAGAATTTCCCCATCATTCAGGAATACATAGACATATTTTTAAAGAAGTTACCTATAACTACACAAGAAAGAGAGGTAGAGTTCTCCATTTAACTCATACCTAGATCTCATCTGATACCAAAGACCTCGTATAGGATGGAAAATGTGGAGCTCGAAGAATTAAAGAAACAACTCCAAGATCTTTTGGATAAAGGGTTTATTTGACCGAGTGTGTCTTCTTTGAGAGTTTAGGTTTTATTTAGGAAGAATTATAGATCAACAAAGATATGAATTGATTATAGGGAGCTGAATGGGGTAAAATTAAAGTAAAAATACCCTCTTATAATAATTTATTACTTGTTTGGCCCGCTTTGTGGGGATCAATTCTTCTCCAAGAATGATCTTTGTTCTGGTTATCATCAATTGAGGGTAAAGAAAAAATATATTTAAAAAAAATACTATCTGATCAAGATATGGGCATTATGAGTCTGTTATTATTCCCATAAATTGAATAATGTTCCTGCAATTTATATGGATTAGATGAGTAGAGTCTTTATGGAATAACTTGATAACTTTGTGCTAGTTTTTATTGATGATAAATTGATATATTAAAAAATTCAAGAGGATTATGAAGATCATCTAAATTTTATATTGAAAACTTTGAGAGCTGAGAGGTTCTTTGGAAAGTTTATAATGTGTGAATTTTGGTTACAACAAGTTTCTTGCTTGGGGTACATTTTAATCAATGAAGAAATCTTAGTTGACCCTAAAAAACAATGTTTGAAGAGGAGTGGCCTCATCCTACAACCGTAACTAATATTTTTAGTTTTATTGGTTTAGAGGAGTATTATAGAAGGTTTTTGAAAAAAAATTATGACTTTCTAATCTATTAATAACGATATGTAAAAAATGGGTTAAGTTCATCTGGACAAAGGAGTGTAAGGATGGTTTATAAGAGCTAATGAATAGATTGATTACTACCCCTATGTTAATTGTTCCCTCAATCAGATAAGGATTCATTAGTTATCAGCGATGCATCTCTAAAAGTGCTTTGTGTTCATCCTCATGCATAATGACAAATTCGTTTCTTATTCATCTCGATAGTTGAAGCCACATGAGCAGAATTATCCTATGTATGATCTTGAGATGGTTGCGGTTGTTTTTTCTCTAACGATAAAGAGGAACTATATTAGTTGTGTGAAGTGTGATATTTAACATGACCCTCAAAGTTTGAGGTATATTTTCATGAAAAAATAATTGAACATGAGACCTAGAAGATGGTTGGAACTTATTGAATACTAATATTTTTCAGTTCATTATCACCCTAGAAGAGCAAACAGTCTCAGTGATGCATTAAGTATGAAAGACCCTCTTGGTTTTTAAATAACCTGGATTCAAGGTTATATATTGGTAAAAGAACTAGTAAAACATTACATGATAATTGTATGGGAAGCGAAATCATTAAACCTATATCAAATTATTTCTCAACCATCATTACTATTAAAGATCAAGATAGCTCATAAAGAATATCATGCGTTTTAGAATATGTTTGAGGCTATGTAGAATGGGAAGCCTCTTATGTTAAATATTGATCTAGAAGGTGTACTAAAATTTTGTACAAGAATATGAGTTCCATATATTCCAGAAATAAAGAAGGATCTGATGGATGACTCTCATAGATCAACATTCTCAAAACATCCTGAAATCATTAAAATTTATAGGGACCTTCGTGATAATTATTGGTGGGATAACATGAAAAGTGAGATTACTAACTAAAATACAAGGAGCCTGGGGTGTCAGTAAGTGAAGGCATATATAAAAATTTCTAATGGGGTATTAAAACCAATACCTATACCATCATATAAGTGTTACAATATAACCATAGACTTTTTCATTGGTTTCCAAAAAAACATTCAATAGAAACAATGTGATATGGTATTTAGTGGACAGTCTCACCAAGATTGTGTATTTTATCTCTATTATGGAAGATTTATATCTTGAAAAAATTTCCAGTATTTATGTGTGGAAGGTGCTAAGTATTCATGGGGTAACACTCTACATTGTATCTAATTGTGACCCAATGTTCAAATAAAAATTATTAAGAAATATTTAACATTCTCTGAGTATCGAATTAAATTTCAGTACGACCTGCCATCCTCAAACCGAGGTCCAATAAAAATGGATTATTCAGAAACCCAAAGACAAATTGAGAACATGTTAAATGGAATTTAAGGATGGATGGGATAAAAATATTCCATTTGTTGAGTTTTATTACCACAATAGCTGCCATTCGTTAATTCAAATGTCACCCTTTGAAATTCTATAAGGAATACGATATAAAACTCCAACTTATTGGGATGTAGTTGGTGAGAAAATAATTCTTGGGACTGATCTTGGGAAAGAGATGATAGAAAATTGATCATGCCATCCAACAACACATAATGTCTTCTAAGAGTTAGCAGAAGATTTATAATTAAATCCATGGAAGGTACTTTGAGTTTATGGTTAGTGACAAAGTATTTCTTCAAATTCATATTGGAATAGGGTCATGTGGTTTGGGAAGAAGGGGAATCTCATTCCTAGGAACATTGGTGCCCTTGAAATCCTTGATCGCGTAGGACCATTGGTCTATAGACATTCAATTCCTCCAAATCTAGAACAAGTTCATGGTGTTTTCCATGTATCTCTCTTAAAGAAGTACATACCTCACCATTCGCATGTAACAAATATGAAGGGGGTACAACTAGAACATGATCTCTCTTATGAGGAGAAGCTGTGGGAGATCATGGATCATATAGAAAAGGATCTACACAACAATACTACCACCTTGTTAACATTTTTTGGATGAACCAAAAATATGAAGAAGCCACATGGAAATAAGAAGAGGCTCTGAGGAATAAGTACCTAAATTGTTTCACTTTTGAGGGATTGAGTTGAAATTTGGAGGGTAAAATTTTATAATGGGGGAATAATGTAAGGAACCCAAATTTTGAAAAATATTTTATTTCTGGATCATTTATGTCTTACTATTTCATTATCAATAATTATATATAATTATAAATGATATTTTACTATTAGGCTTTGACGGTTTTATGGTCATTGATTATTTTGACCATTAGAAACAATAATAATTTTTAATGTTATAATTATTTATTATAAATAAAAATGATAACTAATGATTATTATAGAAAGAAGATTTTATGGCCACATCCAATAAACGCGGGCCATATAAATCCCATTTATCGGAGCTTCAGAAGGAGATAACATCAATGTCCTTGGATATGGACCAAGTCCAATCCTAGCTTCAACATGTTAATATTGACCAAAATAGCCTATGAGATAAGTTCAAGTTAATAGAAATCACCACTCAGGAAATGTTTTCTGAGCGGCCCCAAGATTCTGTCACCATTGCACACTTTACCCTTAGTTCATTTACAGGTGTAATAAGGGGTTATGTAACGATTCCTTAGTTACTATTTGTAATCCATTTGTATAAATAAAATGGTTGTTATGGTAAATTAAAAATAATTTTTTAATTTTAAATGTCCAAATTAGTATAGAATGATTTTTAGTATTTTTATAGTGTGTTTTATAATACTGATGAATATTGAGAAACACAATATTTTAAAAATATTTTTTATACTTTAAAAATTTGATACCGTGGAATGATATTTTATAAATAGACACATATGGTTGTGATCAGTATGAAATATAATGTCTGATAAGATCAAATTAAATTTTGGTGAATAGTAACTTTTGAATAGTAATATTACTCTTATGAATATTAATATAGACAATGGAATAGTAACTTAACTTATGGAAGTATTAATATAATATATGCATCTTGAATGGTAATATGATATAATAGTATAAGTAAATAATAGTTTTAGAAATTATTAGTTAAGTATTAGTATTTTTCTATCACATAGTGATTTTACATTAAAATTTAATTTCATACATTTATAAAATTATTTTCATAAAATTGAGTTCATTTTTGAATTCATAACATCGATATAAGGTTAGGGTGAATTGAATATATTTTTATAAAATGTTTTTCCTTCTAATGAATAGTAAAATATTAGTTTTTTTGTTTTTAGTGTCTTTTATGACATCATAATGAAGTAATATTTAATTTTAAATTATTTCTAACTCATGTGGATTACGATATGATATGTGGGGTGACACGTGCGAAAAACCATCGGCAAATACTAGGGTAAATCCCTTGGGGTTTCATTTACCACTAATAATATTTCCATGAAAATTAATTAAAATCTCCCCCTCTTTTACAATAATTACAAAGCAATTACTTAGTTTCTCTTCATTAAAAATTCATCCTCCACAAATTTATACTAGTTATACCTCCCAGGGTTTCCTCCCAAGTTTTCGATAATCCCTCAAGATCATTATCTTAGTGTTTTAGAAGTTACACTTCAATGTTAGGGAATTCCCAACATTTCTTTTCCTTTCAACTTCTCTTTTATGTGGTATGTATTTCAAATTTCCATATCATGTTCTTATTTCTATTTAATTATGTCCCTATAATTTATTGTGGTTCTTTTATTAATGTTTTACTCATTTACCAACATATTTTAATGTCTTATAAAACTATGTTTCATACTGGTTTTGCTGTAGAATTTTCATCCCAAAATCTATCTCTTTTTCAAAAGAAATTCATTTATTTTATCTATGTGAATACCCAATCCTCTGAAATTTATAGTTGTATAAATAAATACATAAAAATTATTATTTTTATTCTATAATTGATATACATAAAACCCTAATTCACTTTCCAAGGGCAATAAATTACACAATGATCATGTTTTCAACACTTTTTAAAAACACCATGATTTTGATATGAACCCCATTCTTTTATTCTCATTGTGTTATTTAGGATATTTTTTATTATTATATATGTGACTCACATGAAAATAAAGTAAAATTAAGGGTTCTACCTAATTTAATTCTGATATATTGGGTAAAAAATTAATCTCTAGAGATGATAAGTTTTACAATACCTTGGTGAATAAACTTTGTATGTTTTATGGCACCTTGGGGATAAACCTTGGTGATATTCTTATGAATTTATAAATTAAATTTTTTGGTCACATTTTAATGTTATGATTCATTTTATTTTTTTTATTAAATTACACTTATTCAATCCTTTATAAAATTTCTCATGTTCTTATTGATATTGGTCAAGTTCACATGTAAATTGTTTCACTTATTCTCCCTTAATTATGCCTTTTTCTCACCCATTACATTGATGTATGTCCCAAAGTTATGAGATTTATTAAAATTAATTAGGATGAAAATTTCAAGAATCCATTCAAAAGGATTAAAAAATGTTATATGTTTTCATGTATTATGTAATTATTTCCAAGACACTGGATTTTAAAGATTCTCTTTTGTAAAATATAATGAAATGTAATGTAATAAAAAAGGTAGGATGACATAATGTTTATTATGAAAATATATTTATCAAACCGATTCATTTTCCAAGGGTTATGATGTTATTAATTTATTAAATGTTTATGAATCCCATTTCCTTTAATGGGTTCTGATATGATGAATGTTCTATGATATTATAGAATGCATATGTATTTTTTTCATTAGATGACATGTGCGACCCATATTTCCCTATAATGTGTTGTGAAAATATTTATATCTAATGAGATAAATAGGAATGTAATGGCATGTTAAATCAATCTAGTAAGGGAATGTGTCCACTATGATGTTCTCTAGAATGAACATTGACTACTATTATGGTTTTGGGATTAAAACAACTACAGTATGATTGTTTTGTAAATTATCCTTTCATAAAATGGAAATGATTTTCTATTATTATGTGTATGTGACAAATATATGTCCTATAATAATTTTCTACTTTCATGGATCTCGTCTTTTGATTCCATTATTAGATATGTCATATGATTATGCATGATATATGACATGTAACATATTTAGAATCATAAATAGACTTGGGTTTGAACATTGTATGTTTTATTCATGTTCTCATACCCTTATTATTATCATATTCTTTAATATGATCATAGATTTATATATCTCATAATTTCCCTTAAAAAGAATTTATGCTCACCAGTTCATATGTTTCCTTTACCCATGTTACGAAGAAGGGGTTTAAGTATGTTATGTAAATAATCATTACTAAATGGGGAGATCTTTGTGGGTTACATTGAAAATCCTTCATGAATTAAGAAGAGTTAAAATTTAGTCTTGATAGAAATTTATACTATATGTTTCATAGGAAAGTATTTGTGAAATGTATTAAATATTAATTTAAAAAGATGTAATATTTAATTATACAAATCATAGACTACTATAAAACCACTAAATTGGAAAGTATAACAGAGTTCAAGAAAACATCCCATGTGTGTGTTTACATCCAATTTCGGTATCCTAATGGATTGAATTTAATTATAGATAATTTTAATGATAAATACCATTAGGATAATGTTATTTAGAATAAATATTATCATAAGGATTCTTGGTTATACCCATATTCTTTAAATTAAACCACACTCAATGTTCATTACCACAACTATTCCATATTTACGACTTGTTCCAATTCATTGATTTGATAAATTCCACCATGTACCCTTATTTATTTTACTTCCATAAAATATTTTCAATGTCAAGGTATTCTTTAAAATTATTAATTATTGATTAGTATATTTTTTATGGATCTAAATATTTATCCATCAACAATACGAAACATGAAGACCAAAAAATCTGCATAATAAATTTATAAAACATGAGAATAAAAAGTGGGTGATGCATATGAATTTTACAAAACATTTTTATATAATAATAATAGTTTAAGTTAGACAAATTTTATTGGGGTTTAAATTTACATTAATTATTTTTCAGTATTTTTTTGTATTTTTATAATTTTTAGTTCATTTTATTATAATATTAGTTATTATTATTAAGATTAGATATTATTATTTTTATTTATGTAATATTAATTGTAGATATTATTAATAATTTATTATCAACTAATAATATTAATTTTATTTATGTAAACATTATATTATTATCATTATTATATATGTGGGTGTGTGTGTGTATATATATATATATTAGTTTCTCATGGGTAAAATTACATTCAAACCTACACACACTATTCACAAGAAGGCTAGAATGGGAGGTTATATCCCCACAAGGGATAACCAACCCAACAATCAATTTAATCACATCGATATTATCACCTGAACTCATAGTGGACATGAATCCCATTATGTGGCCCAAATGACCATCATAGTATCTTGATGTCCTAGTGCATTGTCAATCCTCAATCATCATGCTAGCCTCACAAAGTCTGTTCCATTACTCAATCACCCCTTACCCACGTCATGGGACATGCTTTCATCACTTCCTTTAAACATCATCATTAGTGAAATCACCTGCATAGTGCTATAATAGTATATGTGCCCATCATACCTTCAATCCAGATCCTTCTGAATGTAGAGGCTAGCAGCTGAGTACCAATTATCCACATCATTTTATATATATATGCCTGTAATTTAAATATTTGTAGTTATAGTTAAATTTATTACTATTATATCTATTTTTGTAAATTATTAGGATTATGTATAATTTTAAATATTATTATTATATTTATTATTGGTATATATAATTATCACAAAATATATGTTTCATTAATTATTATATATTTGGTCACACTCAATAATTTTATTTATTTATTTATTTAATATAACTATGTATTTGATTTTATATGCCTTTTGTATGATTTTTAATTTAAATTTTATCTTAATAATAATATTATTATTTACCTAATATATATATAATTTAATATAATATATTTTATTATTATCGGTCTCATCATCATTATTAGCATTGTTTTTTATCATCAACATATAGTACGCCTCAAACTTGAGTGATAAAGGCTGCTACCGCACATCCTCTGGGTTGAGGGTTTGACCCACATTTGTGGTGTATTTTACAAAGTACTGTAATATGGAATATAATAACGTGTTATTTTAGTAGGTACTCTAGTGTTTATTAATTGTGTAAAAACGATACTGTAGTAGTTGTCTTATTCAAAAAAAATGGACCTTTGAAACCTGAAATTGGGCCTTTGGGTGAAAACGACTTTAGACCATCAAATAGTTTTTTATCATATTTTTAAAAATTGTCATTGGAAAACTATTGACTGGGTCACCCCATGGTGGGGGTTTGGTCTATCCTTGGGAGCCCTTGGGTGTGTGAGATTTTTTATTGGCTGATAACCACCAAGTCCATTAATAAACTATTATCATCATATTTTCTTATACATATATATAAATGAATAAATATGGGGTGTAGGAAATTTACCTTATTTGGGACGATGGGAGAATAACTCAATGCATGGTGAACCGTATGGGCTTCTATCTGTAGGAAAGAAATCCACTATCCACTACATCAATTACCAACCCAAATACTACAACCCAAAGTCTAGTACTCCAAACTCTACCAACACCAGGAGAGAAAGGGTAAGAACCAAACTCAACCATCATAAAAAATTATCACATAAAACTCTACTTTATCCAACCATTATTGTACTCCTATAATCTAGTAATGTTCATCCTCCGTATTAATTATATTCCCCCACTAGAGTTTACTCCCACACACTTGTTATCAATTCTCTCTAGTTAATCACCATCAATTTATAACCCTATTTTTTTATTCATGTGAAACACTCCCACCATTATAGCCAGCCCTTAGTACAAATACCATATAATACACTATTATTTGGATATTCGTTGTAATAACCCAAGGAATTTTTTAAGGTTTTTGGATTTTTTTCAATAAATATATGAGAATAATTGAGAAGCATTAAAATTTATTAAGTTGTTTTTGAGTTTCTTGGAGATGATTTTTGGATGTTATAATAGATCCAACATAAATAAAGTAGTTTTCCTAGGTTCCTATGGTAAGGCTTTAACAAACATTCTTCATAGAAACAGGGTGTCATAACATGACCATAGAGTGTCCAAGTGTGACACATGTTCCACAGCCCTACATTAGAGAGTGAAGGGTTTTGGGTAGGGTATGTAATTCCATTGAGTCCTTGTCTCGATGAAAAATAATTTTTCCAAGAATGAGTTAGTATCATACGGTGTGATTACCTAAGGAAACCCTATGAATGGAAAAAATTTTAAGATGAATTATAGAGTGGAAAATATTATGATGGTAGTGACTAAAACTAGGGTTATACAACAAATATCATAGGGTTGGTACAACCTCAGATCCTAGGGAATGTTTTGATGGGTACATTATAAATCCCACTTAAATATACTGTATTCCCTAGGTGTCTATGATTTGTGTTTAATATCCCTTCTTTGTAGTTTATAATCTTTGCTATGTGAATAGATAGTTTCATGTTGTGATGCATGTTAACCATCACAAAGTCTATAAATACAAGGGTTTGGGAATTGTATATATGTACCATGACTCCCCACCCTACCACAAATCCTTTTCATTGCATGTGTAAGTATCAGACAGTTTGATTTCTCAAAAAAACCAGTGGAATGAAAATAGTGTATGAGGAATCCCATATTAGAATATATTATGATGGTAGAGATTTTTTTGGGGTCCTATAGTTCCATGTTTGTTTTAATAAATTTTGAGTTTATATGTAATATCTAGAAAAATTGAAAATTAACGTAATATATCTCATAATATAATATTATAAAATTTTTAAGGAGTTCACACAATGATATATATGATCTATATAGTGATACATAAGTATAAATCTAAAGGTAATTGTGGTAAATAATAGTAACCTATATTATATGATTGATTAATTAGTTTATACATAAGAATAAATAAAGAATTCGTAAAATTAATCTTGAAAATAAGTATGATAACACATAAGAATTTATGTAATACATAATATGCAATAAGGAACATGTAATATTAAATCAATTTATATAAAAAATTTACTTAATTGTTCCCAATGGTATAGAATGATATATTATTGATCGTGAATATTAAATAGATGACTCATCAGAAAAACCATTGATTTATAATGATACGTAAGATCATTTTGGAAGTCATGCAAGATTGAACATGTTTTCTCAGGTGATATGTAATATTAAATGTGATTATTAAATACTATTACTTAGTAAATAAATATCACATTTCTTGTTGAATAATAAGCGATTCAAGTAATTATTGATGTTGGGATGTTAAAAAATAACATTTTCCCACGAGATAAATCTTTACATCTCAATAAGATGAAGCATATGCACATGTGTGAATAGAAAAGAAGTTACTGATTTTATAGAATCATAAAGGAAATAATGATTCCTAGTTGTGTGGAGAATTTAAATAGAATATTTGAGATAATATCTGTATGATAATTTCAGTGTTTCAATTATGAATATTGACTCAATTGATAATGATTGAAGATTGACATTTTCAAGAATATTGTTTGACTAGTTTTAGAGGAAAGAGATCATGTTAAAAATATTTTTGGAGTTTCTATATTATAATTGTAGATAATATTAATTTTATTAGTTTGAATATATATATATATATATATATGAGACAATTGAATTGAATGAAATAAGAATGAAGATAATAGTGAAGAATTATTGAATTGAGAACAATACTAGTGATATGATATTACTATCATGTTCTTTTTGGAATCAAAGTTCTTGAATATGAATCCTATGTTTGTATTAAAGATTCCTAATTCCTGAAGAGAATATTTTATATTAATTATAAATCATTGAGAGTATAAAAGGACATATTTTCATTATTGAATGAATACCCACTATAAACTAGAAGGATGAAGTATAATGAACCTTTTTGAAGAGAAATATATTTCAATAAATTGTTTCAAGTTTATGAATGGTACCTTCGATAATGTAATCACTTTTAGTTATATTGGATATTTGTGCCTAGAAAATGGACCAAATTTTTCATTAATGTAATCACCTGCACCGGGGGTAATCCTTTTATAAATATTTTTTTGTGCTGTTTTTTATTTATATTTCATATAGGGAGGGTGATATTTCATTAGAAGGAGGATCTCATATCTGAATAGATATGGAGGTTTACTTCCAAGTAAAATTTTAAAAATAGTAACACTAATTCACCTCCCTTATATTTCAGTGTTACAACATCAACCACATGGGAACAACACATCCTATCTTAGATGCGGACAACATCCAATCTCTGATGTGATATTTCACACATTAAATTTCTATAGATAACATATAATTATTCCCCCACCATTTCCCACTAAAGTATTATACTTTATCAATTATAAAAACGTCACTTTATTAAGAAAGTTTAGCAATGTGTGTTGTGCATCGATAGAGAAACATAAATATAATTGTTTATATTTAGGGATAGATTATTTCTATATATCAGTTTCAAGGAAAATATATGTTTTATTTTATCAATTGGAGTTTCGTTTAATTCATCATTGGTGGCATGATCTTCTTACATGTGTGATCATTGATTGAAAATTGTAGCGATTCCTTCAATAATAACATACCAATGTACACGGTTTTTAATGGTTGAATGATTATATTATGTAAGATTTTTAAAAATGTGATGATGATTGAATTAATTTTTTTAATTTATATATTTAATTTCATGTTAATTTATTTTTATTTGGTTAATTATATTAATGAGTTATTTTTTAAATTGAGAAATTAATACATTATCTGTTTAACAATAGTGTGATACCATATATGTGATGAAAAATACAATACATACCATACTATTATTATTATCATTGAAAACATGTTAGTTTGACACCTAAATAATCACATGTGGTAAAAATGAACAAATATATATAATGATTTTTGTGAGAAATAGGTCTTGATATATTATCAAAAAAAATAATTCTAAAATGCCACAAAAATAATTCATTATACTATAAAATAATAATTTGGATTGTTTATGATGTAAATTAGAGTATTATCTGACACTATAGGGTGAGAGATTATAATATTTTAATTAAATTATCATTTAGTGATAAAAAATTAATCATTTTTAGATGTAAAAATAAAATTATTTCAATATCATGCACTAGAATAATTTTTATAACTCAAAGACTTCCATATATACTTTTTTTCATTAGTTTCATATTATCTTAGTTTCAGTTTTTTCATTTCATTGATTTATATATTTTCAATTGATATTTTACTAAAACCCCCATTTTTATAATAATTCTTCAAATATTATATCATTAGTTTTTATGCACAATTATCCAACAGGATTGATCATACCACTAATAAAATAGTTATTATTAGTATACTAAATTTATAAATTCATTATACCAGGATGAAACATACAAAAAATAATGTTTCATATCTGAGGAGATTGTTAACATTATGAAATACATGACAGATGGTGATTTAGGTAAATAAAACAAATCATAAGAATAATAAAAAAAACAAAATACATTTTTCTGTGATTTTTATTTATTATAAAATTCAAGACACTCATAAGTCTAGAATGGAATAGTTAGTGCACCAAATTTATAATTAATACCCACCCTACCAAGCCAAAATTCAGAGTATTATTAATTTTATTCACCCATGGATTCTCCAAAAAAATTCTTTTTATTTTAATTATTATCATTCAAATAAATTTCATTATCCATGTAAGAAGACATTATCATACTTTAATATCAGTCCATACACTATGTATGATTATTTTCAAATAAAGTTATATAAATAAAAATATAAAAAACTGAAGATTTATATAATTTATCTAGATTATATGACCTTTTATAGAAATTTAAAAACATGATTTTACAATCTAAAATGAATCTAAAATATACATTTCCATTCACACTATATGATGGGATTCATTTTCACCCTCTATTTTGTGAATATATTGAACCGACTATAGAGAAAACGATTTTACAACGATGGGAGAGATAAATAATATATTTGAACACAAAGAAGAATGTATTTTTAATGTTGTTTCTATAATGAAAAATCGATAAACTAAAACGAGTCAATTATTCAAATTATCCACACTTGAAATCCTAGATAAAAATATTGTTTTTGAGGAAATGTTTGTATAGGTTCCATATGAAAAAGATCCATTTACCAAATTAGAAGATGATTTTATTTTGATTGATCTATCCCATCACACCATCAATGGATATTATTCACTACAATGTGGTTTTCTAATTCCAATAACATTTCTTGAAAATATTAATCCTATCACACACCTTTTCTGATATAATTCTCTACTGGATAATGTGATTTCATATTCCTCACCTATGAGTCCATATGAATTTCCTCATAAATTGAAAATGTGTACCTTTGATTTATATCAACATATATTTTTTATTGATGAAAAAAATAATGGTGTATAATAAAATAAAATTGATACATTTTTTCATTATTATATAGTATGGATGAAAACATAATTTTAAATATAATAGAGTTACCCAATTAGCTTGAGCTCATAGAAATTTCTGTATGCATCATGTTTAATACCACTCCACCTAAATAATCCACAGTGGGAACCAATTATATTTACCTAGGAGCATTCAATGATATTTTGGATGATGAATTGAGTTAGAAATCAATAAATTTACTCATATCACATTACATTGATGAAAACTAATCATGTTACATAATAAACCCACACACGACATTAAATGATATTATTCACAAAAGATGAATAGTAAGGAATCTTGATAAGGTTGTTTCTTGTATTTTTCAAATTCCAAGAATTATTATTCTCTATATTCATTTCAATTTCATCTTCCAAAATTTTGACCATTCTATATGTTTTTTTCACAGGAGGTTTATTCATATCCTTTGTAGACAGGATAGTTTAGTTCATTATTCCCTTTAATATTCAAAGTAGGTTTCAATTTATATATGTGGATAATTATAGGATAACTATATTATAAATATATATGTGAAACACTCTTACTGATGGTGAAAGATATGCATGGGATATGTTTCTATTTAATCTGGTTTAGTATCATCAATATTTAGTTAAATATGAAGTAAACTAATCACTTAAGGGGGAAATACCCTCATTTATTTATTTTTATTTAATTATATTTTTTATACTTTTAGGTGATAAAATGGGTATTCAATCATATATAAAATTATACTCAGACACTAAAATAGATTTTAATTATCCTCATGTATATTTTTCATCATCCATATAGTTATTATATTATGGTTTTTTGGGATATGTTATTGGTATGATTTATCCTTGTGTTTATTTTATATGTTACATCATTTATAGATATCCATGAAGTGAGTAAAATATCATTGAATCTATCTAGAAATTAACCAGGAAGTATTTTAATTGGAACTAGAATTTTATAAAATTAATAATTCCTCCAATTCTATTATAATCCTGAAAAAAATTTAACTTAGGGAGATACCATCTAGATGGACAGATCATCTCAGGATATGTCTAAGAGGGAACCCGCATATCCTATCCATGAAAATTCATGAATGATATATTTTTCTGATCCATTATATTCTACATTCAAATCCTAAATAACACTCACATTATATTCCCTAGCCAGAACATTTGGATTCCCCAAGAGGTTACTGATGATTTCTTGGGTGAAATATACATTGTATATATAATGACTTCTTTAACCAATATATAATGTTCATATAAGAAAAAGTAGAAAGGATATTTAAATTTTCTTGATGGAGAATCCCCTGATGCACATGAGCATATGATATCTATGTACTACCCTTTGAATATAATCTTAACTGTTTTTTGAATTTGAACTACTATGAAATGGATAGAAGTAAATGATTATTTCTATATTTTAATGAATATAAATATTCAAAGACCATTTCACCTAGGTTATCATCAATTTCATGGTAAATGACCCACTATAAAATGTGACCTTAAAAATTCAATGCATTACAACTAGGCACCTCGCCCATAAAAAAAGGGGTGTACGCAGTGTATCATTTAAAAACTGTGACTAATACTCATTAGCTACCCAGTTGAAAACCAATTCAATTAGGAGTAAAATTTATAATGGAGTTTTAACTACAATCTCTCCCTCAGTTGGAACCCATGTATTTCCAAAGGGACCTCACCTTGACCTTATGTAGTAGAGCTCTTCTCAAATAAAATAACTAGGAACCGAATTTTATCATGCCTTAAGTATCATCACTTATTCTTCTAGAACAACTATTTGGGAACCCCATTCACCCATGACACATACATAGCTATCTAAACAATTCCCCTCCAAAAATTTATTAAATGAAATAATATGTTATGAATTCTAGAATGACCCCCTTTGATCAGGTATTAATTTGATAATAGGCATTAATCATCCTATGCGAGACTCACTCTGGGGTTTTCACCCTAACCAATTGGATAATACGTGTTTAAAAAAAATAAAATATTCCCTTAATAAAATGGGACCAATTGTTATTTAATTTTTGAAACCCTTTCTAACACAATATTCTTTTCTTGGATACCCTAAACAGGTCTCTATAGCTTTCATGAATCCGATCAACTTCCTTAAATCCATTCAATGAGTCGAAGACCCAGAGATGCATATAGGCCTCCAATCTAGTGTAAGTCTTCACCCATCCCTATTTGGTCATTCCAACCATGATCTGAATATTTTTTTCCCATGTAGTTAACAATACAATTGAGGTGGATATGCTTATATGGGACTTTAATAGGGAGTAATACCTAATCATGTACTTGTTGATGATCTTATCCCTGGCCCATCAATGAACCATACAAATAAAGGCCCTCTAATCATTGTAATCACTAAACCTAAATTTACATAAGTTATGTATCCATTTGAACAAGAATTGGTCTTTTATGCGTAATTCCCACAATTAAAATCTATAAGAATAATTTAACTAGTTTTCCTATCCACATAAATTTAAATTGAATAACATATATTCCATTCTACATGATGTAAACCTTCTTGGAATAAATACTAGTCATATAAACATAAAATATATGACATTATGGTTATAGTTGTATAACCTTAAATGTTGAATCACGGTCTTGGTATGATGAACATAATATCCACATCATTAGTACTGGATTCAAGACCTTAAAATGCACATCATTATTCATGGATGAAAACCATAAAATGCACCAAAATGGTCCTTTTAACATACAATAAAAGGTATAATGGGTCTTATTAATAAGAACTAATATGCATGGGTTATATTTCTCATTATGGGGATATATAAGAAGACCGTAGTGTCGACTTAATCCCAACTCCACAATAATAACCACATCGATGGATGATGAAAAATTCGTTAGTTCGTAGTTGTGTGTATTTAAGACAATGTGTAACAATCCAACTAGAGAAATATTGGGAACCTTTGATATATTTTAACTTTCAAATTAATTAATGGTAGTGATTAGTCAATATCATATCAAAGTAAATAGTAATTGTTACTAGGAATTATTTCAAAACTATTTATTAAGTATATAAGATTGTCATGGACTGGAAATAAAACCCCTTAGGGGATGAGTCAACATTCCCACCACTAAACCAATAAGAAAACAAATTTTTTGATGGAATATTACAATGATAATTTTACTTTATTAACAATATCCATAATTAACCTAACTTTTATAGGAACATAATGCATAGAGAAATTAAAACCGTGAACATGATATGAAATACTTCACAGATGAGATTGATCAAATGACGATTTATTTTTTTTCTTGATATGAAACACTCAAGGAATGATACACCGAGGCCCCGCATCGGTGAAAAGTAGGACAAGAGAGACACCCCAAACCAACATTAAATAGGCCAAGGGATGGTGACTAGTACTAAGTAAGAATATCTCATATGATGGAGGCCTCCTCCAAAATTACATGTACACATGCACACATCTCCCTAGAACAATGCAGGGATAATAATAAAATTTTAAACCTTGGGAGTGAAAGAAAATTCATTCAATAACCTCGATATAAACATCATATTACAATAAAAAATCCATTTATAAAATATGGGAAAATACATGGCCCACCAATACAAAGTAACCCAACCCAAATAAAATCCCATGTATAAAATGGAGATACCTGTTCAAGATCTGGGTAACTAACCACAATACATGGCCAAATTATATTGTTATTACAAAGATCCACCATTATATTCAACCAAAATATCCAAAATCTATATTTCAACTGTATAAGGTATGAAATGTGGTGGTAAATCCCATATTGGGGTGAGATTATACAAACTCAATATGAAATTAAAAATCATTAGGAGAGAAATAATCATAATATAGTACGTTCAAAAAAAAGGGGGAAGAAAACCAAACAATAAACATTCTCATAAAAAACCATAAATGAGGAGAGTGGAATATTATTATTCAAAAAAATCTAGGAAATGTGTGTCTAACCACATATTGAAGAGACAATGTTATGTTAATGCTAGTATCCAAATACAAACCACAACATTTTTACTAGTGGGCCCGCATCCCATTGGGTGACACCCCTATAAAGGGAGTAATAAAATATGTTGTAAAAATATGAAAAAACTCATGAGAATAAAATATAGGGATAATGCATTATTTCATGATTCCTCAATCGAGGGACCACTAAATCCAGTGTAGGACATCCCCTCAATAAAATAACAAGGAAGGGGAAGTATAGACTATACAGATAAGGGACTCACACATAAATGTGTGTGGTGAGTAAATTAAATAAAAGTAAAAGATATAGGAAACCAATACCATGGGAGAAGGTCCTTTAAATTGGGGAGTACTGATCCCAATGTCAACTCTCATGATTACACTCATGTATCAACATCATCTGACCACGATGGAAGAAATTAACCACCTATGAAATATCACACCACATCTTAAATTCCCAAGTAAAGGCCACTATTTCCTCCCATTAAAAATAACACTAAAAAATGAATACAGTATATTTCAACTATAATTCTAATATAAGAGATATGGAAGATATAACTTGTTGGAAAAATTAAATTTTGTGTTCATCTTTAGAAAACCGTGTGTGTGCCAAATCCAAACTCTATCCATGTCTACCTTCCAATCATAGAACGTAAAATCCCATATACATGAAATGTATATTGAGAAACACGGTATTTGGGGCCACTCGTGGTCATAGTCATTCCATTATTTAAACACTGATTAAATAGATGTATAGATCTATATGGTGTGTCTGTATAAGGATGTGAAATATCTGACCACCAAGGGTCTTGGGTTTGTTCTCCATGTACATGGCTCGATTACCCGAGTAGTACCACATGGAGTGTGGGCTCAACCAAATAATGTGTGATATTTAAATTGGAATCAAAGTTATAGAGGTTGAATAAGGAAAACCTCACAATCTGTGTTCTTCTGAAACACATATCTTGTTGTAGGTTTTTTTGTACACAGTGTAGTCCGACCTCCCATATACTCACGCATCCATTTATTTTACTCCCGAACTCACCCGATGACACATCCTTATAATTAATCAATAAGAAACATCTCCATTAATTGGTATTCATTATTAATTTGTTTGAAATTAAAACTTCCATTCATTTGGTCTTGGTAGGCATGCCTGCATTGTCATAAAACAACCTGCGATTTTTATACGTTTTTCCCCTAATGATGTGAAATATAGTTGATTACATTCCCCACATGCTTCAATAACTTAAAATGAAATTGAGATATATTTGGACCATTAAAAAATATCAATTTAATTAATATTTATGAATAAGAGTTACCAAATATGGAAATTTATTTTTATATATATTTATATAAAGGTTATTTTAAAACAATTAATTAATTTATTTATTTGTTTATGATTATATCTTCTTATGTGTAATAATTTTTATTAATGAAATCTATGTACCTAATTATTAAATGATGATTTTGATAAAATATAATAATTATTTATAAATGATATATTTATTAATGTTTCATATAAATTAATAATAAGTTCAACAATTATTTTATAAAATTGATATTTTATTATAAAAATAATTTCACTATAATTTATGATTTAAATTTAAATTGAATTTATAAATTTGAAAATTATATTTTTGAAAAATTAAATTTTTATTTTGATTTAATATGAAAATTTTATCTTAATATTAATTTTTTATTTTTTTGAAAATACTTACTAATCTAGTGAATAGTGACAATTACGATTTTTCTAATACTGTCACTTGTATTTGTCATAAATGTTTTTAAATTATTTTAAACATATAATATATACATTTATAATTATTAATGAAAATAAATAAAATTAAAATACTATTTTAATTTATAAAACCTTTGAATATCATTTTAGAAAATTAATTAATAATTTATTAAAATCAATTTTTGTTTTCTCTTTAATTAAATTTATCGACGGAGAAATTATGTTTTAGGATTTATTTTTATGTCACATAAATATTATATGAAAAATAATAATATTTATTATATCATTATAATCAAAAAATTTAATAAATCATTCATATATATAAACATAATCTTTAAAAATTAACTTTTCTTAACAACGGTATTTTTGGGTTACAAGTGGTAACATTACGATCAATTTCCCAAAACATAAAAACATATCTTAATAAAATGTTTCTTATATTAGAGTTAATAATTTTAATATTATTTAATATTTTAAATTTTATTTTTAAGTCTAAAATTTAGATTATTTGGAATAATGATACTGACCAAGATAATTGGGAAACAATTATTTTAAAATTATTGTTTTCATTATTATCAATAATTTTCCATAAAATCTATTAAAATAAAATTATTTAAATGTTGAATATTAAAGAATATATAAACATATAAATAAATATTTTAACACTCATTTAAGTATTAATCAATAATTTATAAAATTAGGAATCAATAATGGTCAATATTTCATTTTTATTCTAAAATAGTTTTTCCTTTTCTCTGTCAAATTTATTTTAATAGATAATTATATAATATTTAGAAATGGAATTATATTAAATTGAGGTTAAATTTATTTCCACAACTCCCAAATTTTGATTGTGTTATGTTTTATGTTTTATAAAATATAAAATAACATAATTTAAAACTAATTACCTTTTTGATAAATAAATGAGTAAATTGAAAATGGTTTATGGTAAAAACCAATATGAAATATTTTAAACATGTGAAAAAAGTAATGGATGACTCTTTATTGACCCAGATACACCGTATTCTCCATTACATGTAATCTTCGTATACATTGACCTTGAAATAGTGTCATAGAATTATTTAAATATAATGAGTGTTTCCAAAAGTACTCTTTTCCACTCTTATAAACAGGGGGTCACTTTTAACATTTCAATCAAAGAACACCCATTATAAATTTACTTTAAATTGTGTCCAAATATCATCCACTATAACCACGTCACAAAATATTAATCCTTCTGTTACACTACGTTATCTGAATCCATTCAATTCCAATAAATTTTCCACGAAAAGATTTTGAATAGAATGAAGATATGTGTAAGCATAGGATACTTCAAGACACAATTTTGGGTTTCATATCAAAACTCCATTCTTCAAGACACATGTTATTTTATGAATAGAATTTATTTTAAATGGTTGATATATTTTAAATTATATATTTTAAATCATTTATTATTCTTATTCAGTGAATTTTAACATCATCAACAAGATATATTTATTTGAAGGGGTTTTATTAGAATATTTATTACCTAATAAGGGTATTGGTCTCAATATCATTTACTTGAGACAAGTTTTAATGTCATTTATCAATTTCATAGTTATATAGTGAATTTTATAAAAATGAATATGTTTTTTCATAATCAATTATTTAATTCATGGGATTTATATATTCGTGTGATTTTCAAGTGCCTAGTGACTTTTTATTCAAAAAATACTAGAGTCGTCAGGGTCTTTCACTAATAAATTGTATTTCTTGAGTTATAATGTTTTATTTTGAATTTAATCTTTCATTTAATATATTATACCCTATTTATATCTTATAGTAGCACTTTTTCGTTCCTTTTTACATGATATATAGTTCTAATCCTTTTTTAAAAATGAATCTATGTTTATATTAATTCTCATCCATATAAATAATGGTTTCCCACACTTTTCTATGATTTTTCATTCATCTAATGCTATTTTATTAAATTATAACCCTAATTATGTGTTAACACATGTGGAAAAATATTTTTATTTTCCAAATTTTAATCTATGAATTTATTTTCATATTTTAAAATGTTATATTTCAAAAAATGTTTTAAAAACAAAATAGTGATCTTCTGTACGTTCTTCATGACTTTTTGATTATGCATTTTCTTTATTTTTCTTCATTTCAATTCAATATTATTCTCTTGAACTTCTTAAATTTTGGTAAATATTTCCTTTATGTATTTACATATTAAAAATTATTTTTCATTTTTGGGGTTATATATATTTTTAGTTCCCATTAAAATTACAACTTTTAGGTATTCAAAATTTAATTGACGATTCATATTTCTAATTTTATTTCATGAATCAAACCCATAAAATATTTTTCAAAAATTAATAAAATATAAAATCATTTTATATATTATTGATATACCTATAGATTAATTATGGTTTTAAAGAAAATTATATTCTCTTTCCATATTTAAAATGGCTCTTTACTTATTTCCAAATGTTTTGACCAAATATTTCACATTCATTATTTCATAACAAGATATTTCTCATGAATTTTATATATTTTAAATACATGTATATCACCTAGTTCCATTTTCATATATTAATTTTAATAGATGATTTAATTCCTTCATTTCGTAGGAATATATATAAAATAGCCTTCATTTATGTCTTAAGACAAGAATTTGAAACCCTCTATATTATATATCATTCATTTATTCCTTAAGGAAAGATTGGGGATCCCACTTTCTTCTCATAAGTTTTATAATGATTATGATTTTTATATCATTTATTTTACCTTTTGGCACACATATTCTTGTACAATTTATGATAGATGTCAACCTACTTGGGATTGGTAGGTCAATTATAGCCCTACAATTCCTGGATAATGTTAATAAATTGTGAGACACCATGCATGGTTCATAGGTGGATGTTTCCATCATAATTCATGCCTCAATATTATTTTCTATTTTGGAATTATCTCCAATGGGTTTGATCATGAAACCAAAAATACCTAGTGGTTAGGTATTTAGAAGGACCTTATTTCAAAATTCAGGTGCCAATCTTGTGTTTTGACCTATTAAACTATAGAATTTGCATTGGCCTAGATAATGGGAGTTCAAGCTCATCACCCCCTTTTGGGGGAACTATTTCCTAATTCAGAAATCTCTTACATATTTAAGAAATGTTCATGAATTCATTATTTATTCCCAATTATGATCTGGGTCATCCTAATATTATCAATCAACTATGAGAATATATAGATCTCAGAATCATCTTTATGTATACGGGGTTCTTCATCAATTGAGATATCTATATGTATCAGTGGTTCTCCATCAATGGTATCCTCTTATGTACTACATATAGAATCATTGGTCATTATTATGACAATGCTGGTTTTCTAGCCCCAAATTGGGGGTACTCTAAATTTTATTGTCATACAAGAATAATAAGGTCACTCAAGAGTTTATCATCATCCAGGGAGACAATATTTGGTTTGATGTCGAGATCAAACCCATAGATAGGATTTCTACGTATCCTTTTGAGAATAATCAGAACCCACATAATTTGGTGCCTCTTAACAGGGCACATCACACTGTTTAATGTGATATGATAAGGATGCATGAATAAAATTTAACATTATATGGAAATTCCTTCTATGAGGAATGTTCATATTCAATGTTCAGTATGGGAATGATGCCAATGAAACCCAAGGAACATGGAAGGGGAATGAATTTACAAAATTAATTCAGCTCTATTGGGGATATGATCCAAAACAATAGGGTTGATTTGGGGTGTTGGGTTTCAACCTCATTGTGGATTCCTACATATCCCATTTGGATTGAAATCAAAGCCCATATTGTTCTTTTATGAGGACTCATGCCTATAGAGGCCTGAAAGGGAATATCTCAAGGGGAGTACGGTCCTTCGAGATGATTGTGTTGGGTCTTATTTATGAAGAGGATTACCTTGAATAATATACCATTATGGATGTCCTAAATCATTGTGGTTTGGGGTATTAACTTAGTTTTTACTCCTAAAGAGGATTTCTATATTAATGGAATAGCAATTGTATATAATTACTAAGGAGTATTCCCATTGATCTCGGGATATAAGTGGGATTCCTACATATCCTGATTTTTATGTAACTAGGAATCAGATTTCTCATTGTTCAATACCTCATATGGATCATGTAGGTGTTGTGATCATAACTAACCTATAACATAATGTGGTTCATGATCATTTTGAGAAAAAAGTGGAAGTTAAAGATTTGAAAAACCATAAACTTTTCCCTCTTCGTTAGAGGAAGAGGTTGGGGCTACAGCTGATGAGGAAAAGGATTTGTCAGAAGAGGTTAAGACAACAATACCTCCCATTATTCACATTACATTGGATGTGAGCGAGAAGTGAGTAATGAATGAAGGTGATGGACGTGGTGATAGAGGGAAGAAATATTGAAACCCCATACAAGAAATTCTAGGAGCTTACTCTAGGAGGGTTTCCCTAAAATTGGTTCCACGACTGGAGGAGGATATCATTCCATATTGAATGGAAAAGAAAGTGAGATCCTTACCCTCCCTACTAGGAACCGGAGGATCTGGTTTATAGAGACAAGAAGGTTTATACATGATCCTAATTAATTTACTTGAGACCCAAAACTCTGTGAAACTATCTTTGAGGGTAAGGGTATTCATGACCATAGATATAAAAATATATAGAATCCCTAATGATCCTGACCATATGGAAGGACAAGTTAATGAAACCTTTGATTGTGGAAATAAATATCCAAATGAGTGACACTATGGAAAGACCTTCCCCATGGTTGTTTAGTTTAGGAGGTTTTTGTTGAGGTTTTAACTTGGTCCCTTTCAAACAAGGGATCGAAATAAGGATAGGCCCTACCATGAGTGGCATTTAGGGAGGCTTCAGGAATGGACCAAGTAGACTAGAGATTTGGGTGAATCTAGGAGGCTCACACAAGGGGTGGTTCTTACAGGTAGAGATGGTATATTTGGGACCATCTTGTAAGATTTACCACATTTGTGAGTAAACATGGGAGAGACCTTTCTTAATCCTTCAAGGGTTTCCACAGGTGCTATCGTAGGTATGTCGTGTGAGTCCCTTGTAATGGATAGTAACCTTGCACTAGTATTCATTGATTTGGGGTTGGGTGAATGCCTAGTATAGGTGTGGTTTAATTTAAACACCAAGAGGAATTATGTTTCAATATCCCCTTCAATTTAATCTTTTTTATGTGTTATAAAGCTACATAAAAGGTTTCATAGGGCATTTGAGAACTACTAGGGAGATCAGAGTAGTGATCAACCTTCAGAAAAAAATGATAAATATAAATGAATACCCCGAGGTCTTATTTATAGGAAAATATAGGACTTCGGTCAAAGGAGTTATCTCTTGTAAGATTCACTCATAGTTTTATGCACAGGTCAGTTGCACATGGTTCTGCGCAAGTAACCTGCACACCGATGGGGCATAGTGGGGACGTGGGTGGCCCACTTGTGGGGGGAATCACTACACCACACCATTGGGAATTCACCCCCACACCCCTACATGGGATTCATGCCCATCTATGGTCCTATCCCTTTGGGATGGTCTCTTTTCTACCTTCATTGACCCCTATGAAAAATGGAGATTCACACCCTGAACTTTTTGAGCCCGATGAAGAATGTTTTGGGCCATGACACATGGTATTATGTTCTACTCTATTTCTAAATAATGTTGTATTTCTTCACAAAATAAAATTTTTGTGTTTTAGGGTTGCTTTCATCATAAAATATATGGAAAATGTCATGGAAATCATTTTAGAGTGTCTTGAATATCCCCCCTTATAATTACATTCATTTGGAATGAAAAAAATCTGGTTCTAAGGTAGAAATAGGGCACTTTGATGCTCCCAAAAAATCATTTGGTGGGATTTGAAGATACCTAAATTGTGGGAGAATGCTATAATTTTATCCTCAAACATAGGTCATAGTGAGTGTATTTTGACTAATTCTAGGGTTGTATGAAAAGCATACAAGGTTTCTGAACGGATCTCCATCTTGAACCAGAAGAAGATATGATGGTTTTTGAAAAATTTTCATTTTCTAAAAATTCCAAATTTAAAACCCAGCTTCAAAACTGAATTATCTGACTTGGAACTTTTAAAAGCAATGTTTTGGACTTGGATAAAGTCCTGATGAGTTTTCCAGAGGTCCCTGTGAGTTTTGGGAGCACTGGACACCGAAAATCATGATTTTAACAAGCTACAGAGGGTGCACGGTTTGTGTGAACCTATGTGGAACACAACATGAAACCATGAGGACTTGTTCATGGTCGGTAGAGGTAGTGAACATGGGCTTCTCACAGTTTCCTAATCTGTCTGCCCAGTTCGCACACTTAGTGGCATGGGTAGTAGCTCAACACTGTTTACCGCATAGTTGGTTCACGATTTCAAAACATTGCAGCCATCCCATATGGGGAGCCCCATGTTTCCTGAAGGGGGTGTACGATTGGTGCATGATTTGTAAGACTATGTGGCCCAAACTATTCCCAGAGACCCTATATTAAAATTATAATTTTAATAAATTAAAATAAAATAAAACAGAATTTAAAACACTCCCCACACCCCAATACCCTCATACCAACACAACACCCTCTTCTTATTCCCTATCCTTGTGCATGATCCACCTATTACAGATCCTTCTCTAACCATTGATCGACCTGGGTTTCTTCTAGAATATCCACTAATCGGTTATGTTAAGCTCTCTCCTCCCTTATACTCTCGATTTTCTGCCTTTTTGGTCTATTCGTCGCTCAACGAGGTTCAACTAATCCCTGTAGTTTGAGATAACTATTTTTTTGGTTTCTTTGGTAGTAAAAAGGCATTTGAATGGTCTATTATGTCATTTTATTGCATGTTGTGGAATATTCTATAGAAGGTGAAGCGGTTCAGCTCGATTTGGTTCACCACAAATGGTTTAAGTTGAGTTTTCCTTTGTTCTACTATGCCACATAGTTTATAATTGGGATTTTTGAGATTGTTGATTCCCTGGAAATTATTTTGAGGTGTGTCGGTCCTTTCCACATTACTTTTGAGTTCATATTAATGTGTGTAATGGGTTTTGACCTATTTTGATGGCCCGCATGCATATACATACGTATGTATAAATATATAAATATATCTTCCATGTATTTGGTTCCCTCATGGAATTTGGAACACATACATTAGGTTAAGGGATATATATATATATATAGGTATGTATGTGCACGTGTGGGTCTTTTACAACTGCTCATCGATAAATAGTTCATGTTCCAGGTGTTGGATGGTTCCTCCTCGAGGTAGGATCCCTTTCCAAGATCTTCTTAGTTTTTTTATTCGTTGAATTAATTTATTATTTCACATCCCATATAATTTAATTAATTATGTATGATTATATTAAATTCATCCTTATATAAAGATAATTTAATGTTAAATATGAAAAATGAATGTGTGATAAGAATATCATGATTTTAAAATAAAACCCCTCAAACGGAGGTGCAATGCCTTCAAACTCAAATGTAGTGATAGTCTATTATGATTGTATTGTTTAAATCATTGGTGTTTTTTATGCTTGTGATTATAATTATTAAATGGAATGTTAGGGTTCTTGGCCCATTAATCAGGAAATAAACAAAGTAGGCACATTCATTGTTTCCTTGACATCATTTATTACACTTGATCCCTTAAAAGAATTTTCAATGTATCAATGAGTTGAATGAAATGGTTTAGGTGAGTGTAATGGAATGAATGCCTAGGGAATGTGGGTAGCTTCCCTTAAGGGTAATGAACATGAACCTTCATAACATTTACCTTAAAATCAATTGTCCATGTTTAAGAAGATTGAGTGAGAAAGAAACTAAGTATTTTTTCTCATAAAAAATGGCATGCCTTGAATAAATGGTTCTGTTATAATGAGATGTTTTAATTGTATTAAATGTTTTATATGAAAAGTTTTCTTATAATGAAATGAAATATGGAAAATGACATGCATGGGAGGCCCTAGCCTCATGGTATAATTTGAATGCTACTACACCCATGTTAATGTTTTAATTTAAATTCTCAATATTTTTTTTACTAAAGTATAATTGGTATTATTGTGACTCTGACATTTATATAGATTTGGGATACATGTGAATGATTATTGGTAGGAGGTAGTTTTACCCCATGTTAGTCTTATAAATGATTATGGATGTGAGGAAATTTTACCCCATTCTAGTATATAAATTATTAATGGATGGAATGAATTATTTCCCCAATCCAGTATCTTCTATTTATGGATGGGAGGATTTAGTAACCCATTCCATTATTATAAAAATGAAGGACGGGATGAATTATTACCCCCTGTCATTTATGTAAATGATTATGGATGGGAGGCATTTTGACACCATGTCATCTTATTATATATATATGGGTGGGAGGCATGCTTACCCCACTCCAGTTATAACCTCTATACATAAATGGATGTGAGGTATTATTACCCCAATCCAAATTATTATATATGTAGGGATGGGATGCATGTTTACCCATATGCTGGTTACAACCTCTATATCCATGTATGAATGGGATCCATTCTTACCCGATGCTATATAATATATGTGTGTGTGTGTGTGTGTTTCTATTTAGTGACATGATCATAATATTATCTCGAGAATAAGATGAATCTGGTATATCCATAAGGTGTTAATTTGGAACTAGTATGGGTTTTATTTATTTATGTAGGTCTGGTTATTAAATTCATGAAACATGAAAATTGTCTAATTTATATTCCACTAGATTGGACATGACACGGTGGGTGTCGGCCTACTAAGTTTTATCTCACAATCTACTCGGGTACCCTTGGTATGCAGGTATACCCTTATATTTGTAGTATTTAAGTTGATTTTTGTATTTCTGGTTCATGGGAGTTAAGAGCAATGGATTAAGATGGAGCTCTAGATGGTCATGGAGTTCGCCTGTGCGGGTTTTTTACCTTTTATTGATTATTGTACTATATTGTAAAGCATGTTGTGTGGGTTACTATTTTATATCATGCATCAATACCATGTCATGAATTCTTATATTTTATAAACAACTGTTGGCCACTTTTGATTATTTATATAAAAATATGTCTTCTACATCACTATCATTGATTTACACTACTTCCTCTATTGATATATAATTATTCTGATTTTACCAGTGTGAAACTCTGATATGATGGTAGATAATCCCAAATATCATACAATGAGACCCTCGCTGCTATTTGAAAGCCTCTAAAATATGGGGAGGTGTACTTGAGGCTATGTGACTCACTAATCCGGTTACCGATTTGATGGTAATCCAGTTTGGAACACTACTAAGTGGTATTAGAGGTTGTTTAATTTCCATTATCATACTATTTTGGGTTGGTAGACTAGATATTAGGAATGTGTAGGCATTTCATTAACAGTTTTTATTCAGATTGATCACCCCACATATGGGAAATGACAATGTGTCACGAGCTGGGATTTATATTTCTTTTGTTTGATATTACAATTGATTATTATTTCACTTAGACTGATTGTTTTATATTCCAATACTTATGATAAATGGACATTTAGTATTTTTACCCTTGTACAGATATGGAATGGATGTTTTATTACATTCCCCATATAATGCACATAAGAAATAACATGTCAGGCATATCACATGCCATGTAGTTTCATCTTTTGGGATTCCTTGTGATTTGAAATGTATGTTGAGGGTCTTATGACATGTTTAGGTATTTATTATCATTATAGATCAAAACATATTCTTTTTTGTTTATATTCCAAGAGGCTTTAATATTTGGCATTCTTTTCTGAAATTTCATGCTTCTATTTTTTCTTGGGATTATATTCTTGTTTTGTTTCGATATAAGTAAACTCAATGTTATTACAACAAGAGCTACGCTTCAATTGAATGGTACCTTATAATTGGGGAGAGGTAACTTGTATAATCAATTCATTGATAAAAAAATGTTTTAAAAGATTAATTTAAAAGGTAAAACCGAATTGCGTAAAGGGATCCAAATGTAAAACCATAAAGTTTATGGGCTCTTTTAAGGTTGTTAAGTGGCCACCCATAGGACTGGAATGTTATATATAATCATGTTAAAATTTTAAATGTAATTTTTTTTTCAATAAATAAGATCCAATTTTCAATCCATGGAGTGTATGCATGATTCATGAATTGGGAAATGAAACCCCGTATTAGATTTATTGACCATGTTATGTTTGAAATGGTTACAAATGACAAATATGTTTAGTTTTAACATGAAATGAATTGGTTAAATGCTAAAATGGAAATCAGACCCAACTGTCTTAGTTGAGGCAATGTTTTTTATGAGGTGACATGTTTAGGTGTTTATAGGATATTATATGTCAGAAAATTCTATTGGGATTTTTTAGAGCACCTAGGATGTCTTAGTGGGACTCTCTTAAGTCACCTTAATTGTTAACAAAATTGTTTTTTTAATTGAATAATTAAAATGGGATGTCTTGAATTGTTAATGTCTTAAAAATGATGTTTTTTGGATCATTCCTATTTTCCCATGGTGAACTGGTTAAAAAGAAAGTACATTGTGTATTTTATTTTAAAAAATTTACTTGATGTTTTTATTAATTATTTCTATTATTAAAGATTAAATGTGAATAAATGGAGAAAAGGGCTGGAAAAAAGAACCTCTAGTAGTGTACTCTATTTAAAACCCTAATTTATGGGTTGTTTGAGTTTCTCTTTGATTTAAAATGGAGTAGAACCATATGTTTTTTCCATAGTATTTCTCCATTTTATAAATGGATTCAATTTTAGATTCTTTATATTGTGAATTTTTTTTGGCACAACCAAATTCTTGGGTCGATGCACGTTCTATGTAAGGGGATATCTATGGTCAGGAGATCCCTCAAATTTTAAATTCATTTCTAGTGGGATGTGTTTTTTTATTCAGTTTTGTCTAGGTAAAATTTTCCCTCGTAAGACTCTTTTTTTAATGGAACCCCTATTCTGATGGGTTCTCATGGTGTACTTGACCCTCGATATAGGCATGAGCATCTGGTACTTCTCGGTTTCAGTATTTTTGACATTCCTTGGGAATGGTCAGCGTCTATTCTGATTTCTTAACCCTTTCTCTTCTTTTGTGATGTATGACTTGGTATGGTATCATCTAGGTTAGTGGTCATATTTGGCAATATGGATTTGAAATGAATATCTTGGGATGTTGAGTGAAGACATGGGTCATATCCACATATAGTGACTTGAGTGTTGAGAAATAAATCTCATCCAAGTGCTGAGGATGATGTTTCTAAAGACTCAGTTGTTTTTACACACCAACATTTTTGGTTTGGCTATCTTGTGTTTTGACATTGTGATCATGGCTCAAAGGAGCATCACATGTAGTTTTAATCTGAATATAGACTAGTTCGCTTGTGAGTATCTATTCTCTTCTTCTTTCAACAAAAAAACACTCCTAATGTGAGGAACATCATGTCGATTCTTATTAAAGTGTCCATTTAATTATAAAGAACACCAAATAGGGCCATTGAAAGATGGTCAGTTCTTTTTGATATCATTTGAGGATTTTGAGTTTTAAATCGTGTCGATGCTTTCTCAGAAACACCAATTTGTCTTTATTTACTATATATAAAACACATTGGAAAGAATCATTGGTTACAGATATAATTTAGTGGTTCAATATTAAATTATCACATAATGACTTGGGTGGTAGAGTCTGGTGATAAAAAAAATTATGTTTCAGTAGGTGAAGCCATGATTCTTTCAAGGAAGTTGACCAATGGTGGTTCGACCACTATTCTTTCTTGTAATTGGGTATTATTTACTAAAATCCATTCAAACCCATTTAGTGTAGTCCCATTTAGTGACGAGAATATCCCAAATTGTTTTATCGTCCTGGATGCACTACAATAGCATATGTATTATGCTATTATAATGCTTTAAAGTTGTTGATCTTTTTGGGTGATTCTTCTTGTTTGATGTACATAGTTGATGAAGGTTAATTTCTAGTAGGACTTTAGGTGGGTACGAGTGTGTATTGTATCATCTGATGCTCTTAATGAACAACCAGGTCAACATAGGTGTTGATTTTTATGGTGATCGATCATTTTAACTGTTTCATGAAACTTGTGAGAAGTGTCGTTATAACACTAAGATGCATGCTTGTATGAAAATTATGATGATTGTTGAGTCATAGTTTGTTTTTTGATGCTTATTGTTAATGCCTAATGTGAGAAGTTACTTTTCATAGATGATTAACGAAAGAATAGAAGGATCATTTCTCTAGGTAAACGGGCTCAGGTAATAGTTGTTTTCAATGTTTTTGTTGGAGAAAAAGAATTGGATCATGTTTTAAATGACTTCAGTTCCACTTTTTTAAATGAATGATTATGGGTGTGTTGGGATGTTGGGAAACAACATGACCACTTGAACAATGATTTATGACCCCTGTAGGTCATGTGATGTGTTCATTTTTTAGGAAGGCTTCTCTGGGATGAGAATTTCTAAGGTGGGAAGGTTGTAATGATCTGTGTTCTAAACTAGATGAAAATGCGATGGTTTTTTAAAATTTTAATTTTCATATGGATTTAATTTAAAAACATGCTTCATAACTCAATTCCAGAACTTAGAAGCATTCAAATTGATTTATTTGGAGTTATATAAAGTCATATGGAGTTTCATGTTGTTTTGCGGAGTTTCTGGAGTGCCAGACCTAGAAAATCACGATTTTTAAAAGCTGTAGAGGGCACACGGTTTGCCTGAAACCATTCAGCCCAGTACAGGAAACTGTACAACCTTCTTCAAGGTGGGAAGAGGCGGTGTGCATGGGTTGTTCATTGTTTCCCAAATCATGTTACAGGCCCACATGCTTAGTGGCATGGGTAGTAGCTCAACACTATTCACCACATTATTGGTGCCTAGTTTTCAAACCATACGGGAAACCAGTGAGGGGTTTCTTAGGTGTCCTGAAGGTGGTGCATGGGTAGCACATAGTTTTTTGAACCATGTTCAAATATCCTATGTTAAAAATTGAATTAAAATAAATTAAAATAAAATAAAAAATAAACTATAACACTGACATCACCCCTCTCGCTTCATACACACGTGACACCCTCCCCTTGTTCCGTAGCCATGCGTGCGAGCCCCTCTTATGGATCCCGCTCTGAATGTTGATCTTACTAGATTTATTCATGAATCTCCATATATATATATATCATGTAATTCTCTCTCCTCCCTTCTCCTCTTGGTTTCCACCCATTTTACAGTCAATTCATCATTCGGTGAGATTCCGTCGAACCGTAGGGTTAGGGACAACATGTTTTTTGGTTTCTTCTCTGGTGTTGTGGACTATTAATGGTCTCTTAGGTCCCATTATTTCATGAAGTAGTAACCTCCATCAATGGTGAAGTAGTTTAGATCGATTTGGTTCATTGCCAAGGGATTGAGATGAGTTTTTTCTTCTCTCTTCGATGATGGTTTGTTTAAAATTGGAGGTTTTGAAATTTTTGAGTCCTTGATAATTAATTTTATGTGACTTGGTCCTTTACATGTTAATTTTTAGTTTCTTTTAATGATTGTAGGGGGTTTTGATCAATTTTTAGGGATCGAACACAGATACTGAGGTACTATTATATATGAATATATATAACTTCCATCTACATGTTCACTCATGAAATGGGGAATACATGCATTGTGTTAAGGGTTATATGTAATTATATATGAAGCTATATACGTACAAGTGTGGAGAAGTTCTATGTGGTCATTGAAAAATATGTCATGTTCCAGGTGTTTCTTGGTTCCTCCACAAGTTAGGATCCCTTTCCATTTCCTTCTTAGTTTATTTATGCATTGGGTTATTTTATTATTCCACTACCTATAAAATTTAATTAATGTAGTATGATAATATTAAATTATTACATTGATAAAAATAATGAACTTTTAAATACGACATATGATTATGTGATATGAATGTAATTATTTTATAATAAAACCCCTCCAGTGGAGGTGAAATGCTTTCAAGATAAATATTTAGTGATAGGCTATTAGGCTTGCCTGCCTGAATGTCTTGGTTTTTATTTATTCTCAATACCATTATTATTAAATGACATGTTAAGGTGGTAGACCCTTTATGTTTCAATTTCCCATGTAGAATCATGTTTTTTATCCTTGACAACACTTATTACACTTGATCCCATGAATACTAGTTTCTATATATCAATGGGTTAAATGTAGTTGTTATTGTGAGGGACTGGTAAGAATGACTAGGGAATGTGGGTAGTATCTATTAAGGGTAACAAACATGAACCCTTCGGAACATTTACCTTAAAATCAATGAGCCATGTTTAGGGAAATTTACTGAGAATGAACCTATGTATGATGGCTCATACCAAATTGAATTCCCTGAATAAATGGTTTATCTATAATGAGATTTTTTAATTGTATTAAATTTTTTGTATGAAAATTTTCATTCAAACGAATTGGAATATGGATAATGACACACACAAGAGGCTCTTACCTCATGGTATGATTTTAATGTTACCAAGCCCGTGTTGATTTTTTAATTGAAATTCTTATGATTTTTTCCTTAAATATAATTTTTATGAATGTGATTATTCCACTTATATTGATATGGGATACAAGTGAATGATTATGGATGGGAGACAGTTTTACCCCATGCTAGTATTATTAATGATTATGGATGAGAGTTTTTTCTTACCCCATTCAAGTTTATAAATTATGTATTGATTGGATGAATTCTTACACTAAGCTAGTATCTTCTATTAATGGATGGAAGGAATTATTACCCCAAGAAAATACTATCAACATGATAGATTGGAGGCATTATTACCTCATTCTAGCTATATTAATGATTATGAATGGGATGAATTCATATCCCCTGCCAGCATATTATATATGTATGGGTGGGAGGCATGGTTACCCCAAATCATTTATATCCTCTATATGAAAATGGTTGGGAGGAATTATTACCCCGGGAAAACATGTTAAATATGTTTGGGTGGGAGTAAAGCATACCCCTGTGAATTACAACTTCTATATACATTTATTGATGGGGTGAATTATTATCCCATTAAAGATTATATATATATATGTGTGTGTGTGTGTGTGTGTTTATAGTGACATGATCATACTATCATCCGAAAAACAATATGAAGATGGTATAGTTGTCAGGTGTCCCTCATGAACTTGGATGGGGTTTATTTATTTATGTAGCTTAATTTAATAAGTTCTCCACACATTCACAATATCTAAGTTATATTCCACTATATTGGGCTTAACACTATGAGTATCAACCTACATAGTTTCATGTCACACCCTTCTCATGTACCCGTTTTACCTGAGTAGACCCTTATATTTTCCATATCTTGGTTGATAACTATATTTCATGTTCATGGGAGTTAGGAGTAAAGGACCAGGCTGGAGTCTGGGATTCTCATGGAGATCTCCCAAGGGGATTTTCTATCTCTTCCTTATTATTGTACTATATTGTAACTCTTATAGAGTGGTTTAATATTATTTTTCATGTATCATTACCCCGTCATGCATTCGTATTTTGTATAAATTGGAATTGAACACTTTTGTCCAGTTATAAAAAATTATGTCTTCCACTCCTATATCATTGATTTACATTGCTTCCACTATTAACTAATATTTATTCAGATTGTATCGATGTGAAACTATGATATGAGTGTATATTCTCCTGACTACCACCTACTGAGACCCTCACTGCTAGACATCAACCTCTTCCATATGAGGATAGACACATGAGGCCATGTGACCCACCGATCCAACAACTAGTTTGATGGTAATCTAGGTCAGGATTTTACACTTTATGTATCTTGATTTCATCTCCCAAATTCGTTTCTAGCTCATTATAAATGATACTAAGTTGGAGAGACTTGTCTTTTTATTAGGATAATCTTTTTGGGTACTCATCCTAACAAGATTTGTTCATTTTATCTTTGAATGGATAAATTTTTCCAAAACCATAAAGACTACATGTTTAGAGATATAAGACTCAACTTTTTTCATTGATTTCTCTTTCTGGGGTTTCAATATGGTGAGTATTATTTCTATTTTTATCAATAGTGTAAAGTTGTAAAAACTAAACTAATGAGACTTGTGGTTTAAGTCAACCAACTATGACTGTAGATTTTCAAATAATGACCCGAATATGGATTGCTTGTCTTGAATGTTCCAACATTCTTAAGATACCTCCAAGGGGAATATTGAGACACAATGTTGTGGATTACAAATTTAAAACACGGTATTCTATAATAGAGTAGGTCTCTCATGGTAACAACGTTAGAAATGGTTGAAAAAACATTATGATATGTATTTTATGAAAGGTTAACTGGGGAACGTACTACATAGTCAAGTAGCAGCATCCATAGGCTGGAAAACCAATTATGTGGGAAACTTATAAAAGGACTACTGGGACCCATACTACACAGTTTGGTAAAGGAGTTCTCATGAATTTTGACATTATATTACTAATGGAATGAATGAAGTTTAATATTTGGATTTATCAAGACCATAGAGGCTGCTTTTCCATGTAAAGACATCTGAAAATGAAGGGAATATATGCAGCAGAATATTACATATGTTGAAAACTACTCCAATTTTTTTTCTGGAGAGTTCTAATCGTTAGGTAGCCAAATTCATTGGAGCAATCCCCTTTCAAACAAAGGATAAAGTCATTGTGAAATTTAATGTCATCCAAATAAGAAATTGATTGTTTAGTTTAATGTATTATGAAAGGGAAATTATGCTATTTAGTTTAATATCAGGCATTATAGTCATTTAAATATGTAGATTAATGTCATAAAACATGGAAATAATGCTATGCAGTTTAAATTAATGTCGTATAAACATTAGGGTGCTACAATTTAAGGACTTTTAGCTACATTGGAAGGATTTATAGTTTCTATTTTATTGATATTTTGTCTAGATCTGTGGTACTATATTCAGTTATATAAGGGGAAAGATGAAGACTATAACCAAGAGATCTCTCAATCTGAGAAATAATATGGGAATAGGGGTCATATAGAATTAGAGGAGGTCTCTACCAAGAATGAAGTTTCCACTTCTTGAATAAACTGTTATGGCAACTATTTTATGCAAGGCCAACTAAGGAATGTAATATACAGTCATGTATTGGAAACCTTTGGCTAACAAACCTATTTTTTGGGTGACTTATGCAAGTACAACTAGGGTGCGTACTGCATAGTCAGGTAAAGAACCTATTAATAATTTTAACATCTTATTTATATAAGCTGATGAATGTTTATGGAGATTTGGATCTCTCCAAGAACAGAGATTTGTTTATGGAGGGGAGTACCTGAACATAGAAATTGCATTCCAAGTCGAAATTCTCAAATAATAGATGAAATGGGTACTCTATGTAGGTCTAACCCAAGCGTAGTAATTATGGTGCCTATTATTTTATGTCATATGACATGGACTATTTCATAATGGAACATACAGGTATGTATGGCCTTTCAGATCTATATTATCCCAATATTCTTCAAACACATGGAGGAGGCAACTGTAAACCAAAGTCTTAGGTGTTCTCAAGCCGGGAGAGAGAAATTGGGAAAAAAATTCAAAATAACCAATGTGTTTTTAATCATGGATTTCAACATATTTTCATCAATACTCATGAGGGTAGAAGATTTTTCACCCTAGTTTGAAGTTACCACTATTTGGAAAACACATCTATGGGATGTTTTATGCAAGTCTAACTAGGGAACATACTGTGTAGTCAAATATTGGTATCATTTGGATAACATTACCATTATGTGGGAAACATATACATGGAAAATTAGGGAGAATACTATATAGTAAAGCGAAGAAGACATTATGTATCAGACATTCTATCACAAAGAATTGAAGAAATATTATAAAGATCTGAATGTGTCCATGATTAGAATTATGACTTGTGTTAGAAAGGTGATTGAGCATGAATGAAGCGTATGTAATGATATCATTCATGAGTGTAGAATCCCTTACAAAGTTCAGACTCATATGTATCAGGGGAAATCTCAGTTTCCGTAGAGGTCCACTTTATGAGGGGATCCAAACTAAATGCTCCTGCATAGATTGTGTTTGTATATAGGATTGGGGGTGGTTTTTATTACCCAATGGATGGGAAAAGGACTTATGGCCTAGTAATCACTGCATATCTAAAATGGATGAGAATCAATCCATAGGTAGTTCTCTCAATAATGTGCAGTTTAATGTCATACAATAAGGAAATTATTCATCCATTTAAATGTCATGTAGTAATGAAAATGGTGTCTCAATGTGAAAAAGTGTATATTGGTTTGACTAGGGTGTAAGACCCATGCATCACTACATATCATTTTTAGTAAAGAATAAATCTATATATAGTCCTTAAATAATGGTCCCCACCCTGGTTGAATCCAAAAGTTTGGGATGATGGGGTCTTTTTTTAGTATGACCTCATATATAGGGTAATAACTCATCTTGAATCTCCTTGTGTATATATGACACATAAATGGTATAATAGAGGAATTACATGTATCATGTGGTGGTTGGGATAGAGATTGAAAGTTTAGAGCACGCTACATATCTCATAGTGGTGAGAATCAATCCATACAGATTACAAGAAGAAGTTCGTCTAGTTTATTATCATGTGACGAGGACATATGGTGTTTATTTTAAGGTCTTACATCCAAGACCATTTATTTCACCAATGAGAATTGAGACACCTTTTTATACAAAGAAGTCATGTACCAAACTTCTAATATCACGTGATCTATGCTCAATGTGAAAAACGAGGAGTGGAAAAAGTGCTTCTATAATACAAAGATAACACAAGTGAATAATAGGGGAATTTCAATAAAGTTGTGGATGGGCCATGAGACAGAGTCTAGACATCATAAAATATCCAATTAGGATGAGAATCAACCCATATGTAGTTCTTTAATTCCCTTCATGTTTAACATTTTATGGTACAGATTAAGATGAACTGATGTTAAAGGAAGGAAATACTATAGCTCGGCTAGGGTGTAGGACCCAAGAGTCACTACATATCATTCTATGGAAAGAATCAAGACACACATAGTTCTTGAAGATGTTCATGGTGTATGTTTCACCCATACACACAAGGACTCTAGGGTCCTTTTGTCTTTGTCATAGCTGGACCTATGATTTTAAACCTAGGTGTCACTACATATCTCAATAAGATGAGAATCACGCCACACAAAGTTCCTGAAGATGGTTCCCCAAACCAACTATGTTTTGATATGAGGAAGGGTCTTTAATATTCCTAAAAAAGTAGTTGGTCCCATTACTCTAGGCTGTATGAGTATCAATCCATATGTTCACGAAGAATTCCCTGTATAGATTTGGTTCATACATAGGGAAAGATGTTTCCTTCTTTATGGTTGTGGCTCGACCTGAGACTGGATTTATGGGAATCCCTATGTATCCTGCTAAGGTAAGAATCAGGACATATGTAGTTCTTGATAAGGTTCCCCATTAAGGTCTAATATTTATATAGAGAATTTGGGATTTTTAATTATGACTAGACCCTAGATAGGATATATATGTATAACTTTGTATCTCAATAAAATGAGAATCAAGACACACATAGTTCATAGAATCCCATTGAATTTTACATCATGCATTAAGGAAGAAAGGTGATGTTTAGTGTCATATAGGACAATGGGTGAATTTTCCTATAATGGTTATGTAGGATGGAATATCAACACTGTGTAGTTTAACATCATGAACGACAATTGAGATCTTAGTTTTAGGTTAGAGATCTCAGATCATAGGGGAAAAATCATGCAGGCTATTGGATGCTTTGAATTCCATGTAGTTTAATGTCATTTGATAATGAATAATGGTGTCATGCTCATTTAGGTATTGTGACTAGGACCTCATGTCGTGATGTTTTTCATTATTCGATAAGGATGGGGATGCTTTGTAGTTTTTCATCATGTAGTTTGGACGTACATGATGCTATGTAGTTTATTTTCCTGTAGCTAAGACGATTTCCATAAAATTACCCAAAAGTAGTTCTTCAAGAATATTGCCTTGGTTGGAGTTGTAATAATCTCTCAATCCATTGAGATAAAAGATAATCTCTATTGGAGGGGACCTTGTATAGTGATTAGGGTTCCTCACAATTTGGATCAAGCATTGGAGGATTCATTCCTAGTATCATCAGAGTCCTAGGACCAATACCAATTCTCCTTGGAGGAATGAAATTACGTGAGATTACATGTTGAAATATCATGATATCTGATTCTAATATATTTTCATGTGAATAAAGGTATCTAATCTACTTTTTTCTATTAAATCCAATTCATCCAATTGTTTCTGGGATTATTCATCTATGGATAGCTAAACACAAATGGATACTCGTAGATATGGCACATACACCTCATTGGGAAAGACTTCTTCTATTCCATATACCAACGAATATGAAGTCTCTCTTATAGTTTTACTGGTCATACTCTAGAAATCCCAAAATTCATTTAGTAGCTTCTGATGAAAATAATTATTTTCTTTATCCCCAATATTAGAGAGTAAGTTTGAAATTGTCTTCGTGAAATCCTCTATATATCTATTTTCTATTGCATAATTGTGGTATGTGTGGTTGGATTTGATATTCTATTCCTAATATATATTCTCTACATCAAAAAAGTTGAAAATGGTACCATTTCCTTTCAATATGTTATGAGGGACACCAAATCTTGTAATGATGTTAGATTTGAAAAATCTAATGACTCTTTTGGCCCCGACTTCTCTGAGATGTATTTCCTCATCCCATTTAGAAAAGAAATCATTAGTAGTAAGGAAGTACATGAACTTATTATCTGTATCTAGAGGATATGGTCTAATAATATCCATTCCCCATGTGGTGAAAGACTAAGAGTATTTGGCTGTATGTAGCAACTCTAGGGGTTGGTGAATAATGTTTTCATTCTCTTGTAAATGATGAAATTTGTTAGCGAATTATGTATATTCCTATCTTATTGTAGGGCATAAGTATCAAATATTTAAAAATGTTATCATTAATACTATACCCTAATTGGCGGGAACTACATGATCCTGTATTTACATCATCCATAACATTTGGAGTCTCTTATCCATCGACACACTTGAAAAGGACACCAAAAGGCATCATTTATAGTGGAATTTCTTGTGATTTGGTTCATTATAATGAGTTAAATTGGATGCTCATTTCCATATCTTATCTCTTGAAACTATATCTAGTCAGAGTGTTCTATTGTGAAGATAGTATGTGATGGGAATAATCCATCCTATGGTAGGACCATATGGATCATTTATGCAACTAATTTCATTGATATTTACTACTTTTTTTGAAAGAAAGGTGATACCATGTGTTGATGGGAAATATTTATGATTTTTTCAACCCAATTTGGATCTTACGGAGTTGTGTTTTCATTTTCCAATGCATCAGCCTAGTCATTCTATGATCATGAAAGAAAATTTATGTTTGGCTCTGAGGGGAAATCATCCATTAACCCTCCAACATAGTCACAATGGGGGATTAAATCCTCTTTTCCTGATGGTGTAATCTCCATTAATATACTTGATTACAATCTCTGAGTAACCCTTGACCTCCATGTGGTTTACCAATATTTGGACATCAAATTCTAGGACTGTAATGATATCATGATATTCTAGTTCATTGGTTGTACCACCCTCCAATAATAAGAAGTTGTATTAAAATACTTCCTTCTCCGCGTAGATAATAAAAATCTCTATCCCAACATTTTTAATCTTAGACTCTTCCATTATCTTTTCTATTCAACTCCTAGATGCACCGTAAAAATACATTTACCATGTTTGGGGGTAGTTCGGAATATAGAATTCATCTTAATTGGGTAATACTATATCTAATTATTTCCCTTCATTCAATGGATTCTCAGTGAGTAAATCTACCAAGGCCTGGACTTTATTTTATTTTTGAAGAAAAAACTATATATTGAACTACTATAGAATAAATACCCACCATTATTGATGTCCCGTCAATATTGGATAAATGAGGATAAGTTTGACTGAGTTATTGTGAGAAACCAAGTTGACCTCGTGATTATAAAGATAGTGAATCAAATTCTGAATGGAAATGATTAATGATAGACATATTTTCATTATATATAAATAATTAGTCTCAGTATAAATCATGGTTAAACTAAGATAATAATGGTTTTTTTCATTCCCAACATCAGTCTTCTGCTTAGGAAATGTGCCCAGTGATTTTTTCAAGGCTGTCACATAGAGAATTAGTGTTCTTACTTTAATAGGCAGAATCTATACTAGTGGTCTCAAGAGGTATTTGTTGAAAGCATCCAATTCTTATTGACTGTCATTGGTCCACAAAAATTTCACCCCATTCTTCATCAACATGGTGAAAGGTAAACACTTCCATACCTAATTTCCTATAATGATTTAGATATAGGCAATATATCCTTGAATTACTCTCAAATGTTTCATGTTTTGAGGATGTTACATTCCATGGATAAATTTAGTCTTCCCATAATCGAATTTAATTCTATGTTAGTTTATGAAAAAGTTAATAAACATTCCATAGGTTACCCCAAAAGAATATTTCATGGGGTTCATCTTCAAATTATGTAATCAATGCTTACAGAAGATTAAATCTAGGTATGCTAGGTGGTCAAAAAATTGTCGGAATATGAACAGTATATCATAAACATGTATTCAAAAAAATTTCCCAAGATAAGTTTAAAGATGTGGTGCTTTGAACATTGATATTTGCTGTCAGATTTCTTCAAGAAGAAGTTCATTACTCGATCAAAAAATAATCCCTGATGGGATTTGAATGCAAGGATTCCTCATCTTATGGGGCCATCTAGATTTATTTTTAACCCGAATATACATCCATGAAAGAGAGGGCTTGATAACCAGGTGTGGCATCAATCAGGACTTTTGTGATTGGGAATGGGAAGTTATCTTTCAAAAAATATTGGTTGTGATCTCTTAAATCAATGAAAAATTGGATTTTAAAATTCTTCCTCTTCACATAAGAAATGTTTTATAGCCATTTTGGGTATTCTACCTCTCTTATAAAGTTATCCTCTATGGGTTTGTCAACTTTAACCTCAGTTTTAGAGGCATGAGTCGGTTGCGTCCTCCTAGGTGGTTGCATGTATCCCCGATGATCTTTTGGAAATCCCAAGTGATGGGTAGTCACCTTGCGATCAATGACTAGAATCTCTAGGTATTTCTTGGAAAACACATCCCAATGCTACTTTAGGAAGGATGTATATATCTCATGTGATTCAAGAGTCATGGAACCACTAATTAGAGTGGGGTGTGGGTCTTTGTTTATACCTAGATTTATCTCAATGGGTTCATACCAGGTTGAAGATAATCCTTCCTCAAATACTAGAGTGGAAGAACTAGGATCTTCTTCTTCATCTTCTTCCCCATGTTACACTGCTTGCGCCTTTTTCTATTGTGTTTATGTTAAAACAAGTTCTGCGAAAGGAATATGGTAGCCTTTATTCAAACATCCTGAAGAAGAAGCAATAATTTTGGGCTAACTTGCTAACATGAAGCTTTGTTGGAGTCATTTAGGGTTGAATAGGGACTGATAATGAGTCCCTTAAATTTATCTAATTTTCCCAAAAACTTATTCACGTACAAATAAAATAACTAGACAATGTTGGTTCCTAGGATATAGAGTGTGAAAATTTTAAATCAATCTTGCAGCATCACTTGGAGAATTGATAACTTCACTATAAGGATAAATTGTCATTATTGACATCATTGAATTATCATAGTGAATTTTTTTGGATTTTCTACCACCCCTTTACTTTGATTAATAGGTAGTACATAGTCTGCACTGAGCAGTTGTAAAGAGTTATCCAGGATCACCTACAATGCATTTATGGCATTGAATCGAGTAACATAATCATCCATAGAATATTTTCCTCCCTTATGATATAGTGCTTGATCATTGTACTGTGACTCACATTATTATAATAGGGCCTTATCACTATAAACTATCCAATTTTATCCATTAACATAATATTTGATACACTGGTGGTATGATGATGGAATTATTTCATGCTAATGTAACAATGGTCTTCCGAAAACAGCATTTAAAAGTTGTATCCTATAAAAAACCATGAATTATGACTTTGAGAAAATATCCCTAAATATTTTTTTGATTTTAATATTTCTAATATTCTTTTTCTCATTCATTTCATAACCATATGATAATAGAGTAGTGGGAGACTAATGGGATTCATTGAGACCTAGTTGGCGATGTGTCTTGACTAAAATGATGTTTACTCCTGATCAATTATTAATGAAGGATCATCGGATATCAATGTCATTATTCTATCATAGTTATATATAATTCTAATGTGTCCTTGTATGGTAGGATCCTCATCCTAGTCGATGAAATAGATGACTACATGGAATTCTGTAAGATCATTATCTGCACGATGTACCATGGTAGTGGAAACTTCAACTTCAAATTCCTCAGGGATTGATATATTGTCAATACATTCATCCCAGAGGTCCTTTGATAGACTTAAAGCATTCAGGATTGATAATTTGTCTTGAAATTGGTCTTATAGCTTCAATACATCATATTTCTGATCCAGAGGTATACGCTTCCCAACATGGGGATATTATTTTGTAGATACATTAAGAGCTGAGGTTCCCAATGTGAATTGGTCAACTCTTGTAGTAAATTCTAGATGTGGTTATATAATTAGTGTATTATATTTTATATTTATTTATACACACTAAGGGGTAGTGTAATTTCCTCAAATTAGTCTTCCAAGATGATCATGTTAGGCCAGACCCAATCATGTGTGGAGAAAGAACACTGTTGTTCATGTTGAGCTCCTTGGGGAGTATTCCCATGAGTTTCAACTACATGGACATTTCATGATGGGGTTAGGATGATGTAGTGACTCCCAGAACAACCATATCTTCCCATGTATCCTCAAATTTAAAAAACCTCTTCTCCCAGTTCCCTAATCAAGTATAGGTAAATCAGGTTCACAATCAGATTCATCATTGAAAAATGGATTAATTGAGTGAATAAAATTAATCGAACCAAATATCAATTCTTCATTTGATTAAGATTATCCCAGATGAGAAAATTATTTTTTTGTTGTTTGGTGGGCCAGTACCCCTATTTTTAATATGATCAACATGAATACCACTAACGTCAAGTAAAACTTTGTACTTGACATGAGTTCATATTATACTTTTTTTTCTTAATCCTTCCATCATAGTCTCTTTTTTAAGGATTGGACTTCAGAGGATTCAACATTTTACGAAGCTAGTTGTGCTGCGGTGGAGGTAGTTGAGGACATAATTGGATCTTTTAGTTGTGATCATAGAATATCCTGAGTCTTGTTTATCATTTTTATGACCATCTAGTCACCAAAAATCTATATACTATTTCTTTTAAATTATTTTGATTCACCTACCTCTTCATAATTGGTAGAAAAAACAAATGCTATCAGGGATAGAAAAATTTCAATTTCATATGCCCAAATTCAACCATATTTTGTAAAAGGTCATTTAAAATAATTAAATCCTAGATGGGGTTCCATAGAATTTGATGAAAGGGTAAATAGTCTAGGACATATTCATCACCCTATTTTCTTTGATTATTTTTAATTTTAAACCTGACTAGGTTGTTCTCCAACACTGAGATGAAGTACCTGGGGACAATATCACTTCAAAAAGAGTAGACAGTATTTGTTATATCCTAAAATTATTTCTACCTATGATCTCTTCAATCATCTTTAATGAGGAGATCATTTCAACTATTGTTCAGAATGTGGATCCCTATGGTATGGTGTGGGTTTTGAAGTAGGAGAAGGTATATGATCCTACTTATGTGTAACTATAATAGCCTTTTATTTTCTTTCTCTCCTTCCTTAATTAGATAAAATAATCCATCACCTTTCTTTGGTCTCTCTGATGCAGTTTTCAACCTGTGGAGAAATTGAGGCCAAATCCAAAAACCATAAAATTTATTTTAATGTAAAAAATGGTGTGTGAAATTCATGAGGTATAATTGTGATAGAGATAGTAAACAACTCTTCCTAAGGGAGTGGTAGGTTTATAGAATATTTAGTCCATTCCACCATGTGATGAAATCAGAGACCCTTTCTTTCTACCAATGTTTTTGGTTTGTTATGTCAAATAATGTTTTCATCTGTAGCATTGAGCTAAACTTGAAGTGGAATTTCTAATGGAGGTCTTCCCATAATATGATCGTCTGAGACTGAAAACTTCTGTACCGCAAGAAAATTTTCCCTTACAGCGATTCCACAAAATATCTGATCTTCACCACCTCTTATTGTTCCAGGATACCCATCATGGGATCATAGTGATAGAATAAATGTGTCAAGTTCTACTTTGGGTCCCCTGATCCATTCAATAATGGAAATGTGGGATTCCAAATGTATAGAGGGGGAGGGGTAAGATCCCCCCATTTGGGGTAAGCATTATTTTCTAGATGTATTGGTGCACTCCATCCTCACAAGGATTCCAATCGAGTAGTTAATTACTAAATGACGTTTATAAGAATTTGAGGAATATATAGTTGATCTAAAACCTCATTAGGTATGGTGGATGGAGCCTAAACGAGTATGGAGATCGTTATGACCACTGGTGGAGGAACCACAGGTATCTGCCATGGGTAAACCATAGGGACATTCCTTGAAGTTTGTTCCTAAACCTATTATGGTTGTGTACCCAGTGAAGATAATTATTTTTATACTTTAGTCGTTACAGGGATCCCTCTTTGCTGTGGTGCACCAATTGGAAGTTCAAGTTAAGGATCTTATTGCATAGTATATTTGAAAGTAACGTTGCCTTAAAATAACATTACATTGAATATTCTCAACCCTTTAATCTGTTCCTCTTATTAAGCAAAAATTTCATATATTGAAAGGGATTGACCCTCCATGTGAGGGAGGTGAGACCAATTCTGAAACATACCCTTTTTACTATTAGGTTCTCTTTAAAGTGGTAGGGGGGTTAAGGGAGTGCCCAGATTTAGGGAAAGAATCTAGTTTTAGGTACAATCACCTCCATCATTTGTTTCAGGGTGGACCATATTCTGAATTGAAACATTATCTTCTGACTCCTTTGAGATGGGATGATGTTCTGGAGGGTCTTCGATGACTCTATTTATGAAATTCATGTATGTGTAATGCATCATAGGTATTTTGTCGGTATCTATGTAAGATCTCCTTGTTCTGTGCCCTCGAAGAGACCCTATTCTCATCTTTTATGATTTCTTAGGATTGTATTTATGTACAGTAACACAAAGAGAATCTACAAAATAGTTCAGTTGTACATGTTCTAAGTGAATGTTACAGATCACAAGATTGGGTGAACTGGGAGGATTCAATCAGTGAAAACATCCATAATCAGGAAAAAAATTATTCCCACTAAGGAGGGGATTATTGAGGTGAAACACCCACATCCCTGAAGGATGGGGATGTTCTTGTTTTTCTTTCACAAACATTTAGACATGATTAGCTCATTCAGATGGTTCGGTCAAAAAACCCCCTACCCATGTGGGTTGGGGTGGCTCAAAAACTAATGTAGCTAATATTACTACAGCTGATCATATGATTTTATCAATTTTTGTTCATTCATGGGATAGGTTCATTATTTATCACTCTCCTAACGAACCCATTTCCATAGATCGTTATGATACCTATGATGTCTATGAAATTTGATGGCTGAAATCCTCTAAGAAGGAGGCCTTCCCAATATTTTTAGATGCTTGATGTGAAAGTATTTTAATAGGATGTTGTCTTCTTGATCGACGTCAGTGAGAGTCGGTCAAGGCATATTATTCTTGAGAAATTCCCGGGTTATGGAAAAATTCAATTTGTTTTAACCATCTTGGGGTAATTTCATTGCATGATAACACATTTTCTAGGATTTTCTAGTTAGGGAGTGTAGTGAAATGCAATGCTCCATGTGCACCCCATCCTCTGATACAAACACCAGATGTGGAATCTATGATCAATCATCACAACCTCATTCAAACATCATATAATGTATGTTGAAGAACTCATTATTGTTTCTCTTTCCTTGGATGTCAAGAATCCAAGAGAGATTCCAAGTAAATTTTGTTCCACAACCCTTAAATTACATTTATGTGAGTTTGATTCTCATCATAGGGTTGGGATGAATAGTTATCCATATGTTGAGGTGAATTTATTTCATACAAGATTTTGTAAACACCAATAGAATTTTATGTTGAGGGGTAGAAGAAAGACCATAACATGACTGGTATGTATTCTTTAGCTAGTTGTCTCCCCATATTTAGCAGATTATCATCATCATTCACCAGGGTATTCTCAGGCTGGTCAGACTAGAGAGGATACTTTCTGATTGTTTTACTATAAGTAATTTGATTGTTTGGGATTTCCTTCACTATGTAGGAAGTAAAATGACATAAGGGAGGTTCAGATAATGACCATTGCAGTGTGATATCTTCCTATTGGGAAATAATTTCACCTACCAGTGACATGGAATTAGACATGACTGGCCTTTTTTTCATGTTCCACAAGATAGGAGGGATTTCTCATCACTACATTTCTAATTTTATAATTATCTAGACAATGTGAATAACTTCTGTGGAAAGAACATTCATAGTGAACTCGTACATGGGGAGGTACACCATAGTGGGTTATAGTAAGGTGAAGATCCTCTCGCTCCTTGGTATTACAACCACATGAATGGTTGTCATGGATCTCATCATGATATATGTTTTCATGATCTACCGAATTATTTTCATAAAGCAATCCTTCATGGTGATGTGATCGACGAGGACCTTCAAAATTACTTATACTACTTCATTAACATGGTTATTGGAGCATAGGACTTGAGCTACAACATATCATAATCTAAGTGCCTCATGACCTCAATCTTTATGTGAAGCATGATCATAGATCATGTCATTATTTTCTAATCATGTTTTATGAGGCTTATTATTTTATTCCTTCAAATGAATGATAGGTTTTACTTTTTGAGAGAAGTTGTCATCAATGGTAGCTGTTTGTGCCTAACTTGGAGTGTCCATTGTAATAGACCAATAACATCTTGTTAGAGAGATTGTATTTTTTAGACCTGTTTGTAAATATAATATGGGGATGTTTTTCCCATGAATCTCATGAATGAGATATGAGATGTGTTTTTGATCTGGGGTGTTTTGCTGATGTGAAACCACATTTTTTAAAATAGTGTTTTTACCATCGCTCTGGTGCAACTGTCATTGTAGTGATGATATCTTGCAAAGTATATTGGATACATGAAGTGATTTGTATCTTCCCTTTCATGATTACCAATATATTCATAGTGACTACATCGACCAGAATTGGGATATATTTCTAATCCATATTAGGAGTAGGTGTATTTTTATTCTACATTCCTCCCTTTCTAACTAGTAGATACTAACAGTACACATGTACATGGGAAGAGAGTTGAGTCTACCCTTTCATATAATCATGAAATTCTGACCGACATCTCTATGCACTACCAGACAAGACTTCTTGTAGGCTTGATGGGTGCTAGCATGTGTGTGTGATTTCTCATTGTTTTCAACTAAACATTATCTGAAGATTTCGTTTATTTCTTCCAAACGAGTCTCCTAGAAGCCTTGGTGGGTGTAGGTAGGTGTATGTTCCTGATTAATGTCTACCACCATGTTTTTTTGGTAGTATTATTTGAATCCCTCCAGAAAATTCTACTAGTTGGCTGAATGAATGCAGTTGAGTGTATGTTCCCTCTCACTGTCTTCAAACAAACTATGTTGGGGGGATTCTCTAGTGGTGGGAAATGTGTGAATATTTTCCCTCATTACATTTTTTGTCCCCAACTGGCTGTGTGTCGTGCCCATATCATAATGAATTGGTCTGACTGACTGAAAACAAAACCCTCAACATGTGGAGGGATAACATCCATGTGGTTTTTATGTTATCAATTTCTGTAAAGATCCCTTAATAAAGACCCATGTGTCTCTGGAATGAGGTCATAAGTGACTTATTATTCCACCTCCCTGAAATATGGGACGAACTGGTTGATTTATTCCATAGATAATCTCTCAAAATGGTAAAATTTGTTGGATTGTTTCATCTTCTTTAGGACCATTGGTATTTTTTAACTGGACAGTTGGTAGTGCTGGTTGAGTTGGAGGGTATGTTGATTGGCCTCTAGGGTCGAGATTGTATTGTTTTTACGACACTCTCAAACAAGTGGATTTGTGACCTAGCATTATAGACACAAAGTTTGTTATGGAATCCTTTGCATGGATGAGGATATAGAATGAGTAGAAACTGGGGTGTTAATTATTGAAAATATGAAGGGGGATACTAAATTGATGGGATTTATGAAAAAGGAGTGACTTGAAACTAGAAAAAATGAGAAAACCCTATGAAAGAAGAATCCTAAATACAGGTGTGATTGATTTATTTATTTTTACCACATTCCCTTTAAGAGATGGAGGGCCCAATAAGATAGGTGACATTATCATCTTGGTTAAGGATTCACGTCAAATTCAATATTTTTGTTTCCCTTGGAATTCACTCCTCATTATGATTTTCTATTTACGAATAGTTTCTAGTGGGTTTCATCGTGGAAACAGAAAGACCCAATGGTTCTATATATATATAGGGAACTTCATTCTAAATACATGATATCACTAGGTGTTTTGACTTATTATGCTTAATAACTCGTATTGGTTGAGAGGATGGTAGGTCTGGCTCATTACACTATTTTGGGGGAAATTATTTGCTACTCAGGGACTCTCTTATTGATTTATGAAATTTCCACGAATCCTTCGTTAAATACCAAGTATGATGTTGTTCCTTCCATGATTAATAATCAATTATTTGAATGTATTTATCTTAAAATCATCTATATATATATATATCCTAGGTTATTCATTATTGAGTATATTTGTATGTATCTGAGGTCCACCATCAATGGTATCATATTGTCTACTAATTTTATATTCTTTGGTCCTTGTAATATTTATTCTAGTTTTCTAGGCACAAATTGGGGTACTATAGAGTTTATTTTAATCTAGTGAGACTACGGTTGCTCTGGATTTTATCATCATCAAAGGAGACAAGAGTTTTTTTAATTTTATGCTAGAAGCAATATATTAGATTCCGACATATCCTTATGAGATGAATCCAAACCCATGAAGTTAAGTGATTCTTAAAAAGTCACATTATACCTTTTAAGGTTGTGTGGTAAGGACATAACCATTGAACAAAATGTTGTATGGTTGTCTTGGAGGAAGGTTCATAGTAAATTTTTGGTGTGGGACTTGTGCTGAAGCAATATAAGGAACATGGAAGGATTTTGAATTTCCAAGTTGAATTAGGCCCTACTAGGGATATGACCCAAAATAATAGAGTTGATTTGGGGTTTTGGTATTAAACCTTAGGGAGGATTCCTATGTGTCCCATTTTTATGGGAATCAAACCCCTCATTGTTTGGTCAATTTGAATCATGCCTATGGGGGCCCTCAGGGGTATGTATTGTGGGGAGTATAACCCTTTGATATGATCATGTTGGGGATTATTCTTGAAGAGGATTCCATTTTAAAAGGGAGAATAAGGGATATCCTAACTCATGGTGGATTAGTGGATTAGATCTGGGATTAATCCTAAAGAGGATGTAGAGATTAACAAAATTAAGATTGAGGATTATTCTTTATCAGGATTCCCATTGAGATTGGTCCCTATGTAGGATTCCTACTTATCCTGATTAATTTGTAACTAGGAATTCGAGTTCTATTGGCTCAATACATTAGGTGAATCATGTGGGTGTCAAGATCATCACTAACCTATATTCCCATGTGAGTCATGCTCAGTTTGAGAAACCATAAGAAACAAAAGACTTGATAAATGACACAATTTTCCTCCTTCACTGGTGGAAGAGGTTGGGTCTACAAAGAAATATTCTGGAGCTATGAAGAAATAGGTTGTGACTACAACACATCCCTCTCATCAGTTTACATTGTACATGAGGCTAAAGTAATGAAAGAATGAAAGTAAAGAATTCAGTGGTATAGATGACCAACACTATGTCCTTTTATATGAGAGGAAAGGGGCTTAATCCAATAAAGAATCCCTAAAATTGGCTTCATAACGGGGGAGGATCTCATTCCATATTGAATGTAAAAGAACGAGTGATCCTTACCCTCCCTACTAGGAACAAGATGCTTCATGTATTATAGAAGATACAGGTTGTACAAGGTCCAAACCCTTTTATCTAAAACTAGAAACCCCTCAACGTTGTCCCTGGTGTGAGGGTCATCATGACCGTAGATATAAGAATCTACAGATTCCACAAGGATCTAACCATCTGGTAGGATAATTGAGTGATTCCTCTAATCTTGGAAATAAAAACCTAAATAAGAGAAACTCTCGTATTCTTTTCCCTAATATTTTGTAGGTAATAAGTTTTCATTGTTGGTTTGGACTTTTCACCTTTCAAAAAAGGGGGCCAATGAAGGAGAGGTCCTACCATAGGTGGGTTTCAAGGAGGCCTCATGAATGGATCACATACGCTAGGGATTATGGTTAAACAAGAAGGATTGTACAAGAGGATGTCCGCACTTGTTGGATTGGGTGAATTGGATGCATATTTGGTTGATGGAACATCTATGATACTACACATGGGTGAGACTTTGTTCATGTTTTCAAGGGTCTCCATAGGAGTTCCCGAAGGTAATTCATATATGTTCATGGTTATGAAAGGGAACCTTGAGCTAATATTCATTAATTAGGGGTTGGGTGAATACCTCCTACTTGTTTATTTATTTTAACTCTGGGAGGACTTATGTTCCACTATACCCTTTAATTCCCCCTTCGTTAGGTGTTATAAAACTACCTAAATGGTTTCATAGGGCTTGAGGGATGTACTAGGTAGATTAGAGTAGCAATTGGCCTTTGGAAAAAATCAGCTGTACAAATGAAGTCCCTAGGGATCTATTTGTAGGAAAACATACAACATTTGTAAAAGGAGTTATATCACATAGGTGTTGCACAAAGGTGTTCATGTAGGTCAGACCTACAGGGTTCTGAATAGGTAACTTTCACACTGATGGTTCTTGGGAGACTTAGGCAGCTCACATGGGGGGCTACTCCACATCATGAGGGATTCACCCCCACAACACTTCTTGGGATCACTCTCAAGTTTTAGTCCCCGCACTTTAGGAAGATCCCTTTTATACTATCACTGACTCCCATTTGAAATGGAGAGTCATACCGTGAACTTTTCGACCACGATCGAAGACGTTTTAGGTCATGAAATGTGGACCTATATGCAGATACATCATTCAGAATAAAGATGAATTTCTACTCAAACTCCAAACTTGGTGTTTATGTGTAACACCCCAATCTTCCACGATACGTTTCCCTTTGAATAATGTAATAGCTTTCATTATACACAACTTTGAGATTCTAACACACTGAAACCAATCAAACTAGCCGTTATGAATAGTAATACCCACTTTTTGAAATTTTATAAATTTTATCTTTCAAAATTGACTTCATTTTTGGATTTGTAATATCAAAATTATTTTAGAGTGAATTTTTTGTATTTTTCTGTAAACTTTCATTTTTTGATGAATAATGAAAAACATTGAGTTATAGTTTAAAACAAAATTTTTATTTAAATAATTATTTATTTTATTTAAATTTATTTTAGGTCAAAATAGATACATAATACCTATATATGTTCAATTTATTTCATTGGATTCATTTTATAATAATTTTAGATATATAAATTTTTTTTTGAACTTTTCAGCGTCTTTTACCCACCTCTTATGTGAATATGAAAATTCACATAAAAAATATTTTTACCACTTCTGTGAGTGAAATTTCAAAAATCCAAGAGACACGGTTGATACCAGTATATGAAATGTGGTTCAATAAGATGAAAATAATTTTTGGTGAATAGTAACTTATTACATTTATTTTCCATAGTTAAAAGTAAATAGAGTAATTAATGGTAAAAATGATATTATTATTTCCCTAACACATGTCCTAATTCTATTGGATAAGTTTAATTCGAACAAAAACATCCTTAGGAATAAAATATGATCCTTTACATCCACTTGATTAGATTAGGACATTTATTATTATTTTATTTAAAGAAGAGTTAAAAGAGTTAAAATCAATGATTAATAACTAAAATATTTTTTATATAGATTTGTTCATAAGATAAATTCGAGTATAAATATTAATTAGAAAGATAAAAAAAATTATACATAATGGTATTTTATTTATAATTTTTTACATTAAATAAATAAATTTATTTATGATACAATGATGATGCAGTAATTACAGTATTAATGAAATATTAAAATAATTGATATTATAAATATCCAAATAAATGTAATTTGAGACTTTTAAGGAATTAAACTAATTTTTTAGGTTAATATTACATGTTATCATTTATTAAATTAATTTTCTTTGATGTAAAAATGGCTATTATGAATTTAACAAAAACAAAATACCAAATAGTGTCAAAATTGACTTAAAGAGTTTTTAAAACAAATATTATATTATTAATTGATATTCTGTTCCTAAAAATCTATGTTTGTCAAAAAGAATTATATAATGATATTTTATCATTAATTAAACACTTGGGGTTCACTTGGAAGTATATAGTATGTTTATTAACCATATAATATAAAAATACAAAGAGACATGGTTGATGTCAAAATATTTAACTAAGAGTAAAATAAAAAAGATAAAGTTAGTATAGTGACACAAATCTTTCTAAAACTTATTTTTGAAGTGGTTTTCTACCCGTCCCCACATTATTATTTATATAATACATTTTGTAGCCTTTCGAAACCGAAAATGATTTTATTATAAAATAATATTTCAATCTTTTCCTATGGTTCCCCTCACCCCTCTTATAAAAGGGAACCCCCATTATCTCTAATTCACAGATTCAAATCCATTTGACTCGGCTAACCCCTGCCCACATACCCTCTCAACTGTCATCCCTTCATCCTAGAGGCCCTAATTTTGTCAGAAAGCCATCCTAAGGAGCATTTTTGATCAAATCCAAAGGAAGAACCCGAAAAGGAGGTAAATATTTCATCTCATCTTTCAAGTTCCATTCTTCTTCCCCTTCCTCTTTCTTTGTTGTTTCCATTCTAAAATAATAACTCCATTATCTTCTATGTACTGTTATGTTATTATAAATATGGTACAACCATATTCATTATTCTATCCATCCTTTTAATGATATGTCACCATACATGTGTACGTATGGCTTACCGTCTCCACGTCCTGCTGTAATTGTTATTCAATACATTATTATTTTGATGGGAATAATAATGATGTGTAATTGATGTAATAAATAAATATAACATGATAATTATTCTTCATATATGATATACCATCCACTTATATATTATATTAATATCAAAATAATGATAATGTCTCTCATGCGTACGTACGGATTACCGTCTCCACGAACGCGATGAGATTCATTCCCCATCATATCCATTCAAGAATAATTTTCATTTGATGATTAAAAATAAGAATTAGAGACTTGATATAATTCTATATATTAATAACATACATCCCATACATAACAAATATGACTCACATAACAAATAATATAAAGGAAAATGAATCCGTTAACACCATAAATGACGATAATACTGAGATATTTTTAACAAAAAAATGTTACAAGATCATATATGATATCATATTAATGTATATGATTCTTGTATAATTTAATAACAATTATTTCACCATTATACAGTAGGTTAACCTACCCTCTACCAAGGAAAAAGTACAAAGTAAGGGGTTTCTTATCTCACTTTTAATTCCGTGAGATTTCCATTGTTCACCACTTATTTATTGCATGTGGTGTGTGTACTGCCCATGATTGTATTCATTGTTTAATATATTTTAATTTATAGATATTTACATCATTATTTTGTGATCCTTATTTCATGGGTGTATGTTTCCTAAGTTACCGAATTGATAAGGGATTTTGAAATTTAAATTTCCACTCATTCAGCTTTACGCATACTTCATTGATTATTTTACTCCAAGATTATGTGTTTAATCACTATTAATTTTCTTATTTCATAATTTCCACTCCCCTTTCTATGGATATAATTTTGATACACATAATCACTCCATTGATAAATTCTCAAGTCATCGATATGAACGTGATAAGAGTAATTTTAACTCAATCACTATTTGTTGAGTTAAACATCCATTTCAATGGTGTGGTTTTTACAAGAATATGTGTAAATTCCCTCTGATTGATTTACAGTAAATATCTAATAATATTGAGTGTATATATATTTTTCACACATAATTATTTCGTTGATTTATTCTTAACCTAAGGATATGTTCTTTATAAGAGAGTTCATCTCAATTTACATTCTATTGAGAATTTTTGTTGTTATATACCAATTCACTTTGATATAGTGTATATAATGTAGTTTGACATAGTATATCATGAATCCCTTTATTCTCATGATATTATAACGTTATGATTACCTCAATTATTTTTATTCAGGTGTATCTCTTTTTATTGGTAACTCTAACTAAAATATCATTTTATATGTTTTAAAGATTTATTATTCTAAATATTTCTCATTAATTTTCATGTTTTAAAAATGTTTTTAAGGATTTATTTATATGGACATTAACGTTTTAAAATTAAAATTCCTTTTAAATGTTTCAAAGTGGTATGGGACACTTTGATTCAAAAACCTATTTTTAAAAGGCTTCTTGAAAAATAGTGTGACATTTAAATGATTTCAAGAAAAAGGGCGATATTTCACTCAAATAGTTTTGATGATTATTTTCATCTATTTAAATATCCTTCATTATTCTCGATTGAGTTTAATCTGTTACAATAAAATCTTCTATAATGTATTTAATGAGTTATGTTCGACTTTGGATTTTCTATTTTTATACCATTCATGGTTTGTGGATAAAGTATTGACATTTCATATGCTAATTTTAATAAGAATGTTTATGTTATGTTACAAACATTTCAAATGAGGAATTCATTGGACTTAGTAAGTGACGGGTGGAGCCTGCTATAGCTCTTTGATGCATTGTTAGATCTCATAAGAAAAACTAGTGTCTTGGAAAAAGGTCATGGAAAAATATTATTTGTATTCTTGGCACAAGGGCTTGAATATGTGGTTATGATGTCCGACATTATGCATTCCATAATTATGAGATTACCTATTGATATTTCATGTGGTTATTCGACTAGTAGAATACCCATGACTATGTTTTATTATTGAATTATTTACTCATCTCATATTCTTTCCATAAAGTTTTCATGTTAATTATTTGTAAAGGCATGTGTTTCCAATTATTCACCATGCCCAATGTTTATGTTATCTTCCACTAGATTTCTTACTCTTACTGAGCATTTCAGCTCACCCATTTCTTATGTTTTATTTTCCCAAGATATGAAGAAGTTAGTTATGAGTGACTAATAGGCATAATCTAGGAAGCTTCGATGTCTCTAATGTAATAATTTAGTGTTTTTTTATTTTCAATTTGTAATGATGACCTTATGAATGTATGTAGTATTTCCAAGGCTACTAAACTAATCTGTCATTCAGGACATTAATTCCTTGTATCATGCAAATGTTATGTAATAATGAACTGAATCTGGGTAACACGAGTCAGGGCATTACAGTTGGTATCAGAGGATGTTTAGTACAAACCTTGGAAACTAGATTTAGATAATATCTGATTAGAGCACATATCCCTAAGATAGACTTTGAGGATTATTATAGAAGAACTTCCTAAAACATTGGTATTGTAGAGATTTTTTGTGTTTTCCAAGTAATAAATCCATGTTTGGATATGAGTTGGTAAAGGCGGCTCGGGCATAAATGTACCTAGGGGTAAAACCCGAAAACACCGCTTTGAGCTAGACTCGAATGTGAACTGGTGCACGACAATAGGACTTGCTGCACTCTTGGTTATGACACTCTCGGGGGATATGCTTAAGATAATTTACATTTTCCTTACAAACTGATTTGGAGGATTTTAATATAAGATGAGAATAAATAACCTTGGTTAATACTAGGGTGTTTTTGATTGGAAATAATGTATGAAGATATTTTTTAAATAATTTTATGACAATTTTTACTCACACAATTTTTTTCTAGTTATAGTTAATGGTTGGATTCCAAGGAAGTCATAGTAACATTGATCATGATGTACAAGCTGGGAATAGTTGTGGAAATGAGAAACGAAATGGAATGTTGATAGGAGTAAATGATATTGTATTCATGCTAAATCAATTTTTCAAAAATAAGACCAAAAACATATATATTAACCAAATCCCGGAATCAATAAAGAAGAGAAAAGAAGTGAATGATAAGAGTTCTAGCTATTGAGACCATGGAGAGAAGAAATCTCAATTTACATCATGCTAAAAATGTAGAAGGAGACACCTAGGAAAGTTTCTCAATAGAACAATGAAATGATTTATGTGTGGGAAAGAAGGGCATAAAGTAAATAATTGTCGAGGAAAAATGAAGATTACTGTGGAAGAAAATAAAAATGATCCTAAGATTTCAATTACGGTCATTTGTCATAAATGTAAGGGGACTTGGAATCAACCAAGTCAGTGCCCTATTCTATAGGATAACCACTTGGTCGAGGAAGAACCTATGTGGAAATAAATGGATGGAAAATGATTAAAGGTATTAGTGCACTTTGTTGTTGAGATTACTTTGGATGGATTTTCTCTTATATGTGTAACCCTACTATTTATCACGTGAAAATGATATTTGTGGAATAATTATCTTTTCTATTTTGGATATACTTATAAATAACAATTTGGTTTTATATGATCCTTGAATTTGAGGCTATTACAGTTTATTATATTTGGGATGAAAATTCAAGGTATGAGATAACATTTGTGGTTAAATAATTTTATGGTTATTTTGGGGAATTTATCTCATTTTGGAAATTTTATAAAATATAGATTTTGAAAAAGGACAACATGCAGACCGGGTGACAACCTGTCACATCAGACAAAGCTGTGGGAATCAAACCCACAACCAGAGTGCGATTGGGATTTATCACCTTCCAATGGACTAAGTGAAGTCCCTGGTTAGTGTGACTAATTATTTTTAGTTAAATTATTTTATTGATAAATAGTAAGTTGATTTGGGATCTTATGTCATATCAAATGAATAACCTTAGTATAGAACAATGATTTGGTGATTGAGTGATAAATTTTATTTTGGAAGACGTTCGCTCTGTGGGGAACACTATATGCCTAAGGAAAATATAATACTATGAGATTTCATTTGAGGAGTAATGGTGGATTTTTATCTATGTTTTTAAAGTGTATTTATAGTGATTTGGGTTATTTATGGAAATTATTATCCTATAATAGATAATATGTGATTATGTTAATCACTTTTAAGTATTTGACTTTAAGAGTAACCTATGTCATTTGGAGATATAATTTAACGTGGAAGACACATTAACCAAATTCTTCTATGTTTTGGGTTTCAATATTAATTTTGGATTATATTGGAGTATTTTGAGGACAATTGTTTATTGAATGGTATTTATTTAAATTTGTGGTATTGTTGGTTTAATTATAGAAATTAAGATTATAGTTTCTTTCTCTAAAGGAATATCATTTTGGGGGATCATCTTATATTGTACTAACCAATTTGGTTGGTATTAATCTCTAAAGAAAAGGTAAATACATAGTTTATCCTTTGTGAATCATGGGATTCTCTAGAAGATGATTCTAGCTCTTCCTGGGTGACCAAGTCATCTTGAATACTAATCATTTAAAAAACATTTGTTAGTAGTATACATTTATTAAATAATGAAACTATACTTAAAAAGTAAGTATATCTCTTTATGTTATTAGTCAATCTCATAAATAAATTACTTATATTTATGAAATGTAACTTAAAAAAATCATTGTTTGTTTACTTTTCCTGCAGAGAAGCTAATGACTGTTTGTCCCATCACAAGTTTTTCGTTTTCTTGTTGTTAAATTTCTCTTAATCATGTTTTCTATCCCTCTCCATCAGAACTAGACAATTAGTTTATCTTCCATATCCATGTTTTCATACATGGAATCCTAGTTTGGGTTTACTCGGGTAACCTTTGTACTTCTATTTCTTTCTTTTAAAGTGAGAGTTTTATTGACTCTTTTCCTGATGTGGGACTTTCCATTATACGCAACTTCAAGATTCTAACACACCACAACCAATTAAAAAACCATTATGAATAGTAATACCCACTTTTTAAAATTTGATAAAATTTATCTTACAAAATGGACTTAATTTTTGGATTCGGAATTTCGAAATTAGCTTAGGTTGAATTTTTGGTATTTTTCTAAAAACATTCAATTTTTGATGAATAGTGAAAAACACTGAGTTATAGTTTAAAACCAAATTTTTATTTAAATAAGTATTTATTTTATTGAAATTTATTTTAGGTCAAAATAGATACATAAAACCTATATAATTTCAATGTAATTCGTTAGAGTATGTTTATAAAAATTTTAGATATATAAAAATTTTATTGAACTTTTCACCGTCTTTTACCCACCTCCTAGGAGCATTTGAAAATTCACATAAAACATATTTTTACCTCTTCTATGAGTGCAATTTTAAAAATCAGAGAGACACAGTTGATATCAGTAAATAAAATGTGGTTCAATAAGATAAAAATAATTTCTTGTGATAATTAACATTTTACTTTTATTTACCACGGTTAAAAGTAAATAGGGTAATTAAGGATAAAAATGATACTATTGTTACCCTAACACATATCCTAAATCAATTGGATAAGTTTAATTTTACCAAAAACAATGTTAGGAATAAAATATGATCCTTTAGTTCCACATAGATTATATTAGGACATTTATTATTATTTTATTTAAAGAAGAGTTAAAAGAGTTAAAATCAATGTTTAATAAATAAAACATTTTTAATATAGTGTTACACAAAAGATAAATTCGACTATAAATATTAATTAAAAAGATATAAATATTTTATACATAATGGTATTTTATTTTAAATTTTTATACATTAAATAGTCAAATTTGTTTATGACACAATGATGATGTAGTAATTACGGTATTAATGAAATATTAAAATAATAGAAATTATAAATATCCAAATAAATGTAATTTCATAATTTTAATGAAATAAGATAATTTTATAGGTTAATAAGACATGTTATGGTTAATTAAATGAATTTTTTTCTATGTAATAATTGCTGTTATGAATTTAACAAAATCAAAAGGCCAAATATTGTCAAAATTGACTGAAAAGAGGTTTTAAAACAAATATTATATTATTAATTGGTATTATATTCCTAAAAATATAAGGTTTGGCCAAAAGACTTATATTATGATAGTTTTATCATTAATGAACCACTTGGGTTACACTTGGAAGTATATAATATGTTTATATACCATAAAATTTAAAAATAAAAAGAGACATGGTAAATGTCAAACTATTTAGCTAAGAGTTAAATCTAAATGATAAAGTTAATATAGTGACCCAAATCTGTCTAAAACCTATTAGTTGAGTGGTTTTCGACCCCTCCCCACCATAGAATTTAAATAATTAAATATGGAGCCATTAGAATACGAAAATGAGTTTATTATAAAATAACATTTCTAGCTTTTCCTATGGTGCCCCTCACCCCTCTTATAAAAGGGAACTCCCCCTTCTCTCTAATTCACACCTTCAAATCCATTTGGATCAGATAACCCAGACCAAATAAACTTTCAACTATTTTCCCTTCATCCTAGATTCCCTCCTTTAGTCATAAAGCCATCCTGAGGAGCCCTTTTGATCAAATAAAAAAAAGAACCACAAGAAGAGGTAAATATTTCATCTCCTCTTTCAAGTTCCTTTATTCTTCCACTACCACTTTCATTGTTGATTACATTCTGAAATAATAACTCCAGTATCTTCTATATACTGTGATGTTATTATAAATATGGTACAACCATATTCATTATTCTATCCATCCTTTGAATGACATGTCACCATACATGCGTACATACGGCTTACCGTCTCCACGTCGTGGTGCAATTGTTATTAGATACCTTATTTTTTGGATGGGTATAATATTGATGTGTAATTGATGTAAATAATAAATATAACATGATAATTATTCTCTATATATGATATACCATCCAATTATATATTATTTTAAAATCAAAATAATGATATTGTCACTCGTGTATACATACGGATTACCGTCTCCGCGAACGCGATGAGATTCATTCCCCATTGTATCCATTCATGACTAATTTTTATTTGATGATTAAAAATAATGTATAGATACTTGATATAATTCTATATATGAATACTATACACCCTATCCATAACAAATATGACTCACATAACAAATAATATAAAGAAAAAAAGAATCCTTTAACACTCAGAACGACGATAAAACTAAGATATTATTAACAAAGCAATGTTAAAAGATCATATATGATATCATATTAATATATATGATTATTTTATAATTTAGTAACAATTATTTCTCCATTATACAGGATTTTAACATACCCTCAACCATGGAAAATGTACAAAGTAAGGGGTTTCTTATTTCACTTTTAATTCCGTGAGATTTCCATTGTTCACCACTTATTTATTGCATGTGGCGTGTGTACTGCCCATGATTGTATTCATTGTGTAATATACTTTAATTTATGGATATTTAAATCATCATTTTATTATCCTTTTTTCATGTTTGTATGTTTCGTAAGATACCAAATTGATAAGGGAATTTAAAATTTCAATATCCACTCATTCAACTTTACACATACTTCATTGATTATTTTACTCCAAGATTATGTATAGAATCACTATTCATTTTCTTATGTCATAAATTCCAATCCCCTTTATGGGGATATACTTTTTATACACATAATCATTCCATTGATAAATTATCAAGTAATTGATAAGAACTTGATATGAGTAATTTTGACTCAATCTCCTTTTGTTGAGTTAATCATCCAATTCATTGGTGTTGTTTTTACAAGAATATGTGTGAATGTCCTATGATTTATTTAGACTAAATATCCAATCATATTGAGTGTATTTATATTTTTCACACATAATTTTGTCTCGTTGATTTATCCTTAACCTAAGGATACAGTCTTTATAAGATATTTCATCTCAATTTACATTCCATTGAGACTTCTTTGTTGTTATATGCCAATTCAATTTTATATGGTGTATATAATGTACTTTGACATAGTATATCATTAATCCCTTTATTCTCATGATATCATAAAGCTTTTATTACCTCAGTTATCTGTATTCAAGTATCTCTCTTTTGGTTTGGAACTCTAACTAAAATATAATTTTAAATGTTTTAAAGATTTATTATTCTAGATCTTTATCTTCAATGTCCATGTTTTAAAAATGGGTTTAAGGATTTATTTATATGGAAATTAAAGTTTTAATATTAAATTTCCCTTTAAAAGATTCAATGTGGTATGGGACACTTTTATTCAAAAAACTATTTTTAAACGGCTTCTTGAAAAATAGTGCGACTTTTAAATATTTTCAAGAAAAAGCGGTATATTTATATTAAATAGTTTGCATGATTATTTTCATCTATGTAAATATACTTCATTAGTCTATGTTGAGGTTAATCTATTACAATTATATCTTCTATATTGTATTTAATGAGTTATGCATGACTTTGGATGTGCTATTTTTATACCATTCATGGTTTGTGGATATATTATTAACATTTTGTATGCTACTTTTAATACGAATGTTTATGTTATGTTTCAAACGTTCCATATGAGGAATACATTGGACATAGTATGTGATGGGTGGAGCCTAGTATAGCTCATCAATTCGTCGGTAGGTCTCATGAGACAAACAAGTGTTTTGGCATAAGGCCTTGATAAAATCTTATTTGTAGTCTTTCCAAAAGGCCTTGACTATGTGGTTATGATATCCGACATTATGCATTCCATCATTATGAGATTAGATATTGATATTTCATATGTTTATTCGACTAGTAGAATTACCAGGGCAATGTTTTGTTATGGAATTATTTACTCAGCTCATATTCATGCCATAAAGTGTTGATGTTAATTATTTGTAAAGGTGTGTGTTTTTAATTATTCACCATGCCTAATGTTTATGTTATCTTCCGCTGTATTGCTTAATCTTACTGGGCATTTGATCTCACCCCTTTCATATGTTTCATTTTTCAAGGATATGAAGAAGTTATTTATTAGTGACTTGGAGGAAAGATCTAGGAAGTTTTGATGTTTCTAATGGAATAATTTAGTGTCGTTTTTCATTTCAAGATGTAATGTTGACCTTATTAATGTATCTAGTCTTTCCAAGGCTACTAAACTAATCGATCTTTTGGGAAATGATTTACTTATATAATTCCAATGTTATGTAATATTGCACGGACTCTGTATAACTTGGGTCGGGGAATTACATTATGTGATGTTTATATTGTAAATTCTGTGTAAAAGTGAAGGGACCACATTTAACGGTGTCAACATTGGATAGACAAAGAATTGTATGTATGGTGCACAAACATTTATCCTACTAACACTTTTTATGATTCATAAGAGTTTATCCTAATCAAACTATTTTATAATGGCAGACAGAAGGAGTGTACTATGATTTTGATGGAGGGTATCTTATATTATATCATCTTGGTGGTTGTCCTTGATATTTAAATATAATGTCATATTTTATGATGTTTCCACATGGTAATGATTCCATGATATTATAATATCATTTCTTTATACTATGTTTCAATTATTTCCTCAACCTCTAGTATCATGGAACATGTTTTTTAGATCACGTATCATCCATCCTTGATTTATAGAAAAATATTATTTTTACATGTTCTTTCAATAATAAATTTCTCTATTCTCTTTTTTTATCATATACTTATGATCTAACCATTGAGGGTATGTTGTTATCTTTTCCCTTACAAAGAATTTTTATCACCCTTTTATTATATTTCTCTTCACTAGTTTATGAATATATGTATAAATTATGAGATGTATACAAAGTGGTTTAGAATATTTTAAATATGGATAAAGTTTCACCATCATTTTGAAATAAGATACTTATTTGAAAGTTCCTCAAAGGACATAAACCGAAATTTTCTCCAAGATATGTGAGATTATTGTGAGATATAATGTATAAATTATGTAAATGATGATAAATAAGGATATGTATAGTTTGGATCTTTTTATTTTTTATAATTTAGGGTTTAATTAATTTTTAGTATTTTTTTAGATATTTTGGGGATTATGATAAGAGAACCTTAGTGAAAACCCTAGGGATTACTGTAAGGGAAGATTATGTGTATAAGATAACATCATGATATTTTTGTAAATTATATTGTGTTTGGTTATCCTTGAATACATCCCTATCTAGACATTAAAATTGCATGCAGTCCCTAGAAAATATGTGAATAAGGAAGACAACCCTAGAAAATGCATGGTGGGAATTTACTCCAGCGTCACTTGGTGCAAGAAAAGGATTCCCAGTACACACATGGTTTAACACTCCTAGGGAATATCCTTGGGTTAATAATATTCTATTTTCAAATTATTTTGACAGATTGAATTCCTAGTTACATTTATTGGATAGGTTGTGAAGTTTATGAGAATACAGATTAAGGTAATCTAGGATAAATATCAAATTGTGTAGGTTGAACAAAGTATTATAGAAATTTATTGTAGAATGACATAGGTTTAACTATGAATGATATAGGTTAAAGTAAGATTTATATCAGTTTAAATAAAATAATTATTTTATACCAGAATGATATAATATAGGGATAGATCTGCAGTCTCAATTAGTTACATAGGATTGTTATCTTATAGTGATAATTTTTCATCACTCCTCTTAACTCCTTATGGTTTTAATGATGTCTGGAACTAGAAGAAATCATGTAAACCATGGGTGGGAAAAACAATGTAAATATTAACTAAATGATCAATCTAGTTGAATGGGATATGGATAGTGAAATATTATTATCATTCCAAACCAAGTACCATGAAAGATGACTAAAATCGTAACCACTGTTTAAATCTAAATTCCCCAAAATCAGAGAAGGATATATACTCATTAAAATATAGGGAATACAGATTACGATAGAATGGATATTATACCACTTTTATATCAAAAATCTATTAATAATAATTAAGGTAATTTATTCATGGGGGGTTAAAGATGATTTTCTTGTGGAAAAAGAGGACATTGGGAAATAACCCTTTGATTCAAAATAAATGATAAAAAAAGAAATTTAACATTCTTTCTAAAGGTCCAATAATGATTTGATGTTTTAGGTATGAGGATTTTGGTTATTACACATCCCAATGCCACAATAAAAGAGTTAAACTGGATGATCAAAACAAACCACTTCATAGGTTAGGGGAATAATAAAAATCCTATTAAATGGATTTAATCAAGGAAGATAGTTATTTTCCACTCTAAGCATATCAATTTATGATGTTATGTATGATCGTACCGATTATGCATTAAGATATAAATAAAAAAAATTTGTTATATAATTATAGTATCCATGGTATATGAAATATCATCATGGTTTGTGGAATGTTATTCCTTATTAATTTATCTCTTCTTCACTTGTTATGATTTTTTGAGGAATAAAATATATTTATTCAAAGGTATTATATAAAATTTCTTATAGGGGAATCTCACTTTATATCCTAAATCGAACCATGACCAAATTCATGTTTATTGTCAATTAGGATCTCTCTAGTGAAAATTTTTCAATTGTATGAGTTTTAAAACAACATGTAAAAAATTTTATTTAAGGGGAGATAATGTAACGACCTAATATTTCCATATATGTTTTCCAAAAATTATGTAAAATATGTTCGATAGCTTCTTCCACACGCAACACAAAACTAAAACGAAACCACGATGAGAGTATAAATTTAAACCCAAAACTCCAAGTTATTATATATGAATAATAGTAACAAAATTATAATATATATTAATATATTTTCTTACATTAAGGCCATTTTTCACAAATTTATATTATTCAATATTGTGTTTACAATTTTTTCTTTTTCATGCATTTCAATTTTTATAAAAGAATAAAAATAAAATTATTTTTAAATTATAATTTTTATAAAATATAATTTTTATTCATCAATAATAAATTTATTTATCATTCGTAAAAATTATAAATATTAACAAAAATTATTTGAAGAAAAATTTCTTCCCATATAAAAACTACTTTTCACTAAAAATTATATTTTAAATTAAAAATAAAATTTATAAATTTTAATTTTATAATTTTAAAAAATGAATATAATTTTTAGTTTTAGAATGAAAATATTTTCTTAAAATAGTTTTTTTATATTTTTCAAAAATAATTAATATTCAGTGAATAGTGAAAATGTCGATTTTGCTAATTCAATCACTTTTATAAAAAATAAGTTTATGAAACAATTTTGATATTATATATATGTATATTATTACTTTTGAAAATAATATTTCAATTTATAAAACCCTTGAATATTATTTAATAAAATAATGTAACACTATTTGAACACTATTTTTTATATCTCTAATTAGATTTTTGCAAGGAGAAATTGGGTTTTCGGATATATTTTAATTTAAAATAAATGTTATTTGGATAATAATAATATTCTTAATATCATTAGAATAAAAAATATTTATAATTGTTTCGTACACATAAATGTTATGATTAAAAATACACTTCTGTTAAAAATGAGTTTTTACTCTTTATATGCACTAATATTAAGATTAATTTACCTATACATAAAAAGTTTATTGCATAAAATGATTCGTATATTTTTTGTAATAAGTTTAACATTATATAATATGGATAATTTTTTAGTTATAAAATTTATATTATGACGATTAATGCTAATTACCAAGATAATTGTGAAGAAATTAATGTTAAATTATTATTTTATTAATATCAAATAATTTATGTAAATAAAGTCAAATAAAATAAAATAAATAATGAATATTATATGATTAATAAACACAAAAATAAATTATATTGACACTAATTGAACTTTTAACCAATAATTTATAATATTAAGAATCCATAATGGTCAAAATATCATTTTTATACTAAAATAGTTATTTATCACATTATCTATTTTGAATTAAAAGATTAACTTGTAATTTTTATAAATTTATTTGTATTGTTTAGATGTAAAATTTAGTTTCATTACACCAAAATTGGGTTATATTAGTTTCTATATAATTTTAATATAATATAAAATAACGTAGTTAAAAACTAGTATTCTAGTTTAGATAAAAAAGAATAAAATATAAAGATGTGTCGAAATCTATGTTTGAGTATTTATCAACCAAATAAACTCTAAATTCCATTATATTTAAAATATGTTTCCATTAAACTTGATATAGTGTCATGGAATTAATAAAATTTAAATGGTGTTTCCAAAATATCCCTTTTCAACTCTTAAAGATGGGGCCACTTACACCCTTTCAGACATATACCTCCCAATAGAAATTTACTTGGAACACTTCCCAAATATCATACAACAGAGGCGCCTCATATGTTATTAAGCCCTTTTTTACAAGAATTAATGTTTACCCCTTAAATTAAAAGGATTTTTTCATGGAAATATTAAGTATCCAATGAAGTTACGTACATGTGATAAATAATTTGATACAATGGTAAGAGTTTCCACTCATAACTTATTTATTTGATAATCATGTTCATTTAAGAAAATAATTTGTTTTAAATAGATTATATATTTCCAATTATATATTTAATATCATGTAATTTCCATATTCACGATACTTTAACTTCTACTTCATGATCTCTTCCATTCAATAGGTTTTTATTAGAATTTTTATTATGTCCAATGGGTTTCTAGTTCATGTTCCCTTCCTTGAGACATGTTTTAATGTTATGATGTAATTTCTTACTTTTATGTTGTATTTAATTACCAAAAATTTATTTTTTCATACTTGCTGATTTAATTCATGATATTTATAGAACTATATGATTCCCATGATTCTAATTCATTTTGAATTAGAATTTAATAAAGCTATAAGGGACATTCATAACACAATAAAATTTATTAATTTATACATTTTTCATGAAATTTATCTTTAATTTCATATGGTGTCACTAATTTTTCTCTTCGATGATCAAATTTTGATTAAGTTTTTTCCTTATATGAGATTTATTTTCTATTTTTAAAATGAAACTATCTTAAGAATAATTCCCATCCATTTATTCAATGGTTCCCCTCCTTGTACATGATTTACCATTCCCCCAATTGTCTAATTTTTTTAAAACATATGATGTTTTAACTCATTTTAAAATCATATTCAACTTTGAAATTGTTTATAAAAAGATTATAATATTACTTTTTGATTTAAGAATTCAAAAAATGTGTTTTAAAACATAAAAAGGGATCTTCATCACCTCATACATGTATTATCAGTTACAAAAACTCTATGTTTTTTTCACTTTTTATAAAATCACATTCTTAAAAACATATTCAATTTATTATATATTTTTATTATGTATATACATATTTAAATATCCTTTTAATTTTTGTGGTTATAAATGTTTTTAGTTTCCATTGAAATTTAATATTTTCATTAAAACCTATTTAATGGAATTATCCTCTTGCAAATATATTGTTAGTAAAAACGTCAATAAATTGTTTTATAATAATTATTCATTTATAAAAACCATAAATATTTTTTTGATAACCCTCATGGTTCATTTTCCATGTATGTAAAATAATATTATCTTTTATTCATTAAAAAAATAGTTATTTCTTAAATTTTCTCCCTGATGGTTTACTTTCTTTCATTCTTCACCTGAACTTTCTCATGCTTTTTCGACATTTTAAGCCTATGTTAATGTTCATAGTTTATTTTTTTAACTATGAATGTTCAAAATTATTTTATTCCTTCATCTATATGGAATCTATATGATATATTCCTCTGTTGGTCCATAAGAAAATATTGTCAAACCCACTTTTTCGTCATGGGTTTTAACGTGATTATAAATTTTATATGGTTTCTTTATCCTTTTACATCACACATATTTTTAGAAATTTTACAGTAGTGGATAGAATAATTTGTGATTGGTGGGTCTGTTATATCCTTCCAATGCATTGGGTGATGTTAATATCTTGTGAGATACAATGTATGGTGCATGATCATCTTTCCGAAGCACATTATGTATGGTGCATGGAACGTTATCTTACGTATTGTATATATAGTGTATGTGAGGTTAAAATAATCATAATATGTATTGTTTAAATTTAGTTATATCAATCACACAATTTAATTATTGTTGTTATCTTAAGCATACCATCATTATAATGGCCAATGCTTTATGTTTTGTTGTCCTAGAGGATAACCATGAAATGTGTTTATGATGACATGTTTCATGGTGTTTCTAAATGCTTATTATTCCATGTATTTATGATATAATGTCTATATACCATCTTTCTATACTTATATCATGATCTTATATCATGGTAAATGATTTTGATTTTCAAATTACTTGTCATTAATTCATGATTTATAGACAACTCATATTTTTATATTTTATTTTGTTAATAAATTTATCTATGCTATTTTTTTAATATGTTTATGCCCTAACACATGATGACATGCTTATAAATCACCCATTAGTTTGAATTTTAAGATCACCCATTTATTATGTTTCTCTTAACCATATTATGATGATATGTATAACTTATGATAAGCATAGAGGGGTCTTGAAGAGTTCTATTATGGATAAATGTATACATGATTTGTTAAATACGTTTCCTATATAACTGATTCTCAATGAAACTGAAACGAAATTTCCTCTGACCTATGTGATATTATTGTGATATATAATGTTTTAAATCAAATAAATAATGTATAATAATATTATGTTTAGTTTGGGATATCACAGTTTGTATCAAAAGGGTATTTATTTATATTTTATTATTTTTGTAATTATTTTTGGGAATTTGAAAGAAAAAAATTAGTGAAAACCCATGGGATAATGCAATAGGATCTGTATTAGTATAATACAATATCCTTTAATTTTTATAATGTATATATTGTTCTTTCTATAATTATATCCCTATATGGATACTGGAAGTGTATATTGGCACTACAATAGATATACCTCGAGGTAATAACCCCAAAAAGGCATTTATGGTAATTAACCCAATTGTCACTTGGTGCATGAATTGGAAACCAAAATACACACCTGGTTTTATACTCTATTGGGAAATTCTTGGTTAATTATATACTTTCAATGAAATAGTATAAATGATTGATTTCATAAATACATTGAGGGACTAGGTATAGAATTATAAGGTAACCCAACATAATATAATATTAGATGAATCTTTTATGATATAAATTGAAATAAGGATGATATAAGTACATATATGAATGATATAGATTAAATTTCGAATGTTATATATTAAATAAAGAGTTATAAAACTTTAACAAAAATAATTATAGGCTAATATCAAGTTATTATAATGTGATAAGTCATGAAGTTAAATTTCCCTTTGTATATATTTTTGCACTGAAAATCATTTTTAGTTATTTTTTTATTAAAAGGAACTTTTAAGGTAAAAGTGAGAAACCGAATGTTACAACACTTACCAAACAACAACAAACATAAAATCAGAAAAAACCTCTTCCAAGCATAAGCAGCTACCGTTCACCCCAAAGAAGGCCACTCGACGATCCCATGCAAGCATGGTCCCTCCTGATGGCAAGCCACCCCTCTGTATCCAACATATCCCAAATGACCTGCAGAGGGGAAAATAGCATGCTCTAGCCCAACTGGTCAAGATGACCCTCCAACAGTTCCTCACCCAACCATGCCAGTGACTCATCAAAGAAATGCTATGAAATAAGTAAAAAAGAGTCATTGCAAATCAGTTGAACTCTACCAGAAACAGTGTCTCTAAATAACTTCAAGGATAACTTAGATACCTACAATAGGGGATCCCCCCTTACCAGGTCTTCAAGGGAAGAGGACAGTTTATTCCATACCTGCAAATACTCCTCGAGACTAATCAACCCCTTATTGAAACCTCCGACCAAAATAGAATCCTTCTTGTCGACCCAATTATATTGTTCTTCATTGAGAACCACTTCAAGAATTTGGCCCATCAACTTGGCTGCCTCCTCTTCCGAGGCGTTGAGAAATAACACATTCTTGGTCACCACATCACCCGAACTTAAAACCCAATTCGAGGAGAGACCATGCTGTCCAGGTGAACTTGGGCTACACCTGCTCTCCTTGTCCATCTTCTCCAACATTAGCTTCTTTGATGACTGTGTCTTCATAGGAGGAGGTAAAGAGGAAAAATCCTTCCCACCCCTTCTCCTTCTCTTACTCTTGTTACTCCTAGAATCTGTTTCTGCTTCTGATAAGCTTCTGGTGGTCACAGAAGGTTCATCTTCCCCTCCACCCTCCGCACACTCTGGATAAGCCTTCCCCAAGATCCGGCCTTCCAAAAGTAAAACATCGGCATTTCTCCCGTTGTCCTCATCCTCCTCAGCCAAGGCAGGTGATTCAACTTTGGATTCCTCCTCAGCCAGCATTCCAAACCTGTTTCTCAAGACAACTGGGGTCCGGACTAGAGAGGTATCCCCCGACAAACAGGAAGAACCCTAACCCCTTGGATCACCCCGGTTGGTCTGGGACTTCCCCAAGACACAAGTTTCCCCCTCCCCTGTACCCTCCTGAAGAGCAGGTTGCTTGAAACCCCTACCCATAAATTGAGGCTGGGGATTCTGGTCCACCCAGCCTCTGCCTGTACCACCGGTGGCCTCAAGACTAGCAGCTACCCCTGTGGGAAGAGAAGACCTCACCAAAGCTCCATCTGCAAGACCCTGACCCTCTTTCCCCAAGTTGTTAGACACCTGGAAGACACCCAAATCCTTTTTGAGACCTTCAAACATAGCCCTTAACTGAGGCTCCATAACCATTAAAGCCTCCTTCAGACCTGTATCTACAGACCCTGCCTGCCCCGAGCCAGAAGGATCCCCTGCCAAAGAAATGGGGGGACTGATAACCTCCACCCCAGGTTGGTTAGGAGACCCCTGCACCCGAACACCCCGAATAGCCTCCACAAGACCATGGGTATCCTGAGTACCCTCCTTTGACATCAGCTTGCCCGCCACAGGCTCGGAGCCAATGCCCGGACCAGTTGCCCCGACCTCAACTTGAACTGGGTCACTCTTGCTCAGCAAAGGCATGTCAACCACAGTCGCCGAAGCCCTTTTGCGACACTCCGCAACTTGGTGTCCCTGTCTATGACAGAACGAACAAAACATGGACCAGGATTCAGAAAATATGTTTTGCACGTACCTGTATTACTCATCAATCACAATCCAAACCTTATCCGGTGGAGGATGAGAGATCTCCATTTCAACGCAGATACATGCCAATATTGGATGTACCATTGAACCGGTCTTCCAATCCACACAGAAAAAACGACCTAGAGAATTACCAATAGAATGGAGGAGTGATGGATTCTGAAAAGGTAGCGGTAACCCCGGAAGATGAATCTAGATTGCCGAAGTAGAGGAGTCGTGGCCCATATGCAAATAAAACGTACAACAATGAAGATAAAAAGGAATCCCTCTAATCGACCTACTAGCACGAGACCAGGCCAAGGCTAAGTTGTCTTCATCAGCTAGACAAACCAGAATATGTCGCGGCCCAAGGAGACCAACGACCGCCCGACGGCCTAAACCCCAATCCTGATTCACGTACCTCTCGAAAATCTCAACCGGGGTCTGCGATAAGTGAACTTAGCAACCAGAGACGTAGAAAGAAGCAACGAAGCTTCAGATAATTCCTTGGACGAAACCGAGACCACTGGACGACCATTGTAGGCTCCAGGTACCTTTGGAGAGACATCGATGCTGGGGAGAAAGGAGTGCCGCCTGAGCCGAAGAGTAAGATCCTGCCCCTCCCCCGGATAGGGAGGGGCCAACGCCCCGACCATGGATCTAGGGCATCGCCGTCACCAAGGATCTAGGGCATCGCCGTCCAAAGGTGAATAGGTGATAGTGTTCCCTTTGTATATCTTGGATATTTATATAATACTGTTAATTTATCACAACTCTCATTAACCTTGTTTGGTTTTAGCAATTGATGGAACCAAAAGGAATCGAGTTAACCATTGGTGTGAAGGAAAGTGTGATGGTTAGGTTAATTATAAATCCATTAGAGAGAAATATGCATTCCAAAATATGGTAATTATACCAAAACAACTATTGTGAATCTTTATTGATAATGTAACCAGATATGAAATACTTAGTACCACAAAGATGGGATAGATAAAGAATCATGAAAATTTGGGAAATGAAGATATGAGGGAATGAATATTCAATAACACACACACACACATATTTATAATTGGGAAGAATCATCAAAGTAATTGACTCTAGGGGACTAAAACATTCTTTACTTGTGGTAAATATGGTTGTCGAGTAAAAATATGTCAATGGAAAAAGAAGGATACAATGAAGGAAGATAATGTTCTTCCTATCAATCCACTAAAAATGTAATATTTTATATGTGATAAATTTTGTCACTATAAACCATGGTTCACCTATCCAAATGTTAAAGAGGATGATCGAAAGCAACCAAATCTTAATTCAAGGTAAAAAGGAAAATCCAATTAGATAACATCTTTTAATATAAATAGTGATTTTTCACACTAGAATTTTGAAAATATTATGTCATATAAGATTTCACCAATTATGTATTAAGATATAAATAATTTTTTTGTTTTATAATCATTATATCCATTGTATATGAAACTCTATCAAGGTTTAAGGAGTATTTATTCCTTATAGTTTAATCACCACATCACAAATTTGGATTCTGTTAGGAATGTAATTTATTAAAGGGATTATATCAAATTTGATATAGGGAAACATCAATTTATATCCTTAATAATAGCATGATAAAATAATAGTTTATGGTCAATTAGGACAACCTATGGAAGCTTATCAAATCATATGTGTTTTAAAATTTTGTGGATGTAATTTATTTAACATTAGGAGAATGTAAGGAACTAAGATTTTAGTATAATATTTCTTACAATTAAGTCCAATGTTTTTGATATCTTTCCCCAAACCGAACACTGAACCAAAATAAAAGTATGATATATTTAGTGAAAAAATATTCATTGAATTAATAGGTATGAATTATATTCACTGAATTATGAAATGTGTCAGTATTTATGTCTATATAAAGCATATTTTGAAAAAAATTACTAAATTCATCATTGGAGTAAATGATATCACTCATTATGCATTTTACTTTTTTAAAAAAAAATCAGATTATGTTAAATGATCATATTAGTAAAATATAATATTTATTTATTAATCATATCTCTATTTTTGTTTCATAGAAATTATGAATTAAAATAAATAATATTTTAAAATTTAGTTGTTTTCCATAATAAACATTTCCATAAAAATATGGTTTTAATTAAAAATTGAACTTTTAAATTTAAGAATTTTAATTTTAAAAATTAACATGGTATTTTTATATAGAGTGACAATATTATTTTAAGGAAAATTTTTAGTATTTTTCAAAAATAATAAATATTTAGGTGGATAGTGAAAATACTAATTTTTCTAACACCATCACTTTTATATGACAAAGAGGATTCTGAATCTTTTTAAATAAATAAAATATCCATTTACAACATAACTTAATGAATATAAGCGTACAATATTAATTTATCAAACTCGTGAAAATATTGTTTTCAAAATCATGTAATATTTTTTGAAAACTATTTTTCAGTAGTTTCATTAATTAAATTTCCTTATAGAGATGTTAGGTTTTGGAATTTATATTAATTAAAGATAAATATTATTTTAAGTGCATTAATATTATTAGAATTAATAACATTGATAATATTTCACATATATAGACATTATTCTTAAAACAATTCTTGAAAATTGTTTTTTCACGTGTTACATGCACTAACATTGAAATTAATTTACTCACATAGAGATTCATAATTTTAAAAAATGATTATTTATTTGAGATATTATTTTTTATATTATTTACTAAGGAAATTTTAATTTTCAATAAATAAGTTTTATTTTATTTATATTAATTATAATTAAATTTATAAATATGAAACCACTATTTTAATATTATTATTTTATTAATATCATTTAATTTATATCGAATAAATTAAAATAAAAACATTTAAATAATTAATATTATATTATTTATAAATACATTAATAAAAATATTAACACTTTTTTAATTGGTTTTCAATACTATAAAATATTAATAATCCAAAATAGTACAAATGTAATTTTTCAACTAAATCTTTTATTATACACATTATCTATTACAATTTAAATGTTAATTTTAAAATATTTTTAACCTTAATGGAGTAAATAAGGGTCATATTACATTCCATCACACCCATAATTTTTTATTTTGGTTATGTTATATTTTTTAGTAAAACATTAAATCACATATCTGAAACCATATTACCTAGTTTAAAATTTAAAGAGTTAGATAGAAAATGTTAATGGAAAACCCCAATAACAAGTTCAAAACATGATTGGATACCGTTATATCAATCTTTATTGTCCCAAAGACACCCCAAATACCATTATATAAATTTATTCTCACTGAACATTAAATAATTTCAAAACATTATTAAGATATAAAAGGTGCCCAAAATGTTCCATCTTCCTGTCTTATAAATGGAGTTCACCTACACCCTTGAAAACATACACTTCATATTCGAAATTTACATTAACAAAATGCCTAAATATACCCTCCTAGAATTCGATCAGACATTATCAATTAAATGGTAACTCTGATTTAGCCCAATCCCTTTAATTTCACATATTTATCTAATGAATTTTCATGTCTCCAATGAAGTTAAGTGTAAGTGTATTACATTTTGAGACATATATAAGAGTTTCATCTCAAAATATCATTATTTGGTATGTATGTTATTTTAGGCACCTAATTTCATTTAAATGATGAATATACTACCAATTAAATATTTAATATCATGTATTTATTCATATTCATAGAATTTTAACTGCAACTTCATGATCTCTGTCTTTTAAAATTAATTATAATAATATTTATTAAGATGTAAGGGTTTTTCATGAATTTACCTTAAATGAGAAATGTTTTGATGTTATTCCCTGATTTATTATATATGTTGTTTATATACTTCCCAAGAATGAATTTTTTAATTTTCCCTGATTTAATTCATGTGATTTAAAGAACCATATGGTTTTCAATATTCAAATGACAATTAATTAAAAAATTCCTAATGATGTAATGGTATCTCATAATTCAAACTGATTTCTTGAATTATAAAATTTTATTGAATTTAGTTTTCCATTTCTTAAGGTATGCCCTATTTTTATCTCGAGATATCAAATTCTGATTCAAGTCTTAATATTTGGAGAGTTAAAATTAATATTAAAAATGAAACTAATTTATGAATAATTCACATCTACTAAAACATTGATTTCCCCTCATTGTCCATAATTTCACATTTCACGAGTGTTATTCTTTTTTAATAGAAACGTCAATAGTTATTAAATAATTTTAAAATCATATTAAAATTTAACAATATTCAAAATAATGGTTTATTATTTTATTGTATAATGTGGTATTTCAACAATGTCTATTTAAAATGTGAAAAAGGTATCTTTTTTACCCCCTTCGTGACATGTTAGTTACACATTATCTTTCTCTTTCTCCATTTTTATGAATTATTATCATATAATTCATCTATTTTTATATATTTACATTAATTATATACCAATCAATAAATCCATTTCATTCCTATGGTTAAACATGTTTTTAAATCCATTTTATATTCTTACTTTTAGTTATATTTTATTTAATGTAACTTTCCATTTTCTAATTTCATGTCAAGAATCACCCTACTGAAATGATTTCAAACCGTGAATATGTTTAAGAAAAACTCACTATTATATAGATAGAACATTTGGTTCAATTCTGTTTCAAGTAAATTAATATGATATTTCATTCTTTAAACAAATATTTTTGTTATTTCATAAAGTTTTACCCAAATGTTTCATCTTTTCAATTATTATCACCAATTATTTTTCACAAAATTTCATCATTGTAACCTCATTTGAAATCCCATAGTTCCTTTAACAATTATTAATGTTTTAAAATTATTTAATTCATTATTATTTTGTGAATATATATGATATAAGAATCATTTATTTCTTATTACAATATTGTAAAACCCGCTTTTTCACATGGGTATTATCATGCTTATTATTTATGTATGGTTTCTTTCTCATTTCATATCATGCATATTATAATTCATTTTATAAATAGTATTTTGGATACGTTTTGAGATTTAGGTCCATTTAAACCCTCTAATACATTTGATAATGTTAATATCTCATGATATACCATGTGTGGTGCATGAATGATTAACATAAACACATAATGTATGGTACATAGGCGGTTAGCCTAAATACAGTATATATGGTTCATGTGAAGTTATCATGATAACACTTTGTATGATTAATGGATGGTTATCCGAAGCATGCTATGTTATGATTGATTTTTTCAAGATAAAACCATGATTGTTATGGTGGTTATTCTATATTATGTTTTCTTAGTGGTTATCATTAATATATGGTTTTGATGTCATGTTTTACGATGTTTCCACCTACTTATGATTTCATGATATTATGATACCATTTTCTTATATCATGTTTCCACACTTATCTCTCGCCCTTATATCATGATATATGCTAATTTTTTTTATATTACATTCCCTTTATTATTTATTTATATTAAACCCTTATTTTTTACATGTTATTTTGGTAATAAATTTCTACATACCCTTATTTTCACTTTTACTATTGATCTCACCCTTCAAAACATATTGATATGTTTTTCCCAAGTGAGTGATTAATTTCATCCATTTTTATGTTTCCATTTCCCAATTTATGAATATAATTTTATGTTATTATAAGTATAAAAGGTGTTATGTAAGAGTTTATTACGAATAAATGTTCATATGATTTGTAAAAAAACATACCTATGTAACTAGTTCTGAAAGGAACTAAACCAAAATTATCTCTATGATTTATAATATAATTTTGATGTATAATGTTCAAATTATTGGAATGATGTAAAATATGGATATTTTTAGTTATTTTCATCATATGTGTCTTAAGTGTTAAACCCTCCCTCTTTAATTATGAAAAAAACACCAATAATCAATAATCTGCAATGCATCTACAAACCAATATCTCTATTCATTATCAGAGTAAACAATGTGAATATGTGCCCATTCACATATAAGACTATATTATTACTCAAATCACTGACCTACAACATGATGAAAATGATCGCATGAAGAATCTAATAATAAAAGAATAATAAAACAAGGAAATTTTATTGATGGATGATGAAATCTCTATTTTCAATAGTAATTCTAGAAAAGAAGTTAAATTATTCTGATTTGTAGAAAAATGAACAAAATCGAGGGACAAAATAAAAAATATATATAAGTAAATAGAGTCATGTGAAGAATAGATCCTTGAAAACCAAAGTAGGTAAATATGAACCACTGAAATCAAAAAGGGTTTCTAATAGAAATCAACAAAATAATGACCCCTATATAAAATTGTATTAATCTATAATGAAGAAACATTATACGTCATTGTTGTTGGTATGATCAAAAAATTCATCCATTTATAAAAAAAATCTTCTGAGGACTATTTTAGATTCATGAACCACTTAAGATTATTCGACAAAGCTACTCTGATGTGGTTATGATCCCCTCTACTCAATATCATTGGTTTTGGTAGCTAACCCTGTAGAAGATACATAAAAGGGGTTATATAGTGTGATTCACTAGGTTATAAAATTAATAATCTAATGAATTTAATTTATTTAATTAAAAAATTATTCTTCTTTTGAATACATATCAGCCGAAAATTTGAAGGATATAAAAGTTATATCACACATAGGGTAAAACCAAACTTAAAGGTTCAATTAAGGCCTCAGTTTTCCCATTAAATAATTTACTTAATATGAAAGTCTTTTCTCCCTAAAACAATTTAGGCCTGTTATTTATTATAATAAATATTATATTATATCAATTTTGGGGTCCTAAGATACACAAAAAAATCACTAAATCATAATAAAAAAATATTATAGAGAAATAAAAAAGGGGATCAAATGAGAAAATTAGAGTAATTAATTTCTCCCAAAATCCCTGGTTATTCCCCTAATGAGGAAAATATTCTTAGAAATATGAGGCTACTAATCCTGCATCTGAATCTCACACTCATATTATATCTCATGGATGTTCCCATGATACCAAATAACATGTACATATGGAATGGTTCATATGTGATGGATTATGACTTTCTGGTCCTCAATAACCACTAGGTGCTATGAAAAGGAAGCTTTAACTTAAATGTCAAGATCCCGCTTGTAAACATTTATGATGCCACAACACCTGGATGGATATATTTATTAAATTATATTGGTTATGTAAAGACATATGGTAAGAAACCTCCATAAATTTAAGAATAATGTACAATTGTACGATAAACCTTTTAGAAGGATTTTACCCTAGCCTATATTTGAAAACCACTTCAAGGAGTAACTTTCAAGAACACATAGTGTCCATGTTAAAGTTACAAGATCATATGAAGTCATTCTTCCTAGAATTTCTATTGACTCTTAGTGGTCTTCATCTACTCCCAATTCACTTGAACCTTCTCCAACATAACCTACAATAGCTTTTTCGCCATGAGAGTTGACTCAAATATCTCCCTCCAACACAAGGGTATCTTGAAGAGTCTTAAGTGTATATCCATAAATGGTTCTATTCCAAGTGTGGATTAGTTTATATTGGTTTAAGAGAACTCCAAAAAATGAAAGTGATCATATGATATTTGACCAAAGTCTAACATATAGGATCTTAACATGTCGACCAACACATGAATAGTTGTTCTTTCTATTCTTATGTTTGGGAGTGGACCAATATTTCCTTCCATAACAGGGTCTTAAAAAATTCCTAAAAATCCAACCCACAACTATAATGTGAACCACACATCACCAATGGATACAATCATCAATGTTACCCCATGAAACCATATAATCTCATGTACATATTAGAAACCCATAATTTTAACTGAAATATTCCCATGGATAAAAAGAAAGATGGATTACATTGTATGTCAATCAAAAATCTCCCTCATTTCGTCATATAATCTCACAATATATGAAATCCTCATCACAATATCCATCAATATTCCATCCCATTTTTCACTCGGATGTCTAAATATGTTGAGTCAAACCTACTAGAACCTGATGCTCTACATTTACTTACTAACATGTGTGGAGTCAATAAATGAACCTAGAAACAATTAAAATCATACATTCCCACCAAATATTCCCTCACAACGTCCCCACAATACAAAAATGGTACTACCATCCATTATTAGAAACAAATTACATGCTCCCCACCTTTATTAAAACTGTATGGTGTGTCCCTTATCGATATCTAGTAGTGAAGAACTTGATGACTGATGTCTCCAAAATGAGACTGCCATACTCTCTAAGGATGTGGTGGCATCATCACCATAAAATTGACATATAATTCCCCGCCATACTTCATTAGGATTAGATGTAATAAGTATATCCACTTTTATTCCTATTATACGAAGATAGAATAAAAATTCATACATTGGGAATCTTGAACTACATTTCCTTTTCCCATTGTATAGACTATTTCAAAGTCACAGTCTTGCAAGAAATCTATAAAATTTATTTTTCATTGTTTGAGGTAAATATGGGAAAATATTTACATCATTCTGTGTTAGATTAAGTTGACCCTAAGGTGATCTATCAGAAGATAATGCCTCCACATCCTCACGGTGAAGACTACCATATACAACTCTAAATCGTGGGTCCCATAGTTATAATCACGGATTTTAAACTATTCTGTATAATCATGTACGTGATCCCATATATCGTGAAATAATATAACACTAACTACTCAACACCCTACCCTATTAGTCTTAACCACAATGCACTGGTCAACCTATTCTTTATATCCTTGAAAGATTCAGGTCGTCACTCGATCTAGTCAAAATGTTTCCCTTTACGAGTAAAAATAATCAAAGGGGTATCAATCATGGAAATTTATTTCACAATTATATAATAGTAACCTTAAAATATAAGGAAATTATAATCCTCATACATGGTATTATGTGATTATTAATGTAGAACTACCTCTATATTAGTCGGGTCTACGACCACACCAAGTTTACTGATGAAATTCCCCAAAAATGAACCTATCTAATCTTGAACTGACACTGATATTTTAATGTGTACATGATTCTCCCAAAGTAGGTCTAGGAAAATCCTGAGATTATTTATTCTCTCTTCCTTTGATATAGAGTGAATGAAAATATTAATAATAAAGATATCCACAATCCAGTCCAAGAGGTGTGGAAATAACTGATTCAAAAGTCCTATGAAAATTATAGTAAAATATGTCATACTAAAGAGAATCAATAGGCACCCACACATCCCATTGAAACACTAGAATTTCATATTTGGAATATACACCACTTAAACCCACAACTGTAAATAATTATACCTGAAATAAAATTTTAAGAATTATATCATTTGAATTGGTTGGACAAAGATCCCAACAATACTTGATAATGGAATCTTGTTTAAGATGGTAACCTATTTTTTGGTGATGATTATCAATAAATATCCTCAATATCATATCATAATTCTTATTTAACCACACAGGAGCCACCTAGGGGGACACACTGGGTCTCATAATCTACTTATATTGAAGGACCTCCAACGACACCCTAATCCTTCAGAGCTCAGTATAGTTTTTCTGATTTGACGAATTAGATATCAGAGTCGTATCATTGTGAAATTAAAGGCACAAGTTAATCTCCCACAATATAGGTATTTCCAAAACAAATTTAGGGGAAGAAAACTATAATAAAAGAGGCCTAATGTAATTGGTTATAATCGTATCATGTAATATCACACAATGTATATTCTAAAGAGATTTTATTCATGAGTAAATATAAAATTTTAATTTCTAAATGTTACAATTATATTTCATCAAAATGAAATTAAATTTTATTTAATAATAAATATATTATATTAAGATTATATTTGGGGGGTTTTCCAAAAATATAGGCTTTTAGGTGAATAATGAAAATACCATTTTTTAAAACTGAAGAATTTAAGATATCTTTAGGCTGTATGCATAAACTAAAACTCTAAAATAAGTTTTATTAAAAAAAATATGTTTTATATGTAACATTTTAAATTTTAAAATATTATGTTTAATTTATAATGATATATTTGATATTTTAAATCTTAAGTTTCCCTTTTAACTAAAATTATTTTAATGTTCTATACAATTAACTGATATCTCTTTAATAAATTTATTATTACTAAATATATTTAACATTTTTAATCATTAGATGATAATTATGTGATAATGACAATTTTATTTTTATGCATAAACAGAAAATTAGTGTAATTAATATTTGTTATTGTGATAATGGTAAAGTCTATTTTTCTCAATGATTTGTTTCATTAATTTTTTTGAAATCTATCTAAAAAAGTAATTTGAAAATTCATGGATAATTATTTTAATAAATTAGTTATCCTATATAAAATTTTATAAACACTCATTCATTTAGTAATCAATAATGAATATGATTAGGAACTCATCACTATTAAAACATCTTATTTATAAACAAAAAATTCTCCGTATATTATATGTTTAAATTTTAATGATAATTTTATAATATTTATAAATTTAATTGGATTAAATTTATGCTATATTTAGGTTTAAAACACCAAAAAAATAATATAGTTTACATTATTTTTAAAAAATAATATAAATTATTTTGTTAAAATCTAGTTACCAAGGTAAGAAAATCAGAATGTCAAAATCTAAAAACCTAATGTAAAATAATTGAGAGATATTTGAAACATGTGTGGAAAGTATTTTTATAGGATTTATGAACTATATATCCCTCTGAATGTATAATTAAATTTTTGTATTCATTTTCCAATGAATAGTGTAACGGGATTAGGGTATGGTAAAGGGTATTCTAAATAGTGATATTTTCAAAACATACAAAATCAGATCACATCTACCACCTCGGTCACACTTCCCACTGAAATTTACCTTAAAAATATACACACAATACTTATCCTATAAGTCCTTTCCTCATCATTAATCCTTTTACATCTAGACTTAATCTTAAAGAATTCAATTACTTGTAGATCTCAATGAGAAGATTGTGTCTCTACAATAATTGTTACATTCATTGTAGTCTTTTATCCTAAATTTTCATCCTAAAATCTATACTATACATTAATATAAAATGAAGTTTGCATAATTATTATTCTGATATGTTATTATATTAATCCAAGAACCATTATTTATTTCTCTCAATAAAGAAATGAAAAAAAGAATTGGTAGTGCCTCTGCTACTAGGGATCTGAACTGAACTAGGAGATATGTTTGGTACATTCTTGTACCCTCCCTGGTTCTATTATGGGATTCCCATATCACCTAGTAGGAAGTAGAAAAAACCATACCCCTCATTTGTGCCTCTGCACTGTCTTGATCAGAACCACAGAACCTGGATTCCAAGAAACAGTCGAAGGTTTCTCTAATCCCTGCCACACTCATGCACTGCTCCATTATGCCCCAAATAAAAACATCGGCTTAATATTAGAAGAACACATGACATAATGATTCATGTCTCGGCCTATAGTAGAACCAACAATGGGAAACCATTTTAAATTAATACTATTAAGGTTCCAAATTATTTTCTTAAGATTTATATGTTTTTGATAAAAAAGGTTAATGTACGTTTATGGAATTGATAATAAGAAGTAATGTATTTTGGTCTAAAATTCATCTATTTAAAAAAACAATTTGTATTATGAACATAATTTCATTTATGTGGTGTATATAATACATATTAGATAAGTTATATAATGAAATTAATTTATGAATTAAATTTTATGATCAATTAGAATCCCTATGTTTCATGATTTTTGATTTAATTTCTACCCAATCCATAAGTTCCTATTTACATCTCAATTTTCATTCTTTTGGAATCTTTTTATATTCACCCCCTATATAATTTTGTGAAGTGAATAAATTTCTATAGAGTAATTTTTAATAGATTAATCATAAAATTTAATGGATTTAAAATTATATTGTTTAATCCCTCCATCAAATTATTTTTATACATTCGTTACCAAAACCATTGTAAAAATTAATCTCTTACATTGTGAAGAACCCATCCTATGTTTTGTTAATGTGAAACTTGTGTAGTTACATAGAAAATAAATCCTTTTCTGGATACTTGAAATTGGATATTGATTTTGCAAAAAATTCACCTAAGATTAATTAACCCTAAAACGGTTGGTATGGAATAGAATCAATTATCCCTATGATAATTTTTGAATGGGACTAATATTAATCACCTTCCTTAACACTCTAAAGGTATATGAATATTCACACACTCTTTATGAACAATTCTGCAGGATTTATTCTACCATTTTTTAGTCTCCTACCAATGAATGATATTGAACCCAATTATTATCTTCCATGGATAACATATTACATTTAAAGTTATATGACCATTATATTTCCCTGATATGAGTACTTCTTATTACTTAGATGATACAACAAAACTTATTATGATGATTAATAAATTTTATCATAGATATCCACATTAATCCATTGAATGGGGAAGTATTTGTTTTGAATATTTTTCATTATAATGATAGTCATGTTTCTATTCATCTAGATGTTGTTTATGGAATAATAAAAAATTACTTGATTACTATAATGGTGAGTATATCAGATGTAATCTTGTGATGGATGGAGACTGGAATTATATATCCCCTAGATGCATCAATAGGTCCCATATGAAAAAACAACTTGGGTTATTGTGTAATACTCTCCCTATATCAGTATATTGTCTTGAAACATGAACTTGAAATCATGTTTTAACATTTTACATTATGCATTAAATCAGTATTAGAAAATGATTATTATTGTCCATGTTTTATTTTTTATCATGGATATAGAATACCCTAAGCTTCAGTTTATTAAGGCTTTATTTTTTTTATTTATTTAAACAATATAACCTATTACATGTTTATTTTATGATAGCTTTGGTGGTATGATACTATTTTCTGGAAATCTAATGTCACTCTTATTTTTTTCCATTCCTAAAAATAATATTGGGAAACTATGATTATTCATCGAAAAAATGATAGAAGGGATAATAATTTTATCATAATTTTATCATGTTGTATCGTATGTTTTAAAATGAAATAAGTGTACCTATATAGTATTATATAACTAGTAAACTATTGGATCCTTCCAGAAATGTTTTATTTTATGCCAATAATGTAACATTATTACTATATTTAGGATTTCAAAGTCATATTTTTATATTCTTTATTGTAGGATATTTAGTAGGAACATTAGTGATTAGATTTAATTTAACCTAGTTTGATAACAAAATTACCATGAAAAACCCTCATAATTTCTTGGGAACACTCTTGAAAACATATTTATATTTTTATTCTACAATTTAACATCAAGGGATAATTATGTATATTCCATTATAGAATAATAGTTAATAATGGGAGGAGTGAGAATATTATCAACACCCATTGTCAATATAAGGATGTCCCCCCAAAACAAGTCAATGAGTCTAGTGTAAAGGATGATCAGATTATAATAATTTTAAGGCAGTTAACCTATTTTTAAAAAAATAATTTATCCAATTTGAGAAAAAATAATGGTCTATAACATCATGTAATTGTGTTGGTCTATTTTATTTGAAAAAAACATCCCATATTTAGTGGAATTACTAATCTATTATTAGATGAACAGAGGATAATGTCCCTAAGGATGATTTTTCTCACTTTGTGTAATGATGATAAGGGAAAAAACACATTTTCCTATTATTTTAAGGGAGATATAGAACAATGGTAGTCACCAATTCAAAATACCAATAAGGAAGATTAGATAAACTGATCGTAATTGATAATTTTTAAGGATATATTATATGAAAAACTAATTTCGACATGAGAAAAGATTGTAAATGGAATGTTAGTTCCCCAATCAAAGAATAAAAGAGAAGGAGAATTTTGATGAATATGGTGATAACATTACAAGGATATCTTGGAATGATGTGTATTATGTATATAATCCATTAAAGGGTTGATTGCCTAATTTATGGGTTAATGTTGAGACTTTTAAGGGAAATTATTTCTCAAACGTTTGATCACATTAGGATATAACATCAAGAAGAATTATGATAGAAATTAATTCTCTAATTCATATATCTTATATTGAATTCAGGAAAATATGAAAATGATTGAGCATCAAGGGAAAAATATTATGATATAGGGGAAGAATGGAAGGGTAGTATTTTCCGTATATGATAAATCATCGAAGAAACACTATAGGGAATGTAGGATGTGATCATGATTTTGTTATAAATGTGGAGAAAAATACCATTAAAGTCATAAATTAGAAGGAGATTTAGAAGTTATTTGTGTTCAATTATTTATATATAAGTATAAATGAAATTATGTGAACCAAGGAACTAAACAACACGGCATTGGACTTTAGAAAAGACCAAGGGTGTAAGTCTATGGTTATGCAATAATAATAGTTTGAATTAATGATCCTAATAATGTGGTCATGGGTACTTTAAGCATATCATCAAATTAATATAATTTTTAATTTGATTCTATATATAACCACTCTTTTATATATTTTATGTTTCATGAATATTTAATATATTTTCCTATTACCCTACTAAGGGAGTTATCAATTAAGACACTACGTGGAAATATTATTTCAAAACATATGTGTGAGGTAGTTTTTGTTATGATGCATAGACATACTCAATTTGTAAAAGTGGTTATAATACTTATGGTTGACTTTAATATGATCTTTTTTAAATATTTTCTTTAAAATTATAATACAAATATTTATTTCAAAGAGAATGGGATTATTATTCAAACAGGTGAAGAGGAATCCCTTGTATTTGGAGGGGAAACTTCATCATCAAAATCAAGGTCAGATCCTCCCCAAATGGATCTCTTTTTTCAAAATTGGGTAAGAGTGAAAGATCAATAATGTTCTATCGATAAATAATATATCCTATAAATAAAGGATATACCCATGGTACATAAATTCATTTATCTTTTTCAATAATATTAACTCAGTCATCATCCTAAGAAAAAATCAAAGATCTCCATTGTACTCATTTTTTATTAAAAAACTAGATCAACAACTACTTATAGAATAAAACTAGTGAATTCAGTGGACTTGAAGAAACAAAAAATGTGTATTTTGATTAGGGATTTATATGACATTGTTTTTCACTTTTGAGAGACCCAATTTTGTTCATGAAAAAGTATGATTATTCTATTAGACTTTTCTTTAATTATAGTGAGATAAATTTGATTAATATAAATAGTAAGTATATTTTACCATTAATTGATGACTTATTTAATATACCTGATTTATCACATTAATTTTTATAGGTCTATTTTAACTCATATAATCATTATATAAGGGGTAAAATTATTATATATCAAAGATGATATTTCAAGAAACTTATGGACATTATGAGACTAAAATAATTCCATTGGGATCAACTAAAACACTATATGTATTTATAAATATTATGAATAGAGTATTCAAGGATTATGTTTATATCTTGGTTATGGTAATAATTTATGATATCTTTATATAGTCTATATGATATGAAGATCATGTGATTCATTTACAAATAATTATCGAGACGTTAAAAATTAATTATATTAGATATATAGTATGGGAGAATTTTGGCTCAATGGTGTTTATTTTCATTACATCATTGTATCCAAGGATGTAATGTCATTAGAGACTTCAGAGAAAATTTTATTCTAAAAATAGTTTACACCAACAAACATTATTGTGATCTGAATTTTACTAGGATTTAATGTTAGTAGTTCAGTCCAGATTTCTCTTGGTTAGCCAACACATTACCCAAGTTAACACAAAACTATATTAAATTCACATGGTCAAGGGAATGTGAGGAAGGATTTTAAGAGATGAAGGGGAGAAAAATAAACTAATTTTCTTTAAATATACCATATATTAAGGAGTTATTTTTATTATTAACTTATGAATCAAAGAAATGACATGGTTGTTTCATGACGTAAAATGATATGGTGATTTTCTTTGAGTCAATGTAATTAAAAATTCATGAACAGATGAATCTAACTAATGACCAGGTGATAGAAGATTTAATCTTTTCATTGAAAATATGGGGGTGATACGTCTTTAGTAAAAGATGTGATATATATGCACCAAAAGAGTTGTCATTATATCTTTTGTTTGGGGTATCTAAACATGAGGTTAAGAAGAGGTTTAGAACTAATCAAGTACTATGGATTCCGAACAAACTAACACATTGGGGTGGATGAAATGGTGGAGAATTAATCGAGAAGGAGGTACCATGGAGTTCGAACCACGATGAGGATTAACAAGGATGATATATAAAATGATATAGTAAATAAATATATATTGATATTTACCCAAGGGGATTCATCTTTCCTTTTCCAAGAAATTGATAAAAATCATTACTAAAAAAATGTAGAGAATTATCAGTTCGATGATGAGGACTTACAAAAGAATATTAAAAATATAAATAAAGGGAAATTTATAGACATTATCCATAGAGATATAGTCTTGATGTTTGAAAAGGGGTTATATGTTCCATCCATAAAATATTTAAAAAGGGAACTTCTAGATAAATCGCATAACTCTATCTTATCAATATACCATAATAATAAAAAAATATGGATTTGTGAGAACTTTTTCAATTGAATGGTATAAAGTGAGAAATTTAATAATATGTATTCATATGTTTAGTATTATAAAAGGTGAAGGAAGAAAGATAAAATCATAATGGAGTCTTGAAACCTATTTATACACCTCTATTAATGTGGGAAAATATTATAATAGAATTTTCTTTTGGACTCTAGAAGACTCCAATGAAGAATTATTTTATATAGGTTATAATTGATCACATTACTAGGTTTTATTTGTTTTTTACCAATATTAGATGATAAACCCCTTGAGTACCTTCACGAGATCTATATCAATGTAATCATAAGGACTAATGGTGAACCTCTATTAATTCTATATGATTGGGAGGTGTAGATAAAATAAAAAATATAAAAGAGTATTGAAAGGGTTATTGACATTGAGGTACATTTTTGGAACCTCCTATCATCACCAAATGGATTGGCCATGTGAAAGGACTATCCAAACATTGTGAGACTTGATGAAGTTAATTTACCTTTACCTCTGAGGTATGTGAGACAATTATTTAAATTTTATGGGATTTTCTTATAATAATAGTTTATATTAGGGAATTCATATAGAATAACATGAATAATTATATGGAAAGAGGTGTAATACTTGAACCAGTTTGGAAGAAGTTGGAAAAAGAAAGCTAGTTTTCCCAAAGCTTATATAGGAGGAAAATTTTAAAGTAAAAAATATTTACAATCATATTAAAATAACCTAGATAATATATATATATACAAAAATAATTAAAGTAAAGAAATGGAATTTCAATTAGGGGATCTGGTATTCATGATGGTTTCGCCTATGAAGTGAGTTATAATATTTGGTTAAAATTAAAATTTATACCCTTTATACATTTTTACTTTTTAAATACTTGAATTAATTATAGTTGTAGATTACCAATTAGTTATTCCACAACACATTTGAAAATTAAACCTCATCTTCCATGAATAATTACTAACGAAATACATACCAGATCTAAGGCATGCGCTCACATGTGAGGTAATAGAGTTAGAGTTTGGATTTTCTTACAATAAAAATCCTATCCATATTCTTTAACTGATAGTGTTTCTATTATATAATCAAACAACACAATTTGTGAAATTCCAGTGGTAAAATCAAGAATAAGGATAGGCCTTGTGAAATCCTAAATAATCTATACGAAAAAAATATCAAAATTTTATTTAATATTTTATATATACCCAAATTTTAAAGATGATAATGTCTAGGGGAGAATGAAACATATGACTCCCTAAAATAATAGATAAAATTATAATTGATCATAAACATATTCACTTAAGAATAATTATCGGGATTTTTACCAAACCATTACTTTGTTATGTGAAAAGAGAAAATTGAATTTTAATTAAAATTGTATACTTTATTAAATATCTAGGATATTATAATAAACTAAAACTAAATAAACCCCTAAAACTATGATAAATACTTGTATCATAAGTCACATTGTTCATTTAAAATGTTATGTTTAATTTATAAATAGAAATATTACATTTTAAACCTCAAGTGAAACATTCCACTAAAATTATTTTGATATATATTACAATGAACTTATATAAATTTTAGAAATTTAATTTTATAAAATTAATTGATGATTTTGAATATATAGGTATTAATTATTTTAAAATAATCATTTTATTTATGGAAATTGTTTTTAGAGGATATAAATTTAATTACCATTATAATGATAAAAATGTTACTATCAAAGAATTGTTTTCAACCATTGTATAATATTTGTATAATAAAAAAAATCTTAATAATGATTTTAATATAATTTCAAAACAAATATATAAATATATTAACTCTCTTTTATTACAAATAAATAATAAATATGATTAGGAAAACAGTATTGTGAAAAACTCATTGTTCTACAAGTATTATTTGCCTATATATAATATGATTTAATTATAAAGTTGATTTTATAATCTTTATAAATTGAATTGAATTAAAAATATGATAAATTTATGTCTAAAATAAAGAGCTCTCCATAGAGGTATATGAGGTGTGGTTATTACAAATAAGATGTGAATGAGGACATAAGACAAAAACACACCACCCACCCCTAGGAGAACATAGGTTAAGGGGCCAGAAGGTAGAGAAGGTTTCTAAAAAATTGGCTGGACATGGGAACAAAACACTCATGCATTCTTACATATCCCATAATGATGGGAATCAAGACACACACAGTTCTGGAAAATTTCATCTAGTTTATTGTAATGGGACAAGGAAGTAGAAAAGGGGTATCTTGAAGAGGAATGTGTATGGATTTTAAAATAACCAGATGTGAATGAGTACATAAGTCCACAATCACCACAACATGAAATCCATCAAAGAGAACTAAACCTAAGGTGGAAAAAAGTTTTTTTAGGATAGACTGGAAGAATAAATGTCTGTGCATTCCTATGTATACCATAAAGATGGGAATCAAGCCAACTGTAGTTCCTAAAATTTTGTGCATTTTAACGTCATGTGACTAGGAAATGGGGAGGATTGTCTCGAGGGGAAGTGTGTGGTGTGGAAAAAAATTGCCCCATGTTAACGAGGACATAGAGTCCATACCACACCACAGAATCCTAACTGTGAACATGGGCCAAAAGTCCAAAAAGGTCAAGGGACTGGGGGCAGGACAATGGATGAAAGGTCCAGGCATACCTACATATCTCATAAGTATGGGAATCAAGCCATACATAGTTCTGGAAATGCTTCAAAATTTAACATCATAAAAAAATGACACAATGGGGTCTTATTTTAAGTCCATAGAGCTCAGAACATTTATAGTTTAACATCTTGCAGGTTGAGGATAGCTTGTCTAACATCTTGTTGAATGTAGGTGAGAAGTTTAACATATGAACTGATGATAATATAGTTTAACATCATTTAAGACCATAATATTTTTCAATTTCATGTGGGACATGACTCCCTTATGAAAAGTACTGCATGAGGAATTTGGAATTAGGTGGAGAAGTAAGACGCTCACCATCCATAGTGACCAGAGAGTATCCACCATTTGGGTAAACCTTGTGAATGATATAAGGTCCCTCCCATTTAGGATCCAACTTTGGTTTATTCTTTCTTGGTATCATTGGCGTTATTAGGTTCAACACTGCGCCACCCAGTAAGAAAGAGAGGAGGTGAACATTATTATTGAAATCCATAGCTATCTTTTTTTTATTCCTCTTTGGATTTCGCAAAGCCAGAAGAATGTTCTTGTGAAGATCTTCCTATTCCGCCAGACTGACTTTAATAATTTTTTCTGGTGTCTACTGATCTTAGAAAGTGTTGCATAGTGAGGGTAACTAATTCTCAATGGGTAGGACTACCATGGTTCTATAAACCATGGAATATGGAGTCACCTGTGTGTAATTACGAGTCATCGTCCAGTAAGTACGGAGAGTGTTGGGGAGTTTTTACATCCAACTCTTCTTGTTATGACCAACTATCATCTACATGTGTTTATAGAAGGTTTTGTTGAAAACCACAATCTTTCCATTTTTGTGCATGATAGTAAGTGGTGTGTTTTGAATGAATTTTTTAAATGGATTACAATTTCATTAGCTTTGTTTCTCATATGTTGGTGTCTTTATCAGTGGGAACAATGAGAGGGACCCCAAATCGGTTAATGATATTAGAGCTCTCAAATATAATGATGGAATGGGTCTTAACATCCTTAAGGGTAATTTACTCTACCCACATTGAAATGAAATCCGTAGTTGTAAGGATGAATCTGTAATGGTGAGATTTTTCTGGTGGATATGGTTCAATGACATCGAGTCCTTAGACCATAATGGTCTAAGAATACAAGGTAGTCTAGAGAGGCTCTCACGACCGATGCACAAAATTAGCATCAATCTCACATGCATCGAGCCTCTTGGAAAACATAACATAGTCATGGATTATGGTTGGAAAAAAACCATATGCATTGGATCTGATGAAAGAGTTTCAACCCTATTTGATGGGCCTCGTAGGAACTGGCATGCAAATCTTACATAAACTGAGTAATATCATCTCCTAGAATAAAACAGAAGATAATAACATCAAATCCACGTCTGAAGAGGATCTTCTCAAGACTGGGACCACTCTAGACGGTAAACTGTAGTGAACGCTGTCAGATTCACTCATGTTTAGCTCGGTCTATTGGGATATTACCATTCTAGAGATAATCGGTGGAGGGAGTCATCTAGTCAGGGGCCTCACCCCATACTGTAATAGGAGGACTTGGAGGTCCCAATATGGAGGCACCAATGGTAAGGTTTTTCACCTATGGGATATCATCATCATCTAGTGTGGTGGAAGTGATGAATTTTCAATATGAAACATGGATTATAAAATCATCCTAGTCAGTCTCAACAAGAAGTTGTGTCCAGGTTAGACAATATATCAGTTCAACTGTTTTACAATCGAGGGACATGAGTCACTTCTGGCCGAGAAGGGAACTAGGCCATCAACTGTTGAGTACACTCTAACAGTGGTGCCATCTCTGACTTCCTAATAGCATAGTCACCTTTGATCTACTTTATGACTAGTTCAGAGTACCCTTTCACATACAGGTGGGTAATGTAAATCTCAAGAGTCAACTCAAGACCAATGATAAGAGCATTGTACTCTACCTCATTGGTGGTACAACCTTTTGACAATAGAAAAGAATATGGAAGTACATCTTGTGAAGGATCGATGAAGATGATACCCAGGCCCACCCTATTGATTCAAAACAAAAAATTTCAGCATAATTTTTCTGCTATTAAAGATCCAGCGCTACACCCATTACACCAATCTGGATTCTGACATAAGTTTCAGCATAAGTTTCAAGTACGTGATTTTGGAAGCTTATAAAATATAAATTATAAGACCAATATAAATGAAACTTAATACACGAATTAAACATAAAACAAATATTTGAAAATGAAAAGAATTTCGGAAAAAATATTGATGAAATATAATTTATATGCTTTCAAAATGACCATCATGAAACTTAAAAATGTTTCAAGCATGTGACTTTGAAAGCCTATAAAATAAAAACTATAAGACCGATATAAATGAAACATCAAACACAGATTAAACATATAACAAATAGTCGAAAATAAAAAGAATTTTGTAAAAAATGTTCATGAAAAATAATTTATAATCTTTCAAAACCACTTACTTGAACTTAAAATGATTAAAGTATACGGTTTTGAAAGACTAAAATATAAACTATATGACCGATATAATTTAAAGTTAAAACATGGATTAAACATATAATAATTTATTTAATTAATAAATTAATATTATTAATAATTAATTATATAATAATTAATTAGTTTATTAGAAATTATTAATAATTAATTATCTAATAATTAACTAATAATTAGTAATATAATTATTTAGTATATAATAGTTAATTAGTAAATTAGTAATATAATTATAAATTATATTTATCCATTATAATTAATAATTAGTAATTATTCAAAATTATTATATAATAATTAATTAGTTAATTGGTTATATAATTTTTAATTATATAATAGTTAATTAGTTAATTAGTAATATAATTATAAATTAAAATTATTCATTAAAATTATTAATTATAATTAATAACTATAATTACTAATTATAATTATTCATTATAATTACTAATTATATTTATTAATTATTAATAATTAAATATTAATTTGTTAATTGATAATATAATTATTAAATATAAAAATATTAATTTTATAATAATTAATTAGTTAATTAGTAATTATTAATAGTAAAATATATAATAAATAATTAGTTAATTGCTAATATAATTAGTAAATTAGTAATATAATTATTAATTACTAAATAATTAATTAGTTACTTAGAAATATTATTATTAATTATTTAATAATTAATTAGTTACTTAGAAATATAATTATTAATTATATAATAATTAATTAGATAATTAGTAATTATGAAATTCTTTTTGTTTTCAACTATTTATTATATGATTAATCCATTTTTGAAGTTTCATTTATATTGGCCTTATAGTTTATATTTTATAGTCTTTCAAAGTCACGTAATTGAAACAGAATCCCACATCGGAAATGCAGAATGTTCTGTGCAGGAAATGGAGAACCAGAATCCCACATCGGAAATTTAGAATGATTTCCAGGGTAACCTCTCTTATAAAAGGGAGGCCTAGGTGAGAGCTTATGTCAGAATCCAGATTGGTGTAATGGGTGTAGCGCTGGATCTTTAATAGCAGAAAAATTATGCTGAAATTTTTTGTTTTGAATATATATATACGTATATATATGTATATATGTATATATACTCAAAACAAAAAAAAAATAAATAAAAATTTTCAAAACAAAAAGAATTTTTTAGGAGAAACGCGGTATCGCGGATGCCGTCTTTCACCCGCAGCGCAAAGGCGGCATCGCGGATGCCGCCTTGCCCCCAAAATGCAAAGGCGGCATCCAGGATGCCGCCATTGAGGCGCATTTTTAAAAATATTTCTCCCCTAAGCGTTTTTTGGAAAATATATATTTTTTAAACGTAAAAAAAAATCCAAAAAGAAAACATACAAAGGGTGAGCTCAAATTCTCAGTAAGGGAAAACAAAAAAATATCAATCATATCATATTCATAAGAATATAACATTTTGAAAATATTATCCTGCAAAAGAGATCATAATATCATAACGTGAGATAAATCATTGTAGTGAAATGTAATCCCAATATTCCTAACATAAAACATGAAACTTTTTGGCATACACGAATAATCACAGAAAATCATTTCATATTATTCAAGACACATTTCCAAGACCATCAAAGCGGACAAAGTCCATTACTAAACCGAGATCACTCCTCCTTCCAGTCCTGTATCACTGAACCAAATTAACCTGTTGTTCCATCTATGTCTATATCATGAGATATAAATCTTAACTCAATGCATTGGAGGGAGATATAGGTCCGACCCATATTATAATGAAACCATTCTTATGTGTGCAACAAAATCAAAAAGCATACATCATAGCATAACCCATGTAATAAAAATGGGATTCTTAAACATCATGTCATCATAACATAATCCATATAAGATAAAAGTACTTCATAAAAACAATTGCATAATAACGTTATCAAATCAATGTAATAATAGGGATAGAAACAGAACCCTATATTATCTTAGAAGGAAAATAATTTTGATAAAACACTTGAACTCCATTCTCGAGGAAAATATCTTTTCTACTTCAAAAACATTTTTCCTTTCTCAACATGTCATAAAATTTTAAACTAAAAGAAGTTAATTGAATATAAACTTGAAAACATGTAAAGTAAGCTTCATGGAAATAATGTTCTATGAAATCATGAAAATCCATTCATGCTGTATAAGTTAAAAAAACATTTTCTCGTACCTTGGCCGGAAAAGTCAAAAAGTATCTCGCACTGAAAATGAAAAAGGATTCCTTTCATTTCATTTACAAAAAATTATCCAATAATTAAATTTGGATTTAAAAAATAATAGGAGGATATAAATAATATTACATATTGGGGAAATAGGTTTGTGGATGATAAATATTACCTAGTAAATTCGGACGTATAAACAATCTCGGATAGATATGAGATTGTGAGATTTTCCCTTACCTTAGGTCTGATATGCTCTGTACGTATTTTAACCTCATGTATAATGATTTAAATAATGTCATTGACTTATTAAATAATCATATACATTTTTATGATTTCATATATGTTCATATTCTTATCTTGTTATTAGTAATATTTCATTTACACTTATTATTCTGGTGTTCATTGATTTTTGTTAATATTATTGTTTTGTCGAATAAATTCTTATTACTATTTTTAGGTTATAGATACATAATTTATAGAATGGTACTAGTATAATATATATCATATTTATTCATTCAATTCATTTACATAATCACGGTTTAATGAAGATAATGTAGAACAAATCACATCGCACTGTGGAGATGGTAAGCCGTACGTTCGCATGAGCGACGATATCGTTCCCATAATTATTGAATAATACTAGAGTAGATGATAGAATATCTCAGAATTAGTATCAGGTTATAATAATAATATATAGTTATTCTTTACACCATTATACCCATCCAAGTAAGGTGATGGTGGAAAATAGATTTCACCATGACGTGGAGATGGTATTACGTATGTATGCACGCGCAGTGATTTCGTTTTACGTAGGATGGATAGAAGGTGAAATAGGGTTGTTTCATATTAATAATAACATATCAGTATATGAGTGATACTTATTTTATTACTTTATAATGAAACAAATAAATAAGAGGAAGTAGAAAAAGAAATAAATTTGAAATAATTAGTAAAGGATATTACCTCTTCTTTGACACGCCTCTACTAAACTTCCTCTTAGGGAACTAATGATGGTCTTTGAAGGAGACTAGGACCTCTAGTATGTTTCCAGAGAAGTGGAGAAGTGAGATGGACTAGTTTTGGCTGAGAGTGAAGTCTCAAAATGATGTGAGGATGAGAGGGAAGAGGTTCCCTTTTCTAAGAGAAGAGAGTGGCACTTTTGGAATCCTCTAAAATATTAATTTATAATAAACTCAATCCCCACAAAAAACCTCCAAAATGACCCACATCCAAATATTAGATTATATAGGTCTCTAGTCTCATAAAAAAAATAATATTTAGACATTTTGGGAATTTATTTTAATCCTTATCAACTAGATTTATCCTTATTCAATCTAGTTAATTTTATTTTTGGTAATCATATTCTTAATTTTAAATTGTTATAAATAATAACTTGTGTGTTGTGAATTGTCCATAATTGGATACTTTATAAAATTTTAGACCATATAAATGTCAATTTATAATTTTTAAATATTTTTTTGATATTTTATAAATTTTATAATATGTTATTTTTATAAAATAACAAGTGACAATTTTGACAATATTCATTTATTTGAATTTAAATAAAATCCAAACGTAGGATATATTAAAAAAATATTTAATAGATTCATAACATGTCAAATTAATCTATAATTTTTTTTGAAATAATTAATTAGTTCATATAATAATTATTTTAATATTTTTAAAACAATTTATTTTATATTTTAATCAATAAAATAATTTCTACATCACTTTTGTGTCATCATTAATGATAATTATTTAATACCTAAAAATTCTAAATAAATTCTCATGAGTTAGATAATTTTATTATATTTCTGAAGACTATTTAAATTCGATGTTTTATGTGGTTTATCACTAAATTAAATTATTACACTTATAAGATACAAGAGAGTGACATGTTGTCACTTTCTTTGGTTTTAATAGTAATTATATCTTTTTCATTGAAAAAAGTATATGAAATGAATCTATTCCTACCCTTAAGTGAAATTGGCGATCTTTTATTCATCCAATTGAACTTTGGATGGTCTTAGGGTAATTTTATAATCTTATTTTTACCCTTAATTACCCGATTTAACTTTAATCGTAGTAAATAAAAATTATCGTAGTTACTATTCATAATATCAAAAAAATAAAAGTAACCCATTAACATAATTTGGACCCACTAAATCCCAATATTGAATCCATTTTTCATAATTATAAACATAGAAGATGCAGTAATTAATTTAAAATTAATCCCATTGTTAAGAAAATGGGTTTTACAAGTTAAAACATTGTCAAAGATTGAAATGTTTTTACCTATGAATTCAATGTAAAATTAATGGTAATGATATAAATTATATTAAATGGTAAAAATATATTCTATTTATACTTTAAAACCATTAAATGTTATCATTTAAACATATAAATTATCTATATTTAAAAGGTTGTTTTTAAGAAAAAATTAGCATATTTTTACTATTCATCAAAATTTGAAAGTTATCAGAAAAGTATCAAAAATGTATCCAATGTAAATTTTTGTATCTTTTTTCAAAATAAGTGGCTTAAATTTTAAAATTTATCTTATAAACTTTTCAAAAATTATATTTAAAATGGGTCCGCCATCAAAATGCGGTAAAACTGCATTTTTTCAAATATACTTCTTTTATCGAGAAATTTATTTTGTTTTCATATCTCATTATAAAAAATGTGTAAGATGAATTATATAGTTATAAAATTAAAAATTTGGTTATTAATATTAATAATGGATAGTTAATAATATTATAATAATATACCATTGTTTAGTGAAACTCGATATTGCGTACAACACAAGCTATCGAGGAAGGTTGCTCTTACATGTAAGGGAAGCCAATCCTTTGGTGTTACGTATAACATAAGACATAAAAAAATATATTTCTCATAAAATCTCAGGGGGTTACATTCTACCCCCCTTAAAAAAATTTCTCCCACAAAATTCATTACTTCGTAACGAATAGATGAGGATACTTCTCCCTCATCATATCCTCAAATTCCCATGTAGCTTCTTCTAATTGGTGGTTCCTCTATAAAACTTTAACCAAGCGAGTGGTCTTGTTTCGTATAACTTTTTCTCTACTATCCAGAATCCCTATCGGCTATTCTTTAGAAGAAATATCTTTCTCCATCGGTACAACTTCTGAGCTTAGTACATGTGAATGATTATGTGTGTACTTTTTCAGGAGGGATATAAGGACCACATCATGAACTTGAGAGAGATTTGGTGGAAGTGGCAATTGGTAAGCTACATTCCCAACTTGATCCAATATTTCAAATGGAACAATATATCTAAGGCTCAGCTTTCCCTTCTTTCCAAGTCTCATTACTCTCTTCCAAGGAGATATTCATAAGAACACTTTATCACCCACTTCAAACACTATGTCTTTTCTTCGATTGTCGGCATAACTTTTTTGTCGACTCTGAGATTCTCATCTGTGTTGTTGAATAGATCTGACCTTTTCTGCCATCTCATCAACAAGATCAGGTCCTAATAGCTTTCTTTCCCCAACATCATCCCAGGAAGTTGGATTTATACATTTATTTCCATAGAGAGATTCATAAGGATCCATCTGAATACCGGAGTGAAAGCTATTATTATAAGAAAATTATACTAAAGTTAGGTGTTGATCCCAACCACATTTTAAATCCATAGAAAAATCTCTCAACATTTCTTCCAATGTTTTAATTGTCCTCTCAGACTAACTATCTGTCTAAGGATGTTAGGAAGTGCTGAAACTCAACTCTGTATCCAGAGCATGCTGAAGACTTCTCCCAAACTTCATGGTAAACCACAGATCCTAATCAGATATAATGGAAAGTGGTACTCCATAAAATCTTACCACTTATTTTATATATATCCTGGAAATATGATTAAGATAGAAATAATCTCTAATAGAAAATGAAGTGTGATGACTTATTAAGACGATCAACTATAACCCAGATAGCATTATTGCCTTTTGATGTTTTGGGAAGTCCAATGAAAAAGTCCATAGTGATGTTTTCCCATTTCCATTCTCGTATAGGTAATGGTTGTAACAACCCTTTGGACTTCTGTCTCTCAGGTTTAACTCACTGACAAACCAAGCATTGAAATACATAATAGGCAATATCACTTTTCGTACCATCCCACCAAAAGTACTCTTTCAGGTCCCTGTACATCTTTTTACTTCCTTGATGAATAGGGAATGAATAACTATGAGCCTCATCCAATATCTCCTTCTTTAATTATTGTATGGTAGGAATACATACACCGTTCCTGAACCTTATTATCCCATCACAATCAAGGTTGAATTTAGGAACATTTATCACCTTCTTTTAAATCCCAACATCCTCTTTCTACGCCTCTTTAATCGTAACTTTTATAGATGGTTGAACACTCATTTGTGAAATATAAGATATCTCCCCTTTCAATAAAATTAAAAATCCATCCTTTGCAAATCCATAAATATTGGATCCTTTGTGATCCTTATCATGGATAAGCTACCATGGTCTTGTTGACTTAATGCATCTACCACCATGTTAACTTTCTCAGGGTGGTAATGAATTGAGCAGTCGTTATCCTTAATCAGCTCCAACCATCTTTTTGGTGCATATTCACCTCCTTTTGTGTGAAAAATATACTTTAAACTTTTATGATTAGTATAAATATCACACATTTCACCATAAAGATTCCAAATCATTAATACAAAGATTACCGCAGCGAACACCAAATCATGAGTTGGGTAATTTTACACATTTATTTTAAACTTTCATGAGGCATAAGCTATCACCACATCGTTTTTCATGAGAACACACCATCGCCCCTTCTTGGATGCATCACTGTAGATCACAAACCTTTCTCCACTACAAGGAAGTGTGAGCATAGGTGCACTGGCTAATTTTATTTTTAGATCTTTGAAATTATCTTCACATTCCTCAATCCAAACAAACTTAACTCCTTTTCGAGTCAATTTGTTGATTGGGTTAGATAATCTTGAAAAATATTTCACAAAATGTCGACAATACTCATCTAAACCAAGAATACTTCGGATTTCAGTTACTGTTGCTGGTCTCCACTATCATTCAATAACCTAAATTTTCACTGGATCCAATAACATTCCCTCTTTTGAGATTACGTGACCCAAAAATGAAACATTATGTAGACAAAATTCACACATGGTAAATTTGGCATAATGATTCTCCTTTCTCAGGGTATTCAATACAATTATTAAGTGATCTTCATATTCTTCCTTTATCTTTTAATAGGAAAGAATATCGTCTATAAAGACTACTAAAAACTGATCATGATAGTCTCTAAATACTCTATTCCTTAGATCCATTAAGATTACAGGGCCATTAGTAAGTCCAAATGGCATCACTATAATCTCATAGTTTCCATACCTTGTACGGAAATCCGTCCTTGGTATATCCTACTTTTTGAACCATGATTTATGATACCCTGAACAAAGACCAATCTTGGAAATGTATTGAGATCCATGTAGTTGGTTAAATAATTAATCAATGTATGGGAGAGGGTATTTGTTCTTGATAGTGATCTTGTTAATTTCACGATAATCAATACAGAGTCTCATTGATCCATCTTTCTTCATAACAAATAGAACATGTGCTCTTGAAGGTGATGCACTAGGGCATATGAATCCCTTATCAAGATTCTATTGGAGTTTCTTCTTCAATTCCTGCAACTCGACTGGGTCCATTATATAAGGTGTTTTTGAAATGGGCATAGCACCCGGTATGAGTTCTATTGAAAACTCAACTTCACGATTTCATGGAAGACCAGGAAATTCCTCTCAAAAGACATCATCAAACTCCCGTAAAATGGGCATATTCTTAATAGTGAGTTTCTCTCTAACCATTGGAGATATATAACTTTCATTTATTGGAATAAAGACCCATATGTTGGAAGAAATTTCTACTAGAAGGTTATATTCATCCTTACATCGATAGATTATTGTAGATTGATTAGGAATATAAAATGTGACTTTCCTTATTTGGAAATTGATATGAGCTACAAATAAGGAAAGAAAATTCCTGCTAATAATCACATCAAATTCCATAAAAGGAAGGATCACAAGATTTGTAGGAAGCACTTTCTCACAAACTTCAATCAGAGAAGAATTGTAATATTTTGATACGACTGTTGTGCCATTAAGAGTTGTCACAGCTAACTCAATAGCTAATCGTTGGCGTAGTACATCGATACCCTTATAAAATTCTACATAAATAAAATAGTGGGTGGATCTAGAATCAAATATAACATTTTATACATTAGAGTGGATGGTAAGTGTACCTTCCACCACTTCGTTGTCATACTCCACATCACCGATAGAAATTGCATGTGACATTCCTTTATCTTTGGCCTTAGGAGTTTGTTGACGTCGATCATTATCAAAAAACCTTGGATTAGTTAATAGATTGGAATAATGCCCCATTTCCTTGCACTTGTAGAATTGATGTGTATGAGGTGTCTTATGTGTAGCCTTTTCTTTGTTCGCATCACTAGACATATTTTTCCCATCACTGCGGTATTCAATTTCCCGATGACCTTCTTTTCCACACATAAAACATTTACATGTCCCTTTAAGACAATTCCCTCCATGTTTCTTTCCACACATTGAGCATAAGGGAAAACTCATCTTCTTTTCAGTGTGGTATTTAGATTTTCCTTTGAATTCCATTTTCCTATTCTTATCAAAACCATATGATATATGAGTTACACGAATATCCATATCAACCTTGAGAGCACATCGAACAATTTCGTCTTATTTATTGAAGTCCCATATAGCTAATTCCATTTAGAGTATTTTTCTTAATCCACTAAAGAATCGATTGATCTTACTCTCTGGTTGGATAATAATCCCAGAAGCGTACCTTGCAAGCCTTGTAAACTTTTTTTCATAATTTCCAACATATTCATCATCCTCTTGCTTCAGTCCAAGAAAATACTTCTCCGTCTTTGTTCGAAGAATACGAGGGAAGTACTTATTGAAAAATAAGATCTTGAACTCGTCCCATTCCATGGACTCAATTTCATCCCTTTGCCTTGTATTCTTGAAACGTTTCCACCATTGATCAGCTTCACCTTCCAAATGATATACTGCTAAGATGAATTTATCATGTTCAGCACATTGAAGGACTGAAAATATATTTGCAGTGGTACTGATCCATTTTTCATCCACTAATGGATCTGAAGACACGCTGAATGAAGGAATATGCTGCCTCATGAAGGATTCAACAGAATGTTGTTCCCTCGTTTCCTTGTTTGGAAGTCCTGCATGATTCATAACTTGAGAAAGTTGTGTGAGCATGCCTATAAGATTTTTCATTCTATCTCCCATATTGTCTAGTTGATCGGGGGTACAATCATTGCATTGTCCATTGCATTGAGCACTAACATGGTTCCTTCGGGTTCTAGCCATTGATTAAAACCAAGAAGCATAGTGTGAGAAATACTAATTACAATAGGAAAACCACATAACCTACAATATAATTTCACACTTTAGGTCTTATCAGAGGTTATTCATGGCCATTTATAAAACACTAATATTGTGTTCTATTCTTATACATATCCTTAGGGTTCTTACTAAGGCTTTCACATCCTAGTTTCCAAAGGATGACTATAAAATTCCTTTGATACCAACTATATTGACCCATACATTACATACATTATTATTACATTAGAATTGAATCATACTTATTACTACATATATCAAAACCATGATAGGACCATAGAGGTATAGTGTCTTTATAAACTAGGAATCATAAACAACCGGTTCATAAATCATCTACATTGTATCCTGTTTATTTCATTTTATCTAGAGTCCATTTATAGAATATCATAATTAATACCCTTCTACCTAACCAGGGGAAAAGAAAACATACAAAGGGTGATCTCAAATCCCCATTAAAGGCAAACAAAGAAAATATCAATCATATCATATTCATAAGAACATAACATTTTGAAAATCTTATCCTGCAAAAGAGATCCTAATATCTTGAAATGGGATAAATCATAGTAGTGAAATGTAATCCCAATATTAATAACATAAGACCTGAAAATTTGTTTCATACACACATAGTCATAGAAAATCATTTCATATTAGTCAAGACTCATTTCCAATACCATTATAGCAGACAAATTCCACTACTGAACCGAGTTCACTCCTCGTTCCAGTCTTGTACCAGTGAACCGGATGAACTTTCCGTTCCCTCCATGTCTATCTCATGAGATATAAATATTTACCCAATGCATTGGATGGAGATATAGGTCCCACCCATCTCATAATGAAACCATTATTATGTGTGCCACAAAATCATAAATCATACATCATAGAATAACCCATGTAATAAAAATGGGATTCTTAAACATCATGCTAACATAACATAATCCATATAAGAAAAAAGGACTTCATAAAAATAATTTCATCAAAACATAATCAAATCAATGTAATAATATGTATAGAAACAAAACCCTATATTATCTTAGATGGAAAATAATTTTGATAAAACACTTGAACTCCATTCTTGAGGAAAATATCCTTTCTACTTTAGAAACATTTTTCCTTTCTAAACATGTCATAAAATTTTAAACTAAAAGAAATTAATTGAAAATAAACTTGAAAACATATAAATAAATCTTCATGGAAGTAATTTTCTATGAAATCATAAAAATCCATTCGTACCGTATAAGTTAAAAAATATTCTTCTCAAACATTGGTTGGAAATGTCAAAAAGTATGTCGTATTGAAAACAACAAAGGATTCCCTTTATATATTTTACTAAAAATTCACCAATAGGTTAAATTGAATTTAAAAAAATTCACGAGGATAGAATAAATATTACATATTGAGGAAACATGGATGTGGATGATAAATATTCCCCTGTAACTTCTAAAGTATACATAATCTCGGATAAAAATGTGATTGCGATATTTTCCATTACCTTAAGTCTGATATGCTCTGTACGTATCTGAACCTCCTGTATAATGATTTAAATAATTTTTTTGACTTATTCCGTAATCATATTCATTGTTATGATATCATATATGTTCTTATTATTATCTTTTTATTAGTAATATTTCATTATTACTTGTTATTCGGTTGTTCATTGCTTTATGTTCTTATGCGTGTTTTGTGAAATAAATTTGTATTACTCTTTTTAGGTTATAGATACATCATTTAAAAAATGGTATTAGTAAAATAAATATCAGATTTATTCATTCAATTTGTTTATATATTCATGGTTTAATGAAGTTCATGTAGAACGAATCACATCGCACCGTGGCGACGGTAAGCAGTATGTATGCACGAGCGATGATATCATTCCCATAATTATTGAATGGTATTAGAGGGGATGATAGAATATCTCATAATTAGTATAATTTTATAGTAATCATATATAGTTATTCTTTTCACCATTATACCCATCCAAGTAATTTAGTGGTGGAAAACAGATTACACCACGGCGTGGAGACGGTATTCCATACACACACACGCTCGGTGATTTCATTTTCTGTAGGATGGGTAGAAGGTGAAATATGGTTGTTTCATATTTATAATAACATATCAGTATATGAGTGATATCGATGTTATTACTTTATAATTAAACAAATAAATAATATTAAGTAGAAGAAGAAATAAATTTGAATGAATTGGTAAAGGTATTACATCTTCTTCGACACGCCTCTTCTAAACCTCCTATTAGGGCACTAACGGTGGTATTTGAAGAATAAAATAACCTCTAGTATTTTTCTATGGAAGTGGAGAAGTGAAATGGTCAGGGTTTGACTGAGCTTGAAGGCTCAAAATGTTGTGAGGAGGAGAGGGAGGATGTTCCCTTTTATAAGAGAAGAGAGGCGCACCTTTGGAAGCCTCTAAAATATTAATTTATAATAAACTCAAACCCCACTTAAAAACCTCCAAAAATGACTCAAATCAAAATATTATATTATATAGGGTTTATGTATTATAAACCAATAAGATTTAGACATTTTGAGAATTTATTGTAATCCTTATCAACTTGATTTATCCTTATTTAATATATTTAATTTTATTTGTGGTTATATTATTCTAAATATTAAATTGTTATGAATAATTACTTATGTATTTTGAATTATCCAAAATTTGATACCTTATGACATTTTAGGCCATATAAATTTAAATTTAAATTTTTTAAATATTTTTGTGATTTTTAAACAATTTGTTAATATGTTATTTTTATAAAATAACAATAATGTAATTTTTTACACTATTCAAGTATTTGAATTTAAATAAAATCCACATAGGGGATATATTCAAAAAAATTCAATAGATTCATAATATGTTATATTCATCTACAAAATTTTTGGAGGACATTAATTAGTTCATATAATATATAGATTAATATTTTTAAAACCATTTATTTGATGTTTCAATCAATAAAATAATTTATACATCACTATTGTGTCATCATTAATGACAAATATTTAATCCCTAAAAATTATAAATAAATTTTAATAATGTAGATAATTTTATTATATTTATGTATAATATTTATATTCGAATTTTAATGAGTTTTATCACTAAATTAAAATTATTACACTTATAAGATATAAGAGAGTGACATGTAGTCACTTTCTTTGGATTTAACAATAATTATATCATTTTCATGGTCAAAAGTCCATGAAATATATATATTCCAACCTTTATGTGATATGGGTCAACCATTATTCATCCAATTGAATTTTGGCAGGTCTTAGGGTAATTTTATAATCTTATTTTTACCCTTAATTACCTGATTTACCTTTAACTGTAGTAAATAAAAATTACCGTAGTTACTATTCATAATATCAAAAAAATAAAATTAACCTATTGATATAATTTGGACCCACTTAATCCAAATATGGAATCCATTTTTCGAAATTCAAAACACAGAAGTTGCAGTAATTAATTTAAAATTAATCCCGTTGTTAAGAAAACGGGTTTTAAAAGATAAAACATTGTTAAAGATTGAAATGTTTTTACCTATGAATTCATTGTAAAATTAATGGTAATGACATAAATTATATTAAATGGTAAAAATATATACTATTTATACTTTAAAACCATAATATTGTATCATTTAACCATATAAATTATCTTGATTAAAAAAGTTGTTTTAAAGAAAAAATTATCATATTTTCACTATTCATCAAAAAATGAAAGTTATCAGAAAATTTTAAAAAATTTCACCAATATAAGTTTTTATATCCTTATTCAACAGAAGAAGTTTATTTTGATAAATTGAACTTATAAACTTGTCAAAATTTATATTTAAAATGGGTGCTCCATCAAAAGGCGGTAAAACTCCATTTTTTGAAAAATACTTCTTTTATTGAAAAATTGATTTTGTCTTCATATATCATTGTAGAAAATGTGTAAGATGAATTATAATGTTATTATATTTAAAATTAATTTAATACTCTTCATAATGGCTAGTTCATAATATTATATTAACATACCATTGTTTAGTGAAACTCGGTATTGCGTATAACACAAGCTATCAGGGAAGGATGCTCTTGTGTGTAACGCAAGCTAAGCCAGTGTTGTGTATAATGAAATATTCTTTTGGTGTTGCATATAACATAAGACATAATAATATATATATATATATATATATTTCTCATAGAATATTAGGGTGTTAAACATTTATTCTTCTGCTGGTAGGGCTATGGGAAGTTCCATACAAGTGAATTTCGAAAAACAGAATTGCTTGGTCCACTAAGACGATTACCTCATCTGGGAAATCAATATCTAGAGACTTCTTTTTGCGGGATTGATGGGTGAATATAAATTCTACCAATTCATTTCCCTTGATACCTTGTGGGGGAACAAACTTGATGTGTAACTTTTAAATTACCACTGCTCACCGAGCTATATGACCTGTCAGTATGGGGTGGTATAGGATGTAATTCAGTAGATCAACTCAAGACACCAATTGTATCTCATGGTACTATAAGTAATGGAACAATTTATGTAATGCGAATACCAGCACAAGTCATCTATTCTTGGCAGATAAATATTTTGTCTCTGTATTGAGGAACATGTGGCTGAGATAGTATAAACTATTCTATATTCCCTCATTGTTCTTCTAGGTGAGATGGGAGCTGAGGGATAATTCTATAATGGTCACATAGTGGACCAAAAACATTCTAGAAATTTTTGTCCTTAGAACTGTAGGCTGTAGAAGGTAATTCTTTATTTCCAAAAAAGTGGTTTGGCACTCCTCATCCCACTGATAATCGACACCTATATTCTTGTGTTGAGAAAAGGGCTTACACAATCCATCTAGATTTGTGATGGATCAACATCTGTAGGCTAAGTGGCCATGAAATCATCGGGGCTCCCAAGGGAACACATTTAGGGGTTAATCTTCATATGGCGGGAATATAGGAAATTGAACACATTCTCAAGATCTCTGAGATAGTCCCATCATTGGTTGAATTTGACAACCAGATCGCCTACATAGCATTCCAATATGTCATCAGTATTGGTTTGAATATATGGTGAATGACACACTGATAGGTTTCACCTAAATTCTATAGGTTGAAAGGCATTACCTAGTATAATAAAGTTCCTTGTGGTTCCCTGAAGGTAGTAGACTCTTCATCCTCAGGGGATATTCAGATTTGATTATATCCTAAATACCAATCCATTAAATAGAGATCTTAGAACCTAGAGGTGGCATTGATCAAACGTTTTACCACATGGAGGAGAAAATCATCCTTCAGACTGTAATGGTTGAGGTCTCAGATCTTGATGTAGACTCTAATTTGTTTTTTCTTATTCTTTATGGGGACTACGTTAGCTAACCATATGGGTTTCCGAACACCCTTGATGAATTTTTCTTTGATGGTTTTATCAACCTTGTCCTCGACCATGGCACTATTAGATGGGTTCATATTTCAGGGAGGCTATTTGAACTCGTGATGATTTTTTGGGTGACTAAGACTGTGGAAGAATACCGAAAGATCTAGTCCTGACATCCCATCATAACTACAGGAAAATACGTCATAATGCTGCCTTATTAAATCCATGTATTTTATTATTATTATCGACACATATCGGCACTGATCAATTTTGGTTTGAGATCCGTCTCATTAATGAGGTTCACATGTACCTATTAATCAGTTGTAGTAGACTCACCATCTTTGAATGTGTGAGGGTAATCTCTAAAATCCTATTATTCTTCCACATATTGGGGATTTTCAGATGGAGGCTACACTTCTTTGTTGAATGATACTGGCAGGACACTAGTACCATCTTGAGTGGTGGTGGAAACCTCATCGGGGGACTACTGCACTACCGAAACCATGGTGACGAAATCTGTCGACCCAATCATATCTAGCCTTCAACCCAAGGGGCCATGTTTTATAATATAAAATAAATCATTGTGAATCATCTTGAGTTATTTTATCCCATCCTAGAGAGACAAGTGAGTATGAATTATTGTTATAGCCATGGGGAGGAAATCTCGATACCTTAAAGGAGTAGGGGGATCTAGGATCCCTCGATCCTAGTTTTTGTAAGAATATGAGGTGATCTCAAAGAGTTCCATAGACATGGGAATGATGTTCCCCTTTGATAAAAAGTCAATGAATCATTTATCCGTGTACAGGGTTTTGGGATATAATCTGTGAACCAGGAAAGTTTAGGCATTATCCTGGTCTGTCCACGGGTCTGACACAACCACAACAAGTTCAACCTCATTATACTGAATCTACTTGTCATTTATTTTTTAATAGTAGACATCCAATTAACATTCTTAACAATAGGAAAATGGAGGCAAATCACCTTGGAGTACACCTACTCAACAATTAAGCGAGTACTTAAGGCATTGGTGATATAAGGAAGGGACTACATCATGTAGGTCGAGCGATGGTCTACCCATCAACGCGTTGTAAGTGGTGTCTTGTGAGAAAACCATGAACTGCATGCTGGAAACTAGTACACCAAATTGGGTCATCATGAAAATATTTCTAACTCGTGTCTGCTCCATCCTATGATAACTTTTCTTTTTTTGGATTGAGGGACTAAGATCTATTTTAGACAGTCCCATCTTGTGGAGAATTCATGTCAGCATAAGGTTGATCCTATCACCGATTTTTACAATATAGTGGTGAACCTCCATGTCGTTGAACTATCCAGTGATGTAAATTGGGTGTATATACCCCTTTATGGAAGAAAATTCATCTTCAGTAGAGAAAGAGATAATGTCCCGGCTTGCCTCATGCTTAACTATACCATCATGGAAGGGTTATGTGGATTCTACTTCTATCTCAATCTGGAGGGGGCTTCTTAATGCCTCCTAGAAGGGATGCACACATATCCTCTAACAGGTGGAGAGACTCATGGATAGAGAGCATTGAAATAATGTTGGAAATATTCTTGAGGATATCATACCTCCATTTCAGGAATACACTTCTACTAATAAGTGGTTTCTCTAGGCTAGTTGGTTTGACAAGTGCTGCTAGTTGAACTAGTGGATTCTGGCTAGTGCTGGGAATGTCTTGTTGCTCACTTGTCAAATCACGTAGAGTGAATACCGGTATAGGGAAAAATGAATGTGGCTATCCACACTGGAAAATGGATGATCAAATCAGGTTCGTGGTGGATTTTGTTGATCAGGTAGCAAAAACTACGATGGAGGTAGATATGATGAAATTTGATGAGAAGGTTGTGCATGCTAAGCTCTACACTGGGCCTACTATTTGTTATTTTTGGCATGCATATCTTGGCTTAAACCACTAGCCAATGCATTATAGTGATTCGCATACCCACGACTCTATTAACACCAGCGTCGACTGGGGATGTTGGGAGGGTCCATCCCAAACTCTTTATTATCGGTAACCATGTAAGGGTTAACCAGCTTGACAATATTAACATAAGTTTACCCTTGACCATCACATTCAGTATCCATCATTGTGTGGTAGATTCTGGGGCCATTCAACATCTCTTGGGGCATGAAATTGCTGAGAGTACGGGATGATGAAGACATAGTGGGGGACTTTTCTTTCCCTTGTATTGTTGATGCTTTCCCTTCCAAGAAGTGGAAGGCTGAGATGTTGATGTAGAAGTAGTGAATATAGGTACGGTAGAAACTTCTGAAGGATTAGGTCAATTAAAACATGCATGGTTAATATCATGGGCATGGGAAACTACCCTTAAATCCATCAGATCATCGTCTTTTTAAGACCCACAATTAGAGACATGCTTCCATTCACCCTTTCTATAAATTTTTGTATTTATAAACACACATTCCTCCAATGTTGGGGCTAAAACCAACTTGATTATGTTGTTATCGGCCTGGTATTAGAGTCATTATTTAAACACATAGCAATGCTTAAGGGTGGGCCCAAGGAAACAGTGATAGGGGCAGTAATTGGGGAAATCAGTGACATCAACCTCTTTGGGCCTCTTGTATTCTGTTAAATGCTGAATTCACTAGTCTAGGGTGATACAAAAGTAACCCATAACCTAAGACATATTAAATGAGTAGTTCTAGTTCCGTCTATCCCGGAAGGGGGCTCTGGGAGTCTGCCCCGGACGAGGGGTTGGTGGAGCCTGACAGGGACGAGGAACATGATTATCTCACCTAGCTGGTAGTGCTGTGTTACATAGGGGTGCCTGCGGATTCTATGGTAGGAAATTTTGGGTTGGAGGATGTGCCAAAAATTGTGGGCCTCGATGAATTTGTGGAGGTGGATCTACTGGTAACCATTCCAGCTGCATGGGGGCCTATATTTGTGCTACCGCTATGGTACCTGAACTATGGGAGGAAATTGACATTCACAATTGGATTTCTACAAGTATTCCTCAACAATTTGGGCCTTTTCAGAAAAATCCTAAAATCCCCTCGTGTAGTTCTGAGTGATGATAGAATGGACCAGTTCAGTATTCACATTCCCCACGCACATCGTTAGCATCATCTCTTAGGTTAGTGGCATATCAAGGGATTATGTGAGGCCCTTCCACCTAGAGAAAATGTCTACGACATGCTCTTCAGTCCTTTTATTACATTCAAAGAGGTTATAAATGCCTATATTCCATGTGGTGTAACGGAACTTGTATAGAAACAAGCTATGAAGGATCTCCCAACCGACTACTAACTCAATAAGTAACTGGTTGTACCAAAAAAATGTGGGCCCATCAAGTTTTTTCACGAAACACTGGAGCTTGGTGGCCTACTAATATGATGGAGTTCCCAGCGTGGGTCCACACCATGAAATGAACTGAGTAAGATGCTAAAGTGAATCACCTTTCCCATTAATTGTAACGAATGTTGTATTTCCAAAATCATGGAGTGATGGCATATCGTACACCCATGATGCATATGAATTTACATAAGGTGGGATTTCCACCTGTTGAGTTTCTAGAGCCTCGAGGCAAGCAATAAGTGCTAGAATCAGATCATGTGGATGAGGATTCCGATCTTGACAAGGGTACTTTCCCACTAACAAATTGAAAGGTTTTTCAATGTGGAAAATAGGACCAATGTCTCATGGATCCAGTGGTGGGATGACTTGTAGGACTGTAGGGAGAATGACCTATGGAATAGATAGGGAACCTAAGCTGGGTCCCAGGGAGGTTTATTATACAACATGGCGGATTTGGTGGATCATATTGTGCTCACATTCCATAATCCATAACCTCTACTCTTTTAATATGGGATGGATGGTCATGGTCACTAGGAGGCAACTCATCGGGGGGGCATACATGTCCCTGCTATCCCGATCGAGGATTACTGTAATGTGGTCGTCATTCCAAAGCACATTCAGAGATATTTTCATTGACCATCATTATATGATCTTCTAGTTATGTACTAAAAACAACCATTTTAGGTTTATCTTCCATCTTTTGTACTGAGCCTGATGGGTGTGGGGTTTTGAAAGTCCCAGCATGATCTTTACCCTTTTTGGGGTCCCGACCGAAGGATAATGACTTAGAAGGTGTGGAAAGGCCTAGTGGGTTTCTTTTCTGGAGAGTAACCCTTCCCAAAGGATCCAAAATGTGTGGAACCACCCCATGGGGTAAATTCTCTTTAATGATTCGTAGATTTATTTCTTCCTCCGATAGGTCAGCCATGTTAAATGTGACTGTTCTTGGAGCATATCCTCAATATTACATGGACAGTTGGGCTGGTGCTAGATAGGGATGAAATGAAGGGAAGCATATTTCGGTCATCCACATATTTGAATGTGGGGGAAGGCTCCTTAATAATTATGCAGAGTACTATAAAAATCTTGATTCATCATTGTTTGAGGGTTTGATGATGACCGAGTAACTCAGGGTGTTGATCCATTGGGAGCATAGCCAAGTCAAACATGCGGTATTGCTATCCAATGTCGACAATGTGTTCCTGACTCTTGGGATAAGCTACCCTTATATGAAGGGGACAAAAGTGTGTTTCCCAAAGATTTTGGCAGAATCATATGACCACCTCTTGGGCGAGAGTATTCGGAATGCTGAAACCTGATTTTTGCAATGGGCCAAAACATCTCATGGAGATGATCTATAGTGAGAAGGTTCCAAAAAATTATCAACTCAAACTTGGGATCCGACCCTTGGTTTCCCCATTAATCAACTAGGGGATTTTGAGGGACTGATAATGGAACTTAAGATGACCATCATTATAGTAGATTGTCCAGCGGGGATTATGACATATGAGGTAACATGATGCCGCATCTCGGGATGTCTTATGAAGAATGAAATGATTGTGCCAACACATCCCTGTATGATGGACTAACAACATCTACATCCCACCCAGGGATTTTGGTTGTTAAATATTGGTTACACTGTTTCCCCTCCTCTATTGGTCCCCCAAATAACTCTCTATGATCTCTTATTGAGGTGGAGAATGATCATGTTGATGATAAAGATGATTAATCGACATGTCTAGGAAATTGTTCATATATTCCTCCACATGTATGTATATTCACAGGGATGAAAGGATTAAGTATACCTCACTTTATGGAAGGATGAGGAATATAAACCTTGGTCATACCCCAACCCCCAACACAGAAGATCAGGGTGAGGGTTCCCACACCGAATCGCACTTCGCCACATAATATAAAAAACAAACGGGTTTTGTTGCGGTTTGATGCTTATTAGGATTCTTCCTTTGGCGACGTTGACCTATACTACTACCCCAGGATAGTTCTTCACAATAGGATATCTTTTTTACATGGGGAGGTCCACTGTGTATATTGGTTCTAGAGTGGGGAGGACCTACGCTTTCACTGTATGGGACATGAGGAGGGCCTTCATATCAGTTGTGGCTGATGTGGGGAGGACCTTCACTCTAATGGGATGGGGTAAAAGGGGGACTAAGGAAAATTTCTAATGGAATGTGGGTAGGAACTCTGTTTTGGATAGTGATAGAGTGGGGATGGTCTTTGAAGGATTTGGTAAACACATGAGGAGGACCTCCATGCGGATCATCTGTAGTGCGGTGAGGAGATTTTCGTCGGTCGGCCCTGGTAGTAGTGGTATGAAGAGGGCCTTCATAATAATTATAATAGACATGAGAAGGGACTCTTGGTTCGTTATTGATGACTTAGGGAGGGAATCCACTTTGGTGATCGATTTCATGGGTAGGGCCTAAGCTAGAATCGATGAGAACATGGGGAGGGCCTCTATGTTGTTGGGTGAATGGGCTAGGGAGAACCTCACGTTGAAAACCTGGTACATGGGGAATACTTTTGTACCATAGATCAAAGGCATGGGGATGAACTCTGAGCCGAGTGTCATCAAGATAGGGAGGCCATCCACCTAGAATGATGACAGTGGCATGGGGAGGCCCCCATACCAAACATCAATGTCACGAGCTATCATGTGATTCTTACTGCATGCCCCGGTAACCGGGAGAGGCAGTTCAACCTACTCATAGGGTGAATGGTGCTTAGAATTTTACCAGTCTTGGAAGTATCCCTGCTCTATAATCAGGATGTTCCCTACCTGATGATGATATGAGGTTTATAGCTCATGTTGATAGTTTCTCGGGACACTGAATCTGTGGATGACGATTCCCCCAGGAGGGCATACTTCTAAGCTAGAACCTGGAATTGATGTTGAGTCAGGAAAACTAGAGCCAACTATACAAGGCATGGATCACCTTCTATTCGGTCTGTAGGACTAGATGGCGATGCTGACGCGGCCGAGTGGGATCCCTCCTCGGTGTATACCCAGCTTATGTCATGGCTGGGTGGAATCATACACCCCTTAATTCGTCAGTATAAGGGAGTAAGTCATACGGGAACTATGGCGATAGGCTCTTAAATCTGTTGAAGGTTAGTGTTGGGATCATCGTCTCCCTATCGGTCCCTTGGGGGTGGAGGTGTTAACAGGGAACCGAGGCCTCCATGTATTTTCTGTACATGTCTCTCATTTGGATGAACCCTTCCTATTCATATCATCGAATAATAGTATCAATGATCCTCCTCTAAATAAATTAAAAGGGTGAGAGGGGGCATGGGAACCGAGTAGTAGTGGGCATGGTAGAAATCGAAGATGAGATGAACCAATGGGGAATTTACACATTCATAGTACCCCTTCCCTTATATCTATGGGATGGAGATGATTGGTTTCCTATAACTTGATCTTGGGTCCTGCAAAGTATAAAAGTTCACTCATGAGTTCAAACAATTGGAATTAAATGAATAATTCCCCATCATCATTTAGTATTCAATGGATAGATTGAAATATCCATGCTAACAATGTTGCAGACTATAATTCCCAATGATTAACAACCCCAAAATTTGCTAAGTTTCATGCTAGGCCCACTATTTTCTTGGGGGGACCTGGTGCTAGTAAGTTGGATCTAATGACAAAATTATCTAATGATGTCTCTAATGATTCTAATATTGCATTAGGGAGAATATTCTCTTTGGTTTCACCATTTCTATTTCTAACTCTTTCATCAGGGCATGCATCATCATGTTGCAATGTGATGGTTGTTTCCCCGAATATTCACATTCCAAAGGCGGGCGACATTCGATGCTTATTCAGGGACATTTAATTCATTATCAAAACAGGATGATGTGATAATCGTCTCTCCTTATGTGTATTCCACCTAATAATTCATCTCCTATTCTTTGTCTCCCTCATAGATTTAATACATTTTTTGTGAATCTCATTCCTGATGCCATATCATTATGGATGCTAGTTAATTACACTACTTCTGTAATGGCATTTCAACGGGTCAAGTCAGGACAGAAACCTTTGATCAATAGAGTAGTCATGTTTCACATCGCTAGAATGTATGGATGCTGAAATACCAGTACACCTATATTTTATTACCCTTATGATAGGGGACCCTGAGTGCACGCAAGCATAAGGAATCCCATGTCGAGTGAGGTGAATTGTATACCAGAGGCATGTCTCTAAGGTTTTACTCGTATTACAATGTTTAACATAAGGAATACCATGTATTTAATATCTAGAAGAGATGTATTAGACTTATTGGAACTCTTACAAGTGTGGATAAGATGGGTACATTCCTAGGAGGGATCACCTAGGAAGCTTAATAGATTGATTGATCAAAATTCACATTGAGGACGGATCCTAGGATGGTTGTGTCCTAACGAAGGGAAAACCAGGGTTTGCCATTGGATGGAATTGAACATCATGGTGGCCTCCTACGTACTCTATATATAATATATAGATCAAAACCCATTTAGTTTGATAGGATTAATCACAAGATCGGGGTGTAAATAGTGGAAAAATACCCAATACATGATGGAGGAAACGTGTGGTTAGCTGCCTGGGTACCACGAGGAGCAGTGATGAGTTGGATGACATGATCTTAATAGGATGTGGTGGCCCGGGTAAAACCCGGCTAGATGATGTATGATTTGAGTTCATGGATGAGATTAACGGGATAGAAACAATTTGAAAATGATGGTGATGTTGGTATTGAACCTTGAAGAGGATTCAAATGTATCCCCCTAGTAGGGAATCAAAGACCTTGTTGTTTTATGGGGTGATGAGTCACCTAAGGAGGCGACTCGTATGAATGGATTCATGAATGGGACCAGAAGGAAGTAGAACCCCCAAGTTAAGTCATGATCTTCTTGAAACATTAAGTCAAAAATGAGAAACCAGGATGGGACATGGGTGATGAGCCGAATCCTCAGGAAGGATCACTAGATATCCTTATGGTGGGGAATCAGAGTCCACATTGATCAATATAGGTTATAGAATCGGGGCATACAAAAAGGACAGCAACCCCAAGACATGTTGGGTTTTACAGAAGGTTAGCATCACATCGAAAAAGGGACACTCATGGTTGGACGAATATGGATCAAGTGTGGGGTTTACAGATGGTTAGTTGCCCGAGAACTAGTATAACACCACAAAGTGGTGGAAAACGGATGTGAATCCAAACAAATTGGACACCAAAGTTTACTAGTGTTTACGGTTGAACCATTGGGAGGCTTCCTACATAACCTATATATGAGGTATGGATCAAACCCCACATAGTTTTAAAGCATACAGTTTAATGTCATGCGGAATGATGGTAATCTGAAATGGTGGTCGAGACCATTGGGTGATGATCTTGAACCAAAGAATGGATTTATACGTACCAGGCATGTAAAGGGGAAAAAATAAAAGTCCACATAGTTTGGAAGAAATGGTCATGGGTATTACACACTAAAGGAAGTCCATAGAGTATTTCATGGTTATTTTTTACTCTAAGATCATGTGATTCATGTTCGGTTTGAGAAATAAAAGGCAATAACAGACATTTCGGTCATGTTGCAAAGGTTCTTCTGCAAGGAATGGAGTTGGTATTATGCTTGGTTAGAGGCCCAGGGAGATGGAGATTAAGAATTAATGTCGGCGGGAGGCCTAATGGGAATGTATGGTGTCCAGACATATGAGAGAAATATGGCTATCATACCTAAAAAACTTCATCAAAGGGTATTGTGGATCACATGGAGACTGCTCGAGGTGCACATGGTGACAAAGCTCAGAGGGAAAGAGGGAGCGGGAGGGAACCCATGGCCATCTCCTCCCTGATCCTCTTGGACCTACCAAACATGTCATAATTACATTTTAATGTCTTGTGATTTTGGGTGATTGGTAGTATAATGTTGAGGAGGCTAAATGGTGAGGATCCACTCCTCACCCGTATGACATACAATACCGGTGCACTTCAACCCTTGGTGAAGGTAAGGCACCAGCAATGTTGAATGGTGATGGGTTTGGGAGTGATCCATTGAAGGGATCACAATAACATGGCTATGTGAAGAAGCAATACCTATTAACATGCCTATGTGATGAAGAATGAGGAAATTCTGTGCAACATGATGTATCTCCCAAGGGACCTTGAAGTCAATTTCTATTAGACTGGAGGTCTGCATGGAAGAAGGGTGTGCAAAGAAAGATATCATGGAAAGAGGTGATTTTCAAAGGAAAGGTTATTTGAAAATCTTGGGTGCTTCATAAAGAGGTTGGGCTTCTCAAATATTGGGTGTTTCATGAAGAGGTTTGGCATCACAAAGGAAAGTGTATTTGTGAAGGGGAGACTTTAATGGAGTAGTGATTTGCCTCATCAAATAAATCTTTCTTTGGAGAGTTCTTCACAAAGGCTCTACCCTTCATAAAACCTCCGTAACCCCATACAGTCCCCCTCCTTCGTGTATGACATATGACTTCATGAAGGGCATCCAAAACATAGGTGGAGGAGGGGATGAACATAAATATGTATGGATCGTAGAGGCTAAGTACCTTTTATTATCCATCTATGGGTTTCATGTTGGTTTATGCGAAATGGGAGCTCAAAAGTTGAAAGGTTGGAGTAATAGTGGCTTGAAAGTGGGTGAGACCTATATTTAGAGGAAAATAAGTTCAGAAAAGGTCATAGAACTCGCCCCTAAGAGGAGTGACACCACCAAGAGGAGTAAATCTGTCAAAAGGTGTCAGCCATGCAGAGGGTGTATTACACCATAGATAGGTTATTCGAAGAAGTCATTACAGAGCGGGCCACGAAGATCGATGACACAACAGAGAGTTTGTAGTCTTTCAGAATGCATCAGACTCATGTAGGTCCATGTCACCATGGAGCCAATCAAAGAGGGGGCCTCATGAAGTCAGGCCGAACATGTCGAGAGCTTCATAAAGATTCCCTTTGGGATGGTTTTGAGGGATTAAGGGACCTTTGGAGTGCCGATTAACTCTACAACATCCAGGAGTTTTCTCCCATAGCTGGATGAATTTTGGCACCAAAAATATCTTCAACAAATCAATGTGTAAATAATTTTAAAAATGTAGTACTTATAATTACCTAAACAAGTTTTGTTTCCATCATCTTTATATGGATAATTTTTGAGAAATATCACAAGGAGAAGTGAACACAAGCACCCTTCCTATGAGTTGATAAACCCATTAATAGAACCAATATCGTATCATGGGGATACTCAAAATACGAAGGGGTGATAGTACTCCCTAAAATGATGAAATAGAGCTTTGAGGGGATTAGTGTTTAACAAAGGCTTATACAAAGAACACACCATATATGAGTGCATATTTCCTTTTTGTCTAACTAAATCCCATGTCTTATCTTATTTATACCACATCATATTCATTTTTCAATTTTAGGGTGTAATTTATTAAAAATGTATAATTAATTCAATGAAAATATTTTAATCCATTGATTGAGGATTGTAACACATGAAAAAACCATTCAGGACAAAAATAAATAATATATATTGATCACATGTTATATATATACGATATTCATTCATCACATAAATGAAAAATACATGCCTCATATATATATATATATATTACATAGAAACTATATATAATTTCATAATATATATTTATGTCTCATAAATCATATGCATGATTAAATTCATATTATTAATTGACATTCTAGTGTACATTCAATATGTCCTCCCCATAGTGATATGAATGTTGGTCATAGAGGACCTCTTTGGGATGCCAGTTGTGGAGGTCCTCCACCAAACCTAAAGATTGACTAGTAATGAGTTCATCCCCATGAGAATTTATTAGTAGTCAGTAAACATTAATTCCCTCCTCAGGTAAGTTAAGATAATTTCTCTAGAGTTCCTCCCAAGGTTATAAATTGCAGGGCTCCTACCTATAATAATGAAAATAACCAACATAAAGGTCCTCCTCGTGAAAGAAACCAAGAATGTGGTAATCATGGAGTCCCCCCCCATAGAAACAAATCCACTGACCCTAGATTTATCCTCTTGTTATGTATTAAAGAGGTACTCTATCTGATGTAATATTGATATAGAATAGTGGTCCTCTTCATGATACCAAATTATGAATGAACCATGGATGTCCTTCCTAGGATTCTCATTGTGAATTTCCACATTTCAATGACATTCCATCTTTGACAAAAAAAATCTCCACTATGTAGATCCTATTGTAAGGTTACCCTAATATAGGGAGGAACTCATGAAATTGAGGCTTTCTAGACCATGTTCATCATTAATGACTTGAAATTTCGAATCTCAATCAATGGGTTATTTGGGTTGAAGATTATCATTTACACTTCCACTAAATTGTGTAACATTGGATGTATCTAAGGATGTTATCAATAATCCTACTACTCTTGATAGGTAAATAGATAAATGACCTTATAATTCAAAATTTTTTGGTCAACTAATAAAAAATAATTATGTAAACTCTATGGTTATATAAAATGATTTTTTTGAGGATAGATAATGACTCATATTTTTACCCATGTCCATTCACAATTATGATATTATAGAGGAATTGAAAGATAAATACACACACTACTTTAATTATTTCTAATGGATTGTTTTATAACATATCTATAACAGATTCCTATATTAGATAGAGTATACTAGCCATCATATGGTGATGATTGATCATTGTTACCACATAAACCTGGTTTCCTTTTTTCGTTTACAAAAACCCTAAGTTAGTGAAATATAGTTAGATTGTGCCTCATGATTGTCCCATTAGTATGAGATTGATTTTCTAAATAGTCACCAACAAACAACCTAAATTTCGTATCATAGGGCGGGGTGAATATAGAGCTCTTTCTTTTACTCTAGTCATTATACGAAAAGCTTTATTAGCGAGTAGCTTAAAATTTCATCTCTTTGGTCCATGACTTAGGAAATAGGTATTTATAATGTAAGATGTCCTTCTGATGTAATATATTGATACCTAAATCTTAGAAATGATATATTTGGTGTGATAATTCCAATGATATGATCTTATATTATGATACTAAGAAGGATATGAATTTCATATATTTCTGGAAACTAGAACTTTTAATCCGACAAAAACCCTCAATAGATAATATATCTCACCTAGAAAAGGTGGTTCATTTAACTCATTCTAGGATAAAGCCTTAATAGGCTATTAAGGCCATAAGAACATTCCCAACATTAGTATAAGAAAACCCCCAAACACTAAGGATAGGTGAATTTTTACCGTCATCTTAAACCTAGAATACATGAAATTTTCACTAAGGCCAGGGTATGATTCTGGTAGAGAAATATTCACCACATCCCACAACATTTCAGTAATTATTAACTCACCATTCTCTAAGGAAGTCAGTATTTTCCTAACTCGAAACATCTTCATTGGAAGAATCGCCATAAATTACCCTACATTGTAGTTTATTCTTATCTCATTCACCAAAATCCATTAGGGAATCACATTAAATCATATTACAGAAACCAATTCTATGGGATCATAAAACATACTACCAAAAACATCAAAATGTCAATAATTCAAAATTTTCTAGTAAGAAAATAGATATCAAAGAGGATTATATGCTATCCCTCAGTGGATATTAATAGGAAAATGATTTTCCTTAAAAATTTGATGAAAATGAGTATTTCATTCCCAATATATAATTCATGTAATTTAATGTTGTATATGTCATCCTTATAGATAACATAAATCATGAAAATAAAATATTAGAATGTGATGAGGGGGAATATATTAAAAAAATTACCCACACTAAAATGTATAATCAATGAATATATACCAAACATCAACTACAAACACATTATCTGGGAGATCCTCTATACAATAATCAATGACCTTTAAATAATGCCTTTGATAATGGTAAATGGAAATATGAAGCTTTATAGACAACCATACCATCACTAAAAGAATTAAATCATATTTCCTCCAAGGATTTTATTTCACTATATGAGTTTGAGTTAGAGAATAAAATGTATCATAAGACCGAATTGGATAGAGGAAATTTATGTACCTAGTGTATCTCTTAGGTCAAGCCACATTAATTCTCTCTCATGAATCCCCACCGACCAGAGGTTACTACATGACCAAAAATAGTATAGTATAGTCATCTAACTAACTTGAGGGATAGAAAGCGTTTTTATTTGACTATGATGGACATTTATTATCATTTTTTACCTCCAATTGGGCAAAAATTTCCTCTATTTCAGGTAACACGCCCAAGGTTAACTCAATATAGTTATAAAAAATAGTAATAGATGATATATCCCAATCTAGTGACATAAAATATATCCACCTCAGTCTTAACTAATGAAATAGTAACACCACAATTACATGGATCTATTTAGTTCAATTCTACTATAAATAAAACCTTGGAGTGGCAATGTGCATGAGTGAAAGTCGATAGGAAACCTTATCCTGAGTGGGTGGAAATGAATCCTTCTCCATCCAAATATGGGAATTCCATATTCCAAAGATTAAATGGTAAGTGAGATCTGAAGAATCTCCTAATTCACATCACAAATAGGTTATTATCAATGATGGTAATTCCAAATCAATATGAGGAGGAAAGTCCCATGTACTTAATATAAATAATATAAATAATAAAATTCATTTTCTATAAAAAACTACAAGATAGTTTTATCACAAAATGTAATGATATTCATTTTATGTAACTATATTATTTTAACAATAGGATATTAGGATGGTCCTGGACCTATTTAATTTCAAACATTGTGAAAAATAGAGAGTTTCAGACTTTATATAATGGTGGAAAGGATTAACCTATTTAATAAATATAAAATATCCACCAGATTATCTATTGGAGATGTAAAAATTAAATATCCAATCTGAGATTAAAAGATCAATAATTCCCTTAAATAACCCAGGTGGTTTCTATAGTTTTTAGGCATATCACAATAGTCGGAGGATAACCATTGGAAGTCCAAATCCAAATGTCAAAAAGAACCATTACTAAAAGAAACTAAATGTACATCCTCTTACATGAAAATGAAAAAATAGTTCCCCCATTAGGTGTGATAAAAGAGAAAATTTACCACTCATAAATTACTAGACGAATAATTTTTATTCCTTCCAAAAGAGAATTTTATATGATTTATTATTTATGAAAAAGAGAAATACAGGATACTTTTATGGTTATTATAAAACCTAATGAAGATGATTTAGATGACCACCTCGGTCATTGTCACTTAAAACAAAATGTTATGGAATAAAATCAATAATGTTTCAACATTAAATAAATACTCTATAAGATGGTTAAATCTATGAATTTAATGTTAGGTAAACACTTGGGTAGGGGAACTATGTATCATTCAATCATCCAGAAGGACAATGATAATGGGAATATTTCTAACGCAGCCATATGCAGAAATTTGATGACTGGATTACTTAAAAGTTGGGGAATATGGATCATTCCATCATCATGCAATGAAGAAATGAACCATTAATGGAAACAATTCCATCCATAGTTCCAAATATAGATGTTTAATTATCATATCCCTAAAATATTTGATGTAATAATTATCATTGAGTTAAGGAACATGAATAATATGCCTTTTAAATAATAAATCTAGTTAAAAATATTCTATATTTATTACCCACATCACTAAGAGAATGATAATTATCTCATCAAATAGAATCTTCATCAAATTAAGACTCACAAATAAATTCAATCAAGGCCATCCACTGGAAATACCCCTTCACAAATGAGTAAGACTCATATGAACATAATATAATCATCTATAATTATGGAAAAGTATTTGGAGAATCTGAAATATAACTATGGTGGAACAATGATATTCACCCATATCCTCTATGGATCATTCAGTCCTTATTATACTAAAATAATAACTAGAATGGAGAATTCTTTTTGTCTGCATCAAAACACTATAAGGCTACTTCAAACTAACTCATATATGGGGACAATGATTCCTAGTTCTAGTCAAGTAAATGAGTTTCCAATACATTCAGATTCATCCCCAAATCATCAAAATAGAAAGCAACCTCGTTGAAGGAATAAGGGTCACTTGGTCCTGAATTATGATATTTTAAAGCATCTCATCATCATTCCAAATAGTTAATTAATACTGGACTCCCATCATCATTAAACAGAACATAGGTAATCCCTTATTAAATATATTTCAATACTTTGTGTTTTTGATACTAATATTACCTTAGTAAAGAAATGTCACACAAAGGTTGGCTCTAGTGAATGCCACCTGATCATATATTTTGTGGGACATGACATAAAATTTGATACAAATTGGAATATTAGCCCCTTTTTATTTCCATGGACCCTAACTCCTGAACCTAGTTCCCAAAACACATACTTTATATACTGGATGTGACACCAACTATTGATTCCCATACATGGAAATCACTTAACTATAATAATTAAAATATATATTTCCTTTCCTACATTTCAATTAATTTTTATATTAATAGATTTAGGTAATTAATAAAATAATAAAATGGGAAAATATATTCTTTTATCTTTTAATGTATTTTTTCCACAATATATTAAAATTCACAACATATGATATTTCTTTTATATCTACTATAACATCCTAAAAAAATTATCTTATTAGTATTATCATGTGTAATAATATTTTTAATAACCCAAGGAAGGGTAAATATAAAAAGTGGGATGATCGATTTTTAAGAAAGTTTAAACAAAAGTGATAACAATCAAAGATCAAAACTGAGTATAATGTGAGCCTAAATAATATACTAGATAATTAAAAATAATGTCATGATATATCCTAGGATAATGATGGAAATAAATAGTTATATTGATATAAATAACTGATCAGATAGTGATAAAACACATAATAAAAAACAATTAACTCAATTTCCTAAGACATGACATCAATATCATAGATATCATTACCATATTGTCAAGGAACTGTTCCTTATAAAAATTGGTTTCTATTCAAGAATGCACCAAAATAATCCAGGTAGTTTGTGTCGTGAGAATGTCAATTCATTGAGGGGATATATAATAATATTCCCACCCATTACTTCATTAAATTTAATTCATTAAATATATACAAAAAAATATTCATAATAATCTATTCATTTAAACATTCATTTGAGAATAAAAATATATTGAATTCCAATACTTTTCCCAATATCTGTAAAAGAGATAACATGATAATAACCCATCGGTAGAAATAAGGTGGATGGTTTAAAAGATAAATTGTTAATATTTTAACAATAATATAAATTTGAATAAGGTCATATCAAGTTCCAATAAGTTTACCATTTTCAATAAAATGAAAAAGAGGATAATAATACATATAGATAATGATGGTGGATGGTTAAACAACATGTAGTCATCTTTATAATAGTCATCCTTATGAGAATAACAATATATAAAACTGTAATAATTTTATCCATGTTAAAAAATGAGACATCATGATCATAGGACATAAATAGAATGAATTTGTATGGTTAAAAAATAAATAAACAAATTTCATGAGAAATCAACAAACATCCATATTAGAAGAAAAAATATATGGATTATCAATAGTTTTCATATTATTAAATGGAATATATTTTGATATAATAATCTTAAAAACTAACATTATATAGAAAATTTTGAATATGATTATGTTAATAATTTACCTAATTAATAAATGTATGAAATATAGTAGAACACCCCTTAATCAAAGGAGGTATATATAGCATACTCATAGAAGAAATAAATTGGATGAAAAAAATTAAAAGTATACACCAAAAATGATTATCCAAGACAATGGATCTAATGGATCATTTCTCTTATATTGATTTAAAATTGATCAATCGTGAAAACTATTGTAAGGGATCAACAAGTAGACGAATAATACTCTTAGAATAATAGTATAATTTTACATTGAAAATCAGGACGAAAAAGAAATATTTCCATGAAAAAACATCAAAAAAAATTCATAGAATAATTGAAAAATAATTTACATTATAAAACCATGAATCATGGTAAAATATATTCCAAATTATGGTAAATCCATTATTTTGAAAACATTCTTAAAATAAATATATCTTACAATGTTTCTTAATAATCTCTAAGACATAAAGTAAAAACTTTCTTTTGAAAATAAATTTCCAAAAAGGGTTGAAAAAAATTGAGATATATTAAAACAATTATTCTTTATAAATATACAATAATTGAGTCCAGAAAACACATAAATTATTTATATATAAAATATGAAATAGAAGATAAAACATTTGATTCTAAAAAAATGGAAATGGTTTTTAAATATTTTGAATTTCCATTATTGAAAACCAACATTGTAAAATGTTTCTTTTTATAATATACATTTGAAATTTTGTAAAAATAATTACAAATTTTAAAGATAATAATAAATATTTTAGTTCCAAAAAATATTGGACATCATTGGTGGAAAAAAAAGATGGAAATGGTGGAAATGATGTGTTGGAATGAATTAGAGTTACACTTTCCAACATCCAATTTATTTGAGAAGTAATTGTATCCAAGAAGATGATATCAATTAAATCATGTGACATCCATATATAAAAATGGAAGATACTAGAGGGAAAAGTAATTTGTGGGATAAAAGGGTCTTAAAATATATTTAACATGTAGATAATGTTTGACTCAAGATGAAATAATTTTAGTGGATAAAATTATTATTGTATGAGTAACATTTAAATAGAATCCCCTTTAATAAGAGAGATCTTTAAATAAACTTATAATACCATGAAAGAATGATTTTTCATATTTTAATAAATAATTTTTTTTAGCATATATAAAATGTAAAAAAATTGGTTTATTATACCAATGTATATCATTGAATGGAATTTGAGAGAACATCCCTTACCTTGTTCTTGATTTATTATACACAAGTCTCTACTATAAAAAATTATAAAATTATTTTTATAATATACCTTCTAAAGAAACTTATTATTTTAAATTTCATTTTATATGGACCATTTTACAACATATTCTACTTATTTGATGTATATTTTTTTATTATGTTTGTGTGAAAATTTAATTGATGTCAGATTATTTTTATAATTTTACATATTAAGTATGATATTTTAATAATATGATTATTAAATAATATAACACTTCCATAAATAGAAAAAAATTCCATTATTTTCTTATAAAATCTTAATAACACTCATATTTATGTTTCTATAGTAACCCATGATAGAGTTTTATAGAATTATTCAAGTTTGTGGTTAAAAAATTCCCAAATATGAACACATTGTCGGTCAATGGGTGAGTATGACTAAGGAAGGTTATAAGAAAATTATAGAATAATAATAATGATATTATATTTATTTTTAAATTGGTGAACAATATTTGAAATTTTTTCAATAAGTATTGAATAAAATATGTAAAGAATTGTTACTTAATGGAGGTAGTTTTTCTCACAACACACAATTAAAATTATTTTATTTTTATAGGTCTATTGACAGGATTGACTATTGATTTTCCATTAATATAAAAAACATCCAGGTTAATAATGATACTATGTTCATTATATCACTATGGTTTTATAGGGTTTCAAGAGAAATATTAGGTAAATGAGATAAAGGATAAGTAACACTCCCTTTGGGACCGTGATCCTTATATTAGAGGTCCCCATTAAAAAGAATGGTTCAGGATAACTGTTTAGGGCCATAGGATTATAAAAAAGATGGATAATTATTGGAGGAAAAAATTGATATTTTAAATAATATAACCATAGTAATATGTTATTTAGGAAGGGTTGGAAGCGTTCCCATTTATAAGTTATGGAAAGGGAACTTTGGCGAACACCCATTATTTTCCAATAATAGAATGAAATTATTCAAGGGTAAAAAGGTCAAGAAGTGATAAATAGTTGATTTTTCTTAATACATTCTTTTAAATCCCCATCCTTTAATTTTATATCATTTTTTAATCAAGGTTAAACCCATTACCATTTGTTTTTTACATTTTACCTTTTTTTACCGTGGTAAAAAGTTTTTTCCCAAGTTGATTATGTATCATTAAAAATATTTTATAAACTATATAATTTTTTAAATTTTATAAAACTATATATTGGCTCGATATAATCTATTTAAATTTATATGAAATAGATAATGATCATTTAAATTAGAACAGTTAATATATAAAAACAGTATTTCATAGGAAAATGATGTCATATTAAGTGTTCTTAATCTTATATAATATAGATTAACACTTTAATGAGTTGTAATATATTTATATAAACATTGAAAAATAGTATTTATGAAAAATTAGAGATGATATTAATTTATTTTATTATATAAAAAATAGACACGATTAATAAAACAATTCTTTAAAAATAATAGTTTTACCATTATCATTGTCCTTTGTAATCAAAATTTTAAACTAAAAAATGACACTAGCCATGTTACATAATATTATCATATTGATAAAATATGAAATAAATTTTGATTGATTTTATTTATAAAATTTCTAAAATGTAATTTTTAATATAAGAAAATAAAAATAGTTCTTTTGTGAAAAATATTAATCATGTTTCTAGAACATTACGTGTGGGTTTAAAAAATTCAACATAGTATATTTAAAATTTTTTATTTTAATTTAAAAAATATATATATTTTTTGAAATTGTTTTAAAAACTATTAATTCATTTGATTGTTTAGGTAATGTCATAGACATGATTGTTTTATCAATATCTTTATTTTTCATAATTCACCTAAAACCCAATTATTTCAAACAATTCCAAAAAAATTCATATCATGATAATATTTTTGTTATAAATCCAAAACTAATACCAATTTTGTCAAATTAGTTTCCTAATATTTAATTATTTAGCTTAATAAAAAAATATATTAGGAAAATAATTTTAATTTGAAAATATTTGTTTTTTAATAAATATTCTTATTCTTATTTCGACTAAATTAAAAATAAAATTGGTGTTAATATACTATTCATATCATAAGTATATTCTATCAATAATATATTAGGTTCACAAAATAACATGATTTTTTAAGGGTTATTGTTTAAAATATAAATCTATCTTATTAATTATTTAGATATACTAAACGAATTTTCATCAATACCATTGTATTAATTATTAAAGTTTTTAATTTTATATATATTTTTCAATTTAGGTACATCTATTTTCACCAAAAAAAAATATATCAATATATTTAAACAGTTATATGTTGTTTTGTGGTTCATTTTGGTTCAGAGTTGTGTGTTCCACAGTAGGTTCTAATGAAAAGAGATTTTATAATATTTAATCATAGGTTGTTACACGCTTTTTTATCTAGAAAGATCGATGATATTGATGTATTTGGAGTCATAGTTTATAATTGTTATAGGATTAAACTCATATTAATGTAGACCATTTAAAAATATTATGAATATTCACAATGACTTGTTTCCCTCAAACATTAAAATTCAAGTGTATGATATGAGAAAATAGAGGACACTTGGGAGGATAAAAGTGAGAGATCAATTCAATTACCTCATTTCTGACAATGAATTCATGGTGTTATACCAAGATATGAATTTCAATTCCTTTATGTGTTGTTTATAGGTCTATAAATATGAATTAGTGCACCCATTGTATTATCAATTCCAAAAATACTTTATTCATTTACAATTCCGTGTACAATGTGACTATTTCTACCCTTCTGAGCCTTGTGATTCTCAATATATATATTAATGTTACTAAAAATGAAGCATAATAGGATGATGATATATAATTACATAAATATTTCTACTCTACATGTCTTGGAATCAAATATAATAAATCAATGGAGTGAATTTACTAGAAATTTCATGTTTCCCAGAAAATATTTGTTTCGATAAAACAAGAGACTCGAGACCACTATGTTATGTTAGTAGATTAAATGAACCCTAAAAAAACATTCCTATCATATGATGTCTAGGTAGATGTTTCCATTAACTATAAATAACCATTATCGGATAATTCAACCATATAATTTAAGAGAATAAATCTTACCTCCATGAATCATTACTCAATTATAGGTCCGACTGATACTTAAATTACATAGGCATGGATATTCGATCATCTAGATATAAATACTAAAACCACATAACTTGGATTAAGTATTTCACCCTATTACCATATTTTTATCTACATATAATGAAGATATCCAATAGGAATAAAGACATGATTCCGATGGAAGTATCATTGACCCTGCATCATCTCTCAAATATCATCATGTTAGGCTATCTTCATCTCCTAAAAATAGTAAAGGTGAATAGGAAGAAATTAAATATGGTTATTTAGTATTTGAAGAATGAATCATGAATATAATTGAATAAAACATGTGAATCTAAGTATATAGGAATATATTTGGCCTACATTGATCAGTTCTACCCTGAATCTTGATGAACAAGAGAAATATATATATAATTTCATAAATATAATCAAGTTATATTTTCATGGAATTACCTGGAAATTATTGTGCTGGATCCTCAATTATATTCCTATTTTTGTCCTATAATTTTACCACCCTTGATATAAATGTAAATAACGGATAATTCATAAAATATATGATTCTAAAGTGGAAGCTTTTGTTGATAAGATAATAAAATAATGAAACTATTAAGAAGTTCGATACGTGAAGTGTCTTACCAACATCAGTACCGTGAAAAAAGTAATTGAAAAAATTAGTGTATACATTGATTTTAAGGATCTTGATTTTCACTTCCCAAAGAATAATTTCTCATTCTTGATCATTAAAATATTGAATTATGCAGTGGACAACCTCAAAGACCAATCCACTATGAAGGGGAATTTTAGCAATAACCATATCCAAATAGATATCAAATATGATGAGCACACTATATTAAAATACCCCTAAGGGGTATACTAATACGAATTGATTTCCTATGGCTTTAAAAATATTGGTTCTGTATACCAATATTAAATAAACCATATTTTCAATTTCATTCAGTTAAAACAATTGAGTGTGATGTGGATGACCTGGTGGTCATGTCTCAACAATGTTAAGGTCATATTACTAATCCTAAAGATTTTTTTCATTAAAATTTCCTTACATAACATGATGGTAACCCCTCCCCCCAAATATTTTTTGGGGGAAATGATTTGGAAATTTTTTTGGCTTCATGTTTCACCATCAAATAATTGATTTGGATAAACAAATAAAAATAAATACATGATATGCCTCATTCTAAACATATTAATGAATAATGGGAACTTCGGGAATGCCTCATTGAAATCAGGTGTTTATTAAGTAATATCACTAAAAAGTTTCTTCCCTTAAATAAATTGATAAAGAATGGGGTTTCCTATACCTAGCATAATGGTCATCAGAAATTCAATGATGATATAAAACAATACATTTTTAATCAAGGAGTCATGATTCTACCCATATAAGTAATGGTTCTCACTCATTATGGGACAAACTTGGAACTTATTTATGGTTCCCTTCATGTTGAAAATAATTTTATAGGGAAAGAAAAGTTCTATGTTATCTAAATAGAATAATTGTGATTGTTTTAAAATGATTTTATAATATTGAACAAATAGTCCTTTTATTGGTTTTTATAGTGAAGAAACAATTGAACTATTTAAAGTACCATGAGGTCCACCTCATCTCTTGTATTGATCCTCTCATATACAACATCATTCATTTGATTATAACTAGGTTTCTAGAATAATTAGTGGTCATTCCACCATTTGTTTGATATATATTTCATGAATCAAAAGCTGATCAGAGGCTAATCATTAGCATATTTTCTCATGAAACACCCTATCATAGATAATTATATGTTGGAAATTGAAATCGATTTTGAAAAAGTATTCATTATCCATAAAAACTTTTAGGAATGGGATATTTACATTGTTGTTAAATCTATGAGCCTTATAGGATTTATGATATAAATTATGAAGTTAAATATATTATGATTTGTGATTATACTTATATCCCTAAAAAATATTACTCAATACATCTTCCTACCATTCAATCCATTTTTTTTTATTTTTTAAGAAATCAATTTTTTGTAAATGTGGGAACCATATAAAAACATCCACAAGTACCCGCATATCCCACATAGATGGTCAACACAACATACAAAATAAAAAATTAAAAATCCACACCACCCAAACTCTACCTCCACTACAGTGATCAAAAAATACACACAATTAAAAACTAAAAATCAAGGCATCACAATCCATCACAATAATGAATTCATCTCATCATGCATCTCTAGGAGTATCACACCATTACTCAAGTCACACTCCATACACAACAACTGGACAGTCTACATCAAACTAGATCTTTGGTGAGATCCATGGGCATCAACTGTCACTGTCGAAAAAACCTTCATTGTCTCGACCATACTCGAAATTCACACCAACATCTACACCACTCATAAAAATCCACCACCGTAGAAGGAACACATAGATATCTTTCAAAACAAAGATAAACTGGTCATGCGAGAAGCATAAACCACAGCTAGATCCCACCTCCCAAAGCCTTGAGGAACCACTATTCCAGCTCCAACGCAGAGAGGTGCAAAGATCCTTGGGTCAGGGTAGGGATAAGAGTGGCCAATGTGTCCACGCGATGACATCTCACCTGGACTGAAATCGTATTAGGATAATAATATTAATCAAAAATGGTATCCTCTATAGGATAAGGATAATGATATTAATTCTTCAGTAGAAAACATATTCCTTTATGATAATCCAAATTATCAAAATATCTCTTATAAATGAGGATTTAATAGAGCCCATCTCAAACTCATTAGAGGAGGATATATCATCATTTTTATAAAATAGGTACATGCATGTGGTTTCCACGTATCTTGAAAAAATATCTTAAATAAAATTAGGATACTTGAATACATACATCCGTAAATGATATGTTACTTCATATAATTCATGAATATATACATTTCTTATAAGATACATTATAATTTAATTTATAAAACCCCATAACCCACCTCCATTTAACCATGGAAATTTTTCATATGGGGGATATATTTTATGGGTCCATATCCTCGACCCAAAGTATGAAAGTTAGTGTTTTTACCTTTCTACCAATAGTTTCTTTTATAAATCTCCCATATTAGTTCCCATCAATAAATTTAAAATTAAATATGACATAAATGTATTGATTTCTAATACAATGACAATATTTGGTTCCCATAATATAATATTAATGAAAAACTCAAGTTATATGATTCAAAATTAATGAGGTTGTATCATGAGTATAATATCTTGTCTGACCATTTATCCTACTATCCTACAATGGAAAACATACATATAGAGGCCTTTAAAAAACTCTATCTAATGTTATTTATAATAATGTGTACAAGGATAATAAATTTTTTCAAGATAGATTCCTACACGATTTTTGGGATTGGCACACCATGTACCATATTGTTATACAATAGACTCTATATCCACAAATGTATGCCACAAGGGTAGGTTTACACAATGATTTTTAGTTTCCATCACATTTCATCACCATATGTGATTTAATTTCTAAAGATACAGACTATGAGATATAATCATCTGAATTAAAGTTACGCAAATATAAAAGGTAACTCATAGTATTCCATCTTGAGATTCATCAAAATCAATTTATAGAAGCATTTAATAAGAAGGTTAATCTCTGTAACTTCATCCAAGTATAATTAACGTTGGATATAAAAAATATCATGACACCTAAGAAAAAACATTCAAATCTTGAACTGATGTGGGAATGATTTTCTACCATTCGTAAGGTCTGCTATAAAAAATCACAGTAGATGATTAAATTGAAATGGTACCCCAATGATATTCTTTATAGCACCACAAAGGGAGCACAATTCACATTACTCTAAACATTTCAGACATAGTACCCATCATAAAACCTCATACTTTAAGACATGTTGGTCCACATAATATGAATTTAATATATAATATCTAATAGTCCTCATAATAAAAATTTAAATTTAATAACATGGTATTTTTATTACATGTTGGTAAATTTCATGATATATAATCTATCAGGTATGATTTTAACATATATAGAGTGGCCTATATAAGGCCCCAGCCTTAAACCTTACATAATCTTGAGTTATCACAAGATTACACGTTGAGGATCTTTTCAGGGTTAGAGTTTTAGAGAATTAGATCATGAAACTTGCATTACATTCCACATTTAAACAAAGTGGTTACATAAAAGACAGTATTCATTCTTCCCATCAACGGAAACATATTGAAAATAAAACATGGATTCTTTCTTGACACATCCTTGACACTATCATCACATCATGTACCTTTCCCTTGACCTGTGAAAAACATTTCAAAAACTTGGGATGAGCATAAAAAGCTCAGTAAGGGTTATAAAAAATATGGAAAGGAAACAAGAGTTCATATATACATAAGAATTAAATCATACTTTACCCATAAAACAAAGGCACTTTATCATACCTCATCAAACCATGAATAAATCATAGAAATCATAAGACATAAAGGTAACTTGAGGCATTCATAACATTCTTACGTAGGGAGTAACCCTGTTGGTCACGTTTGGAATACCCATCAAAGTATATTCCCTAAATCTCTTTGGATAAACCTTAACGTTTCACTCCTTCGCGTTACCCAATGCATTGGAGAGCTATATCGGGCTCACCCGCCCTTAGTTTATCACGGAACCACCCGTTTTCATAACAATGCCCAATAACCATAACATAAATGTATCACATAAAACATGCATAAAGGAAACAAAACATTTCAACATTTCAATGACAATTTAACATTTTAGTATTTTGAAATAATGAATCCATACAAAAAGAAACCATTTCCAAAACGATTTAAAACATTTAATAAGGAGAATTTTGAATCAAAGTGTCCCATACCACCTTGAAGCTTTTAACATTTTAAACCATTAATATCCATATAAATAAATCCTTAAAACCATTTTGAAAACATGGATATTAACAAGAAAAAGTCATTAAAACATTTAAAGCGATATTTTGGTCAAAGGGTTTTTACCAAAATTAGAGACACTTGAATACAATAATTGAGGAATAACATTTAATCACAACTATATAATATCATGAGAATAAATGGATTCATGGTATAATATTCCAAAGGACAGTATATACACCATATAAGAGTGAATAGGTGCCTAACAACAATGAAGTCTCAATAGGGATGTAAAATGTGATGAAATCCCTTATAAGGAAGGTATCCTTAAATTAAGGATAAATCAATATCAAAATTATGTGTGACAAATATAAATACACCCAATATAATTGGATATTAAGTGTAAAACAATAAAAGGTCATTCACACACATTCAAAGGATGACATATTCAATAACTACATGTTGTACCCAAAGAAATCGAAATTGGGTTCAAACGTTCCCTTGGTAAAATTCGACAGCCTAACGGCGTCACTTCAAAAATTCAGAAAATGAGTTGATGAGAGATAAAAAGGGAATCTCATCACTTGGAAATAAAATTTACATCAATCAGGATATATAATAACATATCCCAACATAATAGTATGTGCATTAAAAGACATAACAAATGAAGTCTTTTAAAATGAAGAGGGTGAAAGGTTCCATTACCGACTTGGGTAACTTTCGAAAAGTACACCCCATTGAAGAAGTTTCATAAAATGAATATGTAAATACCCATAAATCGAATTATATTACAAAAGGAGTGTAATAATTTTCAGTACATAAACCACTCAAATGAAATTGTGGCAAATGTAGCATAAATCTCACAGGAATAAAAGTGAGATGAAAAATCCCTTACGAAAACTCGGCAGCCTAACGACGCCACTTAAAACTTCCAAAATAGATTGATGAGAGGAAATAGGGTCTCTCATAATATGAACATAATATGTACAGTGGTAGTAATATAAAATAACATCTCAATCATAAGAAAGATGAGCTTAAAAGGAATGACATAAAAGAGTGTACTTAAAAAGAAAGAGAGGTGTAAGATCCCTTACCTCGTATCCGACATGACCCGACCGTTCTTTAATCTCCTGAATAATAAACTTGAGTTAATTTCTACTTTCTTATGAACCTTCTTAAAGTTTATTATTCCTTTTATATCACTTATTTCAATTTTATAAACATTATGTAATCATTTAAGTTAATAATGTTTGTTCTTTCAATATTTGGTTCTTTAGTCGAAAATGGACTTCTTACAATTACATGTTGTTTGTGTGGTCAAAGGTTCATTATAACCATAATGATATTCATGATTTGGATATCATATATATCATATATATCCAGAATATACATGTATTTATAATATTACATATTCATTTAGAGGTAAGAAATGAAATGCACCGTTCATGGAGACGGTAAGCCGTACGTACGCATGAACGCTACTTTCATTTCTATCTCATACTTTAATGGAAAGAAACAATAATTATATATAGGTATATTATAATTCCAGTATAACATCATATATAATAACTTTAAATACATCCTTTATACGTCCCACGTATGGCATTAAAGAATCAAATCACTTTGAGGGGGCGGTAGTCCGCACTTCCTAAAATGAAATTATCGTGTTTACCCATAATGGAAAAAATAATGGTATGCCATAAATGAAAAATACAGAAGCATAAGGAAAGAATAAAAATATTATATATCATATATAAAAATAGTGACATCATAATGTCCACCTTTGAAGGTGTTAAATGAGTATTGAACAATCATCATTTCGGGAGGTAGAATTTCGCCATCCACAGAAACCGTATGTTCTTTAACAATTTGATGGTGTTGTGTGAGATTGTATCTCGAATAAATCTTATAACAACATCCTAGTATATTTTCGATACTGTTTTTGTTACAAAATAAGTAAATAAAAAGAGTTTAGGGGGTTAGACAAGCAAAATAAAACAAATGAACATTAGAGAATGAATTACCTTTAAAAGTGTAACTCCTTTTTATTTGAGCCTAAAGGCTTCCTTTGAAAGGATTCTGCCCAAAGGTAATCCTATAGGATGAGGAGAGGGATGTGGAGAGAGTAAATGGGCAGGGTATGTCCGAGCCAAAGGCTTGAGGAGTGTGTGAAATGAGGTAGAGGTGGGGGCCTTTTATAAGAGGAGAGGAGGGGCACTTTTGGAAATCATGAAACTATTATTTTATTTTCAAACGTTTTTCGAATTTCTAGGGTCCCAAATTGATATATTTCTAAGATAAGATGATAAGGCTTCTAAATATTCCCATCCAATAGTTTTTGGACAAGTGTAGGTCTTAGATATTACATTATCTTTCCATTTTATTTAAATCGTTAAATAATTAGGTCATCGTTGAATCATCATGATGTCGTAATTAAATTAATTTATTTAATATCTAAAAATTATAAAACAAATACTATGATGTAGTAAATCTTTTTAGCTTTCTAATTAATATTTATAGTCAAAATTCTGATTTGTGTATCCCAACTTAAAAACTGTTTTAGTAAAAGAACTCATGTTTGTGTCAATTTAATTTTAACATTAAATAAATATATATTAATGCCATTTTCCAACCAAAGTGGCTCCATGGGGATCCCAAGTTTACCCATGGGTTGTCTTGGTCGTCCATGACTCATCCAATATGAGTAGGACAAGTGTCATGGTGTTTTCATATTTTTATAATATCATTTTTACATTAAATTACACTAATTACCTCTAATCGCGATTAATGAAAAAAAGTTACTATTCACCAAAAAATTATTTTCATCCCATTGAACCACATTTTACATACTAATGGAAACCATGTATGTCGGATTTTCAAAATTCAATACACATTAGTGGTAAACTTTCATTTAACTGAAAAATCAGTTTGCTTGATTACCACTTAGTGGTTTCACTATTCATCAAAAATTGGAGTTTTTCAGAAAATTACCAAAAATTCAACCTAAGCTATATTTGATATTCCGAATTCAAAAATGATGTCTATTTTATAAAATTCATAACATATAAGTCACATTAATTAATTTAATAATTAATTCCCGCTGTCAGATCAAATAGCGTGTTTTTATGAAACAATAAGTATCAAAAGATTGACACTGGTTTAAGTCTGATTTCAAAGTGAAAATAATTACAACGACCCCTATTGGATTTAACGGTAAAAATATATTCTAATTTAACTTTAAAAACAATTCAAAAGATAATCTAATCATATAAATAAATTAGATTAAAAAGAGGATTTGAATTAAAATACAACATTTTACACTATTCATTTAAAAAAATGTACTTTATCGGAAAGATACCAAAAAATTACACAAAGTAAAATTTGATGTCCCGATTCTAAAGAAGAGTTTTATTTGGTCCAGAAGAATTTATAAGAGTGATCAAAACTATATTTAATGATAGTTCTCCATCAAAAGGCGATAAGTGAACCTTTAGTGAAAATTAGGGTATAAAAGCCTAAAATTGAATTCTTTCCGTATTTTAAGCCTTTATCTTTTATTGGATAAATGTAAAAACATTTAAAAAACATATATAATCATATTTTAGTTATTTCTATCCATTCTCGCCAATACAACGGCTACATGTTAACTAACATTTAAAATAATATTATTTTATTATTAGAGTGCAACGTAAGATTTCCAAGAAACTCGTTGTTGCGTGTTGGGTACGCCATCGAGCATAGCGTCCCCTTTAAAGTCATATTAATATTTTATTCACAAATATGGATAAATATGAAAATTTCATATTCTTTATTTACATAGAGTGTTACATCCTTCCCCCCTTTTGGGAATTGCGTCCTCGCAATTTTAAAATTGGGCTTGGAATCATCCTTGAAAGTCCAACATCAGAACAAGAGTCGGTAAAACAATCACTTTAAAATAAAGAAAGATAAGTACAGAGGTCACCCTAGTTAACCCATACTAGGATTCCATGTAGGAAAACATGGACATGGAGGAGAAAACATAGGGCCATGTTCTGATGGAGAGTGATAGAAAACATGTTTAGGAGAAAGTTAACAATAAGAAAATCACAAACTTGTGATGGGTTAAACGGTATTTGATTCCCCGGTAGGAAAAGTTAATAGACAAAATTTTTGTTTTAAGTTACTTTTTGTTGAGTAATTTATCCATAAGGAAACATAATCACTTATCATGTTGACTTTCAACTTTTCAAAGATTCCTTAGTCAAACTCATATTTTTTTCCAAAAGGGTAGTATTTAGGGAGACTTGTTCGCATTAAGAGTACTATAATCAACTTCTAGAGAATCACCTAATCCACAAAAGAGAACTATATACTTCTCATATGTTTAGACCTTAACCATAACCAAAACCAAAAAGGTTAGTACAAGGCCAGATAATCCAGAAAAGGATACCCCTTTATAAAAAGAAAATCTATTCTTAATCTCCAAAATTTGTCAAACAAAACCCAAAGTTCAACAAGGATAATATGATAAAAAATTTGTCCATAAAATTCTTCAAAGTAAACCAATATAAGATTGAAACCCAAATATTTTAAGGATTTAGTCACATAGTCTTCCAAGTTAAATCGTAACATTTATCTCCAAACAACATCAGTTGCTTCTAAAGTCTCGTATTGAAAAGTAATTAACCTAATCACATATCCTCCATGATAGGTTAATCATTTTCATAAATAACCCAAAATCAACTTACTCTTAATTTGTAAAATCATATAACTAGAAAGAATCAGTCAAACTAACCAGGGACTTCACGTAGTCCAGTGGTAGGTGATAAATACCAGTCGCACTTTGGTTGTGGGTTCGATTCCCGCAGCTGTGTCCGACGCGACGGGTAGTCACATGGTCTGCGTGTTGTCCTTTTTCCAAAACTATATAATTCTCAAATCATTCCCCAAAAAGGGATAAAATCATCAAAAATGATCATTACATATTTTAACCTCAAGTTTATCTCATGCCTTTCATTTTCCAGCATATCATATAATAACCCATAATTACCTCAAAAGTAAGGATCATATAAACTCTAATGGTTACCTTTATAATTATTACCTGAACTTCCACATCGATTGGTCATCTCGTACATGATGTATTACAGAACATACCAAGGTTCAAGTGGTTGATCATGACTCCTTGATATTTGGTTTAGGACAACCACGAGTTTCCTCATTGAATCCTCCATTTTATCTAGTATCTTAATCAGAGAACCACCACAGTTTCCTTCAAACCTGTTGTCTCTTTGGTGCCTGCTAGATCCATCCATTCACTTAAAATAGAAATGTCAGTGTGAGTATATCAAAAAACCCATCATGTACTAACGAGGAAGTTAAACACTAAGGTACACTTACTCATTCACTTTATCTAAAACTAGGACTCTTTCTGAAATCCTAACCATTATGGTAATGTCACTTGTTCTTAGAGAATACCCTAACCTCTAAAGTTATCTAAACCGACCTTTGATACCAACTATAAGGCCCCGACCTTAAACCTTACATAATCTTGAGTTATCACAAGATTACACGTTGAGGATCTTTTCAGGTTTAGAGTTTTAGAGAATTAGATCATGAAACTTGCATTACATTCCACATTTAAACAAAGTGGTTACATAAAAGATAGTATTCATTCTTCCCATCAACGGAAACATATTGAAAATAAAACATGGATTCTTTCTTGACACATCCTTGACACTATCATCACATCATGTACCTTTCCCTTGACCTATGAAAAACATTTCAAAAACATGGGATGAGCATAAAAAGCTCAGTAAGGGTTATAAAAAATATGGAAAGGAAACATGAGTTCATATATACATAAGAATGAAATCATACTTTACCCATAAAACAAAGGCACTTTAACATACCACATCAAACCATGAATAAATCATAGAAATCATAAGACATAAAGGTAACTTGAGTCATTCATAACATTCTTACGTAGGCAGTAACCCTATTGGTCATGTTTGGAATACCCATCACAGTATATTCCCTAAATCTCTTCAGAGAAACCTTAACGTTTCACTCCTTCGCGTTACCCAATGCATTGGAGAGCTATATCGGGCTCACCCGCCCTTAGTTTATCACGGAACCACCTGTTTTCATAATAATTCCCAAGAACGATAACATAAACGTATCACATAAAACATGGATAAAGGAACCAAAACATTTCCACATTTCAATCACAATATTACATTTTAGTATTTTGAAATAATGAATCCATACAAAAAGAAACCATTTCCAAAACCATTTAAAACATTTAATAAGGATAATTTTGAATCAAAGTGTCCCATACCACCTTGAAGATTTTAACATTTTAAACCATTAATATCCATATAAATAAATCCTTAAAACCATTTTGAAAACATTGATATTAATAAGAACAAGTCATTAAATCATTTAAAGCGATATTTTGGTCAAAGGGTTTTTACCAAAATTAGAGACACTTGAATACAATAATTGAGGAATAACATTTAATCATAACTTTATAATATCATGAGAATAAATGGATTCATGATATAATATCCCAAATGACAGTATATACACCATATAAGGGTGAATTGGTGCATAAAAACAATGAAGTCTCAATAGGGATGTAAAATGTGATGAAATCCCTTATAAGGAAGGTATCCTTAAATTAAGGATAAATCAATATCAAAATTATGTGTGAAAAATATAAATACACCCAATATAATTGGATATTAAGTTTAAAACAATAAAAGTTCATTCACACATATTCAAAGGATGACATATTCAGTAACTACATGTTGAACTCAAAGAAATCGAAATTGGGTTAAAACGTTCCCTTGGTAAAATTCGACAGCCTAACGACGTCACTTCAAAAATTCAGAAAATTAGTTGATGAGAGATAAAAAGGGAATATCATCACTTGGACATAAAATTTACATCAATCAGGATATAGAAGAACATATCCCAACATAATAGTATGTGAATTAAAAGACATAACAAACGAAGTCTTTTCAAATGAGGAGGGTGAAAGGTTCCATTACCGACTTGGGTAACTTTCGAAAAGTACACCCCATTGAAGAAGTGTCATAAAATGAATATGTAAATACCCATAAATCGAATTATATTACAAAAGGAGTGTAATAATGGGAAGTACATAAACCACTCACATGAAATTGTGGCAAATGTAGCATAAATCTCACAGGAATAAAAGTGAGATGAAAAATCCCTTACGAAAACTCGGCAGCCTAATGACGCCACTTAAAACTTCCAAAATGGATTGATGAGAGGAAATAGGGTCTCTCATCATATTAAAATAATAATTACAGTGGTAGTAATATAAAATAACATCCCAATCATAAGAAATATGAGCTTAAAAGGAATGACATAAAAGAGTGTACTTAAAAAGAAAGAGAGGTGTAGGATCCCTTACCTCATATCCGACTTGACCCGACCGTTCTTTAATCTCCTTAATAATAAACATGAGTTAATTTCTACTTTCTTATGAACCTTTTTAAAGTTCATTATTCCTTTTATATCACTTATTTCAATGTTATAAACATTATGTAATCATTTAAGTTAATAATGTTTGTTCTTTCAATATTTGGTTCTTTAGTCGAAAATGGACTTCTTACAATTACATGTTGTTTGTGTGGTCAAAGGTTCATTATATCCAGAATGATATTCATGATTTGGATATCATATATATCATATATATCCAGCATATACATGTATTTATAATATTACATAATCATTTAGAGGTAAGAAATGAAATGCACCGTTCATGGAGACGGTAAGCCGTACGTATGCATGAACGCTACTTTCATTTGTATCTCATACTTTAATGGAAAGAAACAATAATGATATGGAGGTATATTATAATTCCAGTATAAAATCATATATAATAACTTTAAATCCATCCTTTATACATCCGACGTATGGCATTAACGAATCAAATCACTTTGAGGGGGCGGTAGTCCGCACTTCCTAAAATGAAATTATCGTGTTTACCCATAATGGAAACAATAATTGTATGCCATAAATGAAAAATACAGAAGCTTAAGGAAAGAATAAACATATTATATATCATATATAAAAATAGTGACATCATAATGTCCACCTTTGAAGGTGTTAAATGAGTATTGAACAATCATCGTTTCGGGAGGTAGAATTTCACCATCCACGGAAACTGTATGTTCTTTAACCATTTGATGGTGTTGTGTGAGAGTGTATCTCGAATAAATCTTATAACAACATCCTAGTATATTTAAGATACTGTTTTTGTTACAAAATAAGTAAATAAAAAGAGTTTATGGGGTTGGAAAAGCAAAATAAAACAAATGAACATGAGAGAATGAATTACCTTTAAAAGTGTAACTCTTTTTGATTTGATCCTAAAGGCTTCCTTTGAAAGGATTCTTCCCAAAGTTAATTCTCTAGGATGAGGAGAGGGATGTGGGTAGAGTAAATGGGAAGGGTATGTCCGATCCAAAGGCTTGAGGAGTGTGATAAATGAGGTAGAGGTGGGGGCCTTTTATAAGAGGAGAGGAGGGGCACTTTTGGAAACCATGAAACTATTATTTTATTTTCAAAAGTGTTTCGAATTTCTAAGGTCCCACATTGATATATTTCGAAGATAAGATGATAATGCTTCGAAATATTCCCATCCAATAGTTTTTGGACAGGTTTAGGTCTTAGATATTACATTATCTTTCCATTTTATTTAAATCGTTAAATAATGAGGTCATCGTTGCATCATCATGATGTCGTAATTAAATTATTTTATTTAATATCTAAAAATTATAAAAAAAATACTATGATGTAGGAAATATTTGTAGATTTCTAATGAATATTTATAGTCAAAATTTGGACTTGTTTAACCCCACTTAAAAACTATTTTAGTAAAACAACTCATGTTTGTGCCAATTTAATTTTAACATTAAATAAATATATATTAATTCCATTTTCCAACCAAAGTGGCTCCATGGGGTCCCCAAGTTGACCCATGGGTTTTCTTGGTCGTCCATGACTCATCCAATAGGAGTAGGACAAGTGTCATGGTGTTTTCATATTTTTATAATATCATTTTTACCTTAAATTACACTAATTACCTCTAATCGCGATTAATGAAAAAAAGTTACTATTCACCAAAAAATTATTTTCATCCCATTGAACCACATTTTACATACTAATGACAACCATGTATGTCGGATTTTCAAAATTCAATACACATTAGTGGTAAAATTTCATTTAACTTAAAAATCAGTTTGCTTGATTACCACTTAGTGGTTTCACTATTCAGCAAAAATTAGAGTTTCTCAAAAAATTAGCAAAAAATCAACCTAAGCTATATTTGATATTCCGAATTAAAAAATGATGTTTATTTTATAAAAATAATAACATATAAGTCACATTAATTAATTTAATAATTATTTCCTGCTGTCAGATCAAATAGCCTGTTTTTATGAAACAATAAGTATCAAAAGATTGACACTGGTTTAAGTCTGATTTCAAAGTGAAAATAATTCCAATGACAACTATTAGATTTAACGGTAAACATATATTCTAATTTCACTTTAAAACCAATTCAAAAGATAATCTAATCATATAAATAAATTATATTAAAAAGAGGTTTTGAATTAAAATACAACATTTTACACTATTCATTTTAAAAAATAAACATTATCGGAAAGATACCAAAAAATTACACAAAGTAAAATTTGATGTCCCGATTCTAAAGAAGAGTTTTATTTGGTCCAAAAGAATGTATAAGAGTGATCAAAACTATATATTAATGACAGTTCTCCATCAAAAGGCGATAAGTGAACCTTTAGTGAAAATTAGTGTATAAAAGCCTAAAATTGAATTCTTTCCATATTTTAAGCCTTTATCTTTTAATGGATAAATGTAAAAACATTTTGAAAAACATATATAATAATATTTTAGTTATTTATATCCATTCCCGCCAATACAACGTCTACATTTTAACTACCATTTATAATAATATTATTTTATTATTAGAGTGCAATGTAAGATTTCCAAGAAACTCGTTGTTGCGTGTTGGGTACGCCATCGAGCATAGCATCCCCTTTAAAGTCATATTAATATTTTATTCAAAAATATGGATAAATATGAAAATTTCATATTCTTTATTTACCTAGGGTGTTACAGCCTATCCTATATAACATTATTTTCTTATATATGAGATATACTAATGTAAGGGATCAAAATATATTAGTTTAAAATATTAAATTGAGTTATCTTAATCAACCCTATACTATGACCAAACCATTTTATATTTACATACATATAATCTTAATTGGTGATGTTACCCCTATAAGAACTACAAATGTCTTATTTAAGGTTATTGAGGAATGAATAGTGATACTTAAACTACCTATTTCATGGATAACAGTGAATCTCTCCCATAATAACTATAGTTCTCAGGCTCTTACCTATTCATAATGGATATACCAATTTATCTTGACTCTAGAGAAAAGCCACCCCATTCCCCCATGTGTATAAACCTTCTATCTATAGAAATGTTTCAGAAGAATTACTTGTGTTCTAATTATTATTATCTTGAGATATATAGTTACATCCAGATTTCTAATCTTAGACTTAACTATGAATTAAACCCTTATCAATCTCACAATTCTTATTAGAGTCTGAAACATCATCAGCGCAAGTATTTTATTATCCTTTAACCTTTAGGTAATATGAATCCATTACATTTCATACATGAGAAAAATCTGATAAAGTCTGCTATATAATGATCCTCATCATATGAATTAAAACTTCATGGAAACTTATCCATCATTTCCTGATATGTAATAGCATGAAACATATCCCACCTCACAGGACTCTTAATGTTGTTAGAGTTGTTGGTCTTATATGAATTAATTTTATTACCTTTAATCCTGATCCATGTAACCATATTTTATATATGGATACATTTATATAAATGTATGCATGGATAAAATTATTTTATAATGTTATACCATTGTTAGGAATGTCTCTAATTTACATTATTTATTATACATTGGACATACACTAAGACACAATATGATGAACCTCGGATCCCCTATCGTGGATATAATAATAGGGATTACATCTAGCCCTAACCTTACACCAAAATAAAACTACCCATTTTGAGAACTGTATATTGGTTGATTCCACATTTCATATGGTATATAGTGATTCAATTATCTATTAACCTATTCTTAGACACAAATTCCATTTTATTTAATAATAATTACCCACTGATGAGAACCTTACACATTAACTCATTATAGAAACCGTATATTTATCCCTTCCCCTCTTTCACATAATCATAAACTATACAAAGATTCTTTCCTAGAAATGTACTTTGATTGATACATATTTTCATAAGATATTTAGTGACTCCAATATATATTTTCATGGGTTAATACATAATATCTATCTCACATCTGTAGTGCCTAGTGGATCATGAAGGGATGCCGAGATGTGGAGGTGAATCAATGTTCCCATATTTCATTGACATTAGCATTCTCTTATAATTATTTTGTATTGATAAACAAACCTGTATTTGTGTAAAAAAGTATATATCTATTAATTTTATCTCATTTACCATTAACAAAACATGAAATATATGAATTAAATAATAACATAATCGTATAATTTTTTTTATGAATTTGATCGTTAAAGAGAAAACCTTGCCCTTAATTTGTGTTGTTCGTTCTGAGACATTGATTATATCACTATTAAATTTTTTTTATTTATAGTTCTAAAAATATAACCAAATGGTTGGGAATATATCATCCACTTACCATTGGAAAGTATCATATACTACCCTATTGACATATCCTAAAATCTTGTTTTGTCTCCCAACTTTAATGTTGGGATTGTTTATACTGGAACCACCCATCTTTAGTTGTTTTATTCTGGGAAATCATATGAATATATTTTTTCAACTTTGGATCTCTCTACCTAAAATAAATCTTTTAATTCATTTACTATAGTTATTCCACCTCTTTTTAATATTATTAATAATAAAATATGATATTTCGCCTAGTACTCTTGAACAATAAGAAAATATTATATTCAATTCATCTCATTTAATAATCCTATAAATTATATTTTGATTATTTACAATTTTTCCTATGAACAAAAATATAAAAAATATGGCAACAATGAAATAATACATTATTTTTTCCTTTCATACAAGATTAAATAACATGTGGAGTTTTTTAATTTTATCTTCCAAAATATGTATGTTTGGGAAACTCTTATTTTGGATCTTCTATTTCCAATATTTTTAATATATATTTTAAACTAATTTTTAAAATAAATAATTCATTTAGATCCTTCTGGAAATATCCATCACACTACTACACTGTTACCTCTAAAAAACTCTCACTTCCTCTTTGTGAAATATATAGATTACTGAATTCACATAATGAAAACATAGCACTTGGGCTAGTTCTCTCAAACATTTATTCACAAAACATATTTGTTACAATAATCAAATTCATTAGTATCATAAAAATCCTTCACAAAAATTATCCTTAGTGTATCATTCATAGGCAAAAAATATTTCACATGAGAATACTCTATAAACTGTATCTACATAGAAAAACTATTCACATCATAATTTGTAAACTGATATTTCACATAGTGTTCCTTCAAAAAAACACTATACTATTAAAAAGAAAATGATATTCAATTCTATTAAATTAATCTCAAAATAATTCAATCTTTAACCCTGAGTTTAAGTTTAATTTATATACTATAATTACAAATCTCGTATCCTTTATTACCATGAAAAATATTTCACATAACATTTACAAATCATTCAACCATCTCATAAATGATGTGGTGTGTTCAAAAAAGATTGTGCATGCTCCATGTTCTTCATGAATAATGTCATTAAATCATTATGTATTGAAAATTTAATCCTCAATTACACATCATATACCTAATTTTCTATTTTCACGAAACCATTCATGCACCAAAGGATGACCACATCTGCAACATCCATGTACTAACATTGCATATAACAGTTCATAAAAAACGTATATGGAATTATAAGCACTTCATGAACTATAAAAATATGAAAAATTAATATATATATATATATATATATATCATTATATAAGTATGTATTTATTATATTTATCTCACACTCACACACATTTTTAATCTGTAGTAGTTCCCGCGTACTCAGTGAGTCTTATGTTCTACTTAAACTCAGGAATATGCTACTTTTTTACACTACACACTCCCAATTCAATCACTGGAATATTGTATATGTTCACTCATAAATATTCCATGGTCCTTTAGAAATTTTTTCAAATAATAATTATATTTTTGATTCCAATTTATATTATTTTACTCCCCCATTATTCTTCGCACGAGTCATTGGAGAGTTTAGTCATTGCTATATAGAAGAATATATTATCTTCTGGATGGCCTAGGTTGGAACTTATTTTCAAATTTCCACTAAACATACACACACACACATATATTTTTTTTCCTTTAGAAAATTCTTAACATATATTACATTATTCCATTATCCAAATATCATCATAGTATTCAAATATTCAAAGAAATTATAATTTCCTCAAATTTCTTCATGGAATTTTTATGACCTTGAACATATATTATGTATTCATTTTGAATCAAATTCTACTGAAATAGAATGTAAGTATTTATAAAATACACATTTTTTAGGTTATAAAAGTCTGTAATTCAACAAAACAATTCAGCTTCAATAGTTGAGATTCTTCACACTAAATGTCATCCCAAAAATCATTTAATGAAAATGGGGTTTTTTGTTGAATTTGTCTATAATAAAACACAATACAATAACCATATATTCATTTTATCTTTTTTATATGAAAGCTAAATAATCATTATAAAATCATTTAATGGCCTCTTCCACATTGCCTAATATCCACGATGCATTGACTTTTTTTCTCATAGATACTACGACAACAAATGCAACTCCCATAATAGAAATCTTGTTAGCATCATCAATCTCCCACATTGGATTTTTTTAATAAAAAGTAACTTTATAATGAAAATTTAATTCACCCCTTTGTGGAAAATAAATAAAATGGTGAAATTATAAGGGAATGTATTATTTATCTTTAATCACCTTCTATATTATTAAACAAAATTCTACCCTTTTTGATTAAAGGTAAAACCTTATATAATTATTTATAGAAGGATTGAATGATATATATTTCACATAAATAAAACATTGGTTATTAAAATATTAGTCTATATGTGAAAATAAAGTTTAAAAATTAAGAGTGATTAATCATAACATCCTTATTTTTTCAAAACAAATCAGTGGGTATGTGATACAAATTATAACATATTTTTTAGGGGATATTTAAATAGATTGATCAAGTTATTTTTAACCTATAACTATCCTCAAAAAGTTTAAATAAATGTATAAAATTTTAATATATTTAAATACAATTGAATATAAATTTTCTTTATAATAAATTACCACCATAAGAATTAGAGATAATAAATTAAATGCAAGGATAAAAAATTGATTTTCATATTTCATGTGGTAGGTTTTAAAAGGATTTTCCATATATAATATTAGTAAGAATGAAAATATCTCTAACAACATATCTTATTTTTGGCTCCACCTCAAGGGTTACACTATATTATTCCTAAGCATGGCTATATTTATTTTTGATAAATTCTAATCATATATTGATACATCTTGAAATATTACAAGGATGTGTTAAGAACACCATAATAGGTGAATCGTAATAAGATGTGAAATAATTAAAATAGTTATTATATTATCCCTATTTAAATAAAAAATTGAATTCTCTACATGAAAAACATACAAATAATTATAATGTAATAATTTAATTTTTAAATCTTGTCCTTTTTAAGAGTAGGTGGTCAGCGACATAGATCTCAACCCAAAAAACTCTTTACATTATAGCTTTATATTCTTAATAAATCCTCAAGAATTAAATAACATTGATTATCAAACTCTGAAATTTCTTGGTAAATATGAATTCAAATTTTTTTATTAAATTGTTTCCATTTATGGAATTTTTTTCCTTACATATTCCAACAAGAAAATTTCATTTCCTAATACTTGATTCAACTTTTTCAAAAATTCTTATTGAGTTGGTAAGTTGTTCATACCATCATTTAGAACATGTAAAACCTACATTTACCTTCCACGTAGATTTTTAAAAAATATTAGTTTTCCTTTTTATATAACCTCCCATTAAATTTGATTTCTGCATATAAAAAACTTGATTCCATTTAAAAAAAATAAACATCATATTCCCTGTAAATTTTTAAATTAATTTTTTATTATACATTACAAACTAATACTCAATAATTTATAACATTTAAAACCTTATTTGATATTCATCATAGTTTTATCACATATTTTGAGGTATCTTTTTTGGAAAACATCTCTATATCTTCTTATGGTATTTTATTCTATTAAACCAATCCAATTTATTCTCTCCTGGGTTGATTTCCATCATGAATTTATCATGTCGGTTTTAATTTTGGTTTAAACGGAATATTTACAATGGACCATGGTGTGACCTTTTCACACATATTAGATTAAATTTTAATGAGGTTTTATTTCCTCTCTATTTTTTTCTTGGTGGTACCATTCTCATCATTATTTATTTATTTAACACCTTCCTATAATAGCTTACTTCTCAAGGTGAATTTCTCTTTCTTTTCCTTTAAAATCATGTTTTTTTTGGTATTCTATTCACATTATGATATTAATTTAAAATGATTAGAACATAAATTTAAACATTATAATATTTAAATACTTTGTTTAAATAATCCCTAATGTTTTATAAGTATCCAAATATATTTATGGTAGAATGATTCATCTTCTTATATGAATTATAATACATGAAAGTTGGTTTTCTGTTATATTTTGGCCTTTTTTTTATACCATACCCACTGTAGTCACTATAAGTTTACATATTATCTTAACACTCAATTTATAAATACCCAATCCTAAAATACCCAAAACAATAGCCTATGATTATATTTATTGTTCTTTTAGATGTAGGCATGTCATAAATTGTATATTGGGATCCTCATTGATTTTAATTGAAATAAAATTATATAAGGATCATATTAAAGAGATGGATTTATTAGATATTCTAATATATATCCTTGATTATTTTGGGAATTTCATAAAAAAATATATCTACCCATATTTTCCAAAATTGATTATTAAAAACTACAATGGAATATAAAACAACATTAGTTAAATCATAATTAGTTGGGTTATGAGTTACCATTATCTAAGATAGTGTTTCAATTTAATATAAGGATGGGTTCATGATTTTTTTCCATTGATATGAGTCCCTTTTTTGAATAGGATCTCATAAAATGTTTTTGTGGAGCCACAACTTGTTTTATCTATCTGGAAAGTTCAAACATGTGATGATTCTAGAATTCTAATTTTTAGATCATGTTCAAGGCCATTAATGTTGAGGTAATTATTCTCAGAATAAGATAATAAAAAATATTAATCCAATTTATCTTCATATTATATATATAATATTGACTCATGTTTATATTATCATGATAAGTATTATCATGGTTGTTAATATTTCTTTCTTTGGTCTCTAATTGGGAATAATTGGTAACTATGGTGCTTTTCTATAGCTTTTTAATGCTTGGATCACTTAAAGAAATATAAATTGAATCAAAATATTCTTATAAAAATAAATTTTATTCAATTCTCCAATATTCTATAGATGTTTATTAAAAAGTGAGATAAATTCTTCTTGGTCTTCAATATATTGTGTGGGATTTTTACATCATCATAGTTTTTTACCACAACTTTTTGTATATCATCAACATCCAATGTTAGCTCTGATTTTACAAAAATATTTCAATTTATAAATCCAAATATATAAGTGAACAATTTAACGGGATATTGATTTATACAATACTTGACTTTACTGTATACATTTTAAACTATTTCAATGGACTCATCGACCTTATACGGTCAACTTCTTAAATGTGTTTCCTTAAATAGAAAACTATTAATATATTCAATTATTGAAAAATTACCACATTTATATGAATTCATATGTGGTATATCCTCTAGTTATTTTATAAATATTTCTTAAATTCCTTTCCTTTTATTATTTCCATTATTTACGGTGTTAGTATATACTACTATTTCAAATTAAACAACGATAGAGATAGTGTTCCCATTATGATTCAATTATAAATTTACCTCAATTTTCCTCTTTATATAGAATAGTTAAAAAACTTGGATGAATTTATATTTTATAATTGGATACATGGTCAGATATGATACCACCTAAATTGCCCAGTTGTTCATTCAGGGATACTAAGAGGGGATACGGGTGAGGGTGAATCGGTGTATGTTAATTTCACCATGTTATATTTCACTTTTAATTAACATCTATTTATACCCAAGTCACCAACATAGTTAACATGTATGGATTTGTTAATGTACTCAACACCATAAACAGAACATGAAAATTTTTATTTAAATAAATACAATAAAACAAAGGTATTTTACAAGGTTTGACTCTAATTAGGTAACTATCTTTTTATTGTGTTTGGGTTATTTCAAGACACAAATTATATCATTATTCAAATTATTTTTATTATAATTATTAAAAACCATAAATACTGTATTGAAAGGTTCCATACAGTCTCCAAATGAAGGTATCGTCCACATTATTTAAGCTATATATTGAAATATTCTTCAGTCCTCCAAATAGAATGATTTTTTAATTAATACTATAACAAATAGTCTTCAATGGTCCTTTAGAAAAGACTCTTGGGAAAGATCTTATCTCTAATTTAGATTTATTTTAATCAATTTAATGACCATATCACTAAATTTTTGGTATTTCAGGGCTACTTAATGTAATCAGCAACACTCTTTCCAATTTAGCCCATTACTCTTCAAAACTCGGATGGTATAACATTCGATTCCACTTACCGAATAATATAATAATTTAATTTTTATTCTTGAAAAATTATTCCAAGAAATTTATTGAGAAAAATATAACCACATTGAAATAATATTTTCAACTTTATAACTACACACATAATTTAGTATCTTTTGGTCCTTCAATGTTTTATCTTCCAAAATACTTAGGTCTATGAAACTCAGTATATGAAAACTCTATTTTTAGTCCATTCAAAATATATTTATACAAGTAATTTTCACAACTGATAATTCATGAAACGTTTTCATATAATGTATTTAACACTACTACAATGTTTCTCATTGAAAAACGTCTTAATTATAATTCATGAAATTGTTACTTCACATAAATCACTAATTATAGTCATAGTCATTTTCATGGTATTCTAAAAAAATTCATCACAAAACATATATGTTTTTTTATTCTTTTTATTTATTAAAACAAATCATATTTATAATAGATATACTATATATCATAGTCATTGGAAAAATAATCCCCATGATTAGACATTGAAAATTGGCCTTATAATAAGAAAATTCTTCACAATTTACATTGAAAACAGATGCCTCATGTAGGGATGATTCAATAAATCCTTATAGGTTTTTGGATAAAATGACATTCCATTATCATAACCTCCTAAAAAAATAATTTAACAACTAGAAATGTGGCTTAGGGTTATTTATAGGCTATAATAATCAAGATTAGCTACTCTTTAATCCACAAAATATGACATAACATTCAAAAATGAAATTGACTACTCATGGATGACTTGATTATTCACATGAAACCTAGAAAAAATATCATATTGTATGCATAAAATCTTAAAACTGTTGTGTAATTCATGTTTTAACCGTATTTATGAATTCCTTACTAAAATTCTTATTCATATAAATCCTTGTATGCCTATAATTTAGACTTCGAATTGCAAATTCTATGAACTAGAATCATATACTACAATTCACAGGTGATGTATATAAAATCAAACCTACTATTTGAGGAAATCCAAAGAATGAAAACCCTAAATAATGAGATTAAAGAATCCAAAAGTTCTTTTTGACTCATATTTACATGTATTTTGAAATTGGAACTATACGTTCATGCAAAGTGAGCCTCACTTAATACTTTAACTCCATAAGATGTCGCTTCTTTACTCTTGACACCCTTAAGATTAATATTGAACTCCCATGGATCCACACTTATCCATGGCCATGGTTCTATCTCAATTCACCATACCATAATATTCATACCAATATCATCCTATACTACTAATTGACTCTCCCATTAATGCTCATGTTGGCCATGGTTGAGTTTGATCGTTGGCTCCCGACAATAGAGCTTCTCCAATGAAAGTATTTGGTTGGAAACTATTTTTTAATGATTTTAAACATGTATATTATTCCCTTTAGTAAATTATCAATAATGAAATTATTAATCTAGTTTATAAATATCATCTTTTTATTCAAATCATCAAATAAAATTGTTATTTACTCCAATTTCATTATGAAATTTTTAACACTGAGAACATATATCACTAATTATTTTTTGAATCAAACATCATCTAATAAAGATATAGGAATTTAAAAACTATATTTTATAATATTATAATATTTAGTGCTCCAGGAAAAAAATACTCATCTTCAGATGATATTCGTCACACTGAAGATCATATCAATTATCAACTAATTAAAATATTGGTTTCCTTGAATCATTAAATAATGAAACCAAATATTATAACCACATATTTCTTTACAAATTTAGGTATATAAAACAACTCATCATTAAAATTTTATTTTCGTGGATCTGACACATTAATAAATCTTCACCATACATTGAATTAACTTTTTATTGATACAGGGATAATAAATAAAAAATTCATCTTTAATATCTAATTGGTATCCTCACCATCTATCCACCACTCCAACCAAGTATATGGGATATCCCAATTCACATTAGGGATTCTAAAATGACCATACACCGGGAATAACTGGTTTTATTATATCTAGGGAATGAGTAATATCTTTTATAGACCCTTATAAAACCATTGTGTGGATTGATTCCTACAATTGCAGAATATATAGTGTCATACAAATTACATTTATTATGAACAACAATAGGTTTCATTAGTTTCAAACCCCTCCCTAAAATATGGTCTCTGTATTAAAATTGGTACTTTCTACATTATACTCTACACCAGGATTATATATATTTTAAGATTACTTAACGGGGTTTGAGTCTTGTTATTTTAGGATACATAGTAGCATATAAATCATCAATTTTTAACTAAGCCATATATCACCATCCAATTCCACTCCCTTGTGAAATTAAACAACTATCCAACCATGGTCAGTTTTAGACTAGGGTTTATCCAATTACCTTTTGAATATCCTATTACCATCTACCACACTTCATTCCATTAGTGTTTAAATCACTATAATATTTTCATGGATGTTCTATTTTGATTCCAAAAAGGAAAATTATACATGGGAATAATATTTAGGATATATATCCATCCTACTAACTAAAGGCATGTGTTGAAGGTGGGGATAATATCCTCAAAACACATTTGCGCTTAATAATACCATCATAAAACACACGACTCAAATTCTTTCAATGGTCATATTTAACTAGCATGTTTCATTTCATAAAATCCCAACTATAATACCAAAATTTATGATATAAATATCTTTTCATCATTGTTTAATGATTTTAAATAAATCAAATATCTTGAGGTTTTCTTGGGTAGTCACATAACACACATTATCATTTTTCTGAACATTATGACCCAAAACGACCCCTAAATCAAGTTGAATTTGTCTATAAAAACATGAAACCGTTCTAATTCAGGTTATGTTTTTAAAATTGACCATATAATTTTATAGCTGGTAACATCTTTGTTAAAATTTGTAACATCTTAAAACAAAATAACTACTTGGTATGATTACTATGACCTCAAACTGAATGAACTATTTCTAAAAAAGATTTGTCATATTCGATTTTTCATCATTCATGTTTGGTCAATTCCACCATTATCATAGATGTGAAATATTATTTTTGATCAAATTAATATAACTATAAAAAATTATTTTAATTGGATTGATCACTATGACCATAAACTATTTTATCGCTTCCAATAGATTTTATGTATTAGTATTGGGCTTTCAATTTATGTAAGGATTACCTTCCCATTACTATATAGATTGTATCATATTTTTTTTAAAGTAATTTTGCATAAAATACTGCCTTAATTGTATTGGGGATCGTGATATTAAACTATGTGAATCTGTCCATGTGGTGGTTTATACTAGCATTAGTCTTCCAATTCATGTTAGGTTTTCCACACCCCTATTTCTATATAGAGCGTCTCTCCTTTCGGAAAAAAATGTATGACCTTAATCACTAATAAAGATAATATTTTCAACATATTTTATCTAAATTTCAATGATTTAATCCTCAAAAATGTGTTTTTACATGTTAAATTGCATGATATTTGGAATTTAGTTGTATTTTGTGCTAAATTGTGAAAATGTACTAATTCTGGATTTTTATAATTTTTTCACTAGTTTGATGTTTCAGGAATATCTTTTGATATATTGATCCAATTAAAATTATTCATTCTTTTTAGTCACCCCTGGAATATAGTCTTCACATTTTTCAACTAGACCATTTTCTAAATCGTCCATCTATTGGCCCAAATAAATCATTCTTTGAGACATGTTTTTATGTTCGGATGTGTGAATCCCACCACAATCAATGATGAATAACTCCGGATACAGGTGTCCAATGTCATTAATTAAAATTTTAAGAGTAATATAACTCCAATACGTGCGTTCATGATGGGTTTCGAGGTCAAATTCTCTTGTTAGGGCACTATGTGAGTGAGAAGCTTTTGTGGAAGATTAAGAGTCTCCACGGGCAGAGCAAGAGTTGTTGAGTAATTAATTAATAACTTTTATATAACATCTTAAAAATGGATGATATTTGGAGGAGAGATGAAGTATATAATTTTTTACATCTCTTTGGAAGGTCGCAGTGGTTTATTTGGCCCTGTAGGGTTCCATAAAGAGGACTACTCCGGGCGGACAGAATCTAGACAGAAAAATTTCTAGCCCTCCTCCCCTTATCTCCCCATCTCTTATTTATTTTCAAGGGGGTGAGGTTGGATTTGTGGAGACCTTGAGGAATATTTTGTACACTCTTACTAGAATAGAGATGATTTGGGATGATCAAGTAATGTTAGGCTAAGAACCATATGGTTGCAGACAGCGACAACCGATGGACACTCCCTTCTGAGTTTTGATATTCATGTGTAATCTCTATGACATCTCTCTTGAACTTATATTTCTTAGATGACAGTGGTTGTTTTCCTTCTGGAATATATTTTCAACTTGTTTCTATTTTATATTTTACCAATCTATGAAGTAAAATAGGTGATTTCCCTATTCAAATTTCTTCGGTGAGGTCTTACTGTTGAGTATAGTGATTTAGATTAGGTTTAATTATTTGGAGGTCTTCGAGTAATTGGAAAACTTCTATATAAGGGGAACAAATCATATTGAGGTTTTGATATTATATCAATGAAAATTGAGGTGTTTATCCAAAGGTATTTGGGTAGTCATTGAGAGATTAATTAGGGAGATAATTTTTAAACAAGGAAGAGGGGAGTGTCTGGAAGGTTAAAGCTAGTCTGTTACAACTGTTTTGATTCTGGTTTCAAACATATTTTATTTCATATCAATTTTCTAGATCATTTGAAAATTTTATTTCTCTTTTGTTTTTATTTATTTTCTGTTATTTAGTCTTTAATCAAATCCCAAATTTTCAATTTCATGTGGAAACAAACAAAAAAAGTGGAAATTTTGCAACTCAAATTGCAACTTCCTCGAGAGACAATCTAGGGACTTCTATATTGCATTGTTTTGGGGAAAGAACTTATTAATTGAGGATTTCATGACAAATAATCCTCACTTTAATTGTTAAACCAGTTTTTTACAATGCTATTTGACCTTAAAAATTATCTTCATATGTCTACTATATAGGACCGTAAACTAGAAATGGTAAGATACATGGTACTTTCCATTTTGAAACCACATAAAGGGAATCCTTGTAAAATGTTGAGCCCATGCCCACAACATATTCACTTCAAATATCCTAGGAATTGTTTTGTGAATTTGAAAAAGGGAATGTCTCAAAACATTTTTAGATAAAACCCCATAAATAGTGACTTGAGAAAAATATGAGTTACATCCAACTAAGCCTCTTCCCTCCCATATTTAATAAAAAAGATAGTGTAAAAGTAATATGTAAAAATTATTTTCCGACCATTACGCTTTGGATAAATTTATGTTTTGATCTCTAGGACTATATATCAATGAAAATGTTAGACCAAAATTTTGTTTCTCACTTATATTTATGGAAATAATTTTTAAAAAATATATGAAGTTGTGATTTTAGGGTATATCATCCCCTTTTAAAATTGAAATCCTCGTTCAAAATCCCATAGAATTTCAATTATGTTGAGTTATTAAACTCCCTAATATCTAAATTGGAAATAATTGTATTTTAGTAATGGTAAATGTTTTATATAACCACAAAACCAATATCTATCCACGAGTAATAGTTTTGGAGTAAGTAACCAAAATAGGCTTACCTTGAGTTAAAAATATGGTAAATGTGTCATAAATCCAACCCAACTATATCCATTTAAGAGTATAACATTAGGAGAAATGTAAATTTTTCATTATTTTTTGGATATACTTTCCCTATCTTATAGTTATTTTATTCTTTCTACATATCTATATTGACCATTTATGTCTTAATTTACATGTTTAAAACATGATGGACTGATCCATATATATCAACATTGAGACAAGTGTTTCGATTTTTTTATTTACCTGACTAATTGTAACCCAATTTTGAAGTTTATTTAGTAATTATTAAAAAAATATAATATTCAAATATTATCCTAAATTAATAGTCAAATAAAAACATACTCCTATAAATTCATTAAAAATATCATGGCATGATTTTCATTTATAAAATCGATGTAGATGAACATGCTGAAGTTCATGCCTCTCTTTAATTCTCTAAAATTATGTAGGAATATCTACAAGGAAACAACTACCTATGATAATATTATGATGAATTAATAGAAAAATAAAAAATAGATCTATGATACGATCTAGATAGTTGAAAATTTAAAATAAACTATTATGTGATGGGATATATTTATTTCTTATATGATATCTACACACATGGTGATTTAAAAATTAAACAAATGAAGAATTTATTATATTTGTATGACCATTTATTAATTATTTCTCCTTATAGTCCCAATTTTGATAGAAAATTTTTATAATTATAATTTAGTTTTTGTTACATGTACCTCGTATTTTTCTATTCTCATGGTTTGAGTGGACACCTTTTTGTGAATACATGATTTATCATTATTTTCCCAATTTAACTATTATGTATCCCGCTATAGAGATTACACCTACTTGTTTTTTTGATTTCAATGGTACAGATATCTATCTCTTGAATATACAATTTTTCCAAATTATATATGATTTTTGGATGATATTGTATAATTTTTTATAGTTGAATATTAATTTCTTGAGAACCATAAAGTTCTGGTGAATGTAATAATACTTACCCTTTATCTCAACTATATCGGTATTATTGATCCAAATTTGGATGTTTTCTATACCATTTAATATTTGATATAGATCATGGATGCTATTATAGAACAAGATGTTACTTTATCTTCTCAAACTATAATGTACTCTATGAAAAATTTATTTAATGGAGTAGTCTTCAAAGGTGAGAATAATGAGATAAAAATTTAATCTTGTAATTCTAAATCAATAGAGGATTTCTCAAGATATAAGTCATACTGACATGGATTCCAATGAAATTTTTTTAAATAATCACCTTTAAAAATGTTATATAGATATCTTACTCTAGTATCATATAAATTAAAATATAAAAAACAATATCTTAGGTCTCTTGTTTATCATTCATGAAATTTAACTTCTCAATTTCATTTTCCCACTATGGTACCTCTTGAAATAACCCTAACTCTAGAATTATGGTTCATATTTTTATGGGGAAACATTTCTTAGTATTCTGCACTGATAACATTATGTCCATGATTGAGCATGCCTTAATTAAATTCCTACTAGAGGTTTTGTTAGTGGAAAAGTGATTAAAGTACTGTATTCTATGTACACCAACATAATCCATAATTTATATTTAACCACATGATGTCACTCATATTTCAACCTACAATTAAGAAACAAGATCAACTATTAGATGAACAAAAACTAGCATATAAATCTATGTGACATATTAGGCTCATAGATAGATACCTCATTGAACCTCAAAATTGGTATTCCATATAAATATGACATTCTATAAAAATGGTCAAACTATGAACCCATAATTTCATCCACTAGAGTTTTAATACGATCCACATATAATATACTATCTTCCTATTAATAACTCCCAAAACAGTGGTCTAGGACTTTGGTATCCATACTTTTAAGTTATAAATATTTAATATTCAAAATCATGGGCCTATAGTCCAATTGAGAGGCCAAAACTATTTTACTATAGACAAATATTTCACGATTTTCCATTATCCACCCATAAAATAACTATAATGGACTTTTGTTCCTATGTGGAAATTTTACCCATTAAACATAACCCAACACTTGGAATAATATTCCCAATAAATGGTACGCTGAGGATTACCTTTATTCCAGATGCTTTATATTAAACTATTATGAAGATAGTAGTGCTTACCCCATTCTGAGAATCGTGAGACTGTAATAGCCACTTACCCAAAAACTTCATCAAAAGACCTTGCAGCTAAAGATATTAATTTTAATATGAACTGATTTAAAAACCTCATGTTGTATATTTTATTCCATCTTGAAAAGACCAGTAGGTATTTTTGATTCATGCGGTCATGCTAGTTTCTATGGGTCCTCTACCTCATTTCCATTTTTTGATCTACATTAACCTAGAAATATATTGTTCCTAGAGAAAAAGGTTTTATTGAGAGACGGGAAAAATTATTTCTTCATCTTATATTAAAATAGATTGAGAAGATCTTTCACCCGAATTGGTGTCTATTCAACATTTTCCCAATCATTCTGGGCTTGAAAAACCACGCCATGTATCGTTACATAAACTCTTAAATAGTCCTCAAAATCAATAAAACTATGAATCAGTAAGCATATCCATGATAACTCTTTAGAGTAATTACTCCTAGGGAGGATATACCACTAAAGGCTACACCCTTTTCAATGAATTTTTCTATAGGATCATTTTTAGACTATTAATGGGTGATTAGCTCATGTGATTGAGGTCCATTAATCATAATTTCCATAAAGTGAGTAAAATAGTCCCACTCATCATCACTACATTCATAAATGATAAGTCCTTCTAATATATTTTTATTCAAATGTTTCTTCATAGTGAAAATATTTTCAAAATAGAATGATTAGAACCTAGTTATTGATTTGGAAAATATTCCAGGAGGCCAAACAAATATATATAAATTCTATCCAACAATCAGTAATTTATATGATATGACCAAATAATACTTTAATGTACATGGTTATGTGGTATGAAAGTATATCGTAATATGATATTGATGTCATTATTCGTCACCTCAAAACAAAAAGACGGAATGATTATAATGGTAATTTTATATGATATAGTCACATTCTATAGGAGAATTTAGTGAAGTTATATCCATAGTGAATTAAAAATAATATAATAGAAAGACAAAAAGGAGAGAATGAGACAAGGGAAAAAACAAGAATGTAAAAATTTCACAATGTATATTTTTTCTCTCAGTTCATATTGATCAGGTTATCGTGCGTTGTTACTCTTTCTTAAAGGAATCAAAATGGTCATATATGTATTGTTGTATATACACAGTTCTCTCATTAAATTAGTTCAAACCTAGCTAACATTTCCATATCACTTTTACTATACCCCCTCTTCACAATTAGTCATTCCCAACACAAAAATAAATGTTTTTCATAGGACATACCAAACATAGAAAAACATAAAAGAAATGATAAAGCAAAAAAAAATTATTTTACTAGGTTTTTAATGTCCATTTTTATGGTACTCCACTCATGTTTCTAGGTGATAACTACATCCCAACTTCAACATAGTGAAATTAAAAATGTGTAATGGTATATTCTAGATGGAGTACACATAATTTGAACACATGACTGATACTTCTACATGAGAATGAAAACATAAGAAAAACTAACACCCAAGTAATATTTACCTCATAATTGTATTATATTCATATAGATTGGATCCATTTATGGGAGGTTAAAATTTAGTTCCGGCATTTTATAAAGGTACTAATTCCACCAAATTATTAAGAAGGTCAAAAATTCTCAATGAATAGAGAAATGGTTTGTGTTTCCATCTCTTCTCATATCCAATTCTAGAAGGTGATGGTGTTCCTCATCCACCTAGAAACTTTAAAACCTATATTTCTTATCACTGTATCACATCACATACACATCCCTACTAATTATTATGACTAATGATCTATTTAGAAGAGATGGGAACCCCAAGTAGTTACTGATGATCTCATAGGATCCAGCATCCCATTTCTGGCATAAGGACCCCTATGACCCAGATTTTGTGACTAATTTGGACCAACTATGAATTATTGAGAATATATTCTGACAGTGATTCCCTATCAACACCTAAATGAAAAAACCCTTGTCCGACCTTTTCAAACATTCCAGTAGATGACTTTTAAATCAAAATTAAAGGGAAAAGGATGGAAGTGAATGGATATTTATATATATTAATGAATATGATCATCTAAATACCACATTACCATTTTAATTACTAAGATTTGGGTAAGATATAATAGTAAAAAATGACACATAATTGACTAGGGTGTTCCCTCATAGCACCATATATATCCAATATAATTTGGGGTACACTACCTCTTTAATGGACTGCACACAGTTATAAAATTATATCCAATTCGACACCAATTCCATCAACCCTCAAAATTATAATAGTGTTTGACGTCTAATCTCTCCCTCACATGGAATCCATTTAATCCAAACATTTTCTTCTAGGTATTCCTATGTGGATTCAGGTACATGTCAAATAACTAGATTCCCCATTCACCAGGCCCTCCAATCAGAGTGTCTATTCAATTAGGCCACCCATCTAGTAATATCATCCACCTAGTTCACCTACCTGGATACTAATTTACATTGACCTCCTCCTAAACCCCCTGAAATGCATGACTAGGTTATTCATGCTAGTGTTATACCCTTTGATCATGTATTTTATTAATAACGGGAACATGACATCCCATGAGAGACACCACTAAGGATTTAATCCCTAACTAATAAGACACACAGGATTCCCCGGATAATGGGGTCACATTATTTAGTAATTGGTGAGACCTTATCTATCTCATGATGTTCATCTATACTAACCTAAACTATTATCCGTATATAAATTTCCAGAATTCCAATAGATTCTTTATATCTAATAAATGATTTAGATAGCCACATATGTATATGGAACTCTAATCCTATATAAGTCCCAAATATTCCTCATTGTGTAATATCACTCATGTGATTAGCCTGTTTTACTAATCTAGTTACCAATATATGAGATTTTAATTTGAATATACAAGCATCCTTCAAATTTTAAGATCTAAACATTTCCTATTGTATACTAACATATTTATTCCAAAAAATGATCCACACACATCATGGGCCTGAAATATAGTATATAACCAAGACCTTCCTTTCTCTAATCCATTTACCATGTTGAACCAGAAATAGAATCTTGTTCATAATTTTGGCCCCAACCACCAATAGGAATATTTATCACATTAGACCTTTCCACATAAATTTAAATTTTATTTAATATATTCCATTATACATGATGTAAAAAAACTCAAAGTAGTTCTTATTAATTTGAACATAAATGATATGAAATAATGGTCCAACTTTGATGGAATTAAATGGTACTTCAGGGTTTTTATTTCATGTGATTAAGCGGTTCATAATTTCTCAAAGACTTACATCCTTTAATGGATCATCATTGGTCCTATATTTAAGACTAAAAAAGTAACATCGGTTTTCCTTATCACATAACCTTAAAAGGTATGTAGTATCACACTATGTATAAGTTAACTTTATGGATTTTTATTCAATTTATATATATATGTAGGAATCCCCTATAATGGGCCTAATTTGAACTCCACAACACCCACCACTGAACAAGATAATGAAAATTTTTGGATTACCATGATGTGTTTCTTTACACTATATAATAACAAACTAGTAAATGCAATATTGGGAACCTATGATATATGAAATTATTCACATCGATTCATAGTAATTATTAATCACCTTTACATCTATGGTTACTAGTATTCTTACTATGATGTATTTCATAAATCTAAATTAAATAAATAATAGAGTATCAAACTATGTAATAATACCCCTTAAGGTATGAGCTAACCTCCCATCATCTTGAATAACATGCAATCCAAAGTATCGTTGGTATGCCCTAGTGACCACTAGACATTGTAAAATAGGTCCTCAATATTCATAAAATTCCCATACATAAAGTGTGTGTGGGAACATTTTCTTTTTTATAATATTTTAATTACACTTTGGAAATACTATATTATTATATATATATATATATTCTAAAAATATTTTCATCTTTAAACCAACATGAATACTATTTTTATATCTATTGTCTCACAACAAGGGGGAGTCTAATGTTTTCTATAAACATAGGTTGAGAACATTGGTTATAATTCGTATTTATATTTTATTTTATACCCAAAATGACCACTGATTGTTGATATTGATCTATTCTTATGATTTTTATTGAATCTTATTCATTTTTGACACTCGTATTTTCCCACATTCTCATCCATATTTCCCAAAATCATATTTTTACACACAAGAGATATATATACCCTAATAAATCACTTTACATTAATTTATTTATTGATATAATCATAGATCATGATATTCCATCAAAAAAATTCCATTATTTTCCATCAAAACAATAATAATATTTGATTTTTTTTGAAATTATTAAGGATTTTTATATTTTATTTAGACCATTTTGAACTATTAATACGCACTCCAAATTTGAAAATTTATGACACCTTTTAATCAATAAATGGTTATTTTTACAAATATACCATTACCATATCTATTTCAACATATTTTATTGATATTTACATGATGATTACAATCAAGGCATGTGGGATAGATTCACTCATGGAGAGGGTTGTTTGAGAGAAAGTGGGTTATTTGAGGTATATTGATCTATATTATGATATTAATATGTATTTATTTTATTATTACCTTAAATAATTTTTTTGATATATTTTTCAATAGAATTATGAATTCATTTTGGTTCAAAATTTGGAGCATTTGTGATTATTATATGATAAGCATCACATAAAAAGGTACCTTCAAAGGTCATAACACTTTACTTTAAGAGATAAAAAGTTTAATATTATGAACTTTCACAAAAATTTAATATATTATGATGAAATTATGTCTCCTTTATAAGTTTTTTTTGTATATTTATTTCATATGGATTTTGGGGTAGCTCTTCATATATTGCTATTTTTATTCTATTTCTGATGTGTATTTTCCTACTTTTTATTTTTTTTCTATGTTGATATCATTGTTTTATAAGGGTGAAGAACCATTTTAAATATGAGGGAGTTAATTTATGTGTGATACATTTGAGTTGATATTACATGATTGTATTTTAAGATTATACTGTTATTTTAACCAAAATTATAAACAAAAAAATATCTCCCACCATATGAAAGCCTGAGTGAGAATTTAAACCTTATATTAAATCCTCAAGATTAATGTACTATTTTTATTTCTAAATAAACGATATTTGAAATTAAAGAAATGAATTTTGTTAGTTATCAAGCCTTTTTTAATTGAGAATAATTGTGATATATTGGTCATGAGCGAAGAGTATTATTGAAATGTATGTCATAATGATGCGTGGGTATAAATATTTTTTTAGAAATGAATAAAATTATATAAAAAAATATTATAGAATACTATAATTTAAATTAAGGAATGATATTTTATGGTTAAATGGATTGGAAAATTCATGAACCTGAAATTATACCAATTTTACCTGACTAAGGGTTTATATATGAATAATTTCATGATGTTTTTTCCTTGGAGTAATAAATTTTATTTGCATGTGATTTTATTCACATGAATTTTATGATCATTTTAGTATTTTTTAAATTTGTAAATATATTTATTCATTTTTAAATATTTAAAAAATATTATCTATTATTTATAATTCTATTAGTTCTTAGATAATTTTATATTAATATTGTTTATTATAATTATTTTTTTTGCGGTATTAATTTCATAATTATTTATTAAATTATTCGACAATTTATAATTTATTATATTAATAATAATTGGGAAGGGCAGAACAAAGAATCTAGAAAATCGATCCATTGCACTATATTATGAAAGAATGAAAAAGGAAAGAACATGAATGTTTATGATGTATTTTATACCATGGAACTATCTAACATTGTACTTCTAATTACCTGTATATTCAAAACCCTGAATATTAATAAATTACTTATCAGAAGATGTGTTTTATTCTGTGTAACATTAATGGGGTAATTTTCATTGAGTATTTTTACCATTGATGGTTACAGTTGTTCCACAGTATAATTAGAACCTTGTAGTGTTGTAATGATACTATTTAATTTATACCCTATTGTTTGACAAAATCTATCTAAAGAGACATGGTGGATGTTTTACAATCAAGTGTTTGAGGCTCATAAGACATAATAACTTCTTATAATGAATTTCTCACTACATAATCTCCAATACATGAGGTCTTGAGGATAAACCATTTTATAGCGATTACACATGTTATATCTTTCATTGTATATTTTTATATACAGTTATGTGTATTGTTAATTATATTTTATATTTTTATTAATTTTTATCATTAATAGTGTGCTTTGATTTACTTTAAATATATGTGATAATAAATTCCCATATATAAATATGATTCATTGGGTGTGTCATAACTGATATGATATTAATAAAGAATTATAGAAATGATTGGACCCATCGAAGACTATCAGAGGATATATCAAGCCAATTTATTGAAATCGAAATTTTTTATTATGTTTATGCCAATGGACATATAAGTGTTTAAAAAAATATATATTTTCATATTGGTTAATGACATAATAATATAATCATCATTATGTTTAGTTATGTCAAAGTGATCATATTAAATTGTAATTACTCATGTGAGGTTGTTGTTGTTATGGAATTAACAATATTATATATGGGTTCCTTGATGTTAAATTAGAATTTAATATTAGACTTTAGGTAAGAAACCCTAATTCCATTGAGAAAGTGGCATTAAGGGTTACTCACAATGTTTATCCTCAATCATAGTTAAATTATTTTTGAAATTATTATTAGAATAAATATGATTATTTATGATAAGGAATAGCAATTATTCATGTAATATTGATTTTAAAAATTCAATCACCAATTATTCTTGATTGAAATATATAGGGGCTAAATATTCAATGAATATTTTTTTCCTAGTTAGTTAATATACTATTTAGTTGTTAAATGATTAATATAATTATGTTATTTAATTTAAAAAATATTTATTATGTAATGTTCAATGAATGTGGGGGAAAATAAACTAGGTCACATTAAGGGCCATGTTGAAAACTATATTTTTTATTTAATATCATTTAAATAAATATTTATTTAATAAATTATATTTTATATACATGAATGTAAAAAATATTGTTTTTATGTATGGAATCTCAAAATTTTAATGGAAATTCCCTTGATTTTCTACACAGTGTTGGCATGGATATTAGGTTTCGCTATTACCAATGTATTCAGTATATAAAATAATATAAATAATGTATTAAATCTACATGATTGATTGTAACGCCCCGAGATTTTATGAAAAATATTATTTTAATTTCATTAATGTCTTATGTTGTATTCTACACCAAGATTACCCTGCGCTATACGCAACACCGTATTAGCTTGCAGTATACGCAACACTATTCTTGGACCGTGTTACACATAATTTTGATAATAGTTATTCTACGCAACATTGAGTATATATATACATATATTAAATGTATAAATGAAATATGGTTGGATTCTGTTATATGAAACAATGAAGGATTCTTTCACAACACGCAACCCTGACTTGGCTTGCATTACACGCAATCACGACCTTCCTCGATAGCGTGTGTTGTACGCAATACCGGATTTTAATAAACAATGTTATATTATTATAATATTGTCATGAACTAGCTGTTATGAATAGTATTAACTAAATTTTGAATTATTATTCATCTTACACATTTCTAGAACATGGTATAAGAACAAAATAAATTTTTCGGGTAAAATAAGTATTTTTCAAAAATTGCAGTTTTACCGCCTTTTGATGGCGCACCCACATTAAATATAGTTTTTGACATGTTTATATGTTCAATTTGACAAAATAATATTCTTCTTTTGAATTAGGATATAAAAATTTACATTAGATAAGGTTTTGATATTTTTCCGATAACTTTCATATTTTAATGAATAGTAAAAACACGCTATATTTTAATTTAAAACAACTTTTTTCATCGTAATATCTTATGTGGTTAAATTATAATATTTAATGGTTTTAAAGTATAAATAGAATATATTTTTACCCTTTAATATAATGTATGTCATTAGCATTGATTTTACCTTGAATTCGTAGGTTAAATCAATTCAATCTTTTGCAATGTTTTAAAGAAAAACCCGTTTTCTTTCGACAACGGGATTAATTTTAATTTAATTTCTGAATCTTTTGTGTATTGAATTTGGAAAAATGGATTCCATATTTGGAATCAGTGGGTCCAAATTATGTTAATAAGCTACTTTTTATTTTTGGGAATTATGAATAGTAACTACGGTAAATTTTATTTACCATAGTTAAAGGTAAATTGGGTAATTAAGGGTAAATATAATATTTTAAAATTACCCTAACAAATGTCAAAATCCTATTGGATGACTAAAAGTCGACCCATATCACCTAAGGGTCGGATTATAATCATTTAATGGACATTTTTCCATGAAAATAACTTAATTATTATTAAAACCAAAGAAAGTGACAACATGTCACTCTCTTAAATTTTATAAGTATATTAATTTTAATTTAGTGATAAAATTAATGAAACTTCGAACATGAATAGTCTCCAGAAAGATAATGAAATTATCTACATCATATAAATTTATTTATAATTTTTAGGGATTAAATAATTATCATTAATCATGACACAATAGTGATGCAGAAATTATTTATTTAGTGAAAAATCAAGAATACAGTTTTTATTAAACTAATAGTGACATTAAAATGCATAAAACCCTGACCAAAACTTATTGGTCGTGTAAATTTAAACTATAATCATCCAATGGTCTAATATTTGACCATTTTGAGTCTTATACAATCAATTATGACACTTATATTATTTTATTTTAAATAATGCCAAAGTTGTCACCTTCATAATTTAATAAATATAACAATTTAAATATTGTGATTTTAAGATGATAAATTATAGTAAAAGTATTATTGTGAAACTTAATATATTTATCTTCATCATAGAATTTTATTTGAAATTTTTATGCAACAAATAAGTATATTAAATAATTATACAAAAATGATGTAGTAATTATTTTATTAAGAGATAAACCAAATAAATGGTTTTTAAAATAATAAAATAAATATTATATGAACTATTTAATGTGATCCACTAATTTTATAGATACATATGACCTTTTATTAATATATTAAAGCTTTTAGTTCGAACATATCTTCTGTATATATTTTATTTAAATTCAAATAAACGAATAGTGTCAAAATTGACACTATTGTTATTTCATAAAAATAACATATTATAAAATAGTTTAAAAATCACAAAAATATTTAAAAATTATAAATTTAAATTTATATGGTCTATAATGTTATAAAGTAAACAATTATGGAAAATTAACAACAAATAAGTAATTATTTGTTATAATTTAAAATTTAGAATTTTATTACCAAAAATAAACTTAAATAGATTAAATAAGGATAAATGAAAATGATAAGGTTTAAAATAAATCCAAACATGTCTAAATTTGATTGATTGATGAGATTACAACCCTATCTCATCTAATCTTCGAATATGAGTCATTTTTGGAGGTTTTTAAGTGGGTTTAGATTTATTATAAATTAATATTTTTAAGAATTCCTAAGGTGCCCCTCTCCTCCCTTATAAAAGGGCACCTCCTCCCCCTCCTCCTCACACCAATTTGAGCACTCAAGCTCGGCCAACCCCTGCCAAAATCTCTTCTCCACTTCCCTAGAAACAACCTAGAGGTTCTGGTCTTCCTCAAAGACCAATTTTAGTGCCCTAAGAGGAGGTCTCAAAGAGGCGCTTCAAAGAAGAGGAGGTTCGGACACTTACAAAGCAAGTCGGACCTAAGGTAAGGGAAATATCGCAATCTCATTTTTATCCGAGATTGTTTGTACTTTGAAATTTACTGGGGTATATTTTATCATCCACATCCATGTTTCCTCAATATGTAATGTTATTTACATCCACCTACAATTTTTTTAAATCCAATTTTACCCTTCAGTGAGTTTTTATTAAAAGATATGAAAGGAATCTTTTGTCATTTTTCATACGAGGAACTTTTTGATTTTTCCGACAAAAGTACGAGAAGAATGTTTTTTTTACTTATACGGCATGAATGGATTTTTAAAACATTACATCAAAGAAGATTCCTTTACAAGTTTTCAAGTTTATTTTTAATCAACTTCTTTTATTTTAAAGTTGTATGACATGTTATGAAAAAAAAATGTTTTTGAAGAAGAAAGGATATTTTCCTCAAGAATGGATTTCAAGTATTTTATCAAAATTATTTTCCATATAAGATAATAAAAGGGTTCTGTTTTTATACCTATTATTACATGGATTTGATTATGTTGTGATGGAACATTGTTATGAATTCCTTTATCTTATATGATTGTTTTATGATGTCATGTTGTTTAAGAATCCCATTTTCTATTACATGGGTTATGCGATGATGTATGATTTATGATTATGTGGCACACATAAGAAAGGATTCATTATAAGATGGGTGGGACCTATATCTCCCTCCAATGCATTGGGTAAATATTTTATATCTCATGAGATAGACAGGGCTGGAACGGTAGGTTATACCGGTTCAGTGAAACAGGACTGAAACGAGGGTTACTCGATTCAGAAAGGGACTTTTTCCACTAAGATAGTCTTGGAAATGAGTCTTGACTAACAAGAAATGATTCTCTATGATTATGTGTGAATGCCACAAATTTTCATGTTTTAAGTTATGATTATTGTGATTACATTTCACTGCCATGATTTATTCCATGTTATGAAATTATGCTCTCTTTTGCAGGTTAAGATTTCCAAAATGTTATGTTCTTATGAATATGATGTGATTGATATTTATTTTGTTTACCCTTACTGAGCATTTGAGCTCACCCTTTTATGTTTTCTTTTCCCCAGGATATAAAGAAAGGTTTTAGGTAAAAAAGAAGAAGATCTTTATAGGAGATGTTGAAGATCTTTCACCATGATTAGAAGATTACGTTCCGAGTTTCCAAAGACACTAAACTATTACGATCCTTGTGTGTGTGTTTTTGTTATGTACTAAGTATTCCGCAAATGTAATGTAAAGTCCATGTACGTCAGGCTTCGGGTCTCTACAGTTGGTATCAGAGGAAAGGTTTGTTCAACCTTTGGAAACTAGGATGCGAGAACTTTAGTGATATCCCTAGAGATATTTATAAGGTATGTCTAGGGATGTACCTAAGGATAAGTATACATATAGGATACAGTCCTAGAACTACGGTAACGATCATAGAATTTATCCTAAGATGTTAGATATTGAGTATACTCCACCTTTATTATGTTGTTTTCCCTAGCATGATTTTTGCCTCTCACAGTATTCTTTTTTTTGGGTTTTAGAAAATGGCTGGAAATAAGATGATTCACGATAATGGAGGATATGATGGACAATGGAATGATATTCTTCATGAGCAACCAAATGAAATGGGATTTGGAAGTCCAAAGATCATTATTATGCCGAATCATCAATCTAATAATATGATCAATAAAGTAAAATTTGGTAAGTTTCCTGACTCGGCTAATAAGAGAAAGATGGAGTTTCATGATGATCATAGAGGAAAGAAAGTTCAATTTCCCCTATGTAAATCATGTGGGAAGAGGCATCAAGGAGAATGTTTCAAAGGAACTGGAATATGCTTTGGGTGTGGAAAAGAAGGACACAAAGCAAGTAAATGCAAAGGAAAAGGTTCAGTTAACAACATGGATGAGGATAATGGTATTGTTACGACATCAACAATGGTTAAATGTTTTAAATGTGGAATGTACGGTCATTATGCAAACCAATGCCCTAAGGGAAAGTCTCATGAAGATAATCAGTATGGTCGTATGGGAAGTATTTATGTGGATGATGATGAAGAGACTACAAATGATATGTGAGATGAAAGAATTGTTGAAGCTCGGTCAATGGTTTAAGAATGTAGTGGAATGATTACATGTTTATCAAGTGTAATGTTGTACTATAGAATAAAAAGACATCTAAGGATTGGTACACTGTTGTCTTTCCTTATGTTTTGAAAGTTTATGATGAATGGTATGAGTAACAATGAAAGGTTATTCAGATATTTTTTTTGAAAGTGGATGATATGCGCATAATGAAGTGATAAAGAGAAAATGAAATGCTTGACAGTATTCATGAGCTCATGATTGATATAAGGACTAAGTGATATCATGGTTTGAGTATATAGAATTTTGAGGATTTTGGTATGTGGAAAGTGTTAACTTTAAACTGCATTCATGTTTTCACTAAGGTATTCAAGAGAATACATGATTAAGGACTTTGAATGTTTGGAATGTGACCAAAAAAACATATCTTATGATATATGGGGATCAACGATGGTATTAAATCTCTGGTAATCATTTTCACTATGTTATGAGAGTGGACTACAGTATTATGGATAAGCCTAAAGATTGAAATGGATTATGTTGGACATAAGTTAGTATTGTTTAAGGATAGAAGTTTTTTTTCGATATTATTGATGGGATTGTATAGTAATGTAGTTTTAGAAAAAGGACAACCTGCTGGACAGGCGACAGCCCATCGCGTCAGACAAGGCTGTGGAAATCGAACCCACAACCGAAGTGCGACTGGCCTTTATCGCCTACCACTGGCCTACAGGAAGTCCCTGTTTAGTAGAAACTAGTTTTATTATATTAAGCAGTATGATATATGAAGTATAAGTCCATTTTAGGAACTATATGTGATTAATCTCACTATAGATCGACTTATGTATATAATTTTTGCTAACCTTTTGTTTGAGACACATGGAATGACCCGTCATTCTATCACATGATCTGCTAACACTTCACGAATAACAAATTCAACTTCATTTATTTAAGAGATGAAGTGGAAATTGTTCAAGGCATGAACAACAGTGAGATTGTACCAAAATAAAGAAAGTATTTATTCTAATCCAAATTTTCAACTTTAGGGAAATGATCTTGAAAACCAAAAATGTTGTCCTAGTGATCTTATACCTGATGAATCGGATGGTACCTTAGATCGTCACAAATTTATGGATTTGTGATTGTTGGCTTTTCCATAGCCATGATCTCTACCACTCTCCATCAGAACATGATGGTTAGATTTTTCTTCCATATCCATATTTTCACCTATGTGGATACCCATTGATTAGTTTATTTGGGTAATCGTTACATTTCATACTTTAGTTTTTAAAGCCAAGTTTTGGTATTCCTTTTTACGATGTGGGTTTCTATCAAAGAAACTTTCAAATAGTAAACCATTTATAACCCCGACGAATTTCGAGGGCGAAATTCATTTTAAGGGGGGTAGAATGTAACGCCCCGAGATTTTATGAAAAATATTATTTTAATTTCATTAATGTCTTATGTTGTATTCTACACCAAGATTACCCTGCGCTATACGCAACACCGTATTAGCTTGCAGTATACGCAACACTATTCTTGGACCGTGTTACACATAATTTTGATAATAGTTATTCTACGCAACATTGAGTATATATATATATATATATATTAAATGTATAAATGAAATATGGTTGGATTCTGTTATATGAAACAATGAAGGATTCTTTCACAACACGCAACCCTGACTTGGCTTGCATTACACGCAATCACGACCTTCCTCGATAGCGTGTGTTGTACGCAATACCGGATTTTAATAAACAATGTTATATTATTATAATATTGTCATGAACTAGCTGTTATGAATAGTATTAACTAAATTTTGAATTATTATTCATCTTACACATTTCTAGAACATGGTATAAGAACAAAATAAATTTTTCGGGTAAAATAAGTATTTTTCAAAAATTGCAGTTTTACCGCCTTTTGATGGCGCACCCACATTAAATATAGTTTTTGACATGTTTATATGTTCAATTTGACAAAATAATATTCTTATTTTGAATCAGGATATAAAAATTTACATTAGATAAAGTTTTGATATTTTTCCGATAACTTTCATATTTTAATGAATAGTAAAAACACGCTATATTTTAATTTAAAACAACTTTTTTCATCGTAATATCTTATGTGGTTAAATTATAATATTGAATGGTTTTAAAGTATAAATAGAATATATTTTTACCCTTTAATATAATGTATGTCATTAGCATTGATTTTACCTTGAATTCGTAGGTTAAATCAATTCAATCTTTTGCAATGTTTTAAAGAAAAACCCGTTTTCTTTCGACAACGGGATTAATTTTAATTTAATTTCTGCATCTTTTGTGTATTGAATTTGGAAAAATGGATTCCATATTTGGAATCAGTGGGTCCAAATTATGTTAATAAGCTACTTTTTATTTTTGGGAATTATGAATAGTAACTACGGTAAATTTTATTTACCATAGTTAAAGGTAAATCGGGTAATTAAGGGTAAATATAATATTTTAAGATTACCCTAACAAATGTCAAAATCCTATTGGATGACTAAAAGTCGACCCATATCACCTAAGGGTCGGATTATAATCATTTAATGGACATTTTTCCATGAAAATAACTTAATTATTATTAAAACCAAAGAAAGTGACAACATGTCACTCTCTTAAAGTTTATAAGTATATTAATTTTAATTTAGTGATAAAATTAATGAAACTTCGAACATGAATAGTCTCCAGAAAGCTAATGAAATTATCTACATCATAAAAATTTATTTATAATTTTTAGGGATTAAATAAGTATCATTAATCATGACACAATAGTGATGCGGAAATTATTTATCTAGTGAAAAATCAAGAATACAGTTTTTATTAAACTAATAGTGACATTAAAATGCATAAAACCCTGACCAAAACTTATTGGTCGTGTAAATTTAAACTATAATAATCCAATGGTCTAATATTTGACCATTTGGAGTCTTATACAATCAATTATGACACTTATATTATTTTATTTTAAATAATGCCAAAGTTGTCACCTTCATAATTTAATAAATATAACAATTTAAATATTGTGATTTTAATATGATAAATTCGAGTAAAAGTATTATTGTGAAACTTAATATATTTATCTTCATCATAGAATTTTATTTTAAATTTTTATGCAACAAATAAGTATATTAAATAATTATACAAAAATGATGTAGTAATTATTTTATTAAGAGATAAACCAAATAAATGGTTTTTAAAATAATAAAATAAATATTATATGAACTATTTAATGTGATCCACTAATTTTATAGATACATATGACCTTTTATTAATATATTAAAGCTTTTAGTTCGAACATATCTTCTGTATATATTTTATTTAAATTCAAATAAAAGAATAGTGTCAAAATTGACACTATTGTTATTTCATAAAAATAACATATTATAAAATAGTTTAAAAATCACAAAAATATTTAAAAATTATAAATTTAAATTTATATGGTCTATAATGTTATAAAGTAAACAATTATGGAAAATTCACAACAAATAAGTAATTATTTGTTATAATTTAAAATTTAGAATTTTATTACCACAAATAAACTTAAATAGATTAAATAAGGATAAATGAAAATGATAAGGTTTAAAATAAGATCCAAACATGTCTAAATTTTATTGGTTGATGAGATTACAACCCTATCTCATCTAATCTTCGAATATGAGTCATTTTTGGAGGTTTTTAAGTGGGGTTAGATTTATTATAAATTAATATTTTTAAGAATTCCTAAGGTGCCCCTCTCCTCCCTTATAAAAGGGCACCTCCTCCCCCTCCTCCTCACACCAATTTGAGCACTCAAGCTCGGCTAACCCCTGCCAAAATCTCTTCTCCACTTCCCTAGAAACAACCTAGAGGTTCTGGTCTTCCTCAAAGACCAATTGTAGTGCCCTAAGAGGAGGTCTCAAAGAGGCGCTTCAAAGAAGAGGAGGTTTGGACATTTACAAAGCAAGTCGGACCTAAGGTAAGGGAAATATCGCAATCTCATTTTTATCCGAGATTGTTTGTACTTTGAAATTTACTGGGGTATATTTTATCATCCACATCCATGTTTCCTCAATATGTAATGTTATTTACATCCACCTACAATTTTTTTAAATCCAATTTTACCCTTCAGTGAGTTTTTATTAAAAGATATGAAAGGAATCTTTTGTCGTTTTTCATACGAGGAACTTTTTGATTTTTCCGACAAAAGTACGAGAAGAATGTTTTTTTTACTTATACGGCATGAATGTATTTTTAAAACATTACTTCAAAGAAGATTCCATTACAAGTTTTCAAGTTTATTTTTAATCAACTTCTTTTATTTTAAAGTTGTATGACATGTTATGAAAAAAAAATGTTTTTGAAGAAGAAAGGATATTTTCCTCAAGAATGGATTTCAAGTATTTTATCAAAATTATTTTCCATCTAAGATAATAAAAGGGTTCTGTTTTTATCCCTATTATTACATGGATTTGATTATGTTGTGATCGAAACATTGTTATGAATTCCTTTATCTTATATGATTGTTTTATGATGTCATGTTGTTTAAGAATCCCATTTTCTATTACATGGGTTATGCGATGATGTATGATTTATGATTATGTGGCACACATAAGAAAGGATTCATTATAAGATGGGTGGGGCCTATATCTCCCTCCAATTCATTGGGTAAATATTTTATATCTCATGAGATAGACAGGGCTGGAACGGTAGGTTATACCGGTTCAGTGAAACAGGACTGAAACGAGGGTTACTCGATTCAGAAAGGGACTTTGTCCACTAAGATAGTCTTGGAAATGAGTCTTGACTAACAAGAAATGATTCTCTATGATTATGTGTGAATGCCACAAAGTTTCATGTTTTAAGTTATGATTATTGTGATTACATTTCACTGCCATGATTTATTCCATGTTATGAAATTATGCTCTATTTTGCAGGTTAAGATTTCCAAAATGTTATGTTCTTATGAATATGATGTGATTGATATTTCTTTTGTTTACCCTTACTGAGCATTTGAGCTCACCCTTTTATGTTTTCTTTTCCCCAGGATATAAAGAAAGGTTTTAGGTAAAAAAAAAAGATCTTTATAGGAGATGTTGAAGATCTTTCACCATGATTAGAAGATTACGTTCCGAGTTTCCAAAGACACTAAACTATTACAATCCTTGTGTGTGTGTTTTTGTTATGTACTAAGTATTCCTCAAATGTAATGTAAAGTCCAGGTACGTCAGGCTTCGGGTCTCTACATTGATTTTATATATAATTTTGTTTCAATTTGACAATATCTTAGATTCGGAAACTGAGTTCTCGTTTGAGTCATGGATGTGTTTTTTACTCTAGGTGTGATATAAGTTCAATTCACATTGAATTTTTTGATGGAATTTAGTCACTAGATGACTATAAATGATTAATTAAATTATTAATTATTTGTGTATAATTATTCCTTATCCCCTTGGGGTGATGCACCTAAAGGAAATCTGTAAATACTTCATGAAAATAAATTTTAATATTTATAGTAACTCGAATAACACTATCTAATAAAATATAAAATAGTGGTAACAGGGGGTCAATCACTTGATGGAAAGTCTTACTAGATTCATTGGTTTCAAATCTTTTCATGATTTTAGTAAAACAGTATAAATTAAACTAACTAAGAGTTTTGGAGTGTACTCACTTGAAATAATCAATTAATGTATGATGAGAGGGATAATGAATTTAGGTATGGTGGTTCATGAAATATAATTCAATTTCACTTATTAAATTCTTCATATTAATTAGCTATATTAACTCTTGTAGTATCCAATCTAGCTTCTTAGCATGAACTAGATCAACATAAGATGATCGAACTCTATCACATGGTTAGTTTATAACCACTATAAGCTCATATAGATTAGTATTTTAAGTGGAATTTGAAATAAATTTAGGATATCTCTCCCCCACTCCCCTTAATTACAATAGATTTCCTCCCCTAAGTGCTTCACTCTCACTATACTCCCAAAGAATGGGATATAGATTTAAATCACAAGATAATACAAAATTAAATTTTGTAACCCCAATGTTAAAAGAATATTTAATTTTATATGCATCCCTTGTATCAAAATAAACCACTCTTGAAGAACCTATCCAATCATGACATTTATCCTGAGAATGTGTTGGACGTATATTTAAGAAGGTCAATAAAATGTTAGATATTGAATAGATACACCATTCAATAATGAATACTGAATCTAATTTATTTAACAATCATCATAAGCATTTAGTGCTACAAATTGAAAAGTTAAAAACAAAATAATGTCATATATATGTGGTATTGTGGTCAAAGATTACCCTACTCCTATAATATCACATCAGATTTTGGATTAAACTATTAAATTTTTAATCCTATGTTATTATCCAAAACAGGAACCTGAAATCTCCCCCTTTACATTAGATAAATTTTGGGATCTCCCCTTAGCTCCCTCAGATCCAACTAAACAATATCCTCCTCCACTATTTATAGTCATGGGATGCCCAGAAAATCTTCTATTTTTAGTTTTTAATTTTTATTCACCCTCAATTTCTCTCCTGTTTTTCTCTCTTCCAAAATCTTCCTTTAATTCATTTATGAAATTTCATTATCTTGAATAGAAGGTGTTTATCTAATTCCTCTATTTTATATAAACCAATTATATCATTTACTAAATATCATGTTTTATGCATTATTTTGACACCTCATGTTTATGAGATGACCCGTCCATTTATTTTTATTGACTCTCCCATGAATCTCACTTTTTTCACATTTATGGCCAAAATATATTTGTTATTTGTAAAATATAAGTAAACCCCCCCACTATGGCATGGGATGAAGTACAAAAGCACTATATTTTACAATATATAATAATTTATGGATGGATAATATGTAACATGGGTTTAATAGTTAGGGCCTCATCTTCTTCCTCAACCCTCACCACTCCCATTGAATACACTTCCATGTCATAGCCCAAAGCCAAACGACAAAACTATTTCCTTCATCCATATCTCATAATAAATAATATTTTACTATTATAATTGAAACCTATTCCATCTATAGATTCTCCTTAAGTCACACCAGAAACCATAAAACATTGTGATTGTTGAAATGACATCTTTTTATTTATCCTCCAATCATAGGGATATAGTGTAATAGTTATCCCACAATGAAACCCTTTTAAGCTCATTTCATCCTCCATGGGAGTCAATGATACAAATATGACATTTAGTATGTGTGTGCTGAAATAAATAGTATCACTTATGATTCCATATAAATATAACTGTAATCTATAAAATGTAGTAGGGGTGGTTAATGAAAATATTTCTCTGAGGAATAAGACAAAAAACATGGGTGAAATGAAATAACTTTGATAAGTGCACAATGCTTAAATAAACAGAAATATCCCACATTAAAGAAATCTATTGAAATATAAATCTATTTTATAAAATTGGTTCCATTCCCTCAACATAAATCCAGATATGAGTCAATGGATTCCCTAAAAATCCATGCATCACCCAACATAGATGAGACTATGCTCCTATGACAACAAAGACTTTCTTCTTGGGGGCTCATATACTCAAGTTCTCATGTTATATGTGGGATTCTTCTATTTTCCATATATCTCCAACCATCCCTATGGGTGGTATGGTAAAAACCCCTAAATGGGGATTCCATGTGGATTTCTTCCATGGGTTGATAGATTTCTCATGTTGGAGCATTTTTTTACACAAACACCCACACAAAATGCTTATAAAACCATTTAACTTATAAAACATGTATTTTAATTCATTGATTTATTTTCAAAAAAATTTACCTTATAACATGAACAAAAATATTAAATATTTAATGAAATTATAATAAATTAAAACCCATATAAATTTATAAAATTTATTTTGAAAAATTATGAATTAAAATTGGATAAAAAATCCCATATAACTAAACCATTCTTTTCTTCAATAACATATCTCTACTAAGAATTACAAATAACCCACCTTGATTACAATATTTTATATTCAAAAATTAATAAACAAAAATAAATATCAATTGGAGAAATTAATTTTCATTATTCATAAAGTAAAAAATGAATCAAAATTCTCACTAAACACAATGCAATTGATTTTCCATGAAAACAAGAGGGAGCCTCACCCCCTTCAATTAAATACTTTTAATTTATTATTATTAACAAATAAATAAAAATCTACCACACCATAATTTTTATTCTCTCATGACTCATGAAATAATATGTATATATTTTCCCATATACATTGAGTAAATTTACTAAACATTAAACTTTCATAGGACCTTCATTCTCCACTAAATACAGTAAAAAATCACAAAATAAAGGTGGAATTTCAAAATTAGGATAATATCACTCTATGTCTTAAAAGAGGTAGGTATTTGATGAAAAAATAATTAAATATAAAAAATTAGTTTCTTTCTCTATGTAAAAGATACAAAGAACGTAAATTCTAACGACATTATCCTCTTTAAAATTTGATAACACCCACTTCCCTAATCTCAAAGTAAGGAAATGAATAATGAAATCAATATGATGGAGTTATCCATCTAGTTATTATTATTATTTATCTTTTTTCAAATTTGTTTCAATTTCACAAAGGTGGTGTTAGGAAATGTCTCACATCCACCACTTAATCCCAAATGATAAAATAATTTATCATGTTATCATGATTTATACACTCTTTTACTCTACCCATTCTTTTTCTTCTATTTTTTATATATTTTTTAATATAGGGTGAAAATTATAAATACAAAGAACAATTACATTAAACTTATCCTATAACCAAGTAAAAACCTAAAAATATTCCTTTCTATAATAGACATCCCTTTTTTCTATGAACTTAATTTATCATCACACTTAAATATTGATAATCATGCAAGAAATATGTGTTTGGGTTGAAATGGATATAATTATCTTGTATTTTTTATCATTCCAATCAAATTTCATTCATGGTCTATAAGTTATAATGTATTATCAATGTATGTTAGGTATCAGAGATTATTCCTAAATAAAAAAATCATTGATAACATTCATATTGACATTGTAAAATCATCATTTAAAAATGATTGACCAAATATTATAGTAGGTTACATGCCCCAAATTCTATCAAACAGATTTCTAATATATATTGGAAAAATTATGTCTAGACCACTTGGGAATAATATCTTATGATATTAAATACCATGAATTATGGAATGTGTAATAATAACAAATTAATACACACGAGTCATATAAATTCACATCATGATATATAGAAGTGGAAATGTATTCTAAATGTGACTAGAATAAAAAATAATTATTCATTGAATTCAAATTATTATGATTTAGGATAATCATTAAATATCACATCATATAAATTTAATTTCATCAATTTTAATAATAAAACATGAAATCATGGGGTTCCTAAAATTAAATGTGGTGTTGAATAACGTAGTAGCATAAATATAAGTATGGTCATGAATTTTTTTTAAAAGACTGTAAATATTTGAAATAATTAGTGAGAAGTGTTTATGAATGTAAAAGAAGAATTACCTTTCACATAGAAACTCATATTCACCTCCCCCTTTTTACCTTTGTACAAGATGTACATATAAATGAATTCAAATAGTGAAGGAACAAGATCCATACAGTTAAAGTCTGCAAATAATGGGAAAGGGAGATGGGGTTCACTATATCCTCATCCAAAAACATAATATATATAAGGAAAAAAAGTTAATATGACATGGTTTACAACCCATAAAATACTTTTATTTAAGTCATTAATCTCAATATTACCACATAAATGTGATGCCCTGACACTAGTTACCCAATTTCGGTGCATTATTACATAACATTTTCTTGATACAAGGAAATCATGTCCCAAAATAATTATTAGTTTAGTAGCCTTGCAAATACTAGATACATTCATAAGGTCAACATTACAACATGAAAATAAAAACAACACTAAATTATTCCATTAGAAACATCCAAGATTCTTAGATTATTCCTGCAAGTCACCCATAACTAACTTCTTCATATCCTGGGAAAATGAATCATAAGAAAATGGTGAGCTCAAATGCTCATTAAGAGTAAGAAATACAGTGGATGATAACCTAAACATTAGGAATGGTGAATAATTGAAAACACATGCCTTTGAAAATAATTAACATGGACACTTTATAGAAGGAATATGAGTTAAGTAAATAATTCCATAATAAAACATAGTCATGGGTATTCTACTAGTCAAATAACAACATGAAATATCAATAGCTAATCTCATAATGACGTAATGCATAATTCCGGACATCATAACCACATAGTCATGGCCTTGTGCCAAGAATACAAATAAGATATTGTCGAGGCCTTGTGCCAAGACACTAGTTTGTCTTATGAGACCTAGTGATGCATCTAGGAGCCATAGTGGGCTTCACCTGTCACTTACAAAGTCCAATTCATTCCTTATATGAAATGTTTGAAACATAACATAAACATTCATATTAAAACAAGCATATGAAATGTCAACACTTTATCCACAAACCATGAATGGTATAAAAATAGCACATCCACAGTCAAACATGACTCATTAAATAAAATATGGAATATTTTATTATAATAGATTAACCTTAATCGAATATAATTAAGGATATTGACATAGATGAAAATAATCACCAAAACTATTTGAGAGAAATATCCCCCTTTTTCTTGAAAACATTTAAAAGTAACGCTATTTGACAAGAAGCCATTTAAAATTAGATTTTTGAATCAAATTGTCCAATACCACTTTGAAACTTTTAAAAGGAATTATAATTCAAAAACCTTAAGGTCCATATAAATAAATCCTTAAAACCATTTTAAAAAAAATGGACATTAATGAGAATGATTTAGAATAATAAATCTTTAAAACATTTAAAATGATATTTTAGTTACAGTTCCTAACCAAAATAGAGACACTTATATACAGATAATTGAGATAATAAAAACGCTATAATATCATGAGAACAAGGGGATTCATGATATACTATGTCAAAGTACATTATATACACCATATAAAAGTGAATTGGCATATAACAACAAAGAAGTCTCAATGGAATGTAAATTGATATGAAATATCTTATAAAGACCATATCTATATGTTAAGGATAAATCAAAGAAATAATTATGTGTGAAAAATATAAATACACTCAATATGATTGGATATTCAGTGTAAATCAATCAGAGGAAATTCACACATATTAATGTAAAAACAGCACCAATGAATTGGATGTTTAACTCAACAAATGGATATTGAGTTAAAATTACTCTTATAAAGTTGATATTGATGACATGTGAATTTATAAATGGAGTGATTATGTGTATCAAAAGTATATCCATGGAAATGGGAGTGGAAATTATGACATAAGCAAATGAATAGTGATTCCACAAATAATCATGGAGTAAAATAATCAATGAAGTATGCGTAAAGCTGAATAAGTGGAAATTGATATTTCAAATTCCCTTATAGACTTGGTAACTTATGAAACAAACAACCATGAAATAAGGATCATACAATGATTCTGTAAATATCCATAAATTAAAGTATATTACACAATAAATACAATCACGGGCAGTTCACACACCACATGCAATAAATTAGTGTTGAAAAATGGAAATCTCATAGAATTAAAAGTGAGATAAGAAACCCCTTACTTTGTACTTTTTCCATAGTCGAGGGTAGGTTAAACTCATGTATATGGTGTAATAATTGTTATTAATTTAAAAAATAATCATATACATTAATATGATATCATATAAGATCTTTGAACATTTCTTTGTTAATAATATCTAAGTATTATCGTAGTTTCGGGTGTCAACGAATTCATTTTTCATTATATTAATTGTTATGTGAGTCATATTTATTTTGGATGGGATGTATCTTATTCATATACAGAATAATATAATGTCTCTAAACATTATTTTTAATCATCAAATGAAAATTAGTCTTGAATGGATATGATGGGGAATGAATCTCATGGCGTTCGTGGAGACGGTAATCCGTACGTACGCACGAGTGACAATATAATTCTTTTGATATGAAAATAATTTATAATTGGATGGTATATCATATTTTAATAATAAATATAATGATATATTTATTATTTACATCAATTACACATCATTAGTATACCCATACAAATAATAATGTATTGAATAACAATTACACCACGACGTGGAGACACTAAGTCGTACCTACGCAAGTATGGTAACATGTTATCCAAAGGATGAATAGAATAATGAATATGGTTGTTCCATATTTATAATAAAATCATAGTATATAGAAAATACTAGATTTATTATTTTAGAATGGAAACAACAAAGAAAGAGGAAGTGGAAGAAGAAAGGAACTTGAAAGAGGAGATGAAATATTTATCTCTTCTTCCTGTTATTCTTTTTGATTTAATCAAAAGGGCGCTTTAGGATAGATTTATGACTAATTTAGGGCCTCTAGGATAAATTTATAACAGTTTATAGGGTATTTGGGTAGGGGTTAGCCGATCCAAATGGCTTTTAAGGAGTAAATTAGAGAGAAGGGGGAGTTCCCTTTTATAAGAGGGGTGAGGGGCACCTTAGGAAAAGCTTGAAATATTTTTTTATAATAAAATATTTTTCTGTTTCTAATGGCTCCAAAATGAATTATTAAAATTATAAGGTGGTTATGGGTCAAAAACCACTCAACCAATAGGTTTTTTACAGATTTGGGTCACTATATTAACTTTATCTTTTAAATTTAACTCTTAGTTAAATAGTTTGACATTTACCTTGTCTCTTTGTATTTTTATATTATATGGTTAATAAACATACTATATAATTCCAAGTGAACCCCATGTGGTTCATTAATGATAACCTTATCATTATATAAGTATTTTGGCCGAACATTATATTTTTATAAATATAATATCAATAAATAATATAATATTTGTTTTAAAAACTCTTTTAAGTCAATTTTAACACTATTTGGTATTTTGTTTTTTTGAAATTCATAAGAGCAATTATTACTTTGAACAAAATTTATTTACTCAACCATAACATGTCATATTAACCTATAAAATTATTTTAATTCATTAAAAGTCTAAAATTACATTTATTTGGATATTTATAATATCATTTATTTTAATTTTTTATTATACGGTAATTACTACATCAACATTGTGTCAAAAAAATATTATTATTTAATGGCTAAAAATTATAAATAAAATACCATTATGTAGGAAATATATTTATCTTTCTAATGAAAATTTATTGTCGAATTTATCTTATGTGTAACACTATATTAAAAATATTTTAGTTATTAAACATGGATTTTAACTCTTTTAACTCTTCTTTAAATAAAATAACAATAAATGTCCTATTCTAATCATAATGGACCTAAAGGATCATATTTTATTCCAAATGTTGTTTTTGGTCGAATTACACTTATCCAATAGAATTATGAGATGTTTTAGGGTAATAATAATATCATTTTTACCCTTAATTACCATATTTTCTTTTAATTGTGGTAAATAAAAGTAAAAAGTTACTATTAACTAAAAAATATTTTCACCTTATTGAACCACATTTTACTTATTAATATCAACCGTGTCTCTCAGATTTTTAAAATTACACACACAGAAGTGGTAAATTTATGTTTTATGTGAATTTAAAAATTCTCATAGGAGGTGCGTAAAAGATGGTGAAAAGTTTAATAAAATTTTTATATAACTAGAATAATTATAAACGGACCCCATTGAATTAAATTGAACTTATATAGGTATTATGTATCTATTTTGACCTAAAATATAATTAAATAAAATAAATAATTATTTAAATAAAAATTCTGTTTTAAACTATAACTTAGTGTTTTTCACTATTCATCAAAAATTGAATGTTTTCAGAAAAATACAAAAAATTCACCCTAACTTAATCTCGATATTACGAATCCAAAAATGAAGTTCACTTTGAATGATAAAATTCATAAAATTTCAAAAAGTGGGTATTTCTATTCATACTGGCTAGTTTGATTGGTCGCGGTGTGTTGGAATCTCGAAGTTGCGTATAATGAAAGCTATTACATTATTCAAAGGGAAACGTACCGTGGAAGCTTGGGATGTTTCATTATTCCCCCTTTTGTAAATTTCTTCCTCGCAATTTTTAAATTTGGGCCTGGGAATATAATTGAAAGTCCCACGTCGGGATAAGTGTCAATAAAACTATCAATTCAAAAGAAAGAAAGAGAAGTACAAAGGCCTCCCAAGATAACCCAAACTAGGATTCCTTGTAGGTAAACAATGATATGGAAGATAAACTAATTGTCAAATTCTGATGGAGAGGGATAGAAAACATTATCAGGATAAAGATAATAAGAAGAAAACCACAAACTTGTGATGGGAAAAATGGTCATTAGTTCCCAAGTAGGAAAAGTAAATAGACAACGTTTTTTTAATTTACATTTCATAAAGATGTGGAATTTATTTAAGAGATTGACCAAGAACATAAAGAGATATACTTACTTTTTATGTAGAGTTTCATTCTTTAATAAAATTATAATTCTAAATCATTTTTTTAAACGATGAGTATTCAAGATGACTTGGTCACACCAGATGACCTAGAATCAACTTCTATATAATCACATGATTCAAAATGGATAACTATATATTTATCTTGCCTTTAGAGATTAATCAAAACCAAAATGGTTAGTTCAAGATCAATTGATCCCCCCAAAAGGATATTTCTTTAGAGAAAGAAACACTAATTTTAATTTCTAAAATTAAACCAACAATACCCCAAAGTTAAATAAATACCATTTAATAAACAATTTTCCTTAAAATCCTTCAATATAATCCAAACTAATATTGAAACCCAAAACATAGAAGAATTTGGATATGTAGTCTTCCACATTAAATTGTATCTCTAAATGACATCAACTACTCTTAAAGTCACATTCTTAAAAGTGATTAACCTAATCACATATTCTCTATTATAGGTTAATCATTTCCATAAATAACCCAAATCACTATAAATCCACAATAAAAATATAGATAAAAATCCACCATTACTCCTCAAATGAAATCTCATAGTATTCTGTTTTCATTAGGCATATAGTTTTCCCAAGAGAGTGAACGTCTACCAAAATAACATTTATCACTTAATCACCAAATCATTTTTCTATAATAAGGGTATTCATTTGTTAATACATAAGATCCCAAATCAACTTATTATTTATCAATAAAATCATTTAACTAAAAATAATTAGTCACACTAACCAATGACTTCACATAGTCCACTGGTAGGTGATAAATCCTTGTCGCACTCGGGTTATGGATTCGATTCCCACATCTTTGTCAGACGCTATGGGTTGTCACACAGTCTGTGTGTTGTCCTTTATCAAAAATTATATTTTATAACATCACCAAAATTAGATAAATTCTTCTAATTAACCATAACATAATTTGACCAAAATTTTTATCTCATACCATTCATTTTCATCCCAAAATATAATAACTTGTAATTGCCTCAAATTCAAGGATCATATAAAACAAAATGGCTATTTATAACTATATCCACAAGAGAAAAGATAATTCTTCCTCAAATATAACTTTCACATGATAAATTGCAGGGTTACACATATAATTAGAAAATTTATCCAAAGTAATCCCAACAACAAGGAGCACTAAAACCCTTAAGTATTTTTCCATCCATTTATTTCCACATAAGTTCTTCCTTGACCAATAGGTTATCCTATAAAATGGGGCATTGACTTGGGTGATTCCAAGGTCCCATATATTTATGAAAAATTTCCATAATTGGAATCTTAGGATCGCTTTTATATTATTCCATAGTACTCTTCGTTTTTCCTCGGAAATTATTTACTTTATGCCCTTATTTACCACACATAAATCATTTATTTATTCCATTGAGGCACTTTCCTGGGTGTCTCCCTCCACATTTATGGCATGATGAAAATTGAGCATTCATCTCTCCATGGTCTCCACAGCTGGAGCACTTTTCATTCACTGCCTTTCTCTTCTTTGTTGAGTCCAGTATTTGGTTAATATATATGTTGTTGTTGATATTTTTGGAAAATTGATTTGGTATGAATCAAATATATTTTACGCCTATCAAAATTCCATTTTATTTCTCATTTCCACCATTATTCCCACCTTGTACATAATGTTCAATGTTACTATGAATTCCTTGGAATCTAGCCATTAACTAAAACCAAAAAACATTGTGTGAGTAAGAATTGTCATAAAATTATTTAGAAAATATCATCACACCTTATTTTCAATCAAAAACACTCAGTATTAACCAAGGTGATTTATTCTCATATTATATTAAAATCCTTTCAATCAGTTTGTAAAGAAAATGTAAATTATCCTAAGCATATCCCCTGGGAGTGTCATGACCAAGAGTGAAGTAAGACCCGATGTCGTGCAACAGTTCTCATTCGATTCTAGCTCAAAGTGGTGTTTTCAGGTTTTAGCCCTAAGAACATATGTGCCAAATCCGCCTCTACCTTCTCGTATCCATATAGGCATGTAATTCTTGGAAAACTCACAAAATATATACAATACAAAAATTTTAGGATGTTCTTAAATACTAATCCTCAAAGTCTATCTTAGGGATATGTGCTCTAATCCGAGTTTATCTAAATATAGTTTCCAAGGTTTTTACTAAACTTTCTCTGATACCAACTATAATGCACCTACCCCAGTTACCCAGAGTCGGTGCATTATTACATAACATTGGAATGATTAAAGAAAATCATGCCCCGAAAGAAGGATCAGTTTAGTAGCCTTGGAAATAGTTGATACATTTATAAGGTCAACATTACAACTTGAAAAGAAAAACAACACTAAATTATTCCATTAGAAACATACAAGCTTCCTAGATTATGCTTGAAAGTCACTCATAACTGACTTCTTCATATCCGGTGATAATGAAACATAAGAAAGGGGTGATCTCAAATACTCAGTATGATTAAGAAATATAGAGGAAGATAACATAAACATTAGGCATGGTGAATAAATGAAAACACGTGCCTTTACAAATAATTAACATGAAAACTTTATGGTAGGAATATGAGCTGAGTAAATAATTCCATAATAAAACATAATCATGGGTATTCTACTTGTCTAATAACCACATGAAATATCAATAGCTGATCTCATAATGATGGAATGAAAAATGTCGGACTTCATAGCCACATAGTCAAGGCTTTGTGCCCATACTACAAATAAGATTTTGTCAAGGCCTTGTACCAAGACACTAGTTTGTATCATGAGACCTACCGATGCATCGAGGACCTATAGTGGTCTCCACCCATCACTTACTAAGTCCAATTCATTCCTCATATGAAAATTTTGAAACATAACATAAACATTCGTATTAAAACTAGTATAGTAAATGTCAATACATTATCCAGAAACCATTAATGGTAAAAAAATAGCACATCCAAAGTCAAACATAACTCATTCAATACAATATGGAAGATTTTATTGTAACAGATTAACCTCAATTGATAATAACTAAGGATATTAATATAGTTGAAAATAATCATCAAATGTATTTGAGAGAAATATAACCCTTTTTCTTGAAAACATTTAAAAGTCAGAGTATTTGTCATGAAGCCGTTTAAAAATAGATTTTTGAATCAAATTGTCCCATACCACTTTGAAAATTTTAAAAGGAATTTTAATTTTAAAACTTTATTTTCCATAAAAATAAATCCGTAAGACCATTTTTAAAACATGGACATTAATGAGAAATATTTAGAATAATAATTCATTAAATCATTTAAAATGATATTTTAGTTATTAGTCCTAACCAAAAGAGAGACACTTGAATAAATATAATTGAGGTAATAAAAACATTATAATATCATGATTATAAAAGGATTCATGATATACTATGTCAAAGTACATTATATACACCATATAAAAGTGAATTGGCATATGACAACAATGAAGTCTCAGTGGAATATCATTTGAGATGAAATATCTTATAAAGATAGTATCCTTATGTTAAGGATAAATAAATGACATAATTATGTGTGACAAATATAAATACACTCAATATGATTGGATATTCAGTGTAAATAAATCAGAGGAAATTCCCACATATTCTTGTATAAATAATACCAATGAATTGCCTATTTAACTCAAAAAATGGAGATTGAGTTAAAATTACTCTTATCAAGTTCATATAGATGAATTGAGAATTTATAAATGGAGTGATTATGTGTATAAAAAGTATATCCATAGAAAGGGGGGTGGATATTATGATAGAATGAAATTAATTGTTATTCCACACATAATCTTGGAGTAAAATAATCAATGAAGTATGTGTAAAGCTGAATGAGTGGAAATTGAAATTTAAAATTCCCTTATTGATTTGGTAACTTAAGAAAAATACACCCATGAAAGAAGGATCATACAATGATGATATAAATATCCCTAAATTAAAGTATATTACACAATTAATATAATCATGGGAAGTGCATAGACTACATGCAATAAATAATTAGTGATCAATGGAAATCTCACGAAATTAAAAGTGAGATAAGAAACCCCTTACTTTGTACTTTCTCCATGGTCTAGGGTAGGTTAACCTCATTTATAATGGTAAAATAATTTTTATTAATTTATAAAATAATCATATACATTAATATGATATCCTATATGATCTTTTATCATTGCTATGTTAATAATATCTTAGTATTATCGTCATTTCGGGTGTTAACATATTCCTTTTCATTTATCTTATTTGTTATGTGAGTCGTATTTTTTATGGATGGGATGTATCTTAATCATATCCAGAATGATATCAAGTCTCTAAAAATTATTTTTAATCATGAAATGAAAATTATTCTTGAATGGATACGATGAGGAATGAATCTCATCGCGTTCGTGGAGACAGTAATCTGTACGTACGCACAAGCGACGATATCATTCTTTTGATATTAAAATAATATATAATTGGATGGTATATCATATATGCATAATAATTATCATTTTATATTTATTATTTACATCAATTATACATCATTATTATACCCATCCAAATAATAATGTATTGAATAACAATTACACCACGACGTGGATACGGTATGTCGTAAGTACGAACGTATGGTGACATGTCATTAAAAGGATGGATAGAATAATGAATATGGATGTACAATATTTATAATTACTTCACAGTATATATAATATACTATAGTTATTATTTTATAATGGAAACAACAAAGAAAGAGGATGTGGAAGAAGAAAAGAACATGAAAGAGAAGATGAAATATTTACCTTTTCTTTGGGTTCTTCCTTTTGATTTGATCAAAAGGGATCCTTAGGATGGATTTTTGACTAAAATAGGGCCTCTAGGATGAAGGGAGGACAGTTGATAGGGTATTTGGGAAGGGGTTAACTGAACCAAAGGGCTTTGAAGGTGTTAATTAGATGTAAGGGGGAGTGCCCTTTTAAAATAGGGGTCAGGGGAACCTTAGGAAAAGCTAGAAATATTACTTTATAATAAAATAATTTTCAGATTCTAATGGATCCAAAATGGATAATTTAAAGGGTAAAGTGGGGATGAGTCGAAAACCACTCAACCAATAGGTTTTAGATAGATTTGGGTCACTATATTAACATTATCTTTTCGATTTAACTCTTAGTTAAATAGTTTCACATTTACCATGTCTTTTTGTATTTTTATATTATATGGTTAATAAACATAATATATACTTTTAAGTAAACCCCAATTTGTTCATTAAAAATACACCTATCATTATATAAGTCTTTTTTCCAAACCTTATATTTTAAGGATTATAATATCAATTAATAATATAATATTTGTTTTAAATACACTTTAAAGTCAATTTTGACACTATTTGATATTTTGTTTTTGTTAAATTCATAACAGCAATTATTACTTCAAACAAAATTCATTTAATCAAACACAAATTGTCATATTAACCTATAAAACTAATGAAATTCATTAAAATTATCAAATTAAATCTATTTGGATATTTATAATATCAATTATTTTAATATTTCATTAATACGGTAATTACTAGATCATCATTGTGTCATAAATAAATTTTATTATATAATGTCTAAAAATAATAAATAAAATACCATTATGTTGGAACTATTTTTATATTTATAATGAATATTTATTTTCAAATTTATCTTATGTTTAACCCTATATTAAAAATGTTTTAGTTATTAAACTTTGATTTTTACTCTTTTAACTCTTCTTTAAATAACATAATGTTAAATGTCTTCATCAAATCCAAGTGGACCTAAATGATCATATTTTATTCCTAAGGTTTTTTTGTCGAATTATACTTATCCAATATAATTATGACATGTTTTAGGGTAATAATAATATCATTCTTACCCTTAATTACCCTATTTACTTTTAACCGTGGTAAATAAAAGTAAAAAGTTACTATTCAAAAAAAATTATTTTCATCTTATTGAACCACATTTTACTTACTAATATCAATTGTGTCTCTTGGATTTTCGAAATTCCACTCATAGAAGCGGTAAAATTAAGTTTTATGTGAATTTTCAAATTCTCCTAGGAGGTGGGTAAAAGGCGGTGAAAAGTTAAATAAACTTTTAATATATCTAAAATTATTATAAACTGACTCCAATGAATTAAATTGAACATATATAGGTATTAAGTATCTATTTTGACCTAAAATAAATTTAAATAAAATAAAAAAAATTAAATAAAAATGTGGTTTTAAACTATAACTCAGTATTTTTCACTATTCATCAAAAATTGAATGTTTTCAAAAAAATACCAAAAATTAACCCTAAGCTAATTTTGATATTACGAATCCAAAAATGATGTCTATTTTGAAGGATCAAATTTATAAAATTTCAAAAATTTGGTTTTACAATTCATAACAGCTGTTTTGATTAGTCATAGTCTGTTAGAATCTAGAAGTTGCGTATAATGAAAGTTATTACATTATTCAAATGGAAACGTACCGTGGAATCTTGGGGTGTTACATAAATCTTGTGATATGTGTAGGGAATATTTAAAATTTTCTTGTAACCAATTATTCCTTTGAAAAGTGTCATGTGTAGCTCATTATGCTCAATTTTTTTGTTTTTTTAGAGTGTTCACTATGGATTTCAAACCCAATCATTGGAATAGAAGTTCATGGGATGTCTAAACTGGGTACCACTCTAAATTTTATCAATTGGTGGAATAACTTCTTCAAATTATGCAATTAGCTTCTCATGTCTATCTTCCAACCTTTCCTTCCCCCCACATTCTTCTTTTTTAACTTTTGTAAGTTCTTCCAAATGATCTACAGTGTTTCCCCAAATATTCATATCCACAATATATTCAAAATACATTTGGTATTATTTTAGTAATATAGGTATCAAATCATTCTTTATCCTCATCACATAGGGTGGTGTCTTCCATGTAAAATTAGTACCAAGTAAAAAAATCGAAATATATCTCATATTTAACCTAATATTCCATTGTGTCTCTAAATAAATCTTTAAATTGTTACCCATCCTTGGTTCCATCATTTAATTCTTCAGCTTCTTTATCTATGTTATCCTGAATTCATATATCTCTCTTGAACTCAGATTCCATGCTTTACAGTGATTCTTCTAAATTTGGGTTAATTTTTAGAGCTCTTGGTTTGTCATTGTGTTCCAATACTTAGGTATAGATCTTATTATTCCATTTTTTCAATTTATTTTATGAATTTTGAAAATCGGATCACCAATTGGATGTGGGAGTTCATTATTCCTTTACATGATATCGCAATCCCAAAACACCAAATTTGTAAATTTTAAACAATAAATAACTTTATATAAATTTAGAAAATTGAAAAGTTAGAGAGAAACTAATTTTTAGAACTTTTTGAATTTATAAACAGATTTTCCCAAAAAAGTATTGAAATTTGATAGACCTTGAGAATTTCATGATATGCATTAGTTATGTTAATATTGAAATTTATTAAAACAAAATCTACACAAACCACTAGAACAAAGAATACTGGTAATACAAGTTCAATACAAAGAAGAAAATTTTTATATGAATCCACAGTTTAGATATTTTTCTTGATTTTAGTAAAAAAATTAGCTAACCTAACTTAAGTTTTATATAGTATACTAAATAAAAATAAATAAATTAAGGATGATGATAGGGAGAGTGAATTCATTGATGGTATTTCATAAAAGATAATTCAATTTTACTTATAAAATTCTTTATATTGATTGTCCCCAACAATCCCAGGGTATTTAGTATAGACTCTCAGTGTCAATTAGAATTACCAAGGATGGATAGCCTCTATCACAAGTTAATTCTAGAACCACCCTATGCATATGGATATCAATAATTTCATTACATGGTGAAATAATGGTCTGCTCCAACACCCCGACTCTCAAAAATTATAGAGTGTTTATTCTCTTGAGAACATTATTATCATTAGACTCATAGAGAATGGGGTTTGTATTTAAATCACAATGTATTACTAAATTGAATTACGAAACAAAAAAATTAAAAAAAATAGATTTACATCCCCTTCATCAAACTCAATCCCTCCCATAGACCCTAGCTACTAATATCAGTCTCATAAAAAAGAATTAATTTTAAACTTTTGATGGTTTAATATAATGTCTGATCTAAACTAAACACATCATGAAAAAATAATACATAATCAAAAATATTTGGGAAAAAATTGTTAGGAATAATAGTTATGTATATAAAATATAAAAATAAAATAACATCCATGCAATGAAACATCAAGGATGATGATGAAATACTGCCCCCACCTTAAATCAGGTTCTAGATAGACATCTTCCATTTTTCCTCCAACATTCCTATCCAAAATGATCAGGTAAAATCTACCCCTCTATATCAAATGATGTTTTTACTCTCCACTCAGATCCCTAAGGTCCCACTACATAGTAGCATACTCCTCTATTAAAAGGTATATTCCTCTCAAAAAATCTATTGTTTTCAATTTAGAATTTTTATTCTCCCTATATTGTTTCTCCAATTACACTCTGAGCATAAAAATTCACATAATTCATCTAAAAATGTCATTTCTAAGAGAGAAGGTTATTGGATGAGTCTTCCATACTATGTAAATCAATTGAAACATCATTCTATGAACGTTATTTTAATGATTCTATTTACTCCCCATGTGTAAGAAAGTCCCCCATGTACCGGTATCCCAAATTCACCCATGAATGTTGCATGTATCATATATATGGTTCAATGATATATGGAATTTGGTAAATTCAAGGGAAACCCTCACAATGGTGTGGGTTGAAGTACTATGAAACATACATTTCCTGGTTGTAATCATCAATGAATCGATTTTTTATAGCATGGGTACCAAAACAAAAACCACATCATATTCTCCAAACCTCACCACTATATTTAATACACTTTTATGTTACCGGTAAAACCCCTATAGCGTAGCTTCTACCATCATCCATAACTCATTTCCATTCTTATATTCCAACAGTGCATGAGAACTATTCATGCCACATATTCTCTACAAGTAACATCACCTAAAAACATTGTGTTTGATAAAATAACATATTTTCATTCACCTCTAATATCATGGGATGTAGAGAAATAGAAGGACCACATTACATACCTTTGATCGTTGTGTCATCCCCCAAGGGCTTCCATGATGCAAGGATTTCTTGCGGTGTGGTTACGGTTGAATCTCCAGTGACGCTAGGGATTCCATACAGAAGGATACAGAGGTTCTTTAACGTAGTGGGGGTTGTTTTTGGTGCAGCTTCTATATGAAGAATAAGACAAGAAAACTGGATTCAAACTATTATTCATCGGTATTTGAATACTTACTAGGAAAAGAACTACATCCCATAATGAAAAAAATAAATAGTTTTCTGATTCTATATAATAAACTATGTTCCCTCTCCTATGAATCAAGAAGGATAGGTGTTGGATAATTCCCTAAACCACTGTGTCCCACCCTGCATTGGTAAGACTATCCTCCCACTTCCGTATAGACTGCCCTCTAATGCATCAGTACGATATTATACCCATGCACTATGCAAGACTCACATCTATTCCATATGTGGTATTCCATCTCTATGGTTGGTTAGGTTGGCTTCTCCAACATGGGACCTCCATAAGGCCTTTCTCTAATGTGTGGAGATCTATATAAAGACCCAGAAATTTCAAGGATTTTTTTTCCTTAAATACTTTGGAGTTTTACGAGTCTGTGGTTTCTAACAGCACTTGATTCTGAGGCCCGGTGTGCTCGGAATCAATTTCTAATGTTTTGTTCAGTTACGTTCAGTAAACGTACAAGTGGGTTTTTATATCTTTCGAACCAGTGCTCAGAATTTAAATCTGAGGGCACCGATGAACTCGTACCACTGATATTTGCTTAAGGGGACCTTTACCGTAGTTGCGTTTTATGCAGGTTGAGTGTTAATATTTGGGGTTTTAGAAGGAAATGAATAAAATAAATAAAATTTTGGAACAGAGTTTTATTTAATTTGGGTGGTTATTTTCTCCCAAGTGGAGTTAGTGGTGGGTCCCACACCCACATAACCTCCCATGGGATGGTATTTGTGAGGTGGGGCCCACACGATTTTCCAACCTTTCCTCTCCCCCATAACTCCTCCTAACTCCCTTGAACTTCCCTTCTTTAATTCTTTTTGACAACACCTCCTCTTTTATATGAGGAGCCTCTCCATCTCCCTCTCTCCCATTAATGTTTTCCTACACATTTAATTAATGGATTGATTCTTTGAATTAATTTGGATTGGTTGTCATTTCTTTAAAGTGGGAGAATTATTTATTTAATATTTTCATAGAAAATATTTTTTGTGGGGGGGGGGGGGGCTCTGGAGATTTAGAAGGGCTACATTCTTAAATGAAGAACTCCTCCGACGAAGAACGGCTTTATCCCTCGATGAGGAACGTGTAGTCACCAATGCTAATTCTTCCTAGGACGCACCCCGACGTCAATGGAATCGACATCTATTCTCTGTGACGTCGTTCTCCGCGACGCCATTTACCGTGATGCTTGTCTTCCGTGGTTCGATGACGTGTGACGCCATTTATCAAGGTATAGTTGATTATTTCAATTTTATTTGAATAAAATTGTTATTCTTTCTTCTTGAAACCATGTTTATCTTCAGTCAACTGACACCGCCTAACGCAGAGGGCGCGGGCCGAATGAACACGGCCCAACGAACCTCATTTGATCCTCGTTTCTTTTGGATGGGGATGTTGACGGAAAGAGTGATGGCGACTGGAGAAAAATAGGTGGTCATATGACGGCCTCGTGGAGAGGAACCGCAGCCCACAACCATAGGCTGCTCGAGCGATGAGGAACCGACTAGGCCAGAGGAAGGCTGTGGCGCCACAAGGGGCACCGTGCTGCAGAGGACCGCTGCCCGCAATCCATGGGCCGCTTCGGTGGTGAACCGGACAGCTCGCTGGCCAGCCAGGAGAAGGAACCGCGGCACCATAAGGTGCCCTTCAGTAAGACCGCGGCCCACCGAGGGGGTCGCTTGTGCCAGGAAGGCCGACTGGTTTGGTAGGGCGGCGTCGCTTGGCGCCGCCGGTTTGGGAGGCCGCCCCCCCTCCTCGGACTGCTCGACCTTTGGGCTGAGCAGCGGCCAACCGTCCGCGCCGTGCTACTCCGTGCCGGGTCATGCTGTGCCGGGCTGGGCCGTGCAATTCGCTGGGCCGGTCGGACCCTCTTCTAGATCGGACCCTCCAAAACCGGGTTGACCGACCCACCAGCCAACTGGGCTTAACGGGCCAAGCCCGTTTGCACTTAAAGGTGAATAACATGAAGACCACACGTCCAATCGACGTGCCGTCTGCAACACTGGGACCCTCGTGACGTGGTGGTCCTTTCACGATACTCTAAGTGAGTTTTCCACAAATTTGGAGAATAGCAGAGTTTGAAATGTGCCTATTTCCAACCAAGCCCCTGGAACGGAAAATCCAATATCTTTCAGACCGGGCATCCGATTGACGCGCCTTCTATCACATCGGGTTCCTTTTGACGATACGGAACTTCGGGATACATAAACTCTGGACTTCGTGACAGTTAATGTATCGACCCCTTGGCTCGAGGAGCAGACCCTCCTGGAATCAAGCGTGCTGTGTGCGGGAACCCTAGAGCTGGTTGCAACTGCAACGACTACCGTACTAGAACCGTCCGTGTGTTTGACGACGATTCCTACCGTACTGGAATCCTCTGAGGGTTCGGCGATGACGACTACCGTACTATAAATCCTCCGTGAATTCGATGGTGAAAACTACTATTCTTTTATCCTACGTGGGTTCGATAGAGTAACTGGTCAAGTATCCCACGTGTGTCCGAAATCTTAGTTGGACTAGTATCCTACGTGGGTCTGCCAGCTTAGATTAATTAGTGACTACACCTAATCATATTTATCACTTTATGAAAGATGTATACCTGAGTGAGCTGAGTCTTGACTTTCAATCATTACCATCGGTGTGATTTACTTCACTCCTATGTGGACTAGGTTGTGCTTGGGCTCGAGAGTTGGAGCCGAATTGAGATTGTTAACTTAGGTATATGTATGGGCATATACCTAAGTGGAGTTGGTTGATACTTCATGATTGTATCATTCCCTTTTGTGTTTTATCCTTCATAGATTCTGGGAGACCTTCGGGGATCTTGGGGTCCCTACTGAGTATCGTTATACTCACCCCTACACGGGAAATTCCCGCACTACGTTTTGTTGGATGAAGATGATGGACTACACTAATCATGGTAGAGGTTTGTAGAACTGGACGGTACCCAGAGGTGGACCACTAGGTGAGACGTACACAGAGCAGACAGATGGATCCGAGGGGCTGAGGAGACCATATTTACTCACCCTTTAGGTGGTATTCCCGGATGATGACTCGGTGGTTGCTGTTTTACTTTTCTTCTTTTGTACTTGACTTTTAGATGTGCAGTAATTTTCCATTGGGTATGTATTCTAGCCCATTTACCTTTTAATACTTACTTTTTATTCAGTATTACTTTGTGCTAACTTCATCTTGCGTACTATGTTGTGTTAGTTTACTATAATAAATTCAATGCCTTCCCATTTTATCAGGATTTACACCTTTGGTGCAAGTCGCCAGCCCCTGGCCTATGGAAGGCGGGCCTAGGGTAGTCACGACACGGGCCCCGAGGATGGGTTGTGAAAAATTTGTATCATTGGAATCAGTTCTACCGCAGAACTCGGGACTTTGATCATTCCTTACTATGAAGAAATAATTTTAAGAGTATTGAGTGTGGGTTTCAGTCCAGGGAGTCAAGTGTTGGTGCGGTGGCCGACGTATCCATACAACAGGACCCTGACCCCTAATTTTGGAATCAGTGCATGAAAACACAGATTGCATGTGTGTTTAAAAAGTTTTCTTTGTGATAACTAAGTGTCAGCTCACCAGGTATATTGTTTTGACCGTGGAACACCTGTTTTTTTTTCAGGATGGCCCCATGAAGGCAGTCAGCTATGGTTCCGAATTACGTGCGAGATGGTAACCCACCGAGCGACCAAGCCTTGGGGCATGGCCCTATAACAGTAGAGGCACCAACGGTACCACTACCCACTAGGCCACCGATACCACCAGCCCCATCAGCACAGAGTGCTCACCACCTAAGTGCGTTGAACGAGTTTCAGCGACAAAGGACACTCAGGTTCTGCGGAGAGATGGACCCTCAGGTAGACGATGATTGGATGGAGGTTTTCATCAGGGTTTTCAGATTATTAGGGATACTAGCTGATCTTATCGTGATCTTTGTTGTGAGTCTCTTGCACGCAGTAGCAGATAGATGGTGGAGCTTGATTCACAAGGTGCACGATGAGGCATCTCTACTTTGGACAGACTTCGAGAGTCTCTTCCACTCGGAGTTTTTTCCAGCCACCCTTAATGTGGTGCGTATCAAGGAGTTACTTCATCTGTGGTAGGGTCGCATGACAGTAGATCATTACTCAGTGAAGTTTACTTACATCTCACACTACTCCACCGACATGGTACGAGACCCATTCTTCAGGGCCCGGACCTTTGAGCAGGGACTGAGGCAAGAGATCCGGGCTTCAATGATCTCCCTTAGCAATCCGACATAGGCGAGAGTGCTAGAGCAAGCCCTTATTGTGGAGAGATTTCTAGCTGAGCCAACACCAGAAGTGAGACCCACCGCAGGGTGACACGTAGCAGAGTCTTCTGTAGCTGGCAGTAGACAGATGTCGTAGAGGTCTAAGAGGACCAGGACTTCAGAAGAGCGACCTCAGGATACAGGTTCGGTTTTGTGGGGAACCCAAAATAGAGCCAGCTATATGAGGAGAAGACAGTGCTATGCATGCGGCGGGCAGGGTCAAATGGCTCTAGACTGCCTGACCCACCTTGCAGATGAGTAGCAGATAGTGGAGGGACCTTGCAGGCAGAGGCAGAGATTCGACTATGGTGGTCCGCAGGGAGCAAGAAGACGAGTCAGAGGAGCTAGCCGATCAGTGGTTGGTGGATGACTTTTTGAGGATCTACCACCACCACCACCAGGGGGTCCACCCCGACCATAGAGAGTGGCTGGGAAGAGGCAGGCTCAGCTCCAGGCAGTGGAGGTTTATGACCACGGCACACCTGAGATTATTCGAGGTACTATCTGTGTCTACTCCACCCTTGCTGTTGTACTTATAGACACAGGTGCGAGTCATTCTCTCATTTCCGCTACCCTTATTTGGAGCTCGAAGATTCCCATGGATCCGTTGTCTTGATCCTTACGATTATAGACTCTTACAGCAGCAGAATTGACGATTACGCACTGGTGCCAACAATGTGAGTGTAACACCCGAAACTTTTATAAGAAATATTTTGTTTTTATTTTATATAAATCATCAAAGGAATCTTTCACTACAGACAACACTATCTTGGCTTTCTTTACACACAATCGTGACCTTCCTTGATAGATTACGTCGTACGCAATACCGAGTTTCATTAAACAACGATATGCTATTAAAATATTATTAAAACTAGCTATTATGAATAGTAATAACCACTTTTTGAAATTTTGTAAATTTCATCTTTCAAAATGTACTTCATTTTTGGATTCTGAATATCGAAATTAGCCTAGGGTGAGATTTTGGTATTTTTCTGGAAACTTTCAATTTTCGATGAGTAGTGAAAACATGGGGTTACTATTTAAAAACCGAATTTTTATTTAAATAATTATTTATTTTATTTAAATTTATTTTAGGTCAAAATTGATACATAATAACTATATAAGTTCAATATAATTCATTGGAGTAATTTTATAATAATTTTAGATATATAAAAATTTTATTGAACTTTTCACCGTCTTTTACCCACCTCATAGGAGAATTTTCAAATTTACAAAAAACATAATTTTACCACTTCATTGAGTGGAATTTCAAAAATCTGAGGGACACGGTTGATGTCAGTAAGTAAAATGTGGTTCAATGAGATGAAAATAATTTTTGGTGAATAGTAACGTTTTACTTTTATTTACCATGGTTAAAAGTAAATTGGGTAATTAAGGGTAAAAATGATATTATTATTACCCTAACACAAGTCCTAATTCTATTGGATAACTGTAATTCGACCAAAAAGAACCATAGGAATAAAATATGACAATTTAGGCCCACTTGGATTAGATTAGGACATTTATTATTAATTTATTTAAAGGAGGGTTAAAATAGTTTAAATCAAAGTTTAATAAGTAAATAATTTTTAATATAGGGTTATACATAAGATAAAATATCCAATAAATATTCCATAGAAAGATAAAAATCTTTCCTACTAAATGGGATTTTAATTTTAATTTTTAGACAATAAATGATTTAATTTATTTTTGACACAATGATGATGTAGTAATTATCTTATTAATGAAATATTGACATAATTGATGTTATAAATACCCAAATAAATTTAATTTTAGACTTTTTATGAATTACACTAATTTTCCCGTTTAATATGACTTGTTAGAATTGATTTTATTAACTGTTTTCGAACTAATAATTCTTTTATGATTTTCACAAAAATAAATTACTAAATAGTGTCAAAATTGAAATAAAATAGTTTTTAAAACAAATATTATATTATTAGTTGTTATTTTATTCCTAAAAATATAAGGTTCAGCCAAATGACTTATATAAGGTTATATATATTAATAATAAACAACTTGGGGTTCGTTTGTCTTATTATCGTAAGTTTATAAACCTTATAGTGTAAGAACACAAAAAGACACGGTAAAAGTAAAATTATCTAACTTAAAGTTAAATCTAAATTATAAGGTTAAAATAGTAAACTAAACTTGTCCAAAATCTATTTGATGAGAGGATTTCGACCCATCCCCACCTTAGCTTAGAAATAAATTAATTTGGAGCTATTTAAAACCGAATATGGCTTTATAATAAAATAATATTTTTAGTTTTCCCAAAGGTGCCCCTCTCCTCCCTTATAAAAGGGAACCTCCTCCCTCTCTTCCTAACACCACTTTCAGCCTTCAACCTCGGCCAAACCCTGACAAATTCTCTTCTCCACTTCCCTAGAAACATCCTAGAGGTCCTGGTATTCTTCAAAGAGCAATTTTAGTGCCCTAAGGGGAGGTCTCAAAGAGGTGCTTCAAAGAAGAGGTAATGTCCGTTACCGATTCATTCAACATTATTTCTTCTTCCACTTATTATTTTTTATTTGTTTCATTATGAAGTAATAACATCAGTATCACTCATATACTGATATGATATTATAAGTACTAAAAACCATATTTCACCATCTATCCATCCTACGGAAAACGAAATCACCGCGCGTGCATACGTACGGAATACCGTCTCCACACCATGGTGTAATCTATTTTCCACCACCACCTTACTTGGATGAGTATAATGGTAAATGTAAGGGATATATATGATTACTGTAATGTGATATTGATTCTTTAATATTATACATACACATTAATATAATTCCACGATCATTGGAATGATATCATCACTCGTGTGTACGTACGGACTACCGTCTCCACGAATGCGATGAGATTCATTTTCCATGATTAACCATTGAAAAGAGATTATAAAGTTTCTTTAATGAATAATAATGAAATATATGACATAATAATGGTACTAGATTTATTAATATATATGTATGTCATCTATTTAATTTCATTCAATTCAATAAGGAAACGAAAACATCGTTCTTGCGTACGTACGACCTACCGTCTCCATGAACAGTGTATTTACTCTCTTTTTATAGATCTATAATATATATGTATATGATGAATATATATTATATATAAATCATGTTTTACACTATGTAATTATGTAAATCAGGATATAAGTAATAATATCAAGAACGACAAGTCGAAACACATACGATAAATGAAATGATTTTAAAAAAAATGCTACTTTAACATGGAATTTACAAAAGAACCGGTAATATAAAGTCATAAGTGAAACATATATGATATCATAACAATGAATATGATTATGTAATAAGTCAATGTCATAATTTAAATAATTATACAGGAGGTTCGGATCCATACGAAGAATATCGGACCTAAGGTAAGGGATAAATTTTCAATCTCATTTTTATCCAAGATTGCTTATACGTAAGTTTTTACTGGGGTTACGTTTATCATCCACGACCATGTTTTCTAAAAATGTTTTCATAAAATGTTAAATATTTTTCCATGAATTTTTAATGTCATGTTTACCCTTTATTTACTTTTTCCACATTGTATGAATGGAATCCTTCCTTTAGTTTCCATATAAGGTATTTTTTTACTTTTCCGACAAAAGTACGAGGAGAATGTTATTTTTAACTTATACGGTGTGAATGGATTTTTACGGTTTCATAATGCCTCATTTTCAAGAGGCTTCCTCTACAAGATTGCATGATTATTTTCAACAAAACCCTTTTCTTTTAAAATTTCAAGGAATTTTGTGAAAAGAAAATGATTTTAAAGAAGAAAGGATATTTTCCTCAAAAATTCATTTCATGTTTTCTGTCAAAACTATTTTCCATCCAAGATGACATGATTTCATATGTTTATGTTTCAAGTAATATGTCTCTATTATTTAAATGGTTTCAATTTTCTTATGATGAAATGATATCAAATTTTTATGGGTAATGTTATGATGGCATGATGTTTTAGAATCCCATTTTATTGCATGGGTTATGCTATGATGTATGATTTATGATTTTGTGGTAGAAAAAAGTATGGTTTCATTATGAGATGGGTGGGACCTATATCTCCCTCAAATTCATTGGGTAAAGATTTATATCTCATGATATAGACATGGATGAAATGGTAAGTTAATCTGATTCAGTGTTATAGGACTGAAACGAGGAATGAACTCGATTCAAAAAAGGACTTTTTCCACTAAGATTGTATTGTCAGCAATGCCTTGGATACTATGGAAATCATAACAGGTGTTGAATGGTTTCCACAATTACATGTTTTATTCCCATGATATTTTATCAGGATTTATGTTCCATTATGATCTATGCCTTATGTACTGCCATGTTTTATGTCGTTGCTCAAGATTTTGATGTTTAAACATTATGTTCATGTTTTTAAGTTCAAATGTATATGGTATGGTTTATTTTATCCATGCTTACCCTTACTGAGCATTTGAGCTCACCCTTTTTTTGTTTTCTTTTCCCCTAGGATTAAAAGAAAGGTTTTAGGTAAGGAACAAATGTGGAATATCTTTATGGGAGATGTTGAAGATCTTTCACCACGGTTAGAATATTACGTTCCATGTTTCCAGAGACACTAAACTATTACCGTCCTTGTGTGTCTGTATTTGTTATGTATTAGGTATTCTGCAAAAGTAATGTAATATCCATGTATGTCAAGCTTCGGGTCTCTATAATTGGTATCAGAGGAAAGGTTTAGTCAACCTTTGGAAACTAGGATGCGAAAACTTTAGTGAGATCCCTAGAGATATTTCTAAGGTATGTCTAGGGATGTCCCTCAGGTTATGTATACGTATAGGTTATAGTCCTAGAATTGTGCTAACTATCTTAGAATTAAACCTATGATGTTAGATATTGAAGGTACTCCCCCTTTATTATGTTGTTTTCCCTAGCATGGTATTTTCCTCTCACACTATTATTTTTGGGTTTTAGACGATGGCTGGAACCCGAAGGAACCATGTTGATCAATGTAATGGACAATGCAATGATTGTCCTCCTGACCAAACCTATGTCATGAGAGATGGAGTGCAAAATCTTATTTCTATACTTACACAAGCTATGAATCATTCTGGATTTCAAAATGAGCAGAGAAAGGAGAAACATTCTGTTGAATCCTTCATGAGGCACCGTCCACCATCATTCAGTGGGTCTTCTGATCCCTTAGTGGATGAACAATGGATCAATACTACTGAAAAGATATTTTTAGTTCTACAATGTTCTGGGCATGATAAAGTCATCTTCGCAGTATATCGTTTGGAAGGTGATGCTGATCAATGGTGGAATCTTATCAAGAATACGAGGCAAAGAGATGAAATTGAGTCCACGGAATGGGACGAGTTCAAGAACTTGTTTTTCAGTAAGTACTTTCCTCGTATTCTTTGAATAAATATGGAAAAGGAGTTTCTTGAGCTTATGCAGAAGGATGATAAATCTGTTGGTATATACGAAGCGAATTTTACAAGAATTTCAAGGTATGCATATGTATTTATCATTCAACCTGAAAGTAATGTTGATAGATTTTTCAGTGGCTTAAAATCAAGTCATCGATGGGAATTAGCTATAATAGACTATAGTATCTATGAAGAAATTGTGCATTGTTCTATCAAGGTAAAACTGGAAGTTGGTGTGACATATCCATATAATGTTTTTAACAAGAAACGAAAGATGGAGTTCAAGGAGAAATCTCAGAATAATGGTGAAAAGAAGATTAGTTTTTTTTATGCTCAATGTGTTGAAAGAAACATAGAGGGAGTTGTCTTAAAGGGACAAGGAAATGTTTCAAATGTGGAAAGGAAAGTCATCGGGCCTTTGAATGCCGCAATGATGGGAAGAAGATGTCTAGTGATGCGAACAATAAAAAGGCTACACATAGTGCACCTCCTACACTTCAATGTTACAAGTGCAAGGAAATGGGGAATTATGCCAATCAATGCCCTAATCCAAGGGTTTTTGATGATGATCGAGGTCAACAAACTCTTAAGGCTAATGACAAAGGAAAGTCACATGCAATTTCTAGCAGCCATGTGGAGTATGATAACGAAGTGGTGAAAGGTACACTTACCATCCACTCTAAAGTAGAAAATGTTTTATTTGATTCTAGATCCACCCACTCTTTTATTTTTGAAGAATTTTATAAGGGTATCAACGTATTACCTCAACAATTTGATGTTGAGTTAGCTGTGACAACCCCTAATGGAACAACAGTCGCATAAAAAGTTTATAATTCTTCTCCGATTGAAGTTTGTGGGAATGTGCTTCCTGCAAATCTTGTGATCCTCCTTACAGTGGAATTTGATGTGATTCTTGGCATGGATTGTATTTCTCTATATGGAGCTCATATCAATTGAAAAAGAAGGGAAGTCACATTTCATATTCCAGATCAATCTTTGATCGTCTATCGATGCATGGATGAACATAACCTTCCAGTGGAAATTTCTTCCATCTTATGGGTCATCATTCTACTAAATGAAGGTGATTTATCTCAAATTGTTGGTGAGAAACTCACAATTAAGAATATTCCCATTGTATGGGAGTTTGATGATGTCTTTTCGGAGGAATTTCCTGGTCTTCCACCAAATCGTGAAGTTGGGTTTTCAATAGAACTCATACTGGGTGCTTTAACTATTTCAAAGACACCTTATAGAATGGCCCCAATTGAGTTGCAGGAATTGAAGAAGCAACTCCAAGAGAATCTTGATAAGGGGTTCATACGCCCTAGTGCATCACCTTTGGGAGAACCTATTCTGTTTGTTAAGAAGAAAGATGGATCAATGATACTATTCATTGATTATCGAGAAGTTAACAAGATCACTATCAAGAACAATTATCCTCTCCCACGCATTGATGACTTATTTGACAAACTACACGGAGCTCAATACATTTCCAATATTGATCTTCATTCAGGATATCATCAATTAAGGGTCAAAATGGAGGATATACCAAAGGCGGCTTTCCGTACAAGGTATGGACATAATGAATTTATAGTGATGCCATTTGGTCTTACTAATGCCTCTGCTATCTTCATCGATATGATGAATAGAGTCTTTAGAGACTATCTTGATCATTTTTTGGTAGTCTTTATAGATGATATTCTTGTATATTCAAAGAGTAAGGAAGAACATTAAGATCAGTTGAGAATTATATTGAAGACCCTGAGAAAGGAGAATCTTTATGACAAATTTACGAAGTGTGAATTTTGGTTTCAAAAAGTTTCATTTTTGGGTCACATAATCTAAAAATATGGGATATCTGTGGATCCAACAAAAACAGAGGTTATCAAAAGATGGTCGAGACCAACAACAGTAACTGAGATCCGATTTTTTCTTGGTTTGGCTGGATATTATCTACGTTTTTTGAAATATTTTTCACGATTATCTAATCCACACACCAGGTTGACTCGGAAAAAAGTAAAGTTTGTTTGGACGGAGGAATATGAAGAGAATTTCAAGGAGTTGAAAAGAAGGTTATCTAGTGCACCTGTGCTCACACTGACTTGTAGTGGAGAAATGTTTGTGATCTACAGTGATGCATTCAAGAAGGGATTAGGGTGTGTTATTATGCAAAATGATATGTTGATAGCTTATGCTTCACGACAGTTGAAAATCAATGAGCAGAATTACCCAACTCATGATTTGGAGTTAGCTATGGTAATCTTTGCATTAAAGATTTGGATGCATTATCTTTATGGAGAAAGGTGTGACATTTATACTGATCATAAAAGTTTAAAGTATATTTTCACTCAAAAGGAGATGAATATGCGCCAAAGATGATGGTTGGAGCTGATTAAGGATTACGACTGCTCAATTCATTACCACCCTGGGAAAGAAAACAAGGTGGCAGATGCATTAAGTCGACAAGACCATGCTAGTTTATCCATGATGAGGATCACAAAAGATCCAATATTTATGTACTTACAAAGGATGGATCTTGGAATTATAATGAAAGGGGAAAAATCATATCTTTCTCAAATGAATGTTCAACCATCTATACATGTTAAGATTAAAGAGGAACAGAAAGAAGATGTAGAGTTACAAAAGAAGGTGAGAAATGTTCCTTAATTCAACCTTGATTGTGATGGGTTAATAAAGTTCAGGAATCAGGTTTGTGTTCCTCCCATCCCCGAACTAAAGAAGGAGCTTCTGGATGAGGCTCATAGTTCTTCATTCTCTATTCATCCTGGAAGCATGAAGATGTATAGGGACCTGAAAGAGTACATCTGGTGGGATGGCATGAAAAGATATGTTGCTGAATATGTCTCTCGATGCTTGGTTTGTCAGTAAGTTAAAGCTGAGAGACAGAAGTCTAAGGGGATATTACAACCTTTACCCATATATGAATGAAAATGGGAAAACATCACTATGGACTTTTTCACAGGACTTCCTAAAACATCCAAAGGCAATAATGTTGTCTGGGTCATAGTTGATCGTCTTACAAAGTCTGCACACTTCATTGCTCTTAGAGAGGATTTATCTCTGGATCATCTTGCCAGGATATATGTAAAGGAAGTGGTAAGATTTCATGGAGTACCACTTTCTATTATATCTGATCGGGATCTGAGGTTTACCTCAACGTTCTGGAGAAGTCTTCAGCATACTCTGGATATAGAGTTGAGTTTCATCACTGTTTATCATCCTCAGACAGATGATCAGTCTGAGAGGACAACTCAAACTCTAGAAGATATGTTGAGGGCTTGCTCTATGGATTTCAAAGGTGGTTGGGATCAACACCTACCTTTTGTGGAATTTTATTATAATAATATCTTTCAATCTAGTATTCCGATGGCTCCTTATGAAGCTCTCTATGGAAAGAAATGCAGGACTCCAACTTGCTGGGATGATGTTGGGGAATGAAAGCTACTATGACCTGATCATGTTGATGAGATGGAAGAAAAGGTCTCATCTATTCAACAACACATAAGAGCAGCTCAGAGCCGACAAAAAAATTATTCCGACAACTGAAGAAAATACTTAGAGTATTAAGAGGGTTATAAAGTGTTCTTACGAATATCTCCTTGGAAGAGAGTAATGAGATTTTGAAAGAAGGGAAAGCTGAGACCCAGGTATATCGGTCCTTTCAAAATACTAGATCATTTTGGGATGGTATCTTACCGATTGGTGCTTCCACAGAATCTCTCTCAAGTTCACGATGTGTTCCATGTATCTCTCCTGAGAAAGTACATACCTGATCTTTCACATGTACTCATCTCAGAAGTTGTATCTCTAGAACAAGATCTTTATTATGAAGAACAATCGATAGAGATTCTCGATCGTAGTGAAAAAGTCCTATGGAACAAGACCACTCGCTTGGTGAAAGTTTTATGGGGGAAGAACCAATTGGAAGAAGCTACATGGGAGCTTGAGGATATTATGAGGGAGAGGTATCCTAATATGTTTGTTACAAGTGACGAATTTCGAGGGAGAAATTCATTTTAAGGGGGGTATAATGTAACACCTGAGACTTTTATAAGAAATATTTTGTTTTTATTTTATATAAATCATCAATGGAATCTTTCACTACACAGAACTCTAGCTTGGCTTGCTTTACATTCAATCGTGACCTTCTTTGATAGCTTGCATCATACGCAATACCGAGTTTCACTAAACAACGATATGCTATTAAAATATTATTAAAACTAGCCGTTATGAATAGTAATAACCACTAATTGAAATTTTGTAAATTTCATCATTAAAAATGTACTTCATATTTGGATTCGGAATATCAAAATTAGCCTAGGGTGAAATTTTTGTATTTTTCTGGAAACTTTCAATTTTTGATGAATAGTGAAAATACAGGGTTACTATTTTAAAACCGACTTTTTATTTAAATAATTATTTATTTTAATTAAATTTATTTTATGTCAAAATTTATACATAATACCTATATAAGTTCAATGTAATTCATTGGAGTAATTTTATAATAATTTTAGATATATACAAGTATTATTGAACTTTTCACCGTCTTTTACCCACCTCCTAAAAGAATTTGAAAATTTACATAAAACATAATTTTACGCCTTCTTTGAGTGGAATTTCAAAAATCCGAGAGATATGGTTGATGTCAGTAAGTAAATTGTGGTTCAATGAGATGAAAATAATTTTTGGGGAATAGTAACTTTTTACTTTTATTTACCACGGTTAAAAGTAAATAGGGTAATTAAGGGTAAAAATGATATTATTATTACCCTAACACATGTCCTAATTCTATTGGATAAGTTTAATTCGACCAAAAACAACCTTAGTAATAAAATATGACCATTTAGGCCCACTTGGATTAGATTAGCACATTTATTATTAATTTATTTAAAGAAGGGTTAAAATAGTTAAAATCAATGTTTAATAAGTAAATAATATTTAATATAGGGTTATACATAAGATAAATTCGACTATAAATATACATTAAAAATATAAAAATATTTCCTACATAATGGTAGTTTATTTATAATTTTTAAACATTAATTAATTTAATTTATTTTTGACACAATGATGATGTAGTAATTATCTTATTAATGAAATATTGACATAATTGATGTTATAAATATCCAAATAAATGTAATTTGAGACTTTTTATAAATTCCAATAATTTTATAGGTTAATATTTCATGTTATAATTGATTTAATTAACTTTTTTCTAACTAATCATTCTTTTATGATTTTTCAGAAAAATCAATTACTAAATAGTGTCAAAACTAACAAAAAATAGTTTTTAGAACAAATATTATATTATTAATTGTTATTTTATTCCTAAAAATCTAAGGTTCGGCCAAATGACATATATAAGGTTATATATATTAATAATAAACAACTTGGGGTCCGTTTGTCTTGTTATAGTATGTTTATTAACCATATAGTGTAAGAACACAGTAAAAGTAAAATTATCTAACTTAAAGTTGAATCCAAATGATAAGGTTAAAATAGTAAACTAAACTTGTCCAAATTCTATTTTATGAGAGTCTTTCGACCCATACCCACCTTATATTCTAAATAAATAAATTTTTAGCTATTTAAAACCGAATATGGCTTTATAATAAAATAATATTTTTAGTTTTTTCAAAGGTGCCCCTCTCCTCCCTTATAAAAGGGGACCTCCTCCCTCTCTTCCTCACACCACATTGATCCTTCAAGCTCGGCCAAACCCTGATAAATTCTCTTCTCCACTTCCCTAGAAATATCCTAGAGGTCCTGGTCTTCTTCAAAGAGCAATTGTAGTGCCCTAAGAGGTGGTCTCAAAGAGGCGCTTCAATCAAGAGGTAATGTCCGTTACCGATTCTTTCAACTTTATTTCTTCTTCCACTTCTTCTTATTTTTTTGTTCCATTATGAAGTAATAACATCGGTATCATTCATATACTTATATGTTATTATAATTATGAAACAACCATATTTCACCATCTATCCATCCTACGAAAAATGAAATCACTACGCGTGCGTACGTACGGAATACCGTCTCCACGCCGTGGTGTAATATATTTTCCACCACCACCTTACTTGGATGAGTATAATGTTGAAAGTAATGAATATATATGATTATTGTAAAGTTATATTTATTATGTAATATTATACTTACACTTTAATACAATTCCACGATCATGGGAATGATATCATCGCTCGTGCGTACGTACGGACTACCGTCTCCATGAACGCGATGAGATTCATTTTCCATGATTAACCATTCAAAAACGATTATAAAATATATATAATGAATAATAATGAAATATATGACATAATAATTCTACTAGATTTATGTATATATATATGTATGTCATCTATTTAATTTCATTCAATTCAATAAGGAAACGAAAACATCGTTCATGCGTACGTACAACCTACCGTCTCCATGAACGGTGTATTTCCTTTATTTTTATAGATCTATAATATATATGTATATGATGAATATATATTATATATAAATAATGTTTTACACTCTAGAATTATGTAAATTAGGATATAAGTAATAACACCAAGATCGACAAGTCTAAACACATACAATAAATGAAAGGATTTTACCCAAAACGCTACTTTAACATGGAATTTAAAAAAGAACGGGTAATATTAAGTCATAAGTGAAACATATATGATATCATAACAATGAATATGATTATGTAATAAGTCAATAACCTTATTTAAATCATTATACAGGAGTTTCGGATCCATACGAAGCATATCGGACCTAAGGTAAGGGATAAATTTTCAATCTCATTTTTATCTGAGATTTCTTATACGTAAGTATTTACTGGGCTTATGTTTATCATCCATGACCAGGTTTTCTAAAAATGTTTTCATAAAATGTTAACTATTCTTCCATGAATGTTTAAAGTCATTTTTACCCTTTATTTACTTTTTACCACATTGTATGAATGGAATCTTTTCATTGGTTACCATATAAGGTATTTTTTGACTTTTTCGACAAAGGTACGAGGAGAATGTTATTTTTAACTTATACAGCGTGAACAGATTTTTACGGTTTCATAATGCGTCATTTTCAATAAGCTTCCTCTACAAGATTGCACGATTATTTTCACCAAAATCATTTTCTTTTAAAATTGCATGGAATTTTGTGAAAATAAAATGATTTTAAAGAAGAAATGATATTTTCATCAAGAATTCATTCCAAGTGTTTTGTGAAAACTATTTTCCTTCTAAGATGACATTATTTCATATGTGTATGTTTTAAGTAATTTGTCTCTATGATTTAAATGGTTTCAATTTTCTTATGATGAATTGATATCAAATTTTTATGGATTATGTTATGATGGCATGATGTTTAAGAATCCCGTTTTATTACATTGGTTATGCTATAATGTATGATTTATGATTTTGTGGAACAGGAAAGAATGATTTCATTATGAGATGGGTGGGACCCATATCTCTTTCCAATTAATTGGGTAAAGATTTATCTCTCATGAGATAGACATGGCTGTAATGGTAAGTTAATCCGGTTCAGTGTTACATGACTTAAACGAGGAATGAACTCGATTCAGAAAGGGACTTTGTCCACTAAGATGGTCTTGGCAGCAGTGCCTTGGCTACTATGGAAATCATATAAAGTGCTGAATGGTTTCCATAATTACATGATTTATTCCCATGCTATTTGATCATGATTTATGTTCCATTATGATCTATGCCTTATGTACTTCCAAGTTTTATGTCGTTTCTCAAGATTTTGATGTTTAAATATTATGTTAATGTTTTTATGTTCAAATGTATATGGTATGTTTTATTTTATCCATGATTACCATTACTGAGCTTTTGAGCTCACACTTTTTATGTTTTATTCTCCCCTAGGATTAAAAGAAATGTTTTAGGTAAGGAAACAAAAGTGGAAGATCTTAATGGGAGATGTTGAAGATCTTTCACCACGATTAGAAGATTACATTCCATGTTTCGAAAGACAATAAACTATTATGGTTCTTGTGTGTCTGTATTTGTTATGAATTAGGTATTTTTCAAAAGTAATGTAATATTCATGTATGTCATGATTCGGGTCTCTACAGTGAGCTTACTATATGAGGCGAGAGCTTTGGCTGGGATCTTCTTGTAGTGGCGTCGAGGCCTTACAATGTCATATTGGGTATGAAATGGTTGTCTACAATCCATGTTCAGATCAACTATATTAGGAGAATGGTGCGGTGTATCCGCATGGATGGGAGAAATTTCACCTTAACCAGTGAGAAGAGAGACTTTGTAGAGCAGGATGAACATTCCCAGAGGAGAGGGCAGCTGATCACCCATCAGTTGGCTAGTCTCATCCTCGGAGCAGTTGATGTGTGGAGTCCGAGTTTTCCTATTGTTGTGGATCAGTGTGCAGACGTTTCTCTTGAAGACGTTCTAGGACTACCTCCTCACATATTGGTAGACTTCTACATATACATATACCCCGGGACATCACTGATACTACTCCAGCATATCAGATGGCTCTCACTGAGCTTCGTGACCTGCAGGTACAGTTAGAGGACATATAGGGAAAGGGATACATCTGACCCAGTGTTTCACCCTGGGCATCTCCGATTTTATTCACCAAGAAGGTGGATGGGAGCTTGCGACTGTGTGTCGAATACCATCGCCTAAATCATGTGACCATGAAGAACAAGTACCCACTCCCGAGGATTAACGACCTCTTTGATCAGCTTAAGGGAGCACGTTGGTTCTCAAAGATAGACCTCTGTTCAGGCTATCATAACCTTAGAGATTGAGACGGGGATGTGAAGAAGACGGCCTTCAGGTGTCGGTATGGCCACTATGAGTTCGTGTTTATGCCCTTCGGCATAACCAACACACCAGCGGTGTTCATGAGTCTCATGATCAAGATCTTCCAGCCTTACCTCAATCGATTTGTTGTAGTCTTCATTGACGACATACTTATTTACCCGACTACTAAGGAGGAGCATGCCTACCACTTGCGGGTTGTAGTGGATACACTCCGAGAGAACCATATTTTTTCTAATCTCTCGAAGTTCCAGTTCTGGATTCGATAGGTACACTTCATGGGACACGTCATCTCAGAGGTAGGATTTTCATTGGATCCAGTGAAGATCGAGTCAGTGCTTGATTGGGATCCACCCAGGAGTGTGACGGAGGTGCCAAGTTTCCTAGGTCTGGCTAGCTACTATCGGTGATTTTTGTCAAACTGCTCCAAAGTTGCAGCACCACTTTCAGATTTGAAGAAGAATGGGAAACCCTTTGTGTGGTCAGATAGTTGTCAGCAGAGCTTCCAGGAGCTGATACATAGATTGAACAGTGCACCCATCTAGAGGCTACCGGATAAGGGTGTAGGGTATATAGTTTACTTTGATGCATCGGGGACCGAACTCGGGTGTGTCCCGATGCAGGAGAGAGCAGTGATCACGTATGGTTCACGATAGTTGAGATAGCACGAGAATAACTACACTACCGATGACCTAGATTTAGCAGCAGTGGTCTTCGCGTTGAAGATGTGGAGACACTATCTGATGTGCAAGCACTTTACAGTCTACTCTGACCACCAGAGTATCAGGTACATATTTTCGCAGAAGGAACTGAACCTGAGACAATGGCGATGGCTCGAGTTCCTCCAAAACTATGACTTTGAGATATTCTATACTCATGGTAAGGGGAACGTTCTAGCTGATGATCTCAGAAGGAGATCGAGCATTCATCTACTAGGAGATGCGACAGAGCATCCAGCCGCATTGCAGATATCCATTGTGGATATTGATGGAGCAGCCTTTCTACAACCACTCATAGTCACTCCTCCTCTCTTTCAATGAGTTAGAGAGGAACAGCGTGGGGACGTTGACTGTGAGACACGACGTGTTCAGATGTACCTAGGGCAGGAGCCTGATGGAATTTATGAAGGAGGAAAGCATGTCATCCTCTTCAGGGGACGTACTATGGTACTCGTTGAACTACAGGAGGAGGTGCTGAGGGTGTTCCACAATTCCCCTATAGTGGTACATCCAGGAGTGGAAAAGATGTACCAAGACCTCAGACAACACCACTAGTGGCCAGGTATGAAGAAGTTTGTAGCAGAGTTCTTTTCCCGATTCCTCACTTGTCAGTAAGTGAAGGCGGAGCACCAGGTACCAACGGGCTTGGTACAACCCTTAGAGGTCCCATAGTGGAAGTGGGATGAGATATCCATAGATTTTTTGATGGGGCTTCCACGTATATCCAGAGTTCACGAATCTATCTGGGTGATCGTAGACCGAATCTCCATGTTGTCCCACTTCCTACCGATCAGAAAGCAGGGCTTAGTGGAGATTTTGGGACGCCTTTACATTCAGGAGATCAGATGGATTCATGGTGTTACATAGACTATCATTTTCGATCGTAATGCTTTTTTCAATTTCCGTCTATGGATGGGGTTACAGGAGGCTTTTGGGATGAAGCTACGTCTGAGCACTGTCTTCCATCCTCAGATGGACAGACAGACAGAGAGGACCATTCATTCACTCAAGGACATGCTCCATGCATGTGTCCTTGACTTTGGTCGCAGTTGGAAGGATCACCTACCCTTGGTGGAGTTTTCGTACAACAACAGCTACCACTCCCCCATCGGGATGGAACCATACGAGGCACTGTACGATCGACTTTGCAGATCACCTCTATACTAGACTAACCCTGGGGAGTCAACACTCATAGGTCCAGAGATGGTTCATGCTACGACGGAGAAGGTGCAGATCATCCAGGAGTGGATGAAGACTGCACAGAGCAGAAATAAGTCCTATGCTAATAGGAGGCGGAGACCACTGGAGTTCGAGGATGGAGACCACGTATTCTTACGGGTCTCACCTCGATGGGGTCTATGGATATTTGGCCAGGGCGGAAAGTTATTTCTGCATTTCATCAGACCTTTCCAGGCCCTCAGCAGAGTAGGTGATGTGGCTTACCGCCTAGACCTTCCCCCTCAGTTGCACAGGGTGCATAACGTCTTCCATGTATCTCAGTTAAGGAGATACGTGCATGACCCAACCAACATCATGGATCATGCGAAGATGGACATCGATGACGGGGTGACGTTTACAGAGGTCTCGGTGTAGATCGAGGATCGACAGGAGTGGGTGCTACGTGGATGGTCAATTCCTCTAGTGCGAACTCGATGGCAGCACAGAAACCTCTAGGAGGGAACTTGGGAGTGGTGGGCACAGATACGAGCTCAGTATCCCCATTGGTTTCCCTTGTGTGTGTTGTAGCATTACGGGGACGTAAAGCCCTGAGGTGGGAATAATTTAAAGACCCAGAAATTTCAAGGAATTTTTTTCTTAAATACTTTGTAATTTTACGAGTCTGCGGTTTCTGATGGCATTTGATTCTGAGGCCCGATGTGCCCAAAATAAATTTCTGATGTTTTTTTCGGGTATGTTCAGTAAACGTAAAAGTGGGGTTTTCAATCTTTTGAACCGGTGCTCGGAACTGAAATCTAAGGTCACAGATGAACTCACAACACTGGTATTCTCTTAAGAGGACCTTTACCATAGTTTCATTTTATGCGAGTTAAGAGTTAATATTTGGGGTTTTAAAATGAAATGAATAAAATTGTGGAACACAATTTTATTTAAGTCAAGTAGTTATTTTCTCCCAAGGGGAGTTATTGGTGGGGCCCACATCCACATGACCACCCATGGGAGGATATTTGTCAGGTGGGGCCCACATGATTTCCCAACCTTTCATCACCCCCATAACTCCTCCCGACCCCCTTGAACTTCCCTTCTTTAATTATTTTTGGAAACTCCTCTTTAATATGGGGAGCATCTCCATATCCCTCTCTCCCATTAATGTTTTCCTATACATTTAATTAATGGATTGATTCTTTGAATTAATTTCAATTGGTTGGAATTTGTTTATAGTGGGAGATGATTTTTTTTAATATTTTCATAGAAAATATTTTTGGTGGGGGAACCTCTCGATATTTAGAAGGGCTACATTCTTAAATGAAGAATGCCTCTGACAAAAAACGACTTTCTCCCTTGACGAAGAGCGCATAGTCGCCAATGCCACTTCCCCCTTAGATGCACCCCAATGTCCAAAGAATCGATATCCGTTCTCTGTGACGTCATTCTATGCGACGCCATTTACCGCGATGCTCGTCTTTCGCGGCTCGACGACGTGTGACGTCATTTATCGATATAGGGGGGATTGCTTCAATTTTATTTGAAAAAAGTTGTTATTAGTTCTTCATGAAACCTTGTTTATCATTGGCCCTATGATACCACCTAACGCGGAGGGCACAGGCCGAATGAACACAGCCTGATGACCCTCCTTTGGTCCTTGTTTCTTTTGGATGGCAACGTTGACCGAAAGAGTGATGGTGACTGGAGATAAAGCGGTGGTCATATGTCGGCCACGTGGAGAAGAACCGCGGCCCACAACCATGGGCCGCTCAACCGACGAAGAACCGGACGGGCCGAAGGAATACTGCAGTGCCACAAGGGGCGTCATGCTATGAAGGACCGCGACCCACAATCCAAGAGTTGCTTCAGTGGTGAACCAGTCGGCTCGCAGGCAGGCCGAGAGAAGGAACTACGGCACCCGAAGGTGCCGTGCAGCAAGACCCTGGCCTGCCGAGCAGGCCGCTAGCACCGGGAAGGCCGTCTGGCTTCGGCCGACCGGTTTAGGAGGGCGGTGCCACATGGTGCCACTGGTTTGGGAAGCCGGGGGGCGCCCCACCCACCCCGGACCACTCGGATTTTGAACCGAGCCACGCCTAACCGGGCTGCACCCTGCCAGTCCGGGCCGCGTCGGGCTAGGCCACACCGCGCCGGGCCAGGCCGTGTCGTGCCTGGCCGGGCGGCGACCCGCCAGGCCTGGACGCGCCCCCTCAGAACAGGCTACATGATTCATTGGGCTGGTCCAACCCTCTACTGGGTTGGACCCACCAAAACTGGGTTGACCCGACCCGCCAGCCCACGGGGCTTAACGGGCTGGGACTGTTTTCACTTAAAGGTGAATAACTTGAAGACTGCATGTCTATCGACGTGCCGTATACGGAACTGGGACCCTCATAATGTGGTGGTACTTTTTCGATAATCTAAGTGAGTTTTGGATGACTTTGTAAAATGGTTGGGTTTGGAAAAAGAATATTTCCAACAGGGCCCTTGGAACAGAAAAGCCAACATCTTTTATACTGGGCATCCGATTGATGCGCTGTCTGTCGCTTCAGGTTCCTTTTGACGAGACAAAACATCAGCATAAATCAAATCTGGAATTTGTGACAGTTGATGTATCGACCCCTTGGCTCGAGGAGCGGACCCTCCTGGAATCGATCTTGCTATTTGTTGGAACCCTAGAGGTGGTTGCGACTGCAACGACTACCGTACTGGAATCCTTCATGGGTTCGCCGACGAAGACTACCACACTAGAATCCTCGGGGGGTTCGGCGATGATGACTACCACGCTGAAAATCCTACGTGGGTTAGACAACGAAGACTACTATTCTTGTATCCTATGTGGGTCGACAGTTTGACTTCTATTCTAGTATCCTACATGGGTCCGACATAGTAGCTGGTCTAGTATCCTACGTGGGTCCGAAAGCTTAGCTAAACTAGAATCCATGATGGGTCTTCCAGCTTAGATGATTCAGTGACTACACCTGATCATCATTATCACTTTACGAAAGATGTATACCTGAGTGAGCTAAGTCTTGACTTTCAATCAATACCATCAGTGTGATTAACTTCTTTCCTGTGTGGACTGGGTTGTGCTTGGGCACAAGAGTTGGAGCCGAAATGAGATTGTTAACTTAGGTATATGTATGGGGATATACCTAAGTGGAGTTGGTTGATACATTGTGATTGTATCTTTCCCTTTTTTGGTTTATCAATCGTGGATTCTGGGAGACCATCGGTGGTCTCGGGGTCCCTACTGAGTATCATTATACTCATACCATCATAGGTAATGCCCTCCCTACGTTGTGTTGGATGCAGACAATGGACAATGCTAATCGTGGTAGAGTCTTTTAGAGTTGGACGGTACCCAGAGGTTGACCACTTGGTGAGACGTACATGGAGCATACAAATGGATCTGAGGTGCTAAGGAGACCATCTGTACCCACCCTTTAGGTGGAATTCTCGGAGGATGACTCGGTGGTTGATGTTTTACATTTCTGCTATTGTACTAGACTTTTAGATGTGCTGTGCTTTTCAGTTGGGTTTGTATTCTGGCCCATTTACCCTTTAACACTTACTTTGTATTTAGTATTTCTTTATGATTACTTAAGCTTGCGTACTTTGTTTTGTTTGTTTACTATCATAAAGGCAATGTCTTTCCTTTTTATCTGTATTTACACCTTTGGTGCTAGTCTCCAGCCCCTAGCCTATGGATGGCGAGCTTGGGGTAGTCAAGGAACGAGCCCCGAGTACGGATCGTGAAAATCTAGAACAGGTTGTCCCATTTTTTAAACAAAAAAAAAATACTTTGAAAAATGAAAACTTATAAAAGAGGAATTTTAAATATTTTTTACATATTTTTTAAAATTTTCTCAAATTATTTATAATAGTGAAAATTTAATGTTTACAATTAAAAAAGAGATTATAAAATGAAGAAAAATATTTACCTATTAAATTTAAAAAACTATTCATCAAAACAAGCTAATTATAGAAAAATTATTTAAACCATTTTTGAAAAGTATCTTGGGTTAACCCCAAAAAATATATTTTCTGAAGATACTCATGGTGAAGACATTAATTGACTAGAAGAAGATAAATATTTAATAATTTACATAATAGAATTTTCCACTGAACCTCAACATGACCATGTTCTACACTAATGAATAGTAAAAGTATAAGTTATGTCTTATTGTTGTTTTCTTAAACCATATTTGGTATTGTGTCATTAATTTATTTACTCGAAGAGAATTAAATAATTTTTCAATTTTTTATATAACATTAATATTATTTTTTTATCTTTAAATTACTTATTTAAATTTATTATTTTATGTTTAATTTTTATTTTCATGATTCTTCTATTGAAATTCCATTGTTAATGGTCAGATTATAAATGGTTTTTGTAACGCCCCGACCCTAGTTACCCAGAGTCGGTGCATTATTACATAACATTGGCATGATCACAAGAAAGATCAAATCTCAAAAGAACGATTGGTTTAGTAGCCTTGGAAACACTAGATATATTCATAAGTTTTACATTACATCATAAATTGAAAAACTACTACAACAACATAATGTCTCCATAAACCACACTCATATCCCCACATAAAATCCCTGCAGGTCATTCATAATTTACTTCTTCACTTCCTGGGAAAAATAAAACATAGAAAAGGGGTGAGCTCAAATGCCCAGTAAGGATAACAATATACCGAAAACTTTCATAAATAAGAATAAACATTTAAGGCTATGTATAACTAAAACAAAAGCATTTTAAACTTGAACTTCAACATAGTATGGCAAAAGTAAAATGAAATAATGCCATTCACTTGTTCACATGGATATTCTACTAAACGAATAATCACATGCAATATCAATAACCACTTTCATAATGTTGGAATGAATAATGCTGAACTTTAATTTCTTTGTCAAGGCCTCATCCCAAGACCTTGGGGCTAACTGTAACCGGAACCCAACCCGGAGTGCCTCTAATAACCGGACACCAACCCGGAGTCCTTCTAATAACCGGAGACCAAACCGGAGCTCCTCTAATAATCGGAGACCAAACCGGAGTTCCTCTAATAACCGGAGACCAAACCGGAGGGCTTACTTTTACCGGTCCCCAACCCGGAACATACTTGTCTAACACATTCATCTGAATGAAAGGTTGAAATAAAACATAAACATTTGGATTAAAAAATAACTTATAAAATGTCAATACTTTAAACAAAAACCATGAGTTACATAAGAATAACTTATCCACGGTCAAAAATATCACAAAACCATCAATAAAATAGGGATGTTTTGTATCATAATAAATCAACTTCAAATAAGCTTAAAATCTATCAAAGGATGTTGACATAGATGAAATCAAAACTATTTTAGAGAAATATCTCTTTTTTTTTAATCATTTTAAAAGCAACATAATTATAAAATAATACATTAAATTTGAAAATATTCTTATAAGCTTGTAAGAGAAGCTTCGACGAATCTATAACGGCGGAAAATAACCGCACCCGCCGTATAAGTTAAAAAAACATTCTTATCTTAATTCCGTCAAAAAGGTTAAAAAGCACCTAGTTTGGAAAACGACGGAAAGATTCCTTTATAAACCACTTATAAAAGTCAAACAAGGGTATAAATGACATTAACCCATATTCTTGTAAATATTAAATATGTTTTAAAATAAATTTTGAAGACACATGGATGTGGATGATAAAGAGATCCCAGTAGATTATTACGTATAAACAACCTCGGATAATGAAGAGATTGTGAAATAACCCTTACTAATTTGGAAACTTACGAAACGTACAACCCATGAATGAGGTATCATACAATGAATATGTAAATACACATAAATTAAAGTGTATTGCACAAAGAATATAATTATGGGCAGTACATACACCACACAAAAGGTAATGGTGGCAATATGGCATGAATCTCACAGGAATAAGGAGTGAGATGAAAACCCCTTGCCACGTTAATCAACTGAGTCATATGGACAAAAGTTAATAACTACCAAATTATTTCCAGAATAAAATGAATATAAAGAGAATCATGATAATATATATCAAATGGCAGTACACAATACACCACTTTCAATAATTTAGTGGCGAACAATGGAAATCTCACGGAATTGAAAGTGAGATAAGAAAATCCCTTACCTTGTACTTTTCCTTGGTTGGGTTAGGTTAACCTCCTTTATAATGGTGAAATAATTGTTATTAAATTATACAAGAATCCTATATATTAATATGATATCATATATGATCTTTTAACATTGATTTGTTAATAATATCTTAGAATTATCATCGTTTCAGGTGTTAACTTACTCATTTTCTTTTATATTTTTTGTTACATAAGCCATGGTTGTGGTATCTTATTCATATCCAGAATGATATCAAGTCCTTAAACATCATTTTTTAAATCATCGAGTGATAATTATACTTGAATGGATACGATGGAGAATGAATCTCATCACGTTCGTGGAGACGGTACTCCGTACGTACGCACGAGCGACAATATCATTCTTTTGATATTAAAATAATATATAAATGGATGGTATATCATATATACATAATCATTAAAATATTATATTTATTATTTTCATGAGTTACATATCATTATTACACCCATCCAAATAATAATATATTGAATAACAATTACACCACGACGTGGAGACGGTAAGCCGTACGTACGCACGTATGGTGACATGTTATTCAAAGGGTGGATAGAATACTGAATATGGTTGTACCATATTTATAATAACATCACAGTATATATATGATACTAGAGTTATTATTTTATAATGGTAACAACAAAGGAATAATAAGTGGAAGAAGAAATGAACTTGGAAAAGGCTGGTGAAATCATTACCTCTTCTTCGGGTTCTTCCTTTTGATTTGATCAAAAGGGATCCTTATGTTGGATTTCCGATCAAACTAAGGCCTCTAGGATGTAGTGAGGGATGTTGGGAGAGTATTTTGGCAGATTTTGGCCGAACCAAAAGGATTTGAAGGTGTGAAGAAATGAGAATGAGGAGTTCCCTTTTATAAGAGGGGTGAGGGGCACCTTTGGAAAAGCTAGAGATATTAGTTTATAATAAATTCATAATCGGTTTCCAATGGCTCCAAAGTTGACTATTAAACGGTTAAGGTGGGGATGGGTCGAAAACAACTCAACAATTAGAATTTAGACAGGTTTGGGTACTTATATTAACCTTATCTTTAAGTATTAACTCTAAGTTAATTAGTTTCACTTTTACAATGTCTCTTTGTATTTTTATATAATATGGTTAATAAACTTACTATATACATACAAGAGACCCCCAAGTGGTCCATTAATGATGAAACTATCAGGATATAAGTCTCTTGGCCGAACCTTAGATTTTTAGGAATTTAAAATCAATTAATAATATAATATTTGTTTTAAGAACTCTTTTATGTCAATTTTGACACTATTCAATAGTTGATTTGTTTGAAACTCATAACAGATTGATTACTTCTAAAAACATAAATTAAATCAATCATAATATATCATATTATCCTATAAAATTATTTTAATTCATTAAAAGGTTCATATTATATTTATTTGGGTATTTATAATATCAATTATTTTAATTTTTCACTATTATAGTAATTACTGTATCATCATTGTGTCATAAATAAAATAAATTATTTAATGTCTAAAAATTATAAATAAAATATCATTATGTATGAATTCTTTTTATCTTTCTAATTAATATTTATAATCTAAAATACAACATATATAACCCTATGTAACAATTGTTTTTCTAAAAGATATATGCTTGTGTCATTTTTGTATTTATTTTAACTTAATTAAAATAAAGTGTCATTATCACTTACAAGTGGATCCATGGGGTCCCAAAATCGACCCCAAGATGCCCATGGTCGACCATGTATCAACCAATAGGTTTAAGACACGTTTTAGGGTAATTTAGTATTATTATAATATTATTTGTTTAACCCTTATTTACCAGATTTACCCTTAACCATTTTAAATAAAATATTTACCGCAGTAATTATTCAAAATGTCTAAAAATAAAAGTTACCTATTTACACAATTTGAAAATCCTGATTCCAAATATGGAATCCATTTTCCTAAATTCAAAACACATAAGTGGCAGAAAATAATTTAAAATTAATTCCCGCTGTCAAAACAAAAAGCGTGTTTTTAAGAGATAATAACTATCAAAAGATTGACACTTGTTTATGTTCGGTTTAATTGTAAAATTATGTCCAATGACCAAAATTATATTAAATGGTAAAAATTTATTCTAAATATACTTTAAATCCACTAAAATTCATAATTTATCACTATTAATTATTTTCATTAAAAAAGTTGTTTTTAATTAAAATTTAGTAATTTTCACTATTCATCAAAATATGAAAGTTATCTAAAAAGTACCAAAATTTCACCTTAGGCTAAATTCGATATTCGGAATCCAGAAATGAAGACAATTTTAAAATATTAAATATATATAATTTCAAAAAGTAGGTTTTACTATTCATAATGGCTAGTTTGATTGGTTATGGTGTGTGTTAAAACTCAAGGTTGCGTACAACACACGCTACTGTATTATTCAAAGAAAGCATACCGTGGAAGCTTGGGATGTTTCATTTTAAATTTTTGATGTCCCCATTTAGTCAAAAAGTATAATATATTGTATTTAAAAAGGGTTCACTATTAAAAGTTGATAAAAGTGCAATACTGAAAATGAATTTGTTCTTGCATTATGTCTAAGATACTCATAATATTGAAAAATTATAAGGATTATATAAAGTTTAAAATTTAGTTAATACTATTCATAACCTCTTTTGAATGGCTTTTTGGTAAGTCATGTGCAATTGAACTCAGTGTTGCGTGTAGTGCAAGTTATTGAATTATTTTGAAGAAATAACTCATTATGAATTCTTGGGGTGTTACTTTCTCCCCTCCTTCAATAAATTGCGTCCTCGCAATTTGTAATTGTTCTTCGAAAATAAAAGGTTGAAAGTAGATAATATATTTGTTGGAAAACCCATATCGGAAATTGGGTTACTAAAATTTAGTCTTAATATGAGGAAAAGAGAAATCAAAGGGTCACCACCAAATTATGATCTCGATTAGGAGAACATTGGTGGCAATTAGAGACATATAATTTGAGGAAAACGTAAATATTTATAGGTAGTGATTGAGGTCATCAATCACAAACATGTGTAAAATTGAGGTCCTTAAATTCATCAATCTATGATGATTTTAAATACCATTGGTTCAACAAAACATAGGGTATTAGGATAACACATTTTTGACGTTTCAAAATATCTTAGTTGAAATCCCACATCGAAAAATGAATTAATGAGGCCTCTATTTAAAATAAAGAGTCGAAAGTATGAAGATTACCGAAAATAACACATACTAGGGTTCCATGTAGGAAAATATGGATATGGAAGAAAAATCTAACCATCAATTATCTGATGGAGAGTGGTAGAGAACATGGCTGTGAAAAGGCCAACAATCCCAAAGCCATAATTTAGTGATGATTTAAGGTATCATCTAAGAAAACATTTTTGTTCTAAGTTTCTTTTCTTAATGTTGAGGAATTTATTTATGAGATTGGCTAAGATCATAAGGAGATATACTTACTTTATAATTAGTGTTTTATCCATTAATAAATTTCTACCACAAACTCATCTTTCACTCTAAAAGATAATAGAATGTAAAAAAATTCTATTTACACTATTCGTATAGGGTTCCAAAATAAACGAATTTATAATTCATCTACAAGATCTTTTAATAAAAACTACATTATTTAATCCAGGACATCTCGTGGGCCAGTGGTAGGTGATACACCCTTGTCGCCCTTCGGTTGCGGGTTCAAGTCTCGCAGCCTTCTCGGACGCGACGGGTTGCCGCCCGACCTCCGGGTTGTCCTTTTATGGCAATCCAAAATAATACAAACTAGAACTATCCAAAATACTTCTGTCCAAACTCACAGTCCAACATTTATAAGGAAGGTAAACATAATATAGATCCTTTTTACCCCGTAATAGCATATGAATACCTTCATCATGTATTACCATATTCCTTATTGATTACATTCATGCTCCCTTATTCCATATAGAATGCTGGATATACTTCATTAATCCAAAAATGTTTTAAACCCCAACAATGATGGAATATACAAATCATTAATCAGTTCCAAGGTAGTCAAGAATATACAATATAATTTATCCAAAACAATCACATATTATTCCAAAATCACTACCTCAGTATCAGAACTATATTATGATTTATCATTCTCTCAACCATATATTTTCCAAAAATTTATCCTGCTATTGAGTCACCTTTCTTTGTTCCACACAATCTCAAGTCCTTAACGAAATAGTACTGCAGTACAATCCTTATATACTCCATAATTATTATAACAAGTACATTGTTGATACAACACTCAATTGACATAATCAATATAAGAACTCTAATCATTCCTCTTCATCTGTGGTAGTATCATAACTTGATTATTATCCAATAACATCATTTGCGGCATAGTCTGATGACTGGGACATAGGTTCGCGTAGTGTCCAAACTCCTTTCAAATGAAGAATTGTACATTTGAAACCATTTTCTTACCCTTGCAGTCACGTACTTTGTGCCCTTTTCCTCCACACTTATAACAAACTCCCATTCCTTTCAGGCAAGTTCCAGGGTGTTTCTTTCCACAGTTACCACATATGAGAAAATTCTTCTTTTCCCTCTTCCCTTTATCCATCTTTCTCTCTTCCATCCTTTTCTTCTCTTGCTTCCCTTCAAAGCCATAGGACTCAGTAAAATATTTACTTATCTTATCAACACATGATATTATTTCTTCATATGATGATAATACATGGGAGACTATTTCTCTTATAAATTATAGCTTAAGACCATGAAAGATATGATCCTTCCTTCTCTTTGGATCATGTGCATTGCTGGAGTTCTCATTCCTTCTACTAGGCACCATTTCTAAACAATGGCATACACTGGATTAGTTTATGAATCAAAATACATAATCCCATACTTTTAAAACACTTAACATGAATTGAACTATTTATGGATATAATCCATAATCATAAAAAATATTTTCTTTGAGGAAGTATATACTCATAAACCCTTCATAATGATTTATAAAGAAAATGAGAGTTATCCTAAGCATATCCCCCGGGAGTGTCGTAACCAAGAGTGCAGCAAGGCCCGTTGTCGTGCACCAGTTCCCGTTTGAGTCTAGATCAAAGCGGTGTTTTCGGGTTTTACCCCTAGGTACATCTGTGCCAGAGCCGCCTCTACCTGCTCGTATCCAGATAGGGATGTATTGCTCAGAAAACTCACAAAATCCCTACAATACCAAAATTCTAGGAAGTTCTTCTATACTAATCCTCAAAGTTCATCTTAGGTCTACGTGCTCTAATCAGAGTTTATCTAAATCTAGTTTCCAAGGTTTGTACTAAACTTCCTCTGATACCAACTGTAACGCCCCGACCCTAGTTATCCAGAGTCGTTGCATTATTACATAACATTGGCATGATCACAAGAAAGATCAAATCTCGAAAGACCGATTGGTTTAGTAGCCTTGGAAACACTAGATATATTCATAAGTTTTACATTACATCATAAATTGAAAAACTACTACAACAACATAATGTCTCCATAAACCACACTCATATCCCCACATAAAATCCCTGCAGGTCATTCATAATTTACTTCTTCACTTCCTGGGAAAAATAAAACATAGAAAATGGGTGATCTCAAATGCCCAATAAGGATAACAATATACCGGAAACTTTCATAAATAAGAATAAACATTTAAGGCTATGTATAACTAAAACAAAAGCCTTTTAAACTTGAACTTCAACATAGTTTGGCAAAAGTAAAATGAAATAATGCCATTCACTTGTTCACATGGATATTCTACTAAACGAATAATCACATGAAATATCAATAACCACTTTCATAATGTTGGAATGAATAATGCTGAACTTTAATTTCTTTGTCAAGGCCTCATCCCAAGACCTTGGGGCTAACTGTAACTGGAACCCAACCCGGAGTTCCTCTAATAACCGGACACCAACCCGGAGTCCTTCTAATAACTGGAGACCAAACCGGAGTTCCTCTAATAACCGGAGACCAAACTGGAGGGCTTACTTTTACCGGTCCCCAACCCGGAACATACTTGTCTAACACATTCATCTGAATGAAAGGTTGAAATATAACATAAACATTTGGATTAAAAATAACTTATAAAATGTCAATACTTTAAACAAAAACCATGAGTTACATAAGAATAACTTATCCACAGTCAAAAATATCACAAAACCATCAATAAAATTGGGATGTTTTGTATCATAATAAATCAACTTCAAATAAGCTTAAAATCCATCAAAGGATGTTGACATAGATGAAATCAAAACTATTTTAGAGAAATATCTCTTTTTTAAATCATTTTAAAAGCAACATAATTATAAAATAATACATTAAATTTGAAAATATTCTTATAATCTTGTAAGAGAAGCTTCGATGAATCTATAACGGCGGAAAATAACCGCACCCGCCGTATAAGTTAAAAAAACATTCTTACCTTAATTCCGTCAAAAAGGTTAAAAAGCACCTCGTTTGGAAAATGACGGAAAGATTCCTTTATAAACCACTTATAAAAGTCAAACAAGGGTATAAATGACTTTAACCCATATTCTTGTAAATAGTAAATATGTTTTAAAATAAATTTTGAAGACACATGGATGTGGATGATAAAGAGATCCCAATAGATTATTACGTATAAACAACCTCGGATAATGAAGAGATTGTGAAATAACCCTTACTAATTTGGAAACTTACGAAACGTACAACCCATGAATGAGGTATCATACAATGAATATGTATATACACATAAATTAAAGTGTATTACACAAAGAATATAATTATGGGCAGTACATACACCACACAAAAGGTAATGGTGGCAATATGGCATGAATCTCATAGGAATAAGGAGTGAGATGAAAACCCCTTACCACGTTAATCAACTGAGTCATATGGACAAAAGTTAATAACTACCAAATGATTTCCATAATAAAATGAATATAAAGAGAATCATGATAATATATATCAAATGGCAGTACACAATACACCACTTTCAATAATTTAGTGGCGAACGATGGAAATCTCACGGAATTGAATGTGAGATAAGAAAATCCCTTACCTTGTTCTTTTCCTTGGTTGGGTTATGTTAACCTCCTTTATAATGGTGAAATAATTGTTATTAAATTATACAAGAATCATATATATTAATATGATATCATATATGATCTTTTAACATTTATTTGTTAATAATATCTTAGAATTATCGTCGTTTCGGGTGTTAACTTACTCATTTTATTTTATATTTTTTGTTACATAAGCCATGGTTATTGTATCTTATTCATATCCAGAATGATATCAAGTCCTTAAACATCATTTTTTAAATCATCGAGTGATAATTATACTTGAATGGATACGATGGAGAATGAATCTCATCATGTTCGTGGAGACGGTACTCCGTACGTACGCACGAGCGACAATATCATTCTTTTGATATTAAAATAATATCTAAATGGATGGTATATCATATATACATAATCATTAAAATATTATATTTATTATTTTCATGAGTTACATATCATTATTATACCCATCCAAATAATAATATATTGAATAACAATTACACCACGACGTGGAGACGGTAAGCCGTACGTACGCACGTATGGTGACATGTTATTCAAAGGGTGGATAGAATACTGAATATGGTTGTACCATATTTATAATAACATCACAGTATATATATGATACTAGAGTTATTATTTTATAATGGTAACAACAAAGGAATAATAAGTGGAAGAAGAAATGAACTTGGAAAAGGGTGGTGAAATCATTACCTCTTCTTCGGGTTCTTCCTTTTGATTTGATCAAAAGGGATCCTTATGTTGGATTTATGATCAAACTGAGGCCTCTAGGTTGTAGTGAGGTATGTTGGGAGAGTATTTGTGCAGAGTTTGGCCAAACCAAAAGGCATTGAAGGTGTGAAGAAATGAGAAGGAGGAGTTCCCTTTTATAAGAGGGGTGAGGGGAACCTTTGGAAAAGCTAGAGATATTAGTTTATAATAAATTCATAATCGGTTTCCAGTGGCTCCAAAGTTGAATATTCAAAGGTTAAGGTGGGGATGGGTCGAAAACAACTCAACCAATAGAATTTAGACAGGTTTTTGTACTTATATTAACCTTATCTTTAAGTATTAACTCTAAGTTAATTAGTTTCACTTTTACAATGTCTCTTTGTATTTTTATATAATATGGTTAATAAACATACTATATACATCCAAGAGACCCCCAAGTGGTCCATTAATGATGAAACTATCATGATATAAGTCTCTTGGCCGATCCTTATATTTTTAGGAATTTAAAATCAATTAATAATATAATATTTGTTTTAAGAACTCTTTTATGTCAATTTTGACACTATTCAATAGTTGATTTGTTTAAAACTCATAACAGATTGATTACTTCGAAAAAAGCAAATTAAATCAATCCTAATATATCATATTATCCTATAAAATTATTTTAATTCATTAAAAGTTTCATATTATATTTATTTGGGTATTTATAATATCAATTATTTTAATTTTTCACTATTATAGTAATTACTATATCATCATTGTGTCATAAATAAAATAAATTATTTAATGTCTAAAAATTATAAATAAAATATAATTATGTAGTAAATCTTTTTATCTTTCTAATGAATATTTATAATCTAAAATCCAACATATATAACCCTATGTAACAATTGTTTTTCTAAAAGATATATGCTTTTGTCATTTTTGTATTCATTTTAACTTAATTAAAATAAAGGGTCATTATCACTTACAAGTGGATCCATGGGGTCCCAAAATCTACCCCAAGATTCCCAAGGTCGACCATTTATCAACCAATAGGGTTAAGATACGTTTTAGGGTAATTTAGTATTATTATAATATTATTTTTTTAACCCTTATTTACCAGATTTACCCTTAACCATGGTAAATAAAATATTTACCGCAGTAATTATTCAAAATGTCTAAAAATAAAAGTTACCTATTTACACAATTTGAACATCCTGATTCCAAATATGGAATCCATTTTCCTAAATTCAAAACAAAGAAGTGGCAGAAATTAATTTAAAATTAATTCCCGCTGTCAAAACAAAAAGCGTTTTTTAAGAGATAATAACTATCAAAAGATTGACACTTGTTTATGTTCGGTTTAATTGTAAAATTATGTCCAATGACCAACATTATATTAAATGGTAAAAATATATTCTAAATATACTTTAAAACCACTCAAATTCATAATTTATCACTATTAATTATTTTGATTAAAAAAGTTGTTTTTAATTAAAATTTAGTAATTTTCACTATTCATCAAAATATGAAAGTTATCTAAAAAGTACCAAAATTTCACCTTAGGCTAAATTCGATATTCCGAATCCAGAAATGAAGTCCATTTTAAAATATAAAATATATATAATTTCAAAAAGTAGGTTTTACTATTCATAACGGCTAGTTTGATTGGTTATGGTGTGTGTTAAAACTCAAGGTTGCGTACAACACACGCTACTGTATTATTCAAAGAAAGCATACCGTGGAAGCTTGGGATGTTTCATTTTAAATTTTTGGTGTCCCCATTTAGTCAAAAAGTTTAATATATTGTATTTAAAAAGGGTTCACTATTAAAAGTTGATAATAGTGCAATACTGAAAATGAATTTGTTCTTGCATTATGTCTAAGATACTCATAATATGGAAAAATTATAAGGATTATATAAAGTTTAAAATTTATTTAATACTATTCATAACCTCTTTTGAATGGCTTTTTGTTAAGTCATGGTGCAATTGAACTCGGTGTTGCGTGTAGTGCAAGTTATTGAATTATTTTGAAGAAATAACTTATTATGAATTCTTGGGGTGTTACAGTTTTCATAGATTTTTTTCTATTATGATGTTAATTTTTTCGACATTCAATCGTCTTATTTTAATCTATGTCATTTAATTTTTCCTATGATTCAACCAATCCACAGACTGATTGATATCCTAATAGATTATAAGTTCCAAGGATCATTGTTTAATATTTAATGATGGTTAATATATAGAATAAAATGACCAGGCCATAAAAATTATGTAATCCTATGTTAAGTCAACAATTTGAACTTATTTCACATTTATTATATTTTAAAGTTTATAGTTTTAGATAATCGGCCCTTAACTATTACATAACGGATCTAGACATTACAAGTGGACAGTTAGACTCAGTATCTACTATTTTCACCAAAGGAACCCATTTAAACATAAAATGATTTATTTTTCTTGATAAAAATATTCTTGACATATTCCTTTATCATTCCAATCTATACACCCTATAGAAAATATTTAAAAACATGGAATTACCAAAAAAAATATTAGTAAGGTAAAACAAGGTAAACAATTTACATTTGATCTCGATAGATATAAATAAGAACACTAGGACATTCTTAAAAACTTGAGAAAGAGGAATATCCAAAAAATTAGAACATGGACCATATCATGAAATTTTTTCCTCAAAATTTAATATAGAAATTCATAATAATGTCCCAATGTTCCATCTCTAAGTTTTCATATCACCATAGTCCATCCCCAAGGAGTCATAAAAATTACCAAGGTTATTCACAAAGGTATCATATAACTTGTCATCTCTGGAGATTAATTTATTTACCCAATGTATTAGAGAACTATCAGATTTCACCATTAATATGTCTTCATTTTCAGTTTATACAAATATATCATAATCAAACATTTCATAAATAACCCAAAAAGAATAAAATAAATAGGTTCATATAAAAAATCATGAAGATTTAAAATGTTCTTAAAAATGTGATCATTATGTCATTTATGACCTATATAATGAGAATGTGCGTTTTTTGTATATCGATTACAAAATAAAATATATAATTATTTTGTATTTATGAATACCCATGGGAATTAAATAGTTATGTTTATTCATATAAATAAAATATAATAATTTATTTAGAGAAAGGGGGAGATTTTTAGACGAAAATTCTGCAGCATAATGACAATGCAATATAGTTTTAGAAAATAATAACAAGAGACCGCTCAAGGGACACCAATTCATAAAAACTCATAATATAATATAAATACATAATATAATGGAAATAATAACCTTTTATGAAAACTTAAAAGACATACCACATAAAAGATAACTTAAATAAATAAAAGATAAGTTCAGAATTCCTTTATCACATAATAAACACTTCAATAAATATCATTAAAGAATTATGTTCATATAAAAAAATAGTAACTATCTAGAGGACATACTAATTAATTATATAAATTTTCAAAGTTTTATATATACAACTTATATAAAAATAAAGTTTCATAACATCTAGATATACCCCAAAGAAAAGAGATTGAGAAGAAGTCCTTTAAAAAGATCTTATCGTTAGATTAAGCATAAATCAATGAAATAATTATGTGTTAAAAATATAAATATACCCAATATTGGTTGATATTAAGTGTAAAATAATCATTCGTCGTTCGAACATATTCTTGTAAAAAAACTCAATGACATGGATATTTAACTGAATGAATGGAGATTGAGTTGTGATTTCCCTTACAAAGTTCATATAAATGACAAAAGAATTTATCAACAGGGTGATTATGGGTAGAAATAGTATATCTAAACAAATAGAAGTGTAAATAACAAAATAAATAAATATAATGTGATTCAATGCATAATCTTGGCATAATATAGTCAACAAAGTATTTGTAATACCCAATGAGTTTAAATTGAGTTTAGAAATTCCCTAACAATGGTCATTTTGTTAATAAGATAGATCAATTATGTTTATTCACATTAAATACAAAAAATTATTGTATAAATACAAGATAGTATTTCAAAATTAACTTCTCACATAATCATGTCACAATATAAACACGAAGTAGAAGATCAACCCAAAAAATAGAAATTGGGCTAAGAAGTTCCCATAATTTGAGTCTAACTTGTCCCGTTAATTTTTTATCTTCCGGAATAATAAGACTATGTTAATTTCTACTTTATTGATAAAATTTTTAAATTTTTTATTCCTTTAATATAACTTATTAACATGTTTTAGAAATTACTTAATGATTTAATTTCATATCAGTCATTTAGTCGATATTCTGTACTTGAGTCAAAAATGACCTTGTTATGATTACAAATTGTCCTTATGGTCATAAGTCCATCACCTCTAGAATGATATTAATGATTTAAAAATTATATATTTCCATTATATATTTATTTTTAATATTCAATAATATTTTTATATATGAAATTAAATGCACTATTTATGGTGTTGTTATGCCATACGTACGAATGAACACTACTCTCGTTTATTTTTCAAATTAAAGGAATGAAAGCTAATTATACATAGGTATATTATAATTAAATTATAATATCTATGTTGTATATGTTGCATAATTTCATTACATCTATCCTTTATCTGTTCTAGGTTTGGCATCAACGAGTCACCTCACTTTTAGGGGGCGGTAGTCCACACTTGCTCGAATGAAATTATCATATTTACACATTATGGGAAGCATAAATGTATATTGTAAACAAAAATCAAAGAGGAAGAGAAACAATAAATATATAATATAAATCATATATAAATATAGTTCTGTAATAATGGCCACCATGAGATGTGGTAGAAAAAATTTGAACAATCATCACTTCGTGAGGCAGTAGTTCATCATACAAAGAAATAATATGTTCTATATCAATTAGATAGAGCTGTGTTAAATTTTAGATGAAACCCTAGAATAAAAACATAATATTATATTTAGGATAATTATTTTTTATAAACAAATTCAATAAAGATAGGTTAGGGTGTTGGAGAAGTAATATAATGGAAATGAACTTGAGAGAAGATGTTACCACTAAATCGGGTAACACTTTTTGATTTGAGACAAAAGGATTCATTGAGTTACCTTCTACCTAATGTAAGGATTCTATGAGGAACTGAGGGATGTTTTGAGTTTATCTGATCTTATTTTGGATGATCCATGAGGCTTGATAAGTGTGGGTAAGTGGGTAGGGGTGGTGGCCTTTTATAAGAGGAAGGAGGGGAACTTTAGTAATGTCTTGAAATATGACTTTATTATAAATTTATTTTCGAATTATAAAAGTTTAAAAGTGATAAATTTCGATGAAAATATGAGAATGGATCTAAATATGCTCAATAAAATATGTTTTAGACATGTTTATTTCACAAAATTATCCTCACCTTTTAGCGATAAACCTTGGTTAAAATCATTAATGCTTACCATGTCTTCTAGTATTTTCATAATAGATGGATACTATATTTACTATAAAATAAAAATATAAATAAAAGTGGATTATTAATGATATTTTTAAAATTACATAATTTTCATGGACAAATATTATATTTTTTAGAATATTATATCATTTAATAAAATAGTATTTGTTTTAAAAACTAATTTATTCCAATTTTAACACAATTTAGTAATTGATTTTTTTGTACGTCAAAAAAAAGTTTTTCCTAAAAAAAGGAATTAAATCAAAAATAAAATGTTATAATAATATATAATATTAGTTTATGGAATCAAAAAGTTCAAATTACATTTATTTTAATATTTATTATATCAGTAATTTGAATATTTCATTAATAATGTAATAGATGCATCATCACTGTGTCATTAATATATTAATTTATTTAGTGACTAAAAATTATAAATAAATTACTATGTTGTAGGAAATAATTTTATACTTATAATATATATTTATAGTTGAAAATATTATTTATATAAACCAAATTAAAATTTTTTAGTTAGGAGATACATGTTTATGTTATATTTCCCTTTTCATTAAAATTTAAATTATAACATGTCATTATCACACACAAGTGGATCCCAAATGCCAAAAGTTAAGAATAAGGATTTTTTGGTCTCCCATGAATCACAAAATATAGAAAAAATTTAGGGTAACTTTTAAATTATTATAAAATTATTGTTTACCCTTATTTATAGGATTTACCCTTTAACAATGGCAAATAAAAATAATTAATTAATTGACAATTTATAATGTCTAAAAAACTGTACCTATGTAAAAACATTGAACATTATGATTCAAAATATGGAATCCATTTTTTCAAAATTCCAAACAAATAAGTTTTGTTTATTAATTTATGCTTAATTCCTATAGTTAAAACAAGAAATAAGGTTTTTAAGAAGTATAAACTATCAAAATATTAACATGTGTTTATACCCAATTTAAATGTGAAATTACTTCTAATGACCATCATTGCATTAAATGATAAAAACTAAATCCAAGTACATTTGGAAACTAATTAAAAGAAATATAAAACTATATAAATAAATTATATGAAAAAGTAGTTTGGAATTAAATTGGAGTATTTTTCACTATCCATAAAAATATGGATTTCATCAGAGAAATACCAAAATTTCAACAGAAGTAAATTTTGATGTACCACTTCGAAAAAAGATTATTCTTTAAAATAAAACATATAATGATGTGAAAAATAAATTTAAAAAGGGTTCTCCCTCAGAAGGTGGTAAAAAAACATTTTTAGAAAAATAATTCTTTTATTTGAAAAATTGAAATTTTTCTTATATCGTATATAAAAAACATTTGATTTTTATTTAAAACATTACATTGAATAAATATATCAGATATTTTTTATTAAATAAAAATTCATAAAGTGAGATATGATTTTATAAACACAATTATTTACTTTTTAAATAGGGTTTCATAAAAAACACATCCTTTATATTAAATTGGATTTTATTTACATTTATAACAAATTTGGTAACCAATGAATAATTATTTAAAAAAGTTGTAAAGAATATTTTTATAATTTTGTTGGTACTATTCATTACTGCCATTACAACGGGTACATGTTAACTATCATTTAAAATAATATTATTATTGTTGTATTATTTTCAGTATAACTCAGTGTTGTGTGTAACATAAGATTTTGGAGAAACCTGTTGTTGCGTATCAGGTACAATATCGTACACAGTTTCCCCCTATAAACTAAAAATAATATTATATTCAGAAATATTAATTTATATGACAAAATATATTATTTTATAAATACCTAGGATGTTACCTCATTCCCCAGTTTTCGAAATTGTATCCTCATAATTTTAAAATTGGACTCAAAAACATCATTGAAATTCCCACATCAGAAAAAGATCCAACCAAACTATCACTTCAAAAGAATGAATGATAAGTTAAAAAGGTCACCTAATATAACACATACTAGAATTCCATGTAAGAAAACATGGATTTGGAAGAAAAACTAACCATATTGTTCTAATGTAGAGTAATAAAAATCATGATTAGTAGAAAGTTAATAACTAGAAAATCATGAACTTGCAATGAGTTAAATGGTCTTTGATTTACCAATAGAAAAGGTAAATGGAAAATGTTTTTATTTTAATATAATTTTCCTAAATTTGGGGAATTTATTTATGTTCTTGAATAATAACATAAGGAAAAATAATTACCAATCTGGTAGTGTTTCATCCTTTAATAAACATCTACCACAATCACATATTTTCTCCAAAGGATGCATATTCAAGATGACTTGGTTGCAGCTGAAGCACAAGTATCAACATCTCTAGAATCAAATAACCCACAAAATATAAAACAATATATTTCCCATATATTTAGATATTAACCAAATAAACAATTGTTATTACAAGACTAGAAAATCCCCCAAGAAGAATAATACTTTATAAGAATAAGGAACAATTTTAATCTCCAAAATTGAATAGTAATATCCAAGTTATACATATACAATTTGACAAAAAATGTCCTTAAAATTCATCAAAATAATCCCAACTAAAATTGAAACCCAAAATTTAGAAGGATTTGATCACATACTCTTCTGCAATAAATCATTACATTTATCTCCAAATAACATCAACTACTCTTAATGTCTCATACAGAAAAGTAATTAACCTAATCACATCGTCTCCATGATTGGTTAGTCATTTCCATAAATAACACAAATCAAAATATGTACATAATAATAACAAAGATTCTTCCAAATTAAAATTCAACCATTACTCCTCAAATGAAATCCCATTGTATTATTTTTTTCTTAGGCATATAGTGTTCCCAAAAGAACAAAGGCCTTCCAAAATTAAATGTATTGCTTAATCACCAAATCATTTTCATATACTAAGGATATCCATTGGATGAAATATATGTCTCCAAAATTAAATTATTCTTAAACCATAAGATAATTTAACTAAAAATAACAATTCATACTAACAATGGACTTCACATAGGCGAGTGATAGGTGATAAAGGCCCATCACACTCTTATTGTGGGTTTGATTCCCGCAGTTGTGTCCGACATGATTGGTTGCCTCACAGTACACATGTTATCCTATTTCAAAAACTATATAATTATTATAACTTTAACTAAATGAGATAAAATCCTCACAATTAACCATAACATGTTTTATCCTCAATGGTTATTTTATACCTTTCATTTTTCATCCCCATAATTACTAACCTCTAACTACCTCAAAAATAAATGTCTCCAAAAACACCATTAATTACCTTGAAATTTTATAACCTAAGCCTAAAAAGGGGTTTATGAGAAATTTAAATTATGATATACCTTAAAATAATAAACCCCTGATCATATCCATAACACTTAGGAGAACATCATATTCTCCAAAGTTCTCTAAACCATCCTTTGATACCAACAATCAGGACCCAACCTTAAACATTACATAATCCTGAGTTAAGTCAATAATTTGACCTTATTTAACGTTGATAATTTTTTCATGTTTATAGTTTTATATAATTAGTCCTTAACTATTACATAATATACCCACACTTTACATGTTCACAGTTAAACTAAATATCCACTTTTTCAACCAAAGGAAACCCTTTAAAAAAACATAATTTTCTTTTCTTGATAAAAAGATTCTTGACATATTAATTTATATTACCCATCCTTATACACTTTGTAAAAAATTTCATAAACATGTTATGATTATAAAAATATCATTAAGGGAATGTAAGGGAAACAATTTACATGTGATCTTGAGAGATATAAATAAGAACATGAGGACTCTCATAGAGGCATGAAAAAAAGGAATATAATAACAATAAGAACATGGAGAATATAAATAGAATTTGGATAAAAACATTTAATTTAAACATTAATAATAATATCACAATGGTCTATATCCAAGGTTTTATGTCACCAAAGTACATTCCTAGGGTGCCATAAAAATTACCAAGGTTATTCGCCAAGGTATCGTAAAACCTATCATCTATAGAGATTTATTTGTTTACCTAATGCATTTGAGATATATCAGCTAGCTCCATTAATATGTCTATATTTTAATGTTATCCACATATATCATAATACAAAATTTCATAAATAACCAAAAGAGAATAAATTAAATGGGTTTTATATGAAAAAATGTGACATTTTAAAAAGTGTTTAAAAACCTAATCAGTATGATATTTATAAACCTTGGAACGAGAGTGAGGATTTTATGTATGAAAATTATAGAATCATATATATCAGTTTCATGTCTTGATTAATTCCCCAAGAAAAAAAATAGTTTTGCGTATTCTCATAAATAATATAAGAGAATTTATTGAGAAAATTCAAGAGATTTTGAGACGAAAATTCTACAGTATAACGGCAATGCAACATGGTTTTAAAAAACATTAAAAAGGTATTGGAAGGGGTAATAGGTTCATAAAATACTCATAATATAGTATATGGACAGAATATAATGTAAATAATAATGTTATATGAAAACTCGAAAGACATACCACATAAAAGAGAACATAAATAAAAAAAGTTTATATTTCCTATACCATCTAAAGAAAAACTTGAATACATATCATTAAGAAATTAAGTTTATATAAAAAAATTAAATATCCTGAAAATATAACAATTCATGATATAATTATTCAAAGAGTAGTATATACACCTTATTGGAATATAAAGGTGCATAACATCAAGATATTCCCTAATGAATGGAGATTGAGATGATTTCCCTTACAAATATCATATCATTAGATTGTGGATAAATAAATGACATAATAAAGTTCTAAAAATATAAATACAACCAATATAATTAGATATTATGTGTAAAACAATCATAGTTCATTCACACATATTCGAGGAAAAATACAAATGACATGGATATTTAACTCAATGAATGGAGACTGAGTTAAGATTTCCCTTACGAAGTTCCTATAAATGATGTACGAATCTATTCATGGGGTGATTTTGTGTATAAGACGTATATCCACACAAATATAAGTGGAAATTACAACATAAATAAATAAATAGTGATTGCACACATAATCTATAGATTATATAATCAATAAAGTGTGCATAAAACCCAATGAGTGGAAATTGAGATTAGAAATTATATTAAAATGATCATTTTGTTAATAAAATAGGTCTATTATGTGTATTCTTCATATATATAGATAAATAATGTATAAATACAGTATATGATATAAATAATTATTTCTCACATAATCCTAGCATTCTATGATCAAGAAGTAGAAGATCAACACAACGAATGGAAATTAGGTTAAGAAGATTCATTACCATGAGTCTAACTTGTCTCGTTCATTTTTTATCTTTCTTAATAATAATCTTAAGTTAATTTTGGCTTGTTTTAGAACCATTTTCAATTTTTTCTTTTATGCCACTTATTACCATGTTATAACAATAACATCATGATATAAGTTCAGATCAGATGTTTAGTCGATATTCTGTACTTGAGTCAACAATGAATTTTTTATGATTAAAAATTGTTCATATGGTCATAATTACATAATATATATAATTATATTCATGATTTAAATATCATAAATCCATTATAACTGTATTTATAAAATTCTATAAAATTTGGAGATAAGAAATGAAATGCACCGGTCATGGAGACAGTGTATACATAAAAGCTACTTTCAATTATTTATCATATTAAAAAAATGAATATTAAATGATAAATAGATATATTATAATTCCATAATTTATGTGTTCCATTTATTGTATGAATAATTCATATAACATTGAGGGGGTGGTACTCCACACTTCCTTAAATAAAATTATCATATCTACACATTATAGAAAGTATAAAGGTATGTTTTAAATAAAAATAACATATGAATAGAGACAACAAAAATATGATATATAAAATTTATAAATATAGTGCCATTATAATGGCCAGCATGAGAGGTTATATGAGAAAATTTAACAATCATTATTTCATGAGGTAGTTGTTCACTGTTCAGAGAAACATTATTTTCTATATCCATTAGATAGAGGTTTGTGTAAATGTAGGTTGAAACCTTACCATAAAAATGACCTAGTATATTCATGATTCTATTTTTTGTTATAAGATAACAGAATAAAAAGAGTTTATAGTTTTGGAGAATGAAAATAAATGAATGGAACTTGAGAGAAGATGTTACCTATAAATCGGGTAACTCCATTGGATTGGATCCCAAAGGATTTTTTGAGTTGCCTTATTCTGGAGTTAAGGATTCTAGGTGGAAGGTAGGGATTTTTGGAGCATATATGACCCATGTTTGTATGAGCCAAGGGGCTTTAGAGGTGTGAGTAAGTGGTTATAGGGGGTGTCCTTTTATAAGAGGGTGGAGGGGAACTTTATGATAGTATTGAGATATTACATTATTATAAATATATATTTGAATCATAATAGTTAACAAGTGATATATTTTGAGGCTAATGTTATTATTGGTATAAATCTTCTCAACTAATAGGTTTTAGACAATTTTACATCAAAAAATTAACCTTATCATTTAGCATTAACCCTTATTTAAAAACATTAACTCTTATAATGTATTTGTGTGGAGATGGATTTATCAAAGCCCCAAACGGAGACGGTGTGGATTGTGATTGAAGGCGAGTACAGGTATGCCCAATCCATAATTTATGATTCCTGGATCAATTTTTCTCTTTTTGTAAAAGGCAGGGACATTGGGTCTCTGAGTGCCGCAAGTTTGTGAAGTTTGGAGGTCATACCAAACTGTCAGGTTCAATTGAGGAGCAAACTGTGAGGATGATGGGTGTGGCTGTCTCTCATAGTAATGGGAATGAAGGGATCCACCATGGACCCTCTGGAAACCAATCTGGTGACATGTTGCCTCAAAATCTGCATGGAATAGAGATACACAGCCATGATGGACAAACTGAAGTCCACTTTGGCCAGGAGAGGTATGATTCCTCAGCTGCTGAGAAGGGGGATAACATTGCCGCCTCAGGGACGGGCATTTCAGAAGTTTTTCAGCGACTGAAGAAGGATCTTGGAGCTGGCAAGTCAACTGGTGAATCAGTTAAGCAGATGTGCCAAGGTGCTGAAGGGATAAAGGTTCATCCAGTATTGAAACCTCAGGAGATAGGTTGGGAAACACCAAGTAAAGGTGTTCAGCACCTGGGAATAGGTCTTGTGATGCCTGGGGGTCCTGAAACAATGGAGAAGATCTCGTCTTGTGAAAATCTGGGTGTGATGGGTGACCCAGATCTCTGTTTAAGGAATCGCTTTTCTACTCTTGATGTTCCTGATCCGGTCCAAATGGAGAAGGATGAAGGGATGGATACATATGAGCATGAAGGGGGGGAAGTAGTTTGGGATACCACACAGCAAGCAGGAAACGGGACAGGTGTAATGGATGGAAAACTGGTGGAGGAGGAGCTCACTCACATTGCATCAAATAACCTGGTGTCTATGGAGGTGGCAGTGGATAATGATGTAGCATTGCCAGGCAGCAATGTGTTAACCCCTATTGACATCAATCAGCCTCACTTGAGGGCTGAAACCTCGGAGGGGGGAGGATCTGATTGCTTCAAGGGTCTGAGAGGGGACCCTAGGGAGGGGGGAGATGTTTCCAATGGCGAGAAAGAGAATGAGAGGGAGGTGCTCAAGGCCTCGTATAGTGAAATGGTTCGGGGAGAATGGAAAGGAACATCTGATAATGGGAATGGTAATATGGGAACTGGAACTGATACAAAAAAGAAGAAACCTAGAAAAGACTACTCCAACATGCCGAAGACGGTGTCTACGAGGTCCTCTACCAAAAATGGAAAAGGGAAGGAAGTAAACACAAAGAAGGGACAAAATAAGGCATTGTCTAGGACATCTCTGTCTGAAAGGGAGTTATGTCTTAGGGAGAAATACATCAATATGCTCAACCAATATGCTCCATCTGAGTGGGAATCAGCAGATCCAGATGACTTGGATGGTGGTGATGATGGGGAATTTGATGTCTTTTGAATGGCATTGTTGTTGGGGGTGACTTCTTTTTCATTCCTATGTACTTTGTAATGCTTTTTCTTTTTTAATAAATTGGGACTGGGCACTCGGCCTGGGCCTGCATCTTTTTGGTATGATTAGGACATGTGTTAGGGTAATTTTATATTATTATAAAATTATTTTTTACCCTTATTTTCATGATTTACCCTTTAACCATGGTAAATAAAAATATTTACTCAATTTACTATTGATAATATCCAAAAATAAATTGTTCCTATTTTAAAAATTTGGACATTATGATTCAAAATATCGAATCCATTTTTTTAAATTCAAAATACAGAATCTGTATTAATTAATTTGAAATTATTTCATGTTGTTAAAACCAGAAAGCAGGTTATTAAGAAGTATAAACTATCAAATGCATGATGTGTGTTTAAGTCCAATTTAAATGTAAAATTACTTAAAATGACAATAATTGAATTAAATTATAAAAAAATTATCTAATTTCACTTCAAAATCAATAAAAAACATTATAACTATACAAATAAATTAGATTAAAAGGTAGTTTTGAATTAAAACGCAATATTTGTTCTTATTTATAAAAATATGGATTTCATTAGAAAAATACCAAAACATCAACTAAATTATGTTTTGATGTCCCACTTCTAAATAAAAGTTTTATTTTATAATATATAACATAAAAAGGTGTCCAAAATAAAATTAAAAAGGGTTCACCAACAAATGGTGGTAAAACTACAGTTTTAGAGAAATACTTCTTTCTTATGAAAAATTGAAGTTTTTCTTATATCATATCTAGAAAACATATAAGTTGAATTTAAAACATTAAATTGAATATATATCACATATATTCTTAATTAAATAAAAATTCATAAATATATACGATTTTATAAACACAATTATTCTCTTTTTAAATACGTTTTCATGAAAACACATCCTTCATATTAAATTTTTTTTCATTTACATTGATAATACATTTTTAACCAAATAATCATTATTTAGACATTTTTAAACATTATTTTTATAATTTAGTTGATACTATTCATTTCCCTCAATTACCAAAGTAGGGAATTAAATACCATTTAAAATAATAATAATATTGTGGTATTCTTTTTCAGTATAACTCAGTGTTGAGTGCAACGTTCAATTTCAGAGAAAATCATTGTTGTGTGTCAGGTTAAGTATCGTACGTAGAGACCCATTTAAACTAAAATTAATATTAAATTCAAAAATATTAATAGAAATGAAAAATTATTATTCTATAAATACCCGGGATGTTACATAGAAGAGTATGATTGTTAATGATGGTGGAATCAGGGGGTGTATGAAAGACATTTTGTTTTGAAACTTGGGTTTCAGTGAAGGGGACGATGTCTCGTCCAAAGAACGCACTGCATGCACCCAAGGATTTTCAAATTTTGTCGCTTGCTATTCCTTCTTCCTCCCGTCTGCTGGCGCCGCTCCCGGCTCCCATTTCGTTTGATACTGGATCTGAAGCGTTGTGCGGTAGGGTCTCTCCATGTTGGGGTTCTCATTCTCCTCCTCCAGGAATGGATCGGCCGGGGGTGTCTTTTAATGAAGCCATGTGCGGCAGTTCTCGCAGCAGCCCAGTTCTTTGCTTTCTGCCGGTTGCGCCGTTCTCGCACTCGGTGGTGAGGTAGGGCGTTGTCGTTTCCATGTATTCCCATGTGTCGGAGTTCAATGAGGTGGTGGCCGGACCGAGGTGGACCACAATGGCATGGTTTGGTTCGTCGAAACCCCCGCTTCTGGTGTTCAAGAGGCTTGTGGATTCATTGGGGTTGCAGGGAGTGGCTCGAGTGTTGTCTGTCCATATGTTATCCTACTGCCTAGTATTCTCTTCGGAGTCAGACTTCATCAAAGCGTGGTGTCATGGCCCTCGGTCTCTAGGCCGTTGGTGTTTCAGTCTGTCCAGGTGGTCGATGGAGGTCCATCATGTTAAGGAAAGTCTGTCAGCCGCTGTGTGGGTAAGCCTTCCCGGTTTGCCTCTCCCCTTTCAGAATGCTTCCTATCTCAAAGATATAGGATATGCTATGGGTGGGTTATTAAGCGTGGATACTGGGTCTCACCGCAGGGAGGAGGCCATGGATCCCTAGATATTTGTTTAATTGTACCTTTCTTTACCAATCTCAGAGAAGATTTCCTTGAATGTTAAAAAATCCTCAGTGTGGACCCAGGTGATTGTTTAACCTGTCTTTCCTAGGTACTACACTTCTTATCTTCTGTATGGGCACTTGGATCAATTGTGTAGGAGGAGTGGCCATGGGTTTAGGCAGCAGAATGTCAGAGGCGCTAGGCCTGGGGTGATGGTTCCTTCTTCGTATGCTGGGGCAGGGGCTGTTCAGTCTGCTCCAAGGCCCTCTATTGTGGCCCGGCCCTCGGATGGGATGGTGGTTCCGCAGTCGATGGTCCTTTGTGAGGCATCTGAACATGTCTCTACTCCTCTACAACATTTTAGGGATATGGCTCTGTTCCAGGTGGGGGTGGTACATTCCTGTTTGAACTCTTTCCTGTTGTTTTGCGAATCCTCTCAGTTTTTGGCTATTATGGAGCTTCTGGGTAATTTCCTACGGTCTCCCTTGAGGGATCTGTTGTCAAGGTTTCGGGCTCAGAATGATATTGGTTGTGATGATAGGTCTGGTGTGAAGCTGGATATCAATGTGGTTGGTGGGCAGGGGAAGTGGCCCCCTGCCGCGGGCCATCCAGTTCCTTGTAAGAGGCAAGACAGTAGTGCCCCTCTGGATGTTTCGGCTTCACCAGAGTCCCAGTCGTCTCCAGTGCAGGGTGGGCAGACAATCGAGGGGATTGTGGCTGTTTCAGGCCCATCTGGCAGCATAGAGGTTGTGACACTTGTGGATAAGGCCCAGTTGGCTTCGAGGGTGGAGGATGGCCTAGTTAATAAGAGGAAAGTGAAGCCTTATGACTGTCCAGGAGGCCTGTCCAAGGATGGTTCATGAGTGAGTACAAGATCAACAATGAAATGAAGGCAGGTTAAAGAGTGTTCTGCTTCCAATGGGCCAAGGACTGAGGTTCCTGGGGTCAATAATGGGAAAAACCTGTTTCAATGATACCCACGTTAATCTAGAATGATCGAGGGCTTGGGGAAAGGTTGAAAACCGATTTCATTGCGTCAGATGTGAAAAATCACCAAACAAAGGTGGCAGCGGTCCTGGAACACAAGCAAAATTCTTTCAAAATCAAGTAGTTCTCACGTAGAGTGATGTTTCATGATTCCTTGCATGCGGATCACATCAACATGTTTATATGGATTTTCTGGCATAAGGATGTCTCGGTTGTGCGGATTCAGGCAGGTGACCAGCACTTAACGACAAGAGTGTCTGGGGTGGGGGTTACCATTTTCATGTCTTTCATTTTTTGTAGTTGTGATGCATAAAGGAGAGAGGTTCTATGGAGTGAGCTGAATTATTTTGACCCAGGGGTTCAGCCTTGGGTGTTAGGGAGTGAATTCAATATCATTACGGACCCTGAGGAGAGGAAAGGGAGAGGTGAATTTCAGCGCCATGCCAGTAGATCTTTTGTCCAATTTTTGGCAGGCAAGGGGCTGTCAGATTTGGGGTACTCTGGTGACCCTTTTACTTGTTGAAACCACAGGCAGGGAGGTAATCGATACTGGAGCAGGCTTGACCGTTGTGTGGCCAATGTGCAGGCTATCTCGATGTTCCCCAATTCAAAGGTATTACATTTGACTTGCAACATTTCTGATCACTCTCCACTAATGCTGACTATGGATAGGAGGACCTAGACACAAGAGAGTTTCAGGTACATGATTCATTGGTAGAGTTTTCTAGGCTATCAGCAAATGGAGGAGTTATGCTGGGGGGTCCAATTCAGGGTAACTCTTGGATGGATCTTCATATGAAATTGCACCGCCTCAAGAATTCCCTTAGTATGTGGGCTGAGAGAATCCCTTACTTGGATCAAGAGATGGAGTCTCTTAATAGATACATTGATCGCCTTGAGACTAGTCTGGAGGAGGTCTGGGATGAGAAAGCCTTTAGGGAGCTATCTGAGAAGAAAAGTGCTTTAGCGGTCATGATCCTCTCCCAGGAGCGTAGGGCGAGGGATAGCTCGGGAATAAAATGGATCAATGAGGGTGATACAAATAATGCTTTCTTTCATGATTTCATTAGGGAGAGGCAGTGCTTGGTAGCCCCGAACCTGGAGCTTGATGACGCTACATTCACGGATGATCAGAAAGTGATCGGGGGGATATCGATTTTTTTCTTTAAGGATACTCTTCCTGGCCCGAATTCCAACATGAGCCAAGGCTACCCGTGGGGGGGTGAGGAGTTCTGGGAGGGAATTATGCCCCATGTTTCGAACAGCGACAATGAAATGATGGAGCTCATCCTAGAGGAGGATAAGATTTATGCATCTCTGGTGAACCTCAATCATGAAAGTGCGTCATGGCACAATGGTTTCCTCAGATCCTTTTATAGAGGATCATGGGAGTCGGTGAAGGGGGATGTTTGCTTTTCCACTCAAGATTTTTTCAGAGGTGGGAGTTTTCCTATGATCGAGGCTACCACAACTCTAGTGCTCTTACCAAAGGTTAAGGATCCATCTTCCCTTTTCCACTACCAGTCGGTGGGCATGTGTATCTTCCCTTACAAAATTATGGAAAGAATCATCAACAGGTGGTTGTCAGGCATTCTCCCACGGTGGATATCTCTAGAGCAGCATGGGTTTGTGAAGGATCGCTCGATCCATGGATTTGTTGCTTTGGATCAGGAGATTTTGAAAGACATTAACACAAAATCTCGTGGGAACAACATGGAGATCAAGCTAGATATGAATAAGGCGTATGAGAGTGTTGAATGGGGCTTTATCAACAGAGTCCTGAACAAGCTGGGTTTTACCAACTGGGCCACTAAAATCATTTTCAGGTGCTTCATCTATAATAGGCCAGCCGTTAATTTCATGGGGATAAATCATGGGTTCTTCAAGTCAGTGCATGGGCTTCGTCAGGGTGACCCTCTTTCACCGAGCATTTTTATCCACATACAGGACACGTTGAGCAGAATGATCAATAAAGGGTTGTCTAATAGGGATATTCATCATTTTAGGAGGAAGTTGGGATCACCATATACATCGCACTTGATGTTTTCTGATGACACCATTATTTTCAGAAAAGGGGGGAGGAAATTGGTTTATGGTATAATCAAGATTCTGGAGAAGTATTGTCACTAGAGGGGGAAAATCATCAACAGGGAGAAGAGTGAATTCTACATGTCCAAGGATTGTTCCGGGAGTAGGGCAACGGCTTTGGGGTCATGGTTGGGTATGAGGCAGGTGTCGTTTCCCTTTGAGTATCTTGGGACTCTAGTGTCGGCTGGTTGGATGAGGATAAGGGACATTGAACAGGTGTTGAGTCAGATCTCGGGGTGTGTCCTGAACTGGAAAAACTAGTTTCTATATTTTGGAAGTCGCATATCACTTGTGAATAGTGTTCTCTAAGCCATTCTTGTCCATGAACATTCAGCGACTAATGTCCCAAAGGGATTTGTCAGATCTATTGATAAGATGGTCGCTCAGTTTATCTGGGATGCAGCTTCGGAGGTGAAGAGGCATTTGGTCTCCTGGAGGAAGATGGCCCGGCCTACTCGGGAGGGCGGGATCAATGTGAAGAGCCTTGATGTCACGATCCACTGTATGCATGCGAAGTTGGCATGGGAGGTCATTGAAGAATGGTCTTTGTGGGGGTTCCTCATGTCGGACAGATTCAGGGGCAGTGCTGGCCTTTCTTCGGTGAGTGGATCACCTTTGTGTTCGGCGGTTAACACCATTTTTCTAGACATGGTTCAGCTCTCTCGGTGGATCGTTGGGGATGGAAACATTCTGTTTTTGCATCAAAACTGGTCGGGTAGAATCCTTTCCTATACCGGATGTCTAGCGCCCATGATCAATTTCAAGGAGGCGATGCAGTACCCTTTTTTCTTCAGAGGCATTCTGGATGCTGATCAGCATGAGATATTTGACTCTATCCGCACCAGCGTGGAGCGTGACCGTTGTGTATTCACACCTGATCCTACGGGGAAATTCCCGTTGAAATATTTTCATCGTAGTAGCATCCCCCATGCAAAACCTTCAGGATGGAGTGGCTGGTTATGGTATAATTCCCTTCTGACTAAGTTCAATTTCCTCACCTAGAGGATACAGAATCACGCACTCTCGTCTGATGATAACATCAAGCCATTGGGGATTAGTGTGGCCTCTCGGTGCATTTGTTGTGTAGGCTCCTGTGAGGAGATGATGTATCACATCTTTGTAGCAGGAGATTGGGCTCGTCTGGTGTGGGGATTCATAGGTGGTTTCTTTGGATTGTCCCTCCAGGTGGAGACAGTCGAGGACTTTCTTTCCGGCTAGTTCGAGGGAGTGGACGCGACCGGAAAAGAGAAGGGGGCGTGGGCCATCACCCTGAGTGTAGGATGCTAGGCGTTGTGGCAGGCCAGGAATAGGGAGAGGTTTGAGGAGGCGGCTCCCACGGGAAGGGCGATCGTCGCCTGGGTCTGCATCATTTTGGTGGATTGGTTTCACATTGCAGGTGACTGGAAGGACGTGCCGGAACTGCGGGAGATGTACGGGGCTCAAGGGCTCGTCCAGTTGTTGTGGGTCGGAAGGTAGGGGAAATGGGTGTGGTGGCCGCCGCCGAAGGAGGGTATGAAGCTGAATGTTGATGGGTCATGCCGGCAGGGGATAATGCGAGGGGGAGGGGCTATCTAGGACGAGGCAGGGAGTGTGGTGATGGATTTTTGTTCCAATTTTGGGAATGGCTGCTCCCTACAGGAAAAGGTGAGAGCAGTGCTGGAAAGACTCTCCATGTGTATCCAGAGAGGAATCATTCTATCGCAGGTGGAGACGGACTCCCGGTTCATTCACGATGCGCTCTGATGCAAAGGACCCTTCCCCTAGCCTATTATTTACACAATTAGGGAATGCAAAGCCTTAATGTCCAGGAACACAAAAGTTACTCATACATGGAGAGAGGTAAACAAAGTGGCGGATCATTTGGAATCTCTGGTGAGTGATGTCATCTCGGTCACCTATTTTTCCAGTGGTTCTCAATTGAAACCTGAGGGGGTGATCCTGATTCGGGGTGATTCCCTTAGTTTGCATTATTTTCGGCCTCCTTAGAGCTCCCTTCTCTATAAAATCATTTTTGAAAAAAAATTAAATGATGATGATGAGTGGTGATATGAGGGACAAGAAACTATCATTTTTCAGTAGTTGGCTATATAGATAAAATCTATAGCAAAGCACTCTACCATAATTGACATAACGAATCAGATCTTCAATGTAGATGGAGGTAGATGATGTGCTCCAGATTATGCTTCTGTAATAATATTGGATTTCATGAAAAACATTTCTAAATTTAATGAAGTTAATATGAAAACACATCATGGAACCTTGTTTTTTTATAATAAGGTTTTCATTAATATAATAATATCACACCCTGTAAGGCCCACCTAAAATGCAGTGTGCCCCAGATATCCATCTAAATTTTTACAGGTAGTAATTTCCATGGAACCCATGTCTACCCACACTCCAGGTATATTAAGACCACATATCATGTATCCTCATGTGAGTACAACATGGGTATTGTGGAACATGCCAATTTCCAATTCCTGGTACTACTCACAAAGTCTCTCATTTATCACACCATGTATATGGATAATTTTTTACCATATAGGATGGAAGTACAAGGATAGTTCCTTCACCTATGGTGAAATATATTTTATCACTAAAGGAATACTATTTTCATTTCTTAGAACCATAATCTGAGTTAATATGCTTTGTCAATATTGGATTAGGACCAACAAGTAATTTTTTCTGAGTGTAATCGTCACACAAGACATGATTATGGACATTATTTGGATATTAGTGATTTGGCGTGTGAAGTTGTGGATGGGTTTCTGCCTTAAAAAGGGAATGGATAATTATGGGATTTAGGTTTGATCTCTAGAATTATACTAGAATCTGTATCCAGCTAACAATTTTGGTTATGTCAAGGAATAAGTCCCCTAATTTCTTGGTACAGATAGATTTGGTATCCCCTTAAACACACCTATAGTTTGGGTCTTCTATGTTAATATTCAGTATCCCCCTATTTAATCAAATAAGAAGGGTGTGGTCTATCCACTATGATTAGAATCCCATCGGTTGTGACTTTTCATCGGTGAGTGGTGGGTCCCACAATATTCATATGGGGAGTTTACATTGGGTTATTGAATTTGGAAAACACTAATTTATGGAGATCTATGATAAAATTATCATCTTTAGCTGGTTGTTAATGTTATGATCCTTATCTACATCTCAGATCTTTTCAATGAATATATTTTGGTTTTTTGTTTCAATTCCCTAAAAATTAAGGTTTATAGAGGATTCCAATTTTAAAGCATTGCTTATTTAATGATTATGGGGAATCCTAATGGTTTTTTTACATAATAAAATTTGTATTTTATTTTACCAATTGTGTTGTGTATTTTATATATTAAAAAAAATTAAACTGTTGTCTTGGTGGACCTGGTGAAAAAGGTGCGTAGTATTTCGTAGTTGAAGTGTAGTTGGAATGAGGTCTACCACTGTTGGTAACATGAATGGAAAGTATTTCAACTAATTGTTAGATATGACCTATTTTCTGGTTTATGGGAAAGTATTTTATCCTATATAATTTGTTTATGTGATGAAATAATTTTTTTGTGGGTTATTAAAGATTTTAAATTCATTTATTACTCAAATTGTTATTATTATCAATTACTCTAGTGTGTACAGAGAAATCTCTGTGTATATAAATATTCTTTTTGAGAAGTAATCTCATGTGTGTGATATGCCTACTCAAATCTAGTCACCATACATTATAAAATTAGAGGAAGGTTTGAAGTCTTACCCTTGACTCACTGCAAGACCAAGAAAGGGATTAGTGGGTTGAGTCATATCAGGGTGATGTCAGAGTACTATCCAAGAGGGTTATGTTTGTGAAGGAGTATGGTGATAGATTAATTAACTAGATTAATTTAGGAATTTTTAAAAATGATGTCAGGTTGTAGTGAATTCATCTGTTAGGCCAGGGATCCCAGTGACAGTGTGAAGGTCAATGTATCTATACACCAAAAATCATATAACCTGATTTTCAATGTGATTCGTGGGGGATCTAGTTGAAGATAAAACAATGCTATATTAATAATTTATGAATTGTTTTTTCATTTTCATGTTATCTATTATTCATCTCCCAGATATTAATTATTGATCATGGTTCATTTTTTTTATAATTTTATGTTGTTTCCATGATGACAACCAACTAGGTCCCTCGGACATTGTTAGGATGAAAAAAATGTTGAGTTTTGATGGTTTTGTTTTAGGCATAGTGCGTGAAGTGTTCATTCTAGAAAAATTGAAAGAAGACCTCCCTCTGGTAGTTAAGGTGTATTCTCTATTGTAGGTTGAGTAGTATAAATTTACATTGGTGTAGGAAAATTATGTATGCATGTCGAACATGCTTCATGAGTTTTAGATATAGAGGATGAATTTTGTTTTGTGTGAGTTCGACCCTCGTCTATCTTCGGATTAACTAGAATTGATGGATTGAGTATTTTGACTGATACAGATCACATCTTAACATATAGTAGTTCTTGTGATGGAACTCGTTTATAGAGAAATAAGAATCCATTAATTTCTATACACCTGGAATAATGATGAAATGAAACTCCCCTAAATAATGTTTGGGTAATATTTTTGGTGAATATTACCTAAATACATTATGTTCAATACACATTTCCGTGAACTTGGAGTTGCATCAGGGTTAACTGATAGTTGTGGATTATACAAATTTGTTTTGTAAACCACATAATACTACAAAGAAATGATTCATGATTGGATCTTCTACGATTGGAATTTTGAATGAGGGATTCTTTGAGTGACTTAGTGTAGTGTGAATCCATTATGTATAAAAACCTAAGCTACTGTGATAGAGAAATCCATGTACATGGTAAAAACATTAGTCATTGATGCATAGGTGTAGGGGGATTTAGTAGAAATCATGGTGTACAATCATCTTCCATAGCTGGTAAAATTTTTTTATTGTTCTCTTGGCATAGGATGCCATAACATAAGTGGGATCATAGTTAAGGATCTACAATTTTGGGGTCCCATCAAGGATCCAAACCTCTTTGGGTTGGATGAAGTTATTATTGTGAGGTTTAGTGCCACCTAACATATGATTTTCTCACTCATCAAGAGATATAATGTGGAGAGATAATGGATTGTCTGCTGAGATGGATACATAAAAGAAATCAGATTCCTCCCAGAGGATTCATGTTTTCCCTCAATTAGGTAGTTATAATGATGGTTTGGAGGAATCTTGAGAGATTTGTGGGGTCGGTTAATGATATGACCCAATTAGAACACCAATACCTACATGAATCCCACAACAGGTGCATAGTGCAGGTGGGAAGAGGTTTTTCTATGCCCATTAAGTACAAAATATATTCAAATCATATAATAAATAACAAAAGAAATACCCAAAATAAGCATCACCTGGTATGTGGTCTCCTATGAGTTTGTGGGATTACTTGAATGGCATGTGTTTTGTTATCTCATGAAGGAACACCGCAATTAAACTATACCTCTAATCCCTAATTTATGAACCAAATATTAGATCCCTACCAAAAACATGAGGTGGTGATAGTTTCACAACTCTAATGATGTCATTCACGGTCACATACTAGAGATAAGACCCATAATAAATGGTGTATTGATTAGGGCATCCTTGGATATACCATTACCATGATGCTAGTTCACACCTCAAGGGTGACATAAATAACACAAGGCTTTCCTAGAACATAGGTTGGGGGATTTTTAACACGATCTATAAATTCTTTATGATTATCCCACCTTGAGCAACCATTACAAGACTCCTTATTGGCCCAATTTGGGATTACTAGTATGTGACACTACAATGATTCCCCACATGACCACTGGATTATTTTAGGTGTGGCTACTAACATTGGTGTAAATACTGAAAGAAATTTATTCTAAATACCTTGGTTGTTTTTAGGTGATACACATGAAAAAACTGATAAAAATAGACAATTAGATAAAAAACAAGTGACAATAGGCTCATTCGATCCTCGAAGAGATACTAAGAGGTAACCTATCTGAACGAACAATTTTGATAAATATTAAACCACATTAGGGATAATATGGGATTATTTGTTCATGGGGATCACCATGCATTCTTAACCATGATAAAACCCTTCTACCATGGGTCCACTACTCCCTTAATCGTGTGTATAAACTAGTACACTACCCTTCTTTTTTCATCTACCTATCATGAGAAATCATTGAAGATGTTTCTATACGAACCATAATATGTTTTGATACCCCTTTCACATGGGAAAATGAATTACATATAGGATATACCCTTTGATGTTTGGAAACCCCTCTTATTCAATGACCATGTGTTCGTAGTGATTAAACAACAAAAAATAGCTTCACATGAAATTGTTTAAATGGGATGGTAGTCTATCATCACATCACAACCATCATCAAAGCCTAATATTTGGAATACAAATTAAAAAAATAGTTTGGGATTATTTCCTGAAGGTTAAAAACATGAAAAGGCAAAATTTAAATCTTCCACTAAAAACATCGGGCATACATGGATTGGTTACTAGGAAAATAAAAATGTCCCACTTCTATATTACATTACCTTTTTAAAAATAATATCAATATATTTCATATCAGGTAGGTAGAAGCTTAATGGAATCATAATCCTGAATTAGCATGGTAATAGTCGTCTCAATTATGATATCATTTGGACATTAACTTCTAGATACATATTCTCATATTGGATCCTAATTCTAATTAATAATTTATGTGAATATGGTATAATTTTCAATGGTGTAAACCCCATTAAAATTTATATTAATGATATCATCATCGATCAAGGTACAACTATATGTGGGCATTATAAACTCACACATATGACACAATCATTCTCTCATAGTTCATGATAAACATTCCAGGCCTCCTCCTAGGGGTAATCCCAAATCATTTCCTCATCATGAGAAACCATCCATTCTCATTCAATGATCTATTAAATTATGATGGCATCCCCATGTGCACACCCAAATGAATCCTCTCTTATCATTTAATGAAATATATATCCTAATAACATGATGTGAAATGGGTTAATATTGCCTTGTTGCATGACCTTAAACATTACCCATTTAACTCTATATTATTTTATTCCTATTAATCAGGATTCGTAGAATGGCTCCCCAATGTTCAAACTAAAAAATGAAACAACAAAAATAAATCCTTATTGGGCTATAATACCCATGATCTGAGAAATTCCTTCATTAAGTCTATATCCATTACAAACAATTGATAATAATTTATACACCTAATGAAACCACACCCAACATACTACAAATATTTCCACTAGAACACACTTCACGTGGAACCTGATATAAAATCCATAATTTAGTTTTTCCATATTTCTAAGGAAGTCATGCATCCACATGGAGGTCTCTATTTCTTTTATGTATTTCCATGTCTTTCTATTGGGGACATGTTCTTTTTGAAACCATATCGTTTACTATGGAAATATTCCAAATAAATTTACTTACTTTCTTCTTTATTGAGATTTATTCCCTATATGATTGTATTCCCATTCACCATGGAACATTCTTTAATGAAATATCCTCTTTATGGAACTTTTTAAATGAGGCCTCATCCAAATTTTTAGTTCATATCCTTAGGAACCGACTATATTATCATACAATTCCCTGTACAATGATTATAAAATCCTATATAGAATGTTTTATATTCCATTTAAATCAAAACAAAGGGTTATTCATTAATAGGTCCTAAACTAGTCATTACATGGTATCATTTAATTATAAGAACACTCTGCATAATTTTGAACCATTTGGAATTGGTTCTTTTCAAATGAAAATAAAAATTATGACATGTCTTATAATTTGGAACCAATCTACATGGAATTTAATTACATTTAAAATGATATATTTTCTTCCCTTACTAGGGTCTCAATCCTTACACAATGAGAATCTAGTGCCTCTCGGGATTGAGATAAACTCTGGAGCAATGAGAAATGTTTCTTTGAACCAAACTAACAACACTAATTAATAATGGAAATATATAGAGGGTCAGATACAAGATGGTACCATAGATGAATAACCATTGACACATATAGATTTTGTATATTGATATGGAACCTAATGTTTATACAGGTATTCACATAATTATGTTTTTTAGATCCATCACTGGCATGGGAGAAACTAGTCCTACACTATGATTTTGGAAGGATTTTTAAAACACATATGAAATCTATTAGATTTTACAACTTTAGGAAAAAATTATCCCATAAAATTTATAGACGATCCTAACCTCAAATCCTCCCAGCCAACACAAAATCTAATGCATCACTTGAAAATCCAAATGTCCTCCTAACTTTGAAATTTAGGTCTGAATCAATTAAAAATATTGATATGGTGTCTAATTAGTGTTATAATTTGAAAAAAATTGTGAACGTAATTTGAATCCTTCAACTGTGAAAGTAGTCGATAAAATGTTATATTACATGTGATACTGAAGTAAGGGGTTTTCTTGAATGTGTTTGTTGATCCATGTAAGAATTTATATCCATGAAAAATCTTTAATCTAATTTTTATGGAATTATATAGGTGATAGATATATATTATAAATCATTCTAAAGCTATGTACACCATAACTAAAAGGACATCATTGCCTGTGCATTTTATTTTGTCAATAGGTTATGAAATAATTTGTTAATGTGTACTGCCTCAATGGTTATATCCCATGATTTTAGATACTATGTGAGTGCCTCGATTAGTGTATCCTTGGAGACCTACACATTTACAATGGATGAAAGTGATAGAGAATTGGGTGGCACCCAATACCATCTCTAACTACATTGGATACCTGACACTAGAGAGATACAATTTTTACCTCCCTTATCATAAGGGGAGAGAGGATGAGGTTTCATGTAATCTTGCTATCTTTTAGGAATCATACAAGAAGTCTCCAAATATAAACCACTACCTTTACTAATTACACACATCCTCAAAACCTCATTAATATACCAAGGAGGTTTCCAAGAACACACCATATCTAGTTACATAGGCTCAGGATTCTATAAGTAGTTCTACCTAAGGGTAGCCAACCCACTAGAACCAGGAAAAAGAACTTATCTCCATTCCCTTTCAAGAAGATTAGAAACTAACATTCATTAGGTTATAATAGTAGGCTTATCATTTTGGCCTCAAATATAAAGAACATCATAAAATATTGATGACAAATGAAGGAACAAGGATGACTCATATTACAAATCACACCAATGAATAAGAACATATATTCATTCCCTTTATATAGGCTTATTGGTATATACTAGAGATTATTGTGGGGAAGACTCATATCCCTTGATATTTCCTATAATGGTTTTATCATATCCTGATCGTAGTAATATTATATCACTATTGGCATATCTCGGTGGAAAATTGGTGAATGGTCCATATTAATTCACACACAAGTAGAGAAACTCATCAGCATACAATGGGAGATACCCTAGTGTAATCTCATATTCTCATTCCCATTTGGGAGGATTGTTGTTATATTCTATTGATGAATAAAGAATAATATTGGTCTTATATATCTATTCCAACTAAATTCTACAAAAATAATTTAGTATCCACTTCATGAAAGAATCATATCCTTTCCTATATCTCTTGATATAATCAGTATATTTTGAAAATTTCTCTAGAGTAGATTTATATCTTTGATCTAACCAGATGATATCACTAGTATACTATGGAAATAATTCAATATCAGTCCATTTTTCCTAAAAAATGCTTCATCGACATGAGAGATGGAAAATAATCCTCAGTGATGAATGTTCAATTTGAAATGTGGTTCTTATAGTGTAGAAACTCTATTGAGAATTACCTCATATCAATAGTCACTATGGATTGAGGCTGGTAAAACGAAGCACAATATCTTTATCTAGGGACATATCTTCAAATCCAAAGAATATTCCAAATAAATATTTATATTATAATACACCATTGAATTATCTATCTTTCATTAAAAAAGATATAAGGATAAATCTCACTGCCCTAATTATTGGAAACTCTCCTTCATATGAGGAAAAAACATTGGTATTATGGTGAGTATATAAATAAAATCAGGATAAATAGTTATCTCTATTTCTAAATAAACATTAGTTCTATTTAATCAACATATAATCCGAATAAGGGAATGTAATGTGAGGATATTTAGTAGTCATGCCTGGGATTAGTGATTACTTTCCTCAAATTAATCATGGGTTCACCATCCAAAAAACATATTAGATGTTAGGTTGAAGTATGAAAATTTGATTTTACTCTACTCTACAGTCAACATAATCCCCCATGAAAGGCATCATGAAATTTGATTTCCTTGGGTCATTTTAGTTACATACGATCAATATATTCTATTTTTATGAGTAGAAAGGGTTTACCTTCTCCATATAGAAAAAATGATGTAATCAATGCGAGAGACAATTTTATAGGTTATTATGGAAGTCTATAAAAAATATGATGGTATTTTCATCTGAGGGTGATAATACCTTTGTATTTAGAGAATCTTTTTATGGTTAAAAATTCATACTCAGGACATGTATTTCATTAAACTCATTTTATAAGAAAACCATATAAATTCAAAATTATAGTTATGATAATTTTTGAAGATTAAATATGAGATCCACCCTATTCCACAGTGGTAGGGTTAATTTAAAAATTTCTACCACCACTTCCACCCTCAAAATCATAAAAACTAAAATGTTTCTAGGATTTGATGGTGACTAATTAAGGTCATGAAACACCCTAAAAAATTTATAAAATATTTCACTTTAAATAAGTCTATTTCATTAATAGCTTAGGTTGTATTGAATACCATGTTTAGACTGACATTTATATACTATTGAAAATTTACTACATAAAATGAAATCTATTTCCTAGATATTTGATTAGAAGGTATAGATAGGTATAAAAATTAAAAAAATTGTTCTTATATATGTATAACATTAATTAATTATTTATCATTAGATTATAAAAATAAAACAATCATTTTAAATAAAAAGTGATATTTTCCATAAACATAAATTTAATTTGTGCAATGGATTTTTATATTATTAAATTATATTAATCCATATTGGTGAATTATTTTAAAAAATTAATATATTATTTACTAGGTAAATTTTCTAAAAATTCAAATAAAATTTCTATGTATTTGAAAAACGAAAATTCATTTTGTTTCTAAAAAATGTATCTTTCTAAAAAGCATTTTTTTTCAATTTTTCAAAATTTCATTAAAATAAGTTTATTCTATTTCTAGTTATTTATTTAGATAAAACAATTTGTTTTGAATCATCAAGTTCTAATTTTGTAATTATGCCCCTTTTATTTTTTGCCAATATGAATAGTAACTATGGTGAAAATTATCTCCTATAAAAATTGTAAATCGTGTTAATCTAGATTAAACAAATGTGATAAGGCCATAAATTTTTCATCCTAATTATTATTTAGTGAATTTAATTTTACCATTATTAAATTTTTATTTAATTTTAGTATTTTAATTGACACATTTCTACAAAAATGACATATATATTGTTTATGTCAAGGAATGTTACAACATCTCACACTCTTAGTATTAAATATCATGTATGTGTACCGAGAGAGAGGAAAACATGTTATAAATGAATCATATATGTTAATTTTTGAAGACTAAAATTGTATTAAACATTTTCAATTATTTATAATAATTATTTTTTATATAATTACATTAACTACTTACATGATTCCAGAAGAGTATTTATTCATTTAATGGAAAAATTAAATAAGTGATATTGAAAATACATAATGTGATATAATTTATAAGTTATAATGTTCCTAAAATTTTATTGGTTAGAATAAATTATTAGTGTTGTTTGAAAATATTATATTTTAATTAAATCTCTGTATCTATTTCTTTTAAGTCAAATTAAATGAAGTGTCAAAAAATGGCAAGAATGATTATTTATCAAAATTATAGTTCATTAAATTATTTAAAACCTATAAAAATATGAAAATAATAAAATAATAATATTATTGGGGATAAAATTACATAACCAGGACATTTATGGGACAATTTTCACCTTGTTTTAAATATTATAACCCTTTAATATTGAAAAAGTTGTTTTAATTGTTAAAATTAAAATTTATTAACTAAGGTTTAATCAAAATGATGAAGTTTATAATGAATTTTTTTTATAAATTCTAGTATTTAATATAATTAAGACCCTATCCTAACTTATCTTCGAATCCATTTCCATTAGTAGGAATTTATAATGAGAATAATTATATTATAATTTATAATTTTGAGAAATTCTAAAGGTACCATGCTCCTCAATTGCAAAAGGGCACATATTCTTTAAATTATTTAAAAATAATTGATTCTTCTAGCCTAGAAACATTGTACCAATGTGTCTTATAAGATTATAAAGACACATCCTAGAGTATTTGGTCTCCCCAAAATGAAAACCCTAAAACCCTTTAGAGGATATCGAAAGGAATCATTTCAAAGAAGAGGTAATCACATTAGCCGATCACTTTTTCCCTACTCTTCCCTAACTCCTATAAATCCATAATATTTTCCATAAATTTATAAATTCAGTATGTCCAATATGATAAAATTTTATTATGATTATGAAAACATCAATATACACCCTATTTTCCATCAAATGATAAGTGAAAGTATCACTTCTGTGAACGTATGACATACCGTATCCACATAGAAATTCAATTGATTTTTCACCACCAGATTTTATGGTTGGGTATTATCATGTGTTTAATTATTATATATCATAATTATGAAATAATTATAATTATTTAATAATAACATCTTGTATACAATCTTATAATCCAATCCTTTGGGAAATGATAATATCAATCTTGTGTATGCATGGACAACCATATCCATGAAGTAATGTTAATCATTTTTCATTTATATTTTACATGTATGGTAATAAAGATTAATTTTATTAATACATATGAAATTATAATTACTCAATAATGGTGAATTAATATTTAAATTTATTTTTCCATCCATCGAAAAATTAAAACAATGTTCATTCGTACGTATGGCCCACCATCTCGATGAATGGTCTAATTCAACTTTCTATCTCTAAATTTAATCGATTAATATAAATATTTATAAATTAATTATATATTATATTTATATCATGATTAATATTAGTGATATGATGGAACCTTGAAAATTGTACAGGGACCAAAATAACTAAACTGAAATTCTAATGATAAACGAAACATTTAACACCTGAAAATAAAATTTAAATAACATTTTTTAATAAAAGGGAGTGTAGTAATGTGGTAAAGTGATTTTTATTATATTATTATAATAAAAATTAATCTATTATACAATAATAGTAAATTTAAAAGTATTATATAGGAGGTTAGAGAGATTTCTTCTATATACACGTGTTTTAAAAATGTTTTAAAAAATGTTTTTAATATTTTCTTATAATTTTTAAATTTATTTTACACATGTTTTCTCTTTAAAACTGGTTTGACTAAAATAATCCTTCCATTTTACAAATATGGTAATTTTCATGTTTTCTAACAGTATCAATGGAATTTATTTTTAACTTATAAAGTATGACAAAATTTTCCTAGTGTAATGAATATTGTTTTATTTGAATATTGTTTTAGTTGTTTAATTGGTTCTTTTTTATAAATACCTTTTACATTGTAATTTTACAATTTATTAAAAAATTGATTTCATAATTGAAAGGTTATTTTTCTCAAGAATGTTTTAATGATATTATAATGGTATTTCTATTAATTAATGCCAAAAAATGTAAATTTACTTATTCTTTTTGGGGGATATGATCCAATGATACCATCCATAATTCTTTTTATGGATAGTTGAATTTCATATGGACAAAAATTTTATAAAACACATTCATTTTCTGTAGTTTATGTTATGATGAAATAATGAAATGAATAGGAAATCCATTTATTTTCATGGGTTTGGGTGTGATGATTGATTTATGATCCTTTGGAAGACATATGTATGATTTTAATTATGTGCTAAGTGGGACATGTATCTCCCCACAATGGATTTGGAAAAGATTAATATCTAATGATATAAAGAGTACTGTAATAGGGAGTAAACCTAGTTTAGTCTGGGACTCTATTAACTATAATAGTATTTAATGTGACGCTTGACTACTATGATGGCTTGGAAAGTGAACACAATAAACTACGAAAGTATTGGTAATGATCCTTGTCTACTAATGAAATGATATTATCTATTTATGTGTATGGAATAATTCCATGTATTATGTAGATATTATTCTCTGATGTATCATGACCATTGATTCCATTATTAATCATGTCTTATAAACTGTAAATAATTATTCCATGATATTCAGGGTCTATTTTTCAAATGTTAAGTTCTTAATCTCAGACCCTTTTGTCAAGTTATTTTAATGTCATCATTGATATATATATTTTTTACCCTTACTAAAAATCCAATCTCTCCCTTTTGTTATGGTTCCTTTCCATAGGTTATGAATAATGGTATTATGAATGATATATTGAATAAGGGTAATAGTTATGAATAAATAAGTGTTATACGATGTAGATATTTTATGAACTATTTTTATCTGTCCAAGATTAAAAAATATACATGATCTAAAGGATTTTGGTGGGGATCAAAATTTTATGTATTTAATATACATCTATTAAGATGAAATATAAATGTGTGAAAATATGGGTATCCATAGTAATTATTATAATAAGGATTTGTTAAACTTTAGAAACATGGATGATAAAGCTTTAGTATGAACCCTATGGATAGGTCTATGAATTATATAAAATACTAATGTTTAGGTAATGACCTAGGTTAATCCTAAATTGTCATTTAATAAGGTGTTAAGATCGAGACATCATATTAATGATTTTTCATGATTATGTGGTTTCCCACCCTGATTATTGTTTCTCTACTATTATTTTTGGTTTTATTTAATATATATAACCAAAATGAATCATGTTAATGATAAATGTGATGGATAATGAAATTATTGTTCTCATGTGGAACCTAATATTATGTTATCTATAATGAAAAATCGTGTTTTCATCATCACAAAAATTTCTCAAGGTATTAATCATGATGAGATTCCAAACAATAAAATGTGGGAATAACAGTCTATTTATTCCATCAAGAGGAAACTCCAACCTTCATTTAGTAGGTTCACTAATCCAATGGTCACTAACCAATGGATTAACACCATTGAAATTTTATTTTACATACTTCGGTGTTTAGAACATGAGACTATTATTTTCTTCATTATTGTTTAGGACATGTAATAGATAAGTGGTGGACACTTCTCAAAAACAAATGAAAAATAATAATAAATTTTATCAATATAGTGGGATTATTTTAAATTATTTTATTCCAATAAGTAATTTACATGTATTCATTTTATGAAAATAGATATATAACTCCCGGATTAAAATAATATGGAAGATGAATTCAATGGTAATTATGATGAATATTTTACAAGAATCATGACGTATAACTTTGATATTATAATCTTACCTAAAAGTAAGGTTTATCAATTTTTCAATGGATTAAAATAATGTCTCCTAAGGGTGGTATTCGTAAGGAGATTCAATATCTATAAAGAAAGTTTTTGATTTACTCTCAATGTGGAGATGGATGTAGGAATCACCCAAAAATCTCATGGTTCTAATAGGAAAATACGAATCTAATTCAATGAAAATTACAAAAATTATAGAGAGAAAAATACGAGCCATACTTTATGCTAGATGTGTATAAGGAAAAATAGGGGAAATTATTTTAAGAGAACTTTTAAATGTTTCCAGACTATAATGGATGTTAATAGGGAAATTGAATGTCAGAGCACTAGGAAGAAGTTATCTATTAGTGTGAATAGATAGAAAGTTCTTCATAATTGACCCCACAAGATATAATGTTTTAAATTCAAGGAGTTTGTTTTTTATAAAAACCAGTTCTCATATATGAATGCTAATGGTGATGATCAACATAAAAACCCCTCTTAGAACCATATACAAAGATAAGTCTCACATAATAACTATTTACAATGAGTCATATGATAGTGACATGATTTAATTCTAGATCTACCCACTCTATTATATAAAAATACGTTTTTATGGGTATCACAGTTCCCCCTAAAAATTATATGTTGAGTTCTAAGTGAAAAAATATGATAGTAAAATGATCACATCCCTATTTTATTATTCTTCTTCAGTTAAATAATATTGTAATGTATTTCCCAAAAATAATTCATTATTTATCTAGTTGAATTTTATATTAATTTTGGAATCGATTAGATTTATCTATACAAATCCCAATTCAATTTATAAATAATATATGTTATGTATAGTATTCCAAAACATCCATTGATCACCTCTTAGAGTGATTAAAAAATGAAAATTCTACATCTATTTTATGGGCCTTGATTCCTATTCAATTGGGGAATTTATATAATATTGTTGGAGAGAAACTCAAAACTAAATATATACCAATTGTGTAGGAGTTTATTTATGTATTTGTAGAATAGTTTCATTTTTATCTACCAAATCAGGTAGTTTATTAATAAATTGAAATCATACTAGGTGTTACACATATTTGAAATACTCTATATAGAATGGACCTGATTCAGTTTCAATAGTTTAATGAGAAACTCTAAGAGAGTCTTGACAATGGATTCATTTGGACAAGTGCATCACATTTAGGTATACCAATTACATTTTTTAAGAAGAAATATAGACCAATGTGACTCTGTACTGATTATTCGGAACATAACAAGTTCACTTTCAAGAACAAGTATCCTATACCACATATTGGTGACTTATTTCAATAATTGTACCGAGATAAATACTTTTCCAAGAATGATCTTCATTTTAGAAATAATCAATTGAGGTTCATAAGGAAGGATATACTTAAGATAGAAATTTTAATAATGTATAGAGAATATAAATATATAGTGATCCGTTTTTTACTTACTAATTCCCCTCTATATTCAAAGATTTAATGAATGGATTCTTTTTATAATACCTTTATAAATATTTTGTAATACTTTAGACTATTTTATTATTTATTAAATTATAATTGAATAGAATGAAAATAAATTGAGCATTGTGCTAAAGAGCATATGGAAGTAGAATCATTATTCAAAATTTACCAAGTATGAATTTTCCCTTCATAATGTTTAATTATTGGGTTCTGTAATCTCATGTGAGGGTCTATGTGTAGACCATTAAAATATATATGTATTAAATATTATCCTTAAACAACCGCTATGAATGAGACCTATATTTTATTGTTTTGTAAGATATTATCATCTCTATGTGGATAATTATCTATTGATATCACATCCACTGACACTGTTTACTCATAAGGTAGACATGTTGCATTTAATGTATGAATTTAATGAATTTTTTTGACTAATTAAAACCAATACTTGTTATTACACTTGTGATTACACTGCCATATAGTTAGGAATGATTTTTAATATATAATGATGAATTAAATAAGGGAATGGGATGCATCCTCAGAGTCACTACAATTTAAGGTCCAAAATAAATATTACCAAACACAAAATTTGGATCTAGATTCTATAATTTTGGTAGTAAAAATATAGAGGCATTATCAATATTGAGAAAGGTGTTACATATGTACTAATAAAAAAATATAAGTTTATATTTTCACTCAAAAAGAGTCCAATATGTGACAAAGAAGATGGTTATATCTGAATAAATATTATGAATACATCATATATTACCATCCTAGAAAAGTAAAAATGGTGGAAAATTATATGAGTTTAAAGGATCTTGTTAGTTGGTCTACGATGAGGATCACAAAAGATCCAATATAAATGGGCTTTCCATGTAAGGATCTTAAAATCTTGATGGAAGGGTAAAAATGTTATCTTTTTAAAAAGAATGTACAACCAACTACTCAGGATAATATTATAGAAGAAAATTTAATTCCCAAAAATTCTAAATAATGAACATTATATTTGGTATCTTTTATTACATGAAATACCAATCACATGAGGGTATATACGATATACCATTCTATTTTTTGGATTTTAAAAGAGTCTTTTTATGGTTGGCTGGTAACCAAAACTACATGAATTGGACACAAAACAATCCATCTAAATTCAATATATGATATATCTTATAAATAATGAGTTACTTATTTATCATGCATCTCATGCAACCATACAATGTCTTTTGTTACACGCTATACAATGTTTTTTCGAACAAAAATATATTATTATTAAATATAATAATTTATAACCTAGATGTTAAATAGAAGTTATGAATACTGTTAACTAACTTATGAGAATATATATATATATATATATATATATATATTATATTCAATAAAATATTTTTGACATTCGTCCAATATTTTTTAAAAGAATAAGATAAGAACAAACGTAATATTGTCAATAAAATATGTATTTTTATAATAGTGATATTTCCACCTTTTAAAGGGGATGCTACAATTATTTTTTTAAAAAAATTTATAAATATTATACTTCAAAATGAAATTAATTTTTCAAAAAGGAAAATAAATATTAGTGTAGGTTTTTATTTTTCTAATAAGTTTCATTTTTTATAAAAATTGAAAATACATAATTCTAAATAAAAACAGCTCTTTTGTATAATTAATTTATACAGATAAATTATATTTAAATTTGGTTTAGAGTATATTTAGTCCAAAAATACATATATTAATCCAATTATGGTCTTTTTAATAAATTTAAAAATGAAATTGAATATAATGTTTTTTTAAAAGTTTCTATATTTTTACTTAAAAACTGGTTTTGTCGTCCTGTATGTTGGATTAAATTTTAATTAATTTATGTCACTTTATATATATGAATTGGAAAAAATTGATTAAATATTTTTAATCAGAGTAATTTATCATTTCTAATAAGTAAAAAATAGTTTTTTTACCAAAAATATTAGCGAGTACAGTTAAAATTAATTACACCAATTTAGGTAAAATTAAGCTTAACAAGGGACAAATATTTAAACATAAGGGCCAAAATGACCTATAAAATCTACAAAAATATTTTTTATAGTGACATATATATATATTGAATCACACATTTTATAGAATATGGAACATTATTAGAGTTAGATGAATAAATAGAGACCTTCTAATAGTGTTTACCTTTTTATATTTACAAGAATGTCACTGTTCCACTATAAAAAAGGGACTCAACCATCGCACTTCTTAACACCATTTTACCTATTTGGCTCATCAAAATCTACCCAAATAACATAAAAACATAACTCCCATCATTATATAACCCTCACTTTAGGTAGAAGATAATCCAAAGACGTCTTTTGGTATAAACCAAAATATGTTGCCTGAATAAGAGGTATTGTTCCTCAATGTTCAATTTTGTTTCATTTTATTCTTCACTCATTCAATTATTTTCATATCATGATTACATTATAATATAATTATATAAAATATAATGATTTGTTTTTATGATAATAGTTCAACCTAAAATTTCACACACATCTATCAAATGGGATAGACAATCATCATTTTGTGTACGCCAGTCTACTACCTCACAAACTAATGTTATTAGTTCTCCAATTTTACTCCATTAAAGGTTTGAATAATTATTAATTGAATGTTTTAATATGATATTTATTATTTAATTATTATTCTTGAATATTCTTATAACACGTAACACCATGATTTTCATTTTTTTGGAAAACTATAACATCATTTATGGACATGTGGACTACTGCCTCCTCAAAAAGGTGTGATTCATTGACACTTTATATGGAATATATTAAGAATTTTTTAAATAAAATTATGCATAATATATCAAAAAAAATATAATTTAATTTTAACGTACATTTATATAATATACTATTCATTCTCTTAAATATGATAAAAAATGGAAGTATCTTTCTTTCGTACTTACAACATACTATCTCTAGGAACAATGCATTTCTTTTCTTATCTCCAAGTATTATGTATTAATATAAATACATATATGTGGGATATATATGATACTTAAATCATGATTTAAATTCTATATATGATGAAATATGGATCTAATTAATAGTAACAACAAGTAATAAGTCAAAACATACTTGGAAAACAAGGTAGTTAACACACTGAATAGTGAAAAAGATGAAATATTATTGATAAATAGATACTATGATATTATAATAATGTAATATATGATTTTATAAATATGATTTTTCTTCTGGTATAAATTGGTGAAATGTTTAATACCATTATATATGAGGTTAAAGGACGTTCGGGCAAAATTAAACCGAATATAAGGGATTATTGTCTCGCTTTTTCATTTGTGAGGCATACACTATTTTCCCAAATTATTTATTTATTCAGGAGTATATAATTACCCTATTGTATTTTAAATAATAATTAACTTTATATTAATTGTATTTATAATTTTACATGAAGTTATTTCTTTCATGGGGATTATAATTACTAATTTACCATGTAATAAGAGACTTTATTTAAATTTCCATTATTCAAAAAATAATTTATTGTGGTGCGTATAATTTATTATATATGGTGTAAATAGTAACACTTTGACATGAAATATCATGAATACTTTAATATCCATGTCCTTTTGAGTTCAATTTTAATTAATTCATCAATGGGTATTTGAGAAAAAAATTACCATGTGGTAATGAAATTTTGTAATTGAATTCCTTTCTTCATTGTGTAATATTACATCCTCATTGTTGTTAATATTTTTTTATTATGTATAAAATGCTTTTGAAAATTTATTTATTTATTTACACTTCCTAAAGATGTACTTATAGTTGGTACACATAACAAATTAATTGATCAAATCTTATTTCAAAGATATTATAATTTTAAGTGTTTATTTCCCAATCTCGTTATAATCGAGATTTATTATTCGTGAAATTATGTTAAATGAATTTATATAATTATTTTTAAATAAAAACTTAATTTTATTATATTATATTTATTCATGACATTTTCTGTTAATATTAAAATTTTCTCACTCTTTGGTACAAAAAATTATTTTTGAAAATGTTTTTTAAAAAATGCGACTTGATTTTTCTCTAAAATCAGATAACATTTTTTCTTCAGAAAAACCATATTTTCTAAAAAGGTTTTCAAAACGTTTTTTATCCTTTTCAAAATGATTTATTAATGATATTTTTATTCTTTTTTGTGTTTTAAAAATTATATTTGTGTAAACGTCTTTTCTTTTGCCAAAAAGGCACTTTTCTAGCCTTTTACCTAACAAAATGAATGTTATGCTTACCATGTAGACACATATGGAATTACCTTACATAATTTATTTTAAGATTCAATTTAATGTTTAAAAGGATATATTTTAAATTGAATTGTTCTGATAGTGATTTATAAAGAAATGTTTTTCAGAATGTTTTTAAAATTGAAATTGATAATTTCCTTAAGAATGTTTTTGAAGATATTTTTATTGTATTTTCATTCATCAACAACAGAAACCCTTTATTTTTACTCCACATGGGTTATGTTGTACTAATAACATCCTTATAATTCCTTTGGATGGATTATGGTTTCATTGACCAAGGATTGTGTTGAAATTCACAACCTTGATTCCATTACTATTCAACATAAAATATTAAAATTCCTATATTCATTAGACATTAAAATTAATGTGAATATATAATTTATCTTTGATATGATTATTTACTAAACAATATTCCATTTTTAAATATGTTTTACATTGAATGTTATTTGATAAACTAGGGAAATATTGATAAATCTGTATTCTTTATTTAATACAGATATTTGATAAGGCCTATTGATATTAATTAAATAGATCAATCGATCTGAGGAATAATTTCTATAAGAAATGATGGTTGATGAAAAAACATTATATATCCAAATAATCCATTCACAGGTTCTCTTGAGAAAAATTAGTTGCACAAATTTAATTATTTTATATATGTAGTTTTAAAACATCTTGTGAAAGGTCTTCACATTATAGTTTTTCATGTGCTTGATACATGCCGTCAAATAATTAAGCATTTCCTTAATTTTTATTCATAATTTATTATATATGATAAGTTTACTATTAAAAAATTTATGGATTAATTTCATTCAATTTTTATTAATTTAACATCTAGTTTTTTCATTAATTTACTTTGAAATATTATTTACTCTTTTACTTATCAGTAATTGATTATATGGAAAGTGTTCTTAGTTTTATACTTTTCCATATTGATTATGACTTATCTAGTAATTTAAATAGTATACTTTTAGTTATTTTCCTTTCCATATTGTTTACACTCTTCTTTATCAGTTGAAAAATTACATGACATGTGGGTTTAGATGTTTTCCTTTCCATATTGATTATGCATATTTATTTATTATTTCTTCTATTTTACTTTCCCTTATTGAGAATTTGATATCACCCTTATTTTTTCCTTTCCCGAGGATTCTCTAAAGTGTATTATGAATGATATATAAGGACATTATAGATGGAATATAGTAATTATCCTTGAAAAATATTATATTATAATGAGTGTATTAATTTGTAAAACTAGACTCGTGTATGTATTTGGTTTAACAAGAAAACTTAATTCATTGGTATTTTAGGAATATATTTACATGTATATTATGACAATTTAATGGAATCAGGAACTGACACTAAGAAATCTAGGGTCAGGGTGATATTTTTGGTATTAGATGATGTTTATTAGAATACTTAGTAATAAGATTTAGGAAAACATATATTTGGGAACATAGCCCTATGATCACCTTTTAGAAATAGAATACATATAAATGTGCCTTTTTTAACCTAGTAGTTATGTAAATAATTATATGATTCTGAGATTAAGTTTAATCATATGTTAAATGCATTAAAAATATATTTTTAGATTTCATGTAATCACAGTCTAAAAAAATTAGGAATATTTTGGAATAAATTTATGGAAATTCAACTCATTCATTTAGTGCATTTTTTAGTAGAATTTTTTTAATGAATAATACATTCAAATTTTAAATATATGAGTTTAATGTTTTCGATATCATTTAGTGTTATTATTTTCAATAATGAAATTTTTAAATAGTCATAAAAATTATTATTCTTCTTTGAAATAATAATATATTGTATAGAAAACCATAGTTAATAGGGTATTTAATGAATAAATTTCAAGGATGGCCATAATAATTTTTCTAAAAATTATATGTATTTTATAAATATTGTTTTAGAAAAGTAAAAACTATAAATATGTGGGGCTTGAACCCATTAATAAAATATGATAAGGGTTTAATGCCAATCACTGACCTATGAAATGTCCTGCTTAATATGTCATTGTTTTTTATTGAACCATTTGATGAAGAAATATTATTAATGAACTAGTAATGACAATTTTTTGGGTTAGATAATGATGTATTAAATATATTGTATTTGGAGAATAATTAGGGACAAAAAAATGAAAATTTACTCTTTTATGGGCCTTATGATCTATAAAAGTGTATTTTGGTTCTTCAGGAATTAAAGTTAATTTTTAGATATACATTTTTTGAAGTAATGTATGAATTATAAATTTGTCAAATATCAAAGGGATAAATTTGTGTTTATAAAAATATGTTATTTATATGTACTTCCTTATATTCATAGGAAGTAAAATAATTAAGAAACATTAAAAAATGATCAAGAAATAAATTTTTTTCCTAATAACACATTTTTTGTTGAATCGATGGTGTTTTAAATCATAATATATTTATGACTTTGAGACCCTAAAATTTCCATTGATCATTCACTTTTTTGTGATCAACAACCTCAATAACCCTATAAAATATCTATTTGTTTACCCCATGTACATATTTTCACTTTACATCACTTTACACTAATGTTCTTCAACCTAGAGACCTAGTTATATGTGATTCCATGTGACCGCTGTACTTATCATTCTCTCTTTTCTAGAGGATGTATTATGAGCCCTTCACATGATTAGGGATTTAAAAAAATAAATATAAAAACAATTAATTACCAATATCAAGTATAAATTATAAGGAAGCAATTTAATTAATGTGGGGAGAATGTAACGCCCTGTAATTCAAGAGTAAGAACAATGTATTTTATAGAGTGTATGACATGCAACACCAAGAGAATAAGGGAATATAATACCCCAACACATTACAATTTATTTACTATTTTAAATATAATAAATCTTTGACATAGCATGAAATGAATATTATACTATGTTATCTGTGTCACATGAAACAATGAGTTTCTTAAATAGTTTTCATTACATGAAGGATCAAGTTTTACACCACAAAAATATATAATTAATACATTATTATTTAATATAATAAGATATAACATAGAAGTTAAATTAGATGTTACGAATAGTATTAGATAATATACAAGAACAATTATATTATATATTCAATAAAACCGTTTTACATTAATCCAATATATTTTACATGTAACGCCACGACCCAAGATTCCGAGAGTCGATGAATTATTTTAATACATTGGCATGATTACAAGGAATCAGGTCCCGAAAGACCGATCAGTTAAGCAGTCTTGGAAAATAGATTACATACATGAGCATTACATTACACTTTCTAACATACAACACAAAACAATAATCATTTGAGAATGAAATTTTCCCGTAGCTTAACCCTTCATCTCAAATATAAAACACTTTTTGGGATCTTAGGAAAATTAAACATAAGAAAGGGGTGAGCTCAAATGCTCAGTAAGGGTAAATAATTTAGAAAAAGCTATAAACTTTAAGGAATTATGTGAAATAAAAAAACAATAATCTTTTAAACATATACTTGAACATAATATGGAAAAAATAAATCAAACCTTACCATATAAACATGCACATGGATATTCTACTAGTTGAATAATCACATGTAATAACTAATTTCATAATGAGTGAATGCATAACACCATACATCATTACCACATAGTCAAGGCCTTGTGCCAAGACTAAAAATAAAAGTTTTTTCATGGACTTATGCCAAGACACTGGTTTGTCTCATGAGACCAATGATGCATCGAGGAGATATAGTGGGCTCCACCCGTTACTTACTAAGTCCCCTGCATTCCTGATATGAAAAGGTTGAACCATAAAATAAACATTGGTATTAAAACTAGCATAAGAAATATAAATACATTATTAATAAACCATGAATGGTATAAAAATAACACATCCCCATTAAAAAATATCACGAATCCTTCAATACAATATGGAATATTTTCATCATAATAAATCAACTTCAAACAAGTTTAAAATCCATCCAAGGTTGTTGGCATAGATGAAAATGATTTGTAAAACTCTTTGAGAGAAATATCTATTTTTCATGAAAACATATAAAAGTATCAAATTTTAAAATGTAAGACATTTAAAGAAATTTTTGAATCAACGAATCCAAAACAAATTAGAAACTTTTCAAAGGAATTAACATTTTGAAAATATTCATGTCCATATAAATAAATTCATAAAACAATTTTAAAAACATGGACATTAATTAGAATGATTTAGATGAAAAAATTTTAAAACATTTATAATGATGTTTTAGTAAAAATTTCCTTTAAAATAATCCCTTTGAAAAATCTTTTATGAATCATAGATATGGATAATAAATATTTCCCAGTAGATACTTATGTAAAAACAACCTCAAATAATTAAGAGATTCTGAAATTAACCCTTACCTCACACTTTCCTTTAGTCAAGGGTACATTTAACCATATTTATGAAGACCATAGTATGTTATTAAATTATACCAGAAACATATTAATATTTATGATATATTACATGATTCATTTAGGACTTTATACTACCCATTTTATAGTAGTTTCCATGTTAAATTAACATTTTGGTTAATAATCGCTTTCTTTATCGTATGTTTTTTAACTTGTTACTCTTGATTGTATAACATAAATCAAGATTTAAATACATCCAAAATATAAAATATGATTTATATATCATATATATTTATAAAATAAATATGTATATCACACATATATATGAAACAGAAAACACCTTTTATAGAGATAGTAGTCCCTACGTACACCTAAACGTTGTTTCCGTTTTCATATTGTATTGAACAAAACTAAGTGAATAAGATATATGTAAGTACATATATATCTCCAGTAGAATTATTATGCCAAATATTACATACTTATTAATTATATATATTTTATAATAATCATTGAATGGTGAATGTGGAAATGAATCTCATCAAGTCATGGAGATAGTAATATGTATGTACGCACAAGGGACAATACCATTATATAGATGGATAAATAATATGTAATTGGATGGAATATAATATATACATAATCATTAACATGTTATATTTATTATTTACATCATTTAAACTCATAATTTTACCCATCCAAATAATGAAGTGTCTGAATAACAAACTACACCACGACGTGGAGACGTTAATCCGTACGTACACACGTATGGTGACTTTGTCATTAATAGGATGGATAGAATAATTAATATGGATGTACCATTTCTATAATAACATCATAGTATATAAAATATACTAGAGTTATTATTTAATAATGTAAACAAAAAAGAAAATGGAAGTGGAAGAAGAAATGAACTTGTAATATGTGATGGAATATTTACCTCTTTTTCGGGTTCTTCCTTTTGATTTGATCAAAAGGGATTCTTAGGTTGGATTTATGACTAAATTAAGGCCTCTAGGAATAAGGGAGGGATGTTGGAAGGATATTAGGGAAGGTTTTGGAAAATCCAAAAGGGTTTGGAGGTGTAAATTTGAGGGAAGGGTAAGTGCCCTTTTATAAGAGGGGTGACAAGCAGCTTAGGAAAAACAGAAAATATTATTTTATAATAAACTCATTTTCGATTTATAATGGCTCAAAAATGAATTATTTAAAGTATAAGGTTGGTATGGGTGTAACAAAAATCAAACAATAGGTTTTATATAGGTTTAGGTTTCCATATTATCCTTAACCTTTAGATATAACTCTTAGTTAAATAGTTTAACATTTACCATGTCTCTTTGTATTTTTATATTATATGGTACATAAACTTACTATAAAATTCCAATAGAACCACAATGGGTTAATTAATGTCATATATATTATTATATAGATATTTTATCCGAACCTTATATTTTTAGTGTTATTATATCAATTAGTAATATAATATTTGTTTTAAAACAATTTTATGTAAAGTTTCTAACAATTTGGTATTTGTTTTTTGTTAAAATCATAAGAGCATGATTACTTCAAAACAAATTTATTGATTCAACCCTAAAATGTCATATTAACCCATAAAATTTTGTTAATTCATCAGAAGTCTCAAATTACATTTATTTGGGTATTTATAATATCTTTTATTTTAATCTTTTATTAATAAGGTAATTTCATCATCATCATTGTGTCATAAATAAATTTAGTTATTTAATGTCTAAAATTTATAAATAAAATACCATTATATTGGAAATATTTTTATCTTTCTAGTTAACATTTATAGTCAAATTTATCTTTTGTATAACCCTATATTAAAAATGTTTTAGTTATGAAAAATTGAATTTAACACTTTTAACTCTTCTTTAAATTAAATAATAATAAATTTCCTAATAGAATTAAAGGGTACCTAAAGGATCATATATTATTACTAATGTCTTTTTTGGTCTAATTAAACTTATCCAATTGATTTAGAACATGTGTTAGGATAATTATGATATCATTTTTACCCTTAATTATCCTATTTACTTTTAACCGTGGTAAAAAAAAGTCAAATGTTACTATTCACCAAAAATTATTTTCATCTTATTGAACAACATTTTACTTACTGATATCAACCACGTCCCTTGTATTTTTTAAATTCAACTCAAAGAAGTGGTAAAATTATGTTTTATTCAAATTTTAAAATCCTCCTAGGAGGTGGCTAAAATACGGTAAATAGTTCAAAAAGATTTTATATATCTAAACATATTATAAAATGACTCCAATGAATTATGTTGAACATATATATGTATTATGTATCTATTTTTACCTAAAATAAATTAAAATAAAATAAATAATTATTTAAATAAAAATATGGTTTTAACCAATAACATAGTGTTTTTCACTATTCATCAAAAATGGAATGTTTTCAGAAACATACCAAACATTCACCCTAAACATACTTTGCTATTATAAATTTAAAAAATAATTCTATTTTACCAAATTAAAAACATATAAATTGTATATATTAATTTAAAATTAATTCCCGTTGTGAAAACCAAAAAGTGTATTTTTAAGAAATAATAACTACCAAAAGATTGACACTTTTTTATGTCCAATTTCAAAGTGAAATTACTTCCAATTAACTACATTGAATTAAATGGTAAAAATATAATCTATTTATACTTCCAACCCATTAAAATGTATAATTTAACACTATAAACTATTTTTATTAAAAAATTTGTTTTCAGTTAAAATATATTATTTTTCATTATTCACCCAAATATGATAGTTTTCAGAAAAACAACAAATATTTATTGAAACTGAACTCTAATGTCCCGATTCTAAAGAAGAATTTTATTTTTTTCAAATTGAGTATATAAAGTTTCAAATATTGGATTAAAAAATGGTTGGCCATTAAAAGGCTGTAAAATTGCATTTTTTGAAAAATATAACTTTTATCTGAAAAAAATGAATTTTTTCTTACATTATGTCTAATAAACTCATAATATGGATTCTAAAATTATAAGAATTATATAAATTTCAAAATTCTGTTAATACTATTCATAACTACTTTTGAACGGCTAGTTTGGTAAGTTGTGGTGCTCTAGAACTTAGTGTTGTGTGTAGTGAAAATTATTGGATTACTTTGAAGAAATAACTCACTATGAAATCGTGGGTTATTACATTAAAAACATAACTTAATTACAAACCCAATATTACGCATAAAAATCTCTATTTTTATCAAGGCATTTTTACAACCTTTTAATAGTAAACAAATTTTAAATTCTATTTTTGGACATTTTATAAATTCTATTTGTAAAAATAAAAATTATTTTTGTAATAGGAGGATTGAAATTATCTTATTTCTAATTTTGTTTATTTTATAAGAAGTTTCATTTTTTTGATGAATATTGAAAATTAATGAATTTGAATTAAAAACTGCTATTTTATCTAATTTATTTATAATGTTGAATTATATTTTAAATTTTATTGAAGTATTTTTAGATTAATTTTAAATTAATTTATCCAATTTAGTTCATTTAAATCAATTTCACATTTAAATTCAATATCATAACATTCCAATCTTTTTACCATTTTTACTTTAAAACCCTGCTTTATCGTCACGTCTCTGGGATTAAATTTAAATTAATTTTAACCACTTATGTTATTGGAATTTAAAAAATTAGACTAATTATTTTTAATTATTATTATTTTTTAAACTTGTACAAAATATTTTTTAACAAATTTTCTAGTGATTTTAGTTTAAATTATTTACATTGATTAAGGTAAAATTAATATTTAGAAGAGCTTAAACCCAAAAAGTAAGGGACAAAATGACCTATAAATATGTCTAAGATCCTTTTTTTTAAAACGTTTGACCATATCCTCACATTAATTGAATATGGACAATTATTTTTGGAACAACATGTAAGAGAGGCCTCTCAATAGTGTAGACCATTTTTTTATTTATAAGAATGACTCTCGACCTCCACTATAATAGGCCCTCACACCTCCCACTTCATCGAACCTTTCAAACCATTTTAACATTCATTAAATGTCCAAATAATCCTGAAACATCACTAACCTAATCCTATATTCTTAACTTTATAAATAAATCAATCTTAAGGATTTATTTTCATATAAACCAAAAGGAATTACCCAAATAGGAGGTAATGTTCTTCAACGATCACATTGTTTCATTTACTTGTATAACCCTTAAATTATTTTTATATCTTGATTATATAATAATATCAGTATTATAAATATACTAATTCATATTTATCATAATATATTTACCTACACTTTCACACAGTCCCACTAAAAGGGATACACAATCATCCTTCGTGGGTACAACGGACTACCTCCTGTCGAAAAGATGTAATTATTTATTCTATTTAGCACCTTAAAAGGATATAATAATGATTTATTTTTCATGTATATATGATATATATGATTTATTTATTTTTATTTATTTTTTTCAAAACACACTTCTACATGCCTTCCATTTTTTTTGAAATATAATAACATAATTTGTGGATGTGTGGACTACTGCCTCCTAAAAGATATGTGATTCATTCAAACTATTAATGAAATGTATAATGAATAGTTATTGTAAAAATATGTGGAATATACCAAATAATTATGATAATGATGTAATAATACACAAATATAATTTACTTTTCATTCTTTTAAATATGACAAAGAAATGGAAGTAGCATTCATACATTCGTATGACCTATCATATACATTCATTGTGCATTTAATTTCTTATCTCCAAATATTGTGGATTATTCTAAATAAATATATACTGAATATATATGATACATAAATCGTGTTTAACAATACATAGATGATTAAATTATGATCTAATTAATAGTAATAATAAGTAACAATTCCAAACATACTCGAAAATCTATACATTTCACACCATAAATAGTGAAAATGAAAATGATTGTTAACAAATAGTTAATAAGATTTTTAAATAAAATAAAATATGATATTATAAATATTATTATGTTTTCATAATTTATTTACATTATTAAAATCATTATACATGAGGTTAAAGGATGTCCAACAAAAAGGAAACATAAGGTAATGAATTCATTTCTCACTTTTTCTTCCATGAGGTATACACCATTTTTAAAACATTTTTATTTGGTATAGTGTATATAATTCCTTTATTTAATTAGATATATTTAATAAATATATCTTCATTGTATTTATAGTTTCATTTGATGTTATTTCTTACATGGTTATTCAAATTCAATATTTACCAAATAGTAAGGCACTTCATCTGAATTTCAATTATTTGAGGAATACATTATTATTGTTCACCTAATTTCTTATATATTGTGTATATAATTCTACATTGAAATTTAATATTGTGAATTATAAATTATTCATGGTATTTTTAGTTTCATTTTAATTATTTCATCTAAGGGGTCTTGAACATAAAATTACAAAGTGGTAATAAAATTTCATAACTCAATTCCTTTTTCATTGGGTTAAATTTCTTCCTCATTGTAGTTAGTATTCTATGATCACATGTATAATGAATTTTGATATATAATAATTTATTTCAACTTCTTATATGAAGATTTATTTTTGTCACACTCATTCAATTCATTTATGAATTCTCACTTCACCCTTATGATCATTTTAACTGCTTATTTAAGAATATCATTCTAATACTCTCCAAATAAAATTTTTATTTTCATAAGAAATATAAATGAAAACATGGGAAATTTTATTGATCAGAATATATAAATGTTAAAACATCATAAAATATTATTATTTAATTCCATAAAAATTTAAAATGGACATAATTCTTCACCATACAAAGTCTTTAATCGATGGAGGTAACCTCCAATTTCTGATTTTTTTAATGAGATCCTCAAAGTGAAATGCCTTCTTGTCCAAAATATTCACATGATACCCTAGGAATGTTTCCCCTCATTGAAATAACATACCAAAATCATTGTCATTTTTTCTACACAAGAGGTTTTTACTTCATTCAAATCAATTTACATCATTATTTTAATCATTTAATGTGAATCCTCTTTTGAAATCTTGATCAAGAAATAAGCCTCTAACATTTCATTAATAGAATGCATGATTATATCCTAGATGATTTCTGATTCAATTATCTCATTAACTGCAATTACATGATCATTGTAAGTGTGTTCTACTACCTTTGTTTCAACTATTTCTTCGGCTACTAGATTTACATGAATAAAAGACCCCTTATACTTAATCCTTTTCACTTCAACAGTATCAATAAAACACTTTTGGGGAATTAATTTTTTATATAGGTCCTTGTAACATGAATAATATGTAATTTTCAATAGTCCTTATGTATATGAATCCTCTTCATATGTTTAATAAACCTCTCTAAATCCACAAGGGTGTCCTTTACTTTCTTTGAAGAGGATCGATGGTACTCTTCCAAAGTTTCACTTCCTCAGACTCCATGGACCAATATTATATGGAATAATCATTATCAAATCAATTAATATATGGTAATTAGTATAAAAGGTTATTAACTTCATGACCTTCCTTCTCAATAGTACCTTATTCTAATGGGGTTGAATCACCATCTCCCAACACCGTATATCGTTTATAAGAACCATCGCCGAAAACTCTATCTCTACCAATGCTTGTAAGATGGGGAGGATTCTTGGACTCACCAAAAACCTAATCATGAAATGTTGGGAAATAAAGTCACCCTACACTTGACCTAACTCCCTATTATACAGAATCCCCACACCATAGAAATTATATATTTTTTGAGCCTATATTAACCAACCTCACCAATTTCTGGGATAAAATCCTCCATGGAAAAATTATATCCAGATCTCACAACATCTATATAAGTTGGGTAATTCATTTAATTTCTTCTTGAGTCTATACCCCCCCCCCCACATAATTCCATTATTTTCCTCCAATATCAAATGAAATATAAAAAACAAAAAAATCATGCCTTAACCGATCTAATAAATCATTGAACCTCTTCATTGAAATCCCAGTATTCGCCTCCTTCTGGGTGACTATTGGATGATCCAATTCACAAGTAACCGATTAATCCACCTCAGGGAATTTCCAAGTCATAAAAGAGTTTAAAAACATAGTCCATACTTCCCTGCATCCCTCAAGTGTTGATCACCTCCCAAAGAAGGAGGTACCCCAAGAGGATAAAACTGATCAACACCAGCATCTTATAAAATGAAGACCAATATGCCTGAAATATATACATAAAAAATCCATGATTCATATTAAACATTTTGATACTAATGAAATTATCAGTATTGTTATATAAATATGAAATCCAATAGTTTATTGGATTCTTCGACCTCAATAAAAATCCATATTGAAATGGGGTGATGAAAATCACTACTACGGAGATCATAGAAAAAAGAAAGGTATAACATATTGGTGATCAAATTCAGTATCAGAAGATCTTGAGAATGATATGGGAGACTAGGAAGAGTTATCCAAGTAAATATTATGGGAATATCACATTGCAGATTAAAATCAAACAATAACCAAAATAAAGAAAATAGAAAATAAAAAAGAATGTAGAGCTATTTTCCAGGTGGAGATAATATGTTCTTCATTCAAGAACCAGATCATTAATTTCCTCTAATCCAATATCCCAACAATATCACATGCTTACATATTCTATGAAGATGATACATATTGGTCAAAGACATCTATGGAAGGGCAAAGCTTCACAAAGTGGGTGACCAAGTATAGATCTTTCATCTTAGAAGCTTGGGTGAACTAAATGGAAGAGTGCTGAAACTACTGGAAATATGATCTATACCAACGGTTTTGGGGAATCCATTTGTATAGTTCACCAGTTTGGACCTATACCAACGGTTTGGACAAAACCGTTGGTATAGGTCACTTATATAGACATATACCAATGGTTTTGGACAAACCGTTGGTATAGGGGGGCCTATACCAAAGGTTTGGCCAAACCGTTGGTATAGATTCACTACATTTAACATATACCAATAGTTTGGCCAAAATCATTGGTATAGGTCTATTATAGATACCCTATACCAACGGTTTGGCCAAACCGTTGGTATAGGTCCCAAAATCAAAGAACCTATACCAGCAGTTCTCAAAACCGTTTCTATAGGTTTATACCAATAGTTTTGAGAACCAGTGGTATAGGTACATGTATTTTTAATGGAATATTCTTATAACAGACATTAAATAAATCAAAATTTAAAATACTTATGATAATACATATATAAATTTATGAAATTATGTTCAAAAAAGTTTTATAGGTTAGTGTTTAGGTCGTTCAATTAAAAATGGGAGGTTCTAAGATCAAAACCAATCCGATGTTTATTTTTTGAATTACATATACCAACGGTTTATGGAACCGTTGAGATAGATTTTCATAATACTTATACCAATGGTTTTGAAAACCATTGGAATAGGTCTATTCCAATGATTTAGGGAGAACTGTTGGTATAGACCAATCCTCACAGCTTACTTGGAAATAGTTCTCCAAACCATCGGTATAGCCTATACCAACGGTTCCAAACCGTTGGTATAGGGTATTTTTTCAGTAGTGTGATCGGATGAAACTCAATTTTCAAGTGATATAACTTTATGGAAAAATGTGATTGGGGAATGGCTAGGAAGATATGAAGACTCATTGGAAGGGGGAAAATTAGAGCATGGGGATACAACAATGACAGAGAAGTAACCTCCCTCTAATATAGAAGGGCTAATGAGGGGAAACAATAGCTCAACCTTTATATAATCCATTAATGGAACGGTGGAAGTGAGAGCTGTGTAAATTATAAATTATATCATTCTAATTGAAATGTATTATTCTTGAAATTCCATTTAAAGAACTTATATGATAATTGTTCAATAAAACCATAATTTTATTCTCCTCTGGTTATTCATGATCTTTTCAGGTAATAATACCATTTTACCACTCTTTGTCACTCTAATTGGTTCTAAATTTTTGTTTAAGAAAACTTGAATTCATTTTTCACTAAAGAAGGAGAACCTATTTTCTTCTAAAAACACTATTTTATAAAAATGTATTCAATAATGTTTTTAACCATTTTAAAATTATTTATTAAATACAATTGTACCCTTTTGTCTTTTAACAGTTTTTTATAGGAAATTTTTCATCGATTTCTGAATAAGGAATTTTTCTAACCTTTTTACATTAAAAAAAGAATTTTATTTTTACCTTGTACGTCATGTACCAAATTACCCACTACTGTCTATTTTAAGCATCCTTTTGATGATTAAGAGGTTAGTATTTAAATTTTTTTAAGTCATTTTAAAACTAATGTATTAAAAACAAAATTAAAATGAATATATTCCTTGAGAAAATTTTAAAAGATATTTTTTTTGTTTTTCTATTCATTAATAATAATAGCCTTTTATTTTTTACTCTACATGGATTTTTTTTGATTTATTTGACCAGTGATACTATTTAAATTCCCAACCTTGATTTCAATGTTAGTAACCATGAAATATTCAAATACCTATGATCATTAGACACTAAAATTACCCTAAATATTCATATAATTTATCATGGATATTATTGTTTCATATACTGTATTCCATTTTTACAAACTGTATTTACATTGAATGTTATATAATTAATTTTGGAAATATTGATAAATTCGTATTCTTTATTCATTATGGGTATTTGATTAGGAATATTTTTTATTAACTAAATTGATTACACAATATGTGGAATGATTTGTATATGTTGTGATGGGAGGGTGAAAAAATTCATCTAGCCCTTAGATTTATCGACATGTTCTAATTGAAAAAATTAGTCGTGAAAACTAAATGGGTTTCTACCTTTACTTTAAAATCGTCTTGTGAAAGGACATGACCATATAATTTTTCATGTGCCTCAGCCATGATATCCAGTAATTAATCATTATGTTCAATTTGATTCATTATTTATTATCCATATTATTTTCATTGTAAAAAATTGTATGGATACATTTGATTATTAATTTTTTGATTTAATGTGATTTTTTATCTATTTACCTTTCCATATTATTTACTTGTTTCCTTGGTAGTTATTATCTACATGGAATGTTTTCTGAGTTTATTACCTTTTCATATTGATTATTCTTTATCCAATTATTTGAATTGAATTTTTTTAGTTACTTAACTTTCCATAATTATTATTCACTTCCATATCAGTTTATTAATTACTTGGAATGTGTGTTAAGATATTTTCTTTTCAATATTAATTATTGTGATTAATTCATTATTTATTACGCTTTTCATAACCTTACTAATCATTTAAGAATATAATTATTATTTTTCTTTCCAAAGGATTAACTGAAGTGTTCTATGAATGATATGAAAGGATACTCTTGATGGAATAAATTTTTTATCCAAGAAAAATAATATTTTATAATTTGTGTATTGATTTATAAAACAATTCTCGTGTATGTATCGAGTTTTACAAAATAAATATTCTCATCGATCCTTTGGGGTGTAATTTACTTGTCTCTTATACCAATGTAGTAGTAGTAGGAACCGGCTCTAATTTTTCTAGTGTCAAGTGGTTAAAGGATACAAAGATGATGTATAACTACTAAAGAACGTGAAAAATATTCATAAGTTAAAACATGACTATGATAGAATAGTAATATTCTATAATTATGTATGTGTATCATCAATACCATATTTGAGGATGGAGCTATTGGATGAAGCACATATCTATTCATTCTCAGTTCATCTTGGATTTACAAAGATTTATAGATTTTAGAAAGATTATTTTTGGTGGGATGACACGAAGAGAGATATTTATGAGGGTGTTAATTAGTTCTTTTTATTCCAATACTTAAGGATGAAATAAAAAAATATATAATGGGATGAGACAAGAATTAATAATACCAGAAATTAACTTCAAAAACATCACTGGGTATTTTGACATCAGAATCTCCAAAACACATAATGGGAATAATTATATTTGGGTTGTAGTACATCTTCTTATAAATTAAAAAAAACATCCTTTTAATTATATAAGATTTATATCTTGATAAACTTACTCAGTAATATATTAATGAGGTGGAAATATTGTAGGGTTTACCACTATTAATTGTATCTTATCAAGATTTGACTTTTACCTTTATGTTTTAGAGAAATCATATGTAGGATCTTGATAATTAGTAATATTTCATCAATGAAATTAATCTAAAGACATATTTTCATTCTAATAGGAACATTCAAACTCTTGAAGACATGTTGATATCTTTCTTTATGTTTTTGAAAGGTTTGTTGGATCAACACCTTCCTTTGGGAAATTTTCTTCAAACAATATCTTTTAATCTAGTATTCAGATGGATCCATATGAATCTTTGAAAATTCGGAATAGTTGAACTCTAACATACTTGAAAAAGATGGAGAAATAAATCTATTAGTAATTTTTAATGATGATGAAATGGGAGACAAGTTTAGATCCATTCAATAACACATAATAGAATATCAAAATCGATAAAAATTTATACAAATAATCGATAGGAAGATCAAGAGTCCAAATTTGGTGATAATGTATTCCTATTAATATCTCCCAAGAATAGGATGGTGAGATACGAAAATAGGCGTAAGATAAGTCCTATAGATATTTATACTTTTTAAATTATTGATCATATTGACCTGATATCCTATCGATTTGTAATCTCTCTAAATATCTCTCAATTTCATGATGTATTCTATGTATCTCTCATGAGAAGTACATACATGATCCTTCGCATGTACTAAACTATGAGGTAATACCACTAGATACATATAATTCCTATTAATAACAATCATTATAGATTCATGATCATAAATATAATGTTCTATGAAATAATACAACACACCTGGTAAATGTTTTTTTTTCAGAACTACCAATTTGAGAAAGCTATATGAGAACCTAAGGATGTGATGACGTATAAGTATGTTCATTTGTTTGTATTAAAGTAAAACTTTTGATGGAAAATTTAATTTTTGGAGGGTTAGAATGTAACTCCCTAAGACATTTTATGATACAATTCTCTTTAAATAATTTTATTTCCTAAATTTCATACACTATACAAAACACCATGTTTTAAGGAACCTAGATATATTATTAAAATATTGTTATTTAAATTGTTAGTTATCATCTAGCGGTTGTATTGGAGGTTATGAATTTGACTAAATAAATTTTTAAAATTATGGATATATATGTATAAAATTAATTCATTAGTTATTTATTTATTATTAGTAAAATAAAAATCATTTGAAAGAAAAAGAAATATTTTTTTAAAAAAACGGTTTTATGCGTGTAATGTATTTTTATCTTAATAAATTAAATTAATACCTATTAGGGGATTATTTTATAAAAATAAACATATTATTTACATGATAAAATTATATAAACTTTAACTAAATATTTTTTTGACACAGGATTCGAATAAATAGTTTTTTATGCTTAATAATGTATTCTTTTTCTAAAAAGCAGTTTTTGTCACATTAAAATTATTAAATATGTAATTATTTTATTCTATTTAATGGAATTTAATTATATTAGATGAATTATACATTTAGATACTTCTGTTTTCAATTTATTAAATAGAACCCCTTATTTTTTGTTAATTTGAATAGCTACTCTTGTAAAATTTGTAACCTCAATAAACTGTAAAATAGGTTAATTTCGAATTAAAATAAGTGATCATGTCATAATTTTTCATCCTAATTATTGATAATGAGTTTATTTTTTATCATAAAACCTTATGATAAATGTTTTATAATTTTAATGTAGTTTTTTTTGTAAAAAAGTCTTTTATATTATTTAAATCAAATAATGTTACAAAATGTCACTCTCTTGGTTTTAAATATCCATTATTCATTCACATAGGGACAGAAACTAGTTACGGAAGGATATTAATTATGATTTTGTCCATAATTAAATTATATTCATAGATTAAATTTATTTCAATTTTTTAGGTATTATTTAATTACCTTAAGCAATTACACAACGCCGAACCAGTATTTAAACAATTAATGAAAAAAATAAAATAAATGATTTTTGAAATATTAAAATTGATATAATTTGATTATTTTATGGTGTAAAATGGATTATATATGTGATTTTTACATATTATAATTTATTTAAAAGATTATATTTTAAATAAATCCTTTTGCTAATTTATTTTATGTCAAATTAATTGAATAATGTCAAAATTGACAATAATGATATTTTATGAAAATAATATTTTATTAAATTATTTTAATATCATTAATTATTTAAATAATGAAATGGTTAAAATTATATATTAAAAAATTAATTACATGGCCATTTATGGTCCAATTGTTTCCTCATAAGTAAAAAACAACAACCCTTTAATTTTTAAAATGTTTTTCCATAGTTAAAATTAATAAGTGTTAACTAAGGGTTAGTCAAAATGAGAAGGTTTGAAATGACACAAAAAAATTTCTAAATTCTATTTTATTATGGGATTACAAACCTATAATACCATATATTCCGTTACCTATCCATTTGGAGTCATTTTTATTGATAATTATAATTTGATATTTAGATAAATCCCAAATGTTCCCCTCGCCAAAACTATAAATGGGAACCTCCTACGTCACTTATTTAAAAAACATTGAGCATTAGGGCTCCAAAAAAACTAAAAAATTATATTATAAACATTATTATAAACATATTATAGTTTTATTCCATAAAATACCAACCTTACAACCCTTTAGAGGAGATCTAATGGAATCATTTCAATGAAGTGGTAATCGCCTTAACCAATCACTTTCTTTTATACACATATTAACCTCCCCTAAATAAGTTTTAACTATAATAAAATATTTAAATAAGTATCCTAAGTATTCTAAAGTTATATTTTTATTTTTAAAACCACCATTATAATATTTTTTTCTTATCGAATGAGAATTGAAAGTATTTCTTGTGCGTACATTTGGATTACTATCTCCACGTAGAGATATAATTTATTTTTTATCATCATATTTTATGGATGGTTATAATAATGGTATTAATATTTATATGGGATATTTATTTCATAATTATACTTATTTGAGTATAATATCATCTTTACCTTTTCACCATGCAATCCATTAAGAAATGATAACGTCGATCATGTGTACATATGGATAACCACCTCCATGAAATGATGTGTTTTTTTTTCATTTATATTTTTCATGGTTGGTTATGAAGATAGTTTTGATGAATATATATTATATATAAAATTTAATAGTGATCCTATAAATTTTAATCAATATTTCTCTTTCTTTTATCCATCTATCAAAAAATTTAAATTGTGTCTATGCCTACGTAAGACCTATCGTCTCGATGAGTGTTGTAATTCATTTTTCTATATATAACATTAATTGGTGACTAAAAATATGTATATGATGAATATATATATATATAGTGTTTATATAATTTTTAATTTTATATATATGATAAAACTAGAATAAATATACAAGGATCAAACCTACTTAACTGAATACTCATGATAAAGGAAACAATTAATACCCATAAATGAGGATTTTAATAATGAATTATTGATAAAAGAAAGTCTTAAAATGTCATAAAGGGATAATATATGATGTTATGAATATAAATAGTAATATATTATAAAATTATAATAAATATATATTTATTATATAGGAGGTTATATTAATTTCTAAGAAAAGAGAAATTGAGGTGAGGGTTTAAGTTACAAAATCATTTTTTGTGGGGATTATTAATTATTAGGCTTCTAATGATGGAATATTATGACATACCTATCATGAAAATTATTAATTTTATTCTATCATAGTTATTTATTTAAAATACATTTTTTCCATTCATTTTTCCTCAACTTATATACACAAGAAATCAAAAACTTTTTTAAGGAAAAACGACTTCTTTTTTCTATTCGATCAGAAAACATTTTTCATCCATGTAATTTTTTTCTAAAAGTGTTTTAAATCAGGTTTTTAATATTCTTCTTTTATTTTTTAATTTAATTTATGCCAATGTTTTTCTTTTTTTACATAATTTTTTTATTTTAATATTCTTATCATTTTATGAAAAATTACTTTTAACATTTGTGATCAATATGAAAGGGATATTTTTTTAATTATATGACAAAAAATATTTTTTCACCATTATGACTAATTTTTGATCTTAAAATTCCTTCATTAATTTACACGGTTGTTTTCTAGAAACTAATTTTCATTTGAAATTCAAATGTATTTTTAACAATTTACTCTTAAATGGGATGTTATTTTACTCAAAAATATTTTAATGATATTTACATGGTATTTATATTCATCAAAGACTTTTTCTTCAGCGTGGATATGATAAAATGATACCATATATATTTTTTCAATAGATTTATTATGTGTGTGATGTTAATATTTTTATGAAAACTGTTCCTTTTATATGGGTATTGTTTTTATGAAATGATGAACGGTTTAGGAAAACCATTAAATTTACAAGGATAATAATATGATGAAATGTTTATGAAACACGTTTCCTTTCTTAGGTTCTTATATGATGAATGATTTATGATCATGTGGAATAATATTTTTTATTTTCCTTATGTGAATGTGGGATATATATCACCCTCCAATGAATGGGTAAATATTGATATCTCATGAGACAAACAGGACTATAATGGGGAGTGAACCCAAATTTGTAAGAGAATTGTTGACTATGGTAGTCTTGAGAGTGAACTCTAAATACTATAATGGTTCGGAGAGTGAACCCATTCCACTATAGTAGTTTTTTCAATGAGACTATCCCTTGGGGAAAATAATTATACATGATTTTATGTATACCATAATTCTAGGTCTTATTCCAATGCCGCTATCAAATGGATTTTTTTATTATATTTATTTATGATTTGTGTCTTATAAACTTCAATGATTAATGACATGATATGTAGTGTATGGTTTTTTAAATTTTAAGTTCATTTCCTTGTATATGTTTCTCATATATTGATTATGTGATCATTAATATCACTTTTTTTTACCTTTATTGATCATCTGATCTCACACTTTTCTTATGTTTCCCTTCCCTATGATATAAAGGAATGTATTATGTATGCTGTAACAACAAAAACACTTATCAATGTAATTTTTCCCTTTTTATAATTATGTTGTATAGAGAAAAGACATATATAGCATGGAGATCCCAATAAAAACATAATTCTCAAAAATGAATAATAAAATTAGTAATATTTAGAAAAATTAAGGAACCTATCCCGATCGAAAAATATCCTGATATTATGAGTACTGGTATTACTATTAGGAACATTAATTAGGCCAAAAAATAGTAACCACAACTATAAAAGTATAAATTAAATTTATTATACTTATAAATGATAATATGATAAAATTGTATTCTAGTATAAGTAAATATATGTTTTGGAAATTACTAATTAAGTGTTGGTATTTTTATAAAACATAAATGCTTATGTAAAATTTTATTATTAATTTAAGGATTTATAAGAGAACTTAGTTTCATTAAATGTATAATAATATAATTTTATGAGAACATAATTAATTATTTACTATGTTATAAAATCGTTTGACTAAATATTAAATTTTTTGTTTAAAATAGTTTTAACGAAATGTGAGAAACCAAGTGTCAACCACATAAGGGTAAAGAAGGGTCATTGAAAAGTAACTTAATTCTACTGGACCCAATATCCCAAAACATGTTCTAGGAAATAGAGGGTACTTTAGTGCTCAGTTCATCCCTTATCTGATCATCAAATTTATAGGCCAGCTTATCTTAGGTCTGTATATACTCCTCGATGTTGATCTTCCCCTCGTTGAATCCCCTAACCAGGATCATGCCCTGCATGTCAATCCATGAGTATTGCTCCTTATTCATAACCACTTCCATAGTCCATCCCATCATTTTGAATGATTCCTATTTATAATCATTGAGTAATAGGATCTGTTCTGTCCCCTCATCTTCCGAACACCTAAGAAAATCCAATTGTTGTTCACACAGACTGCTTGATTGCGTTTGACACATGGCCTTGCAGACCATCTTCTCATTGTCTTTCTTTTTTGATGAATGATTCTCTAACAGAAGTGGAAATTATGGGTAATCCTTCATACCCTTCCTCTAACTTTTAGTCCTGCTACTTCTTGGGCTTATTTCCTCTATGGAAAAACTCTTACTGATTTCTTTATGCTCCCCACACAGACCCAGTTTTCACAGTCCAGGTCCTCTTGTTCAGTGTTCATGCCTTCCATTGTAAGACCCTCAACGATGTTTCTCACCTGAATTGAGTACTAGTTCCTTGTAGTAGTACCGCCTTCCTTACATTCCAAAAATTGGGCTTCCATAACTAGTGACAGATTTACCTTGGTCAGAACATCACCACTCTGTGAAGCCTCCACAAAAGAGGAATTAACAACATCCTCTTAAACTCTTGATATTTGGACCATAGCCCCTTTTGTAACAACCTTTTGAAAATCACTCGAAGAAGCATCAGCCAGACCAAATCCCGCCCCTCTACCATTTCCATTAGCTTTAACATTGTACCACATGTCAGTGGTAGCCAAATCCTTTCTTAATCTATTATTGACCATAGAGACTTTTGGGTTATCATGTAACACGGTAGGATTTTTCCCCTTAACCATGTCCGAAAAAATCAATTCTCCAACCTTTCCAACACTTTGAACCGACCCATATCGAACATCAGATGACCCAATGTGGTCGTTCCTCCTCTACAGGCCCCTCTATCCCCCCAAAATCCAGCTATGGCGACTGAACCTGCAGTAGACCCTTATGAGATCGAACACCCCGAGTACTACCTTCCGTACCAGTTGGAATATGATCCCTTAAAACGTCCTTGATATGAGACACTGACTTTTCCTAAGATCCCCATTGATAATACTCCCTTGAGTGTCTCAGGTGCGTCCAGACATAGCAAAAATCTGTCAAGGATTCATAGACCACACGTAGTTGGCATTAGTACGCCTCACCAATAGTGATCCAAACATATTCAAACAGAACCATTGAAAATCCATTTCAACACACATGCATGGGTTGATAGGATGAAAAATAGACTCAGTGTAGCTATTTAAACATATATATATATATTCCAATAATGTTCCCAAGAATTCTAATAATATTAGGATTTTGGAATGATAGGGGAAGGTTGGGAAAACATACCCAGGTTGCCATTATAGGGGGATCCCGCTTCATATGAAGGTCGAAAGACCATATTCACAGGTAAAATCTATATCCATTGCAGCTGTGATGGGAAATTGACCATGCTTTGAAAAGATCAACCCTTGAGGAAAACCGAATCATTATCTGGTGTCTGTCTAGAAGACCCATTGTTGCTCTTTCTTGTAAATACCAAGAATCGAAGACATACCAATCGAAAAAATCCACTGATGGGTGCCAGTACATAAACCTAGAAATGAAAGAAAACATCAAGATATATGAATCTTACTTGAACTCCGCAGTCGAGATAGGATGATTAGGGTATCCATTCAACAAATCAGGGACCTTTGGCACAAGCGAGATGCAGGGGAATAGTTGATGGAGATCCGGGTTCGAGAAAGGGAGGAAAGAAGAAGCCTCACCCTTGTTGGATGGTGGTGGTACCTCTCCCACCACTGGGAGGGGGACCTAAGACATGGCCTCCATCGTCACTAATAGAGGAGCCACACCATTAGGTTTCCTCCAGCTCCATCTCCGAAACTATTTTAAAATCATTTATTATTTAAAAATTTATATTTTCCAGGACAATTAATATTTTAAATAAAAATTATATTTCTCGTAATTAGATTATATTTTTAATAAAATTATGTTCATATTTTAATTATATAATTCAAAAAATGGTTATGGATTTTTTTTCATTTCTAAAATAATTTAATTTTTGTGAATAGTGAAATGTGGTAATTTACAGTATTTGACAGCTTCATGAATTATTGAGTCATAGATGATGTATGGATGATGTAAGCTCATAATATTGAAATATAATTAATTATTTAATATTTTTAGTTACAATCTCACACCATCCATATTATTTATCAAAAATAAGAAACTAATGACTAAAATACTAAAAAATAACCACTCTCCTCCCCTATAAATATCACCCTCACCAAATCTTCTCCTTACACATTTCAAGCCTTGAATCATATCTAGTTTCTACCCATTAATCATTCCAAGACCCTCCCACACTTTTTGATTACATTTTTTCTCAACAAATAACCAAATATAATTTCCCTAATAAGGTTCTCAATGTGAAGAAGTTCAGGATGTAAAATCCTCTTCCATTTTTTTTAATTTATTTTCATGTTATATTATTTCAGTATTATCACCAAACCGCCCTTAGTTTAATTCAAATGATAATTATATTATCTTATATATTATATAATTTTATTATGTTAATGGAATAATCCATCCTAAAACTTATTCTCCTCTCTCTTTTATTCTAAAAATGAAAACATCATATGTGGGGTGTTGATTTGTCTCCATCTAGGAAAACATGTCTTCTTCTACCTTTTCCACATTCAAGGATTTTCATAAAACCATTATATTGTTTTAAAATAAACTTTAAAATTTATTTTATAACATTTTCTATGTTTTGGTACTAACATATATACATAATAATAAACAATAAAAGAAAACTATTTCATTGTGAATCAAAACCACCAAAATTAATCTAAACGATTATAATTAAAATTTTATCAAATGAATCATCCCCATATATAGAAATTCAATAATATATAATACCAATTAAACTTATAGAAGTTAATTAATAAAATATAACTAAAATTCTGGGTAATTATTCCCATTTTACATGATGTTCTTTGTATGTATGCAAGAGATCTGATTAAGAAAATCAACAAAAAAAACTCCCAAACGATGAAATTATAAAATATAACTCATCCATATAGACATAAACAAACATAATAAAATTATAAGTAATAGTGTAAATGTATAAGAAGTTTTGGATTTAGTAATTAATGAATATAAATTCATTATCTAGGATATTAATGTGAATAAAGAATCCAGACATAGGGTAAATGGATTCTTGAACCTAATTTAGTTTCCCTATATTATTCATCATTCATTCCAAATTCAATTAGGAATGTTACTTTAATATTCCAAAAATATAATTTCATTTTACTTCCCTTATAATTTCTAGGATATACATGCCTCCAATATCATTTTATGAAAAAATGAAATTATTTTTCAGAAATATCCCTTCCTTCTAAAAACACATGTTTTAAATCACTTCATATTATTTCTTCTTCACTCATGATTGAAGATTCATTTACCATATATGTTTTCCTCATTCTAATTTATTCATGAATGTATTTTGTACATAATGAAACAAATTCTTCTTTCTGTTTTATTTTATATGTAATTTTGATATATGTTAAATGTGCCATGAATGATTATGTAAATGTTATTATGTAATGGGTGTACCTAAAATTATATAGCACTCCAATGCATTGGGTATTGTGATATTTTGAAGAAGATAATGTTTAATATTAATGAAAATTATAGAATATGTGTTCACAATGATTATTATATTATGATTATTCACATATTTTATTTGTGAACATAATGTTTGATTTGTTCAAAACAGTGTGTGGAATTTGACCACTAAGAAATGATATTTAATTTTTATGAATTTCAACAATTAATGACTTTATATAATATATTATTTCAGGATTATGATGATGATCACATTCTTATTTTATGATGAGGATTATTTTTTATCACCTACTATTATATTTATTCTTTTATTTCTTTATCCTCTTAATGTGATATTAGATCATCACTTTCATTGATGTATATACTCAAGTGATTACTTATGATAAAAAGAACACAAGGCCCCATAAGAATCTATATAAGTAGTAACTAAATAATTTTTATTTTAAATTATATTAAATTTATAAATGTTAATAATTTTCCAAATACATTGACCCTTTTGATCCTATTTTTTCAACTCTATTATGTTGTTTACCATTAAAATGATGTACTAATCACGTATTAAAACTCGGGTCTCATTTTTGGTATAAGAGATTTATTTTGTTAATTAGGTAATTTGGATTATATAACATTAATGAGAACCCTTATGTTTGAGTCTATGTATATGAAATAACCTAAGAATCTTTTTTTGGGAAAAAATGTTAAATATTGTAATCCCACAAGATATTCCTTTAGAGTTTAATTCACAACTGAATAAATTATTCATTCATAACTTGTTGAATTATGTTTTGTTCGAAACATTTATATTTTATAAAATGGTGAGAACCAGTAGAAAATAGGTCAATGCCCATGTTCAGGACAAAGTTTCAGTTTCAAGAACAACATACCCAATACGTTGGGAGGTGGAGTTACAAATTTCATGGTGATTCTTACCCAGATGACTCAGTTTATGAAAAATAACTTGAATTATTGAGAACTTCTTTCTTCTCCAAAGAAGAGGAAATAGTGTAAAAATTATTTTATGCGGAATCAACCGATAAAATTTAGTTTATCTTCTAATATATTAGTCATGGAACATTGGATCAACTGAATTGAGAAGATCTTTTTAGGATTCACTATTCTGAGATATAGATGGTTACTCTGATTATTTATTATTTAAATGGAGAGGCCAATAAATGGTGGATTTTCATTATGAAAACAAATCCAAATGATAAAATTGAAATGATGGAGTGGGAATAATTTAATAATGCATTTCCTAACAAGTATGTCCCCCAAAAATTATGGAAAAAAGGGGAGGGAATTGTTAATTTTGATTAAAAAAAGGTGAATCTATCATGAATTACATTGAACATTTCAAAAGACTTGAATGGTATGCCTCATTTTTTGTTATAAAAAATAATAAAAAATATTTTTTTAGGGATTTAAGACAACCCATTCACAATGATCTAGTAATTAAAGATTTTGTCGGTTTTTAATATGTTTCTTGACGTGATCTAAAAGTGTATATGGAGTTTGGAGAATGGTCCAATGGATATGGAGAAAAGAAATGCAAAATTTATTATAAAAATGGAGGATCAAATGAAAATGGAGAAAACAAAACTAAACCACTCACATGCCATAAATGTGGGATGAAGAATCATGGGAATTGACTCAAGCGTATGGGGAAATGATTTAATTCTAGGATATAAGGACACCAAGATCATGAATTTCTAAGAGAACTGGGGATCCTGAAGAATGATTTGGAGGAATGGATAGAATCAGTCATGGTTCAATTGTATAACTATTTGGAGCAATGGCATTATGCAATCCATTGCTCTAAATCATGATCATCAAGGGTAATCAGTATCAGCAGCCCCCAAATCTAAAAGGGCTAGGGAAAAATTATTCCATAACTAATCCAAAGGTGGATTCTAAAAAAATGGTGTGGTGACATGTGTGATTATTATTAATTCAAGAGTAGTGAGCATAATATTTTATTCTGGTTCTATGAAATCTTTCACATCATGCATGTTTAGTGGAACAATATAAACACCAACTAAAAATATGGAGGTTGAGTTATATATCAGAATATAAAACGTGGGAATTATTGAATCCAAAAAATATTTTTCCTCCCTAGATAATGTTTTTGGAAATAATATCCCAAAATATATTCTCTTACTTACTTTGGTGGAGTTTTATGCTCTATTATAAATGTATGGGATAACTTTATAAAATCCAAAATAAACTATCAGGAAAGGCATATCAATCTTCACATCATGAGGAATCCACAGATTCTGTATATGTTTAAGGATAAGGTTGGATCTTATTTAGAATAATTGTCTCAATTTTTGTCTTATTATCAATAATATATATGTGAAATGATTGAGAAAAAGGTGATAGTCACGGTCAGGTGCATTTCCATTGTGAGGGACTATATAGATGTGTTCCCTGAAGAATTACTGAATCATCCTATTGACTAAGAGGTTGAGTTCTCAATTGAACTTATTCCTAGATTTATTCTGATATTGATGACTCCTTATGGAGTAACCACCATTGAGTTGGAATAATTGAATAATTAGTTACAATTGATTCTAGAAAATGGTATTATATTCCAGAGTTCTTAACTATGGTTCACTCATGTACAATTCATCATGAAGAAGGATGGATCAATGAGACTCCACATTTATTATTATGATCTCAAAATAATATTACAAATAAAATGTATCCACTACCATAGATATATGAATTTTTCAATCAACTGCATGGGGCCATGTATTTCTCTAAGGTGGGCCTTCGGTTCAGTTATAACCAATTAAAGGCGAGGAAAGAAGATATTCCCAAAACTGTCTTGGGAATGAGTTATGGAAAATATGTATTCTAAATGATGAATTTCAGACTCACTAATCCTCATAAAATATTCAAGTACATTAGGATTAGAGTATTTTTAGATAACCGTTACATATTGTGGTCGTATTTATAGATGATATTCAAATATACTCCATAATAAAAGGGGAACATGATGAGAATTTGTATAATATTATAAAGACATTGTGAAGGGACAAATTTTATGAAATGTAAATTGAATATGATATCTATACATAGAATGTATCATTATTGGGGATTTTTATTAGCAGAAAAGGAATATTTATAGACCCTTACAAGATAAAGGCAGTCAAAGAGTGTCCTAGACCAACATTTTTAATATAGATCTGTAGATTCCTTGGTCTAGCTGGGTACTACTAAAATATTTTGAAGAACATCTAAAAATATTCAAACCTACTAAAAAATATGATTTTAAGGGAAAAAATTTGGTCTGGACTAGTGATTGTGAAGACTACTTCAAAGAGTAAAAAAAGAGTACCATCGATGTATTTGTACTCACACTTCTAACAAGTGGGGAAGTCTTTTTAGTAAACCGTGATTTTAAAAACGGAATAAAAATTGAATAACCTCATTCCATTTGAAGTACACTAATGAAAAATGATAAATTGATATCTAACACCTCAAGGATGTTAAAAATTCAGTATCAAAACTATCCCTCACATGATCTGTAGTTGGCCGTTATGATCCTCACATTGAAAACTTGGAAGTATTATTTTATAGGGGAGAAGTGTGAAATATATACTGGCTACAAGAGAATTAAATATATATTCACATAGAAGGAGATTAATATGCACCATTGAATATTGCCAGATCTCATTAAGGATTATGACTACTGAATCCACTACCATCATAGAAAAGGGAACAATGTGATGGATTCTATAAATAGAAAGAAACCAAAAATATTATCAATAATGATAATTGAGAAAGATTAAATCTTCTTATATATTAAAAGGATGGACACGAGAATCATTAATTAAGGAGAATCATAAATCCATTCTCAAATTATTTATCAACCATCCATCATTGAGAAAATAAAGGATTCTCAAATAATTGATATGTAAATCCTAAAAAAGGTGGAAGCTATCATAATGTTTAAATCCTTAGAGTATAAAACTGATGAGAATGAGTCAAAACATTTGGTTCACACCCATTTGTTCCATCCCATCTAAATATAAAGAAAGAGATTATGAATGATTCACATAGCTCAATATTCTCTATTCACCTATTAATTAGAAATATATATCATAATCTTCAAGAGTGCTATTGGTGGGACAAAATGAATAAGGAGATCGCTGAATATAAATAAAAGTTCCAAGTATGTCTCCAAGAGAAGTTTGAAAGGAAAATGTATATGGGTGTGATTAAACCATTAAACACAACGACATGGAAATGGGAATACATCCCCACTTACTCTTTTCGCCATACCACTATAGAAATATAGAGTAAATAATGCTATATTGGTTTTTTGGATAGTCTTATAATTAAAACTCACATTATCACCATTTGAGAGGACTTCTAACAAATAAAATTGCATGAATATACATTAGAGAAGTTGTAAGGATGTGTGGAGTACCAATATCTATTAGATCATATTGATATTCAATATTAACTTCCATGTTCTAGAAAAGTCACCAGCATGCTCTAATAATTGAACTTAACACAATATTTCTTATCATCCACAAAATGATGGCCAATATGAGTGGATTTTTCAGACACTGTAAGACCTATTGAGATAATATTATATGAATATAAAATTAGGATAGTACCACCATCTACCTCTAGTTATGTTCTCCTAAAACAAAAGTTTTGACTCGAGCATCTAAATGGCTCTATATGAAGAAATTTATTATAAAGGATGAAGAACACATACATGTTCGTCTGATGTTGGTGAACGCAAGCTGCCTGAACTTAAAACGGTCTAAGAAATTCTAAAGAAGTTTAAAACCCTTATTCCTCAAATCAAGGAACCCAAAGTTGATAGAAGATCTATACAAACAATTATCGATGAGTCATGGAGTTTATAGTTGGCGACATGGTATTCCCTTACATATCTTTATGGAAGTGAATCATGAGATTTGAGAATAAGAGAAATCTATGTCCTAGGTACATCATCCACTTAGAGATTCTTGATCATGTGGGAATTTTTTCATATCGACAAGTACATACACTAACCATTTCTCAATTACATGATGTATTCCTTGTATACCTCATTGGAATTACACACCGTATCCCTCAAATTTACCAATCTAGAGGTGTTGTAGTTGGAAAATTATCTCTCATACAAGGAGTACCCTATAAAAATCTTAGGCTGTATAAATAATGTTTTAATCAACAAGACTACTCACCTAATAAAATTACTATGGTCGAACCATAAGTATGAAGAGGAAACATGGGGTCTAGTGGAAGTGGTGAGGGATAAATACCCTCATGAGTTTATATAAAACCAAATTCCATAGGAAAACTTTCAAAAGGGTGGAATAATGTAACGAACCGATATTTTATTAACGGAATTTTTTACTTTATAATAATTATGGTTTATAGTATAACACACACACATATCATGGAGAACCCAATAAAAACATCATTATCATAAATTAAAATTTAAATATGTACTATTTCGGAAAATTAAGAAACCTATCTTAATTGAATATTAACCTCACCCCTGGAATAGAAACATGCCCATTAGGAATAGTAATTCGAGAAATAGAATAGTAACCTCATCTATGAAAGTATAAATATAATTTAGTCATATTATAAATGATATTTTGATATAATTATATCACACTACATGTAAATAAATGTTTTGAAAATTAATAATTAAGTGTTGAGTTTTTTTATAAAACATACTTTTTTTATTTAAAATTTTATAATTACTATGATGACTTGAAGGAAAATTTATTTTAAAAAAAAATTATTAAAAAAGTATTATTTTATATTATTATAATATTATTTTATGATCCCTTAAATAATTTTTCATTGTGTTATATATTCAGTTATAGTTTTAAAATTTGTGTTTTCAATGTAAAGATGATTTTAATTTAAAATTAAAATTATCATATTTAAAAACAATTATAAAATGGAGTTATTTTTTATTTCTATAATTCGAAAAAAAATTAGGATTCATTTTTTTTGAATTTCTAAAACAATTGAATTTCGGGTGAATAGTGAAATACTGTAATTTATGATTGTTGATGCTCCTTTCGTCACAGAATCAAAAAATTGGAAAAGGGGAATATCTAAGCTCAACGTGATTCAACCTTTGAAGAAAATATCACAAATCGACAAAGGCATGAACAAAGGATCAAAAACACCTTTGCCGCGCAAGTTCTATCACTGTCGCGCAAGTCCACTTGCGCGACGCCCTTATGGTCACACATGTGACTTGCGTGACCTAAGTGATAACCGCCCGGTAACCGCCCAGGGTCTTCTCCTGCCTATAAATAGACCCTGTGGGCCCCCCATTCGAGAGGGTCTTTTTTCCAGAAACTCGGATTGAAGCTCCCGACGCCCAAGTCACTTCTCAAAGATTTCGGAACACTTCTAAGGTAATTTCATACCTAGAACGGAATATATAAAGAGAGGGAGTAAGGCCTAAGTGTTGAAACTCATCAACACTTGCGCGCCTGAGTGGTCATCCCTTAAGGGAAGTGGTCACACTTGTGCGCCGCCTTACTCTTTCGATAGAACTTGCGCGTCCCTTTTTTGGAAGAACCTCAAGAGGATTCTAAAGGCTTTAATAAAGAGCCACTCAAGTATTTCAATGCTGGTTGAATATCGCGCATGTACCCACCATGTCATGCAGGTATACCTGCGTGACCAATACTTGCGCGCCTTCCAAGACTTGTGTGCCCCTTCCTTTTTGGGTGCCTTTCTTTCCCATTTCACCCCTCTTAAGCCATTACACCTTTCCTTTTCAAGATTCAGTCTTCAAGACACTCTTCAAATCCATTAATGGTATTATTTCTTGATTTGACTTCCTTATCTGAAAGGAATTCTGTGGAATATCTCTCAAAACCTAGTGATTTAAATATCTTTATGTCACTAAATATGGAGTGTTCATTCATTCAACCTCATCCTTTAAGATGAGAGAATCCTTAACCCCGGTCTCCTTTTCAGGAATAATCCCCAGTCATAAGTCCTCTAATATGGGCATCCTATTTAGGAGTAAGCCCCAAGTCCCTTAATTTTTGGGTATCCTTCTTAGGAGTAAGCCCCAGATCCTCTAATTTGGGCTTCCTTTTCAGGAGTAAGCCCCAGTCTCAAATATGGGCATCCTCCTCATTAGTAAGCCCAAAACCTTAATCCTTAACCTGGGCTTCCATTTCAGGAATAAGTCCCAGTCATAAATCCCTTAATCTGGGCCTCCTTTTCAAGAGTAAGTCCCAGTCATAAATCTTGGGCTTCCTTTTCAGGAATAAGCCCCAAGTCCCTTATATTCACTTTAACCAGTCCTAATTTACGTTTAATCTGGGATTCCTTCTCAAGAGTAAAACCCAATTCTCAATCCTCTCCTAATTTGGGTTTCCTTTTCAGGAATAGGTCCCAAGTTAGAGTATTCAAATCTCCATGAAGCACATATACCTTTATGGACCCTGTTCCAGGATTTTCTCCCTAAAGTAAATCCTAAACCTTCATCTATCTGGGAAGTCATACATACATAAGCCCCAAACCATTTCTTATGATTACATCTTTCATGGCCCAATTGTCCTTTTTATTACCAATACCTCTTGTTTCTCACACCGAGCATGACTCATGTGATCTTAGAGGGTAAAAGTAATTATGACATCCTTCTTTGACCCATAAATCATAAACATCATACTCCCTTACTCAAACTACGTGGGTTCTGATTCCTTTTCCAAAACAAAGGATACATAGGTAGCCCATCTATGGGTTCGATCCCAACTTTGAAATAATTCATGTCCTTTTGAATGACAATAAACTTCAAGTGCCCCACTGAGTGGATTTAAAACCATCCTGGTCATCATAATGACCAAGAGACTTTTATATAAATATTTTGAAAGATACCATTGACCTAGAATCTCTAAATAGATATAGATGATTCTATATTGATGAAGAACCTCAAATATATATAAAAGATTCTCTAAATTTCTTACATATTTAATCATTGATTGTTAAACTAACGGAAAGCTCATTTTATACTTGGTAATATAATAAGGATTCATGAACATAACATAAATCAATAAAGAGAGTCCCAGAATAGACAATAATTCCCCTCAAAATGGTGTGATGAGTCCGACCTCCCATCCTCTCGACCAATGCAAATTTCTAAGCCTCATCAGTTCAAAAAATAATGAAGTGCCTACCTTTGGAAAGTAGGTCCAAGTGGATGTGGAATCATTGGATGTTTCCGGTTCTACGAACAAACCCGTTAAAACCGATCGGAACGTTTGAATCTCCCATCCAGGAGGTCATCCCTGAATTCTGAGGGAAACAAAAAATGGTGAACCCGACGTGAATCCTTAACCAAGTTAAAATTATGTTTTACCTATTTGTTAAGCCCCTATTTAAAACTCAATAAGAGGACTAACAAAAACAATCATTGACATGTATGCTCGTCCAAAGGATGATGTGGCTGAATTTTATCTTGATTACGTCTGTTATATCAAACAGGCACTCTTTTCCAAGATCTTCTGTATTTCCATAATGGCTGCTCTCAAATTCACATCTGTGAATACTGCTACTGAAAATACCACTACTGCTATTCCTACTAGATCGTCATCCGATCTGAGGATGACATCACCCACTCAGTGTCTTCAACGCTGGGTATCAAATGCGCTGGTTAAGGAGTACCGTCAGCATAGTACCATCCCAACTCTGGAGGCTGCCCGACAGGCCCTCCAAGTGAACAACTCACACAGGTCGTCCGGACAACGACGACCAGTGATCATGAGGCAGGCGGTGCTGACTACCATCTCCAACCGTTTCGGGTCGTTATCCCTGGAACGCAATTTCCATTCGCTCCCTTACTCTAATAATGTGAATGAGCAGGTCCCTCAGGGACTTCATTCAAAAATACAGGAGTCTTTCCCGAGGGCTCCCATAAATAATCGCCGCCAGACTCGTGCGGTAGTGCGCCCTCAACATGATGAGGGTGCCGACTCTAGGCATTCGGATCAGGTTCCTCAAACCCAAGCAGGCAAGACAAACCGCCAGAGACGGAATCCGGTTAACAATGGGCAGGTTTTCATCCCTGCCATCTCCGGACAATTCCACCAACCTAACTTGGTGGAAAACAATGAGCAGGCACACACACCTGCTGTTTTAATTCTGATGTCCAGCAGACTCGTCTGGCAGCACCACGCCAATCCCGCCAAGCAATTCAGGCGGAGTACTATAGGAAGAAACATACACCTGCTTATACATCACCAGTTAGTCAGCAGGCTCGCCAGACTACATATGATGGATCTCGTCAACCGCATTTGGCGAAGTGTAATCAGTAGGCACATACACCTGCTAGTACTAATCAAGCCTACCAACAGTCTCGCTTGGTAGCACAGGGAGAAGTCAGTCGAAAAGCTCCGACGAAAAACAGGAGGCAGACTCAACTCTCTACCTCCACAATTGAGTACTGTCAGGATTTATTGACAGGAAAAGAAGGACAGTAGCAGGCACATACATCTACTCCAAGCCCAGAATGGACGTATATCCCCGTTCCGATGGCTAAAGTCACCAAGCATATTTTGTCAATGGTGAAAGAGCAGAAGCAAATTCCTGCTCATATTCTGGATGCTTTCCAGGATATCATAACAGCTTCAGCATCATCTCAGGGAAACACACATAAATCTATCCCTAGCAGTGGAGTGACACATCAACGATTCACTCCGGAACAGACACACACATATGTTCCAGTCCAAGAGGGTTATGGGGCATACTCCTCCATATCATACGGACAACCAAGTCAGGCACATACACCTGATTTGAGTGGAGATCGTCAGCCTTACCTGACCATCTTTCCTGATCAGGCACATACACCTGCTCAGAGCAACCACTTTTTTCAACAAGTAGTTTCCAAAGCGAGTAAGAATGCATCCAAGAAAAAGATCCACCCAGCACAGTCAGGAGATCAAAGGCCAATCTGTAACCAGGCCTTGCTCGATGCTGGAGTTCTTGAAACCCTCAGACATTTATCTATTGGAATTCAAGATTCTACTCCCTCAGTTCCCAATAACGGGAACATTAATTCTGAAGGTCTTCAACAGACACTTCCTCATGAAGGCTTGCTTCGTGACAATTCAGTCAATCTTGAAGTTTCATCTTCAGATCAGAGCCACAGGAACCCTCTGTGTGGTCAGAAGACCAAGGAGCAAGAGATCTCATCTTTTGTTGTATTCCATTATGGTGGTCCTCCCCATAATGATGAATTTCTCTGCGAAAGTCCTCTCCGCAGTAGTGATTCACATTGTCTGGAAAATACTCTAGTGGATAATGTAGTGCCGAGAAAGCCCTCTTATCTTGAGGCACTTGAAAATGTGAAACCAGTCATGTATGATGCTTTATCTCTAGCAAGTGAAATACTTTCTCAATCAGAAGATAGCCTAGGGTGTAGGTCATTCTCCAAACCACCCCTAAGTCATGCATCTTCTAGTTTGATCAATGATCTCTCTACCAATCTTGTTGAATCCGATGAAGCAACAAGGAAACACCAACTATGGTAAAAACAGGTAGAATAATCTTCATTTAATGATGAAGAGGAAATGATGAACATGAGTAAAAAAATGGCGAAAAGTGAGGTACCAGTCATGTTTTGTCCTTTGGTTGACTCCCATTATGACATTCCAAAGATGTTGACGGAAGATGGAGTCCATGATATTCGTCTCAACATATGGAAAACTCTTTGTCAATTTAAGAATATGGTATTATCTTATGATGAATATGAAAATCATCTTAAGATAATAGAAGGGCTACAATGTCAGATTGATTTGGCATCTCTATCAGTCTCTCGATATCCGAAGGCTGAAAAGCAACAGAGAACCCTTCAATGTTCATGCCTTGGCGCACTAAGAAAATTGCGTCAGTTAATTACCAATTCTCCATCTGGTGTTCATATCAGAGGATGGGGTGTTCACGGAGCACTACATTTCACAGTGCTTTCCAGTCAGCAAAGCCCGCCGAAAATGGTCTCATGCAATGTTATTTCCCATGGCCGGCCATAGTGAATGGGATTTGTTCATAATAAAAAGCTTGCTCAAGAATAGGCTTCAACTAGTTCCTCTCAAAATCAAGAAAATAGAGAACAAGTTATTGAATTTCTTCTACATCAAGCAGGCAAGAATATTGCACAAGCCTCTCGTATGGAGCAAACACATCATCAAATGACAGAAGTTTCAGAAATCATCCAACGGTCTGTTAAACCAGGTGATAAAAGTGGATACAGGTTCATGCATCCGGCTAATTTCCGAACTAAGATTCGCAAGATCAAAAGAGATTTTAAGAATGTCTCAGACATTGCATGTCAAGAGCCACCCCAGCTTGTCAGACTGGGGACTCCTTTAACCCAAACCTCAGAGTCAACAAATGGGATTCGAGGAGTTGAGCCGAAGCAGCAGGAACATCCCCAGTTCACGAGACTGGGGACTCTTTCAAATCATCAATCCCCTTCTCAGAGAATGTCGGTCTTTTCTCGATTGGGGAAGAATCCCCAAGAGGAACGAAGAGCCAAATTATCATGAGATTCCCTCCATGTTATAGCTCGTCAAGAAGTTCCTAAAGGATTGAATCAACAAAAGGTAATGTCTCATCAAAGACATGAAAGAAGACAATATCACAGAAATGTTGATAGAAGAGATGTGATGCATTATGCATCAATCAATTTCATCAATGTCGTTGTTGCTAATCCACCAGTGGAGGCTCACTCAGGGGACTCAGATGGAGAGCGTCCTGCTCAAGAAAATGTACGCACTGATACAAATGAAGAAGGTGTGAGTACACGAAGTCAAAGGATTACTCAGAACCTAGGTAATCCACTTCCCTCTCTCCAAAATGTATCCAACAAAGGGAGGGGAAAGAATCAGGTTACATATCATTCCTCTGGAGAAGGTCAATCGCTCTCATTAGAGCAAAGGTTTGCACAACAGGAGGAAGAAATGAAAGAATTATGAAGGTTGAATGCAGAACTACTTCAGAGTAGTCTTCTTCTGAAGAATGCTGAAGTTTGACAGCCGAAGGAATTTTTTGCAGTTACTAAGATGGATAAAGAATATCCTCCTTTATCAGTACACCCTAAAAAGGTCTAATCCTACGGGTCAAGCGCAACAACAATTGGTAGTGCTACCATCAGTTGCAGCACCAACCACCACATCTGTCCAAGCTCCATTCATTGCACCTACTCAAGACCAAATTCAACCAGATGTTTCTCAAAAGTTAATAAGTACTATTGAGTCATTAAAAACATGGTTAGAAACTATGGAAGGGAAACAGGTGCAAGTTCAACCAGAAAAGAAAGTTTACCCTGAATTGGTAGATTCAATTTCTCCTCCATCTAGTTTTGGAAACCATGTTTTTCCTACTTTCAATGGATCAGGCAACCCTGAACAACATTTGACACATTACGTGTCTTGTTGTGATCATATGATGGGAACTCCAAAGAAGCAAGAAGCAGTGAAACTCAGATGCATCGTGTGAGCCTTGCAAGGACCAACTTTTGTCTGGTATACAAGCTTGCAATCCTGGTCAATCATCGGATGGGAGGATCTTCACAAAAAATTCCTTCTTCAGTTCAGCTCAACATTGCCAAAAACGACAGTTTTAGATCATACAAACTGCAAGCAAAGGGAGAATGAAAGAGTCTTTGATTTCATTGCCCACTGGAAGGGATTAACATATTCCCTGAGTTTAGCACTCCCTCAGGAGGATCTGTTGCCAATCTGTGTGGAAAATTTGCGTGACGAATTACGCATGCCATTGAGCCCTGTGAAATACATTGGAGGGTTTAGAGACCTTACTTCAATCGCTCAGCAGATTGAATATTCCCTTATACAGGCTAAGGTTAAATCTCGTGTAATTCCATCAGCTCCAGGAAGGAGAATGGGTAAAGAATAAACTGCTATAGTTATGATTAAACAAGCACCTGTACCTATTTCTACTTCAAAACCTTTATCTTCTCAAAGGGCTCCACCTCCTGAACGCCAACAACAAAGGCCATTTCGTCCAATTGATCGAAGAGGTCAACGACAAAAACAATTTGAGGATTTGAAGAGTAAAACATACTCTTTTGGAAATGAGCAAGTTCCTGGTTACTTCATTTCAGCTCTGGAAAATAATTTGGTTCAATTACCAGTTCCCAAGAGGCCAAACAAGGAAGGAGATGAAGACCATCCCAATTATTTTCCCTTTCATCAAATATTAGGGAATCCCGTCTAGGAGTGTTTTGTCTTCAAAGCCCTCCTGAAAAAGATGGTCGACATGGGACAAGTCAAGTTGAAAGGTTCTTCGACTCAGGTAGCATGTGTTACTTCTACATTTACAGAGGAGGAATGTGAATGGAAAGAAGTCAAAAGCAGAAATGCACAGAAGTATGATGATTGGATGGTCAGAAAGACAATCAATCAAACTCGTGCCATTTTGCGAACATAATTAAAGAAACCAATTGTGTCTTCAACCAAGAATATTGCATTAAAACACTCTTCGTCAGAGGGAAAGTTCTCAAAGAAATGGTTTGATTCAAAGAAGGAAAAAGAATCAGAAGAAGATGAGTATGTTTCAAAGCCTAAATTGTCTTTGACTCTGGCAGACTTTATGCCATCTACTTCAAATCCACGGGCACTGCCCCATCAAACGGCATAGCCTAAATAGGCTAGTCAGGTAGAGTCTTTATTAGACGAAGAGTTAATCTTCGGTTCTGTTAATATGATTCAATTAACAGATCCGTATTCCAGTCGTAATTATGATTTTGATGAGCCTGAATTCCCTGTATCAAATAAGGGAATCCGAGGAAGTTCTAGAGGTTCAGGATACAGGGGAAGACGTGGATCTCTCCGAAGCCACTACTCCAATTCTACCCCTACTAGTACTGTGTATGCAGCAGAAACTCATGGTAGAGCCCTTCAGCGGGCTCAAAAAGAACAAGAAAGTTCTTCTTCCAATAGTCAACTCAGTCTTGGCACATTTATTTTGGAAGACCGATTAAAAATTCCATCTTCTTTATCTCAGCAAGTAAATGGATCTAATTGGTATAATCTTCCAAAACCAAGGATTTTGCCAACTTTTATCCCAATACAAGATGCATCAGCTTCCAAAGCATCTACTTCCAAGGTACCTGCTAAACCGCATATTCATGTTGGGAAACTCAGACCTTTAGATCAAAAGTATGATATATTGAAACACTTGGCCCATGTACCAGCCATGTTATCAATTTTGGATGCTTTGAATCTGTCAAAAGATCTTCGGGAAGCACTCATCGAAGCTTTGTCAAGTCCTCAGGAGTTTGAAGCTAAAATTGCTGCAGCTGAAGTTTATCACATAGAGAATAATCATGCAGAATGCCATACAATAATATCGTTTACTTATAAAGATGAAGATGATGTTGTGCATGGGCACATAAAACCGCTGTACTTATCTGGCAAAGTCAATGGTGTAGATATCCGAAGAGCTTTCATTGACAATGGTTCAGGAGTCAACCTCATGCTCATTCATACACTTCGTTGATTGGGCATCATGGAATCTGATTTATCTCCTTCTACCATGATGTTACAAGGATATGATAAAAATGAACAAGAACCACTGGGCAAAGTTACACTCAGAACTCAGTTTGGAGATCTTGTATCCAATTCGGATTTCATGATTGTTGATCAAGACTCGGCTTTCAACGTCTTTCTTGGAAGACCCTGGCTATATCAGCATGCAACTATCCCTTCATCATACCATCAATGTCTCAAATACTGTTTCAATGGTCAAGTTGGAACATTGTATGGTGATAAGACCCCGTTCAAGACATGTGAGTCTTAGTACATTGAGGCATAATTTTATCACATAAAGGGAAGAGAGAAATCTACAATGAAACAAATTACCAAAATTAATGCTCCATATGGTTTGGAGAAGATTCCAATAAATCCATTTACACATGTGATTATAGATTATGTGTTACCTATCAGTCAAATTGACAAAATAGGCCCAAATCAAAATACTCTTATGGAACGATCCATAATGTCAATTACGGAAATCGAGCCAGACAACATGGGAGAAATTGGTCACCTACCAAACAGTGATAAAAGCACAAGTGGTGACTTCTTCATTTCATATGCTGAAATCCAACAGGTCTATACTTCGCCAATCAGGCCAGAAGAATTTATAGCAACATTGGAGGTGAATAATGATGTCAATTCTCAATCCATCATCTCCTCTTTATTTCCCAAACAAGTCCCTTTATCATCAATAGGGTTGGAAATGGAAGCTTCTTCTTCAAAATGTGCAAATTTTGACATCTCTTCTGATCATGAAAATTTCGTTTTGTCATCTACTATGCAAGTAGAAACGGAAGAAATAGCACATGATGAAGAGTAAGTGGATGATCTTAGAGATGCTCCTCCAGCATTTGAAGAGGGTATCTCTACCACCATGGATGAACTCAGAGAAATAAATCTATGTACAGAGAAAGATCCACACCCCACTTTAATTAGTGCGGCCATGACCCTTGAAGAGAAAGAGATGTATATTTCTTTTCTAAAGAAAAATAAAGATATTTTTGCTTGGAACTATACAGAAATACCTGGACTTGATCCTGATGTTGATACTCATCATTTGGGTTTACCAAAATAACATCGCGGATTTATGCAAGCCGCGAGAATAACACACCCAACTTATGCTTCGAAAATTGAAGCTGAAGTGGATAAGCTGATCAAAGCTCTCTTCATCAAAGAAGTTCAGTATCCCAAGTGGTTGGATAATATTGTCCCTGTAAATAAGAAGAGCGTACAAATTAGGGTTTGCATTGATTTCAGAGATCTTAATCGGTATTGTCCTAAAGATTATTTCCCAGTTCCGATTAAAGAACTCTTAATTGATGTGACGGCTGGTTATGAAGTACTTTCCTTCAGGGATGGATATTCCAGATATAATCAGATCCGAATGGCCCCAGAATATGAGGAATCTACAGCTTTCAGAGCCCCTCAAGGTGTGTTTTGTTACCGCGTGATTCCCTTTGGTTTAAAGAATGCAGTTGCAACATATCAACGCACCATGCATCGTATCTTCAATCATTTCTTAGGGAAGTTTGTTGAATGATATGTAGAAGATTTGGTGGTTAAATCCAAACAACCTTCTAATCACTTGGCTGATTTGGAAGTCATATTCCACAATCTTCGACAACATAATTTGACAATGAATCCCTTAAAATGTGCTTTTGGGGTAACCTCAGGAAAATTCCTCGGCTTTTTTGTACGCCATCGTGGTATTGAAGTCGATCCTGAGAAGACCAAGTCAATCCTTGGTATGTCACCTCCTCAGAATTTGAAAGAATTAAGAGGACTTCAAGGACACATAGCCTGTATTCGGTGTTTCATCGCCAATTTGGTAGGCAAAAGTATACCCTTTACCAAATTATAGAAAAAAGGAGTCACTTAACAATGGACTGGAGAATGTCAAGAAGCGTTTGATGTTCTCAAGAAATACCTCTTGAGTCCACCAGTACTCATGCCACCTGTTGAAGGAAGACCACTTATCCTCTATGTGACAGCTCTAGAGCGATCATTGGGGGCCTTTCTTGCTCAAAAGAATGATGCTGGGAATGAAAATAGCCTCTACTATCTCAGTAGAACTATACTTGAAGCAGAAAACCGGTATTCAAGTATTGAGAAGTGCTGCCTGGCATTAATCTTTACAGTCCAGAAATTGAGACACTACCTGCAACATCACGAGGTCGAATTGGTATCTCGCAATAATCCGCTCAAATTCATCCTTAGTCGTCCAATGCTTACAGGACATCTATCAAGGTGGGCAGTTATTTTGCAGCAGTTCGACATTCAGTATGTATCTCAAAGGCAATAAAGGGCCAAGATCTGGCGGATTTCCTAGCTGAACATCCTTCAGTGGAAGACACGTATTCAGATATTTAACTCCCTGATGAGGAAGTTTTCTCTATTCAAGGGAGTCCTCTAACATTGGAAATGTATTTTGATGGTGCTTCCAGATGTCCAACAGGGAAGAAAATTGAAAATCCTAAATTCAAAAAAGTTGGTTTAGGAATTGTACTCATTTTTTCAGATAAGGAATTGTTACCGTATTCCTTTTTATTATGGGAAGGTGGTACTAATAATGAAGCTGAATACCAAGCTCTAATCATATTCTTGGAGTTAGCGCTTCAGGTACAAGTGAATCACTTAAAGGTGAAAGGTGATTCAGACCTGGTAATCAAACAAGTCAATGGGGATTATGCCATCAGAAAAGAAGAATTAATCCCTTTGTATGATTACATCAGAGAGTTAATGGCGGAATTCCCTTCAGAATCGACATTTTCTTATATCCCAGGATCACAAAATGCTCAAGCTGATGTGCTGGCTAATATAGCCACAACTCTAGCAGATCCAAATTGGGACGAGACAACCATCAGTATTACCCACCGTCGTGCAATTTCACCTTATGTTCAAGCCAGAACAGAGGAAATTAATGAAATTAGTCTCATTCCTGAACCGTATGGTCATACTACAGGATGGATGTCACCTATTAGGGAATACCTTCAAAATGGAACACTTCCACCTGAGAGAGACGAGAAAGAACAAATCTGGCGACGTGTGGTCAATTTTACTCTTTATGATAGCCCAAACCACCTATAGAAAATTCTCTACAAACGTGGTTTTGATGGAGTTCTATTTAGATGCATTGATGGTGAAGAGACAATGGTTGTCATGAAAGAAGTGCATGCAGGTGTATGTGGTGCCCACCAGTCTGGACATAGATTGTCTGATATAATTCGAAGGCTTGGATACTTTTGGCCTTCAATGATACAAGATTGTGTTAATTTCACAAATAAGTGTCATTCATGCCATGTACATGCCAACTTCATTCATCAACCTCCAGAGTTGCTTCATACAGCTAAATACTCGTGGCCATTTTCCACATGGGGAATGGATGTGGTGGGACCTTACCCTTCAGCTACGGCCAAGCAGTTTAAGTACATTCTTACTGATACTGATTTCTTTTCCAAATGGGTAGAGGCAGTACCTCTCAAAGAATTCAGTTCTAAATACATTGTTAGCTTCATCAAGTCTAACATCATTACTAGATTTGGTGTCTCTCATACCATATTGACGGACAACGACACCAACTTCTGTTCTTCTGAGGTAGTGAAATTGTATCAAGAATATAACATTAAATCCAACCATTCATCTCGGTATCATGCAGCGACCAATGGAAAAATAGTAGCCTTTAACAAGACTCTTTCAAATATACTGCAAAAGATGGTGGATAAAGATAAGAGGTCATGTCTTGATAAACTCTTTCATTCTTTATGGGCTTATAGAACTACCACCCGCAATGCAACACGGTCAACTCCATATTCCTTGGTATATGGAAAAGAAGCAGTCTTTCCAATTGTAGTTCAATTTACCTCACTCAGAGTAGCCATTTGTGATCAGTTATATATAGATGAGAAATCCCAAAAGAGATTGAATGAATTAGAATGGTTAGATGAGAAATGATTGTGCACTTTGCACCATTTGGAAATCTATCAGAATCGAATAGCATGAGCTTTTGACAAAAAAGTTCGTCTTCGCTCATTCATTCAGGGAGAATTGGTATTAGTTCTCAAAACCCCAATGATACCAGGAAATAAACCTCCCAAGCTTGATCCAAAATTGGAAGGACCTTATTCAATACATAGGGTCTACTCCAATGGAGCTTATTCATTAATTTCGATGGATGGAGAACTCATTACTACTCCAACTAATGCCAGATTTTTGAAGAAGAATTTTGTATAAACTACAAAGTATTCTCCCTAATGTCCCTGCAACATGACACTAAATTGTGCGGCCCCAGTTCGTCCTTGCTATATGACGTTAAACTATACAGCAATGGTCCATTATGACCTTAAAATGCAACTTCGTCCCACACGGCATTAAACTGTGAAAAAGTTCCCTAAAAAGTCATGTATGACCTTAAACTACACCATGGTCATGTATGACATTAAACTGCACCATCCATGGTCTATGCATATGACCCTAAACTATTTAAAAATCCCTTACGTCCGGAAAGACGTTAAACTACAAAATCATCAATGGTCCTGTATGACCTTAAAAAACACCACCGTCTAGTAAGACATTAAACTGCACCATCCACGGTCCATTTATATGACCTTAAACTATTTTCCTTTTTGTCCAACATGACACTAAACTGTAGAAAAAATCCCCAATGCATCCAACATGACGTAAATGGTGTGTTATTTTGTCCTTACTGAATGACATTAAACTGCGCAGTCCCCCTTTTTTGTCCAACATGACATTAAACTGTATTGTCCCCACCATCCTAACTATATGACACTAAACTGTACAGAAAGTCCTTGATATGTCCTACATGACATTAAACTGTTTTTTGTCCCTGCTACATGACACTAAACTGTGCAGCACCAATAGTCCTAATTGCAAGAATTTAAACTGCATAGTCCCTTTATATGTCCTACATGACATTAACCTATGCATCGTTAAGGTTGTTGTTACCTCTTTTTTCTCACATCGAGTATGACTCACGTGGGATTAGTGAAAACCTCAATCGTAACACTCTCTTTGGGCCGCTAACCATCTATAAGTCCCAACAACATTTTTCATAGGTCATTGTCCCCAAGAACAACTTGATCATTAATTCATTCTTTAATTGAACTACACGGACTTTGATCCTTGCCTTCCAGGTTGGGTACGTAGGCAACCTCCCAAGGTTCAATCCCAAAAACAATCTCTTCACTTCGGTTCACCTTTATCTCATACGATGTTGATTTGTGAAACCGCCTTTAGAATCAATATCTTTACATTTGATTCACTTTCATCCTTGTTATAGGACGTTAAACTACACAAAACATCTGTCTGGTACGACAATAAACTACATTTGAGAGGGAACCAATATTTAAATTGATTTTTCAATCATGTTTCATTTCAAAAGACTACGTGCATACATGGTAAGGCCTACACTTTTTATCTCGGGTTAAACCATCATTGTACTAAAGTACCCTTTCACCCTTCACATGTACGAACCAAATTTGTACAAAGGGTAGTTCTAGAACTACGTGGGCTTGATTCCCATCTTTATGGGATACGTAGCAACATTCGAGTGTCCCTCGAATCCAGTCCCAAGTCTTTTGGGCCTAACCCCAATTGTCACTTTCAGTCCCATGGATGAAAAGTCCTCATGAAAACACACACTGTGTATTCATTATTATGGTCTGAACTCTATGACCCTAAACTAAGATCTCTCATACTTTCGTCCTGCACGACGTTAAACTGAATTTCAAGAACTACGTATGGATTGATTCTCATTTTTATGAGATCAGTAGTGAAGTCCAAAATTCCAATTCAGGACCCAGCCAGAACATGATTATGGTTATCATTGACCTATGTATCTCTATATACATTGGACAATACCAATATTTATGTGTTATAATCCTAACCTTAAATATTTTTAGTTCTTCATAACCCTTTTCATGACTTTTAGTCACAAAAATGTCAAACTTCTTAGAATTCTTTTGCCTGGCTATGCAGTATGTTCCCATAGGTGGCCTTGCATAAACAAGTCCACATAACAGACTTGTCAGCCGAAAGATACTATTTATTTGACTATGAAGTCAATGCCCTTAGGTGGCCCTACATAATTCAACCCCCTAACGAGTTTGTTGGATAATGGTAACTTCATTCTTGGGAAGAATGCCTCTTTGGTCCTTATTTGTTTTAAATGGCGGTATATAGGGATCTGCAAAAAAATAGCCATCCTTAACATATTTGTCCCATGTCCTTTTTTTCATGATCTGAAAGTATTTATGTCTATGGTTTATACTCTCCATATTCTCTTTCCCTACGTTTGGGCCAGACCTTCGTAGGAGTGATATTTATTCAATTCTCTGATATTCTTGTTCGGAAATATCTTCTCCTTATTCATGTACCTCTTTCCATGCAACAAACTCTATACTTTAGAAAATTTGAATCTCCATAAACTTTCACTGGCTTTTAGCACTAGGAAAGTAAATTTCTGAGAGTTCTTTTGCCTGACTATGCTACACGTGCCCATAGGTGGCCTTGCATAAACAGTCCACATAATAGACTGGTCAGCCGAAAGATGCTATTTATTTGACCATGCACCCAATGCCCTTAGGTGGCCCTGCATAATTAAACCCCCTAACGGGTTTTGTTAAATAATAGTAACTTCATTCTTGGAAACTACTTCTTCTAATTCCTTTTAGCTCTTTTTCATATCATTCCTCAGATTCAAATATTCTTAAGCCATAGTTTACATATTTTCTCTCATACTTGAGTATGGTAATATGTTTTCAGATAAATTTTCAAGGAATTGAATCAATTTTAATCCATTTTGGTCAAAGCTATTTCGACCTTAAACATTATCCCCTTTATGTCCGGCATGCATGACTTTAAACTACCCACAAAAGACAAAGGAACTCTGAATAAAAGTCAAGTTCCAGCTCACTAAATATACATTTTTGTATGATTTAGGTAATATTGATCAATTAAAAGGTTCAAAGTGTGTAGGGTTATTTGTAATAATCCTATTAAAAATCAAACTATGCTTACTAGGCCCATTGGTTTAAGTCAATTTGAAGCAGGTAGTGAAGGAATGCAGGTACAAATGATTGAAGATGAATGTGTTTTTCATTGATACACAAGAACTAGAAGGACATCCACAGACTGGAGTCTCTTCTCTTTTTCAAGAATTAAAAGAGGCTTTCAACATAACTCTTCATTTGATTTACGGCATCCTGAGATTTATCAGTAGTTACTTGAAGCTCGTGCACTTGACCAGCTTCACTCTTTTCAGCTTGATGAAGTTCCTTATTAGCATCTGCGATGGATTTCATGCCATTCATATGAGTTTCATCCAATGATTTATTAAGCTTATCAAGTTCCCCAATAACAGCATCTAACTGTTGCTGGAGTTGCACCTACTGGACGACTTTTTCTTTGATTTTATGCTTTAGATCCTTCATCTGGGCAGCATAATCAGTTTCAGCTTGGGATACCGCAACCTCAAATTCGCCTATGTTGACTGACATTTTCACTCTGATCAAATCTTCGCGACTTTTTTGCGCCTGCTCCCTCCTGAAAATGATCTGTTTCACCATGGCGTGGATCTTTTCATATCCAAAACCACGAAGTCCTAATATAACAAATTGGGATGACAATCGAGGAATTTTCGATGTTAGCTCTTCTAAAGGCACCCCAGATATGATTTTCCATATGTTGTTCCATGCCTTACGTCGTGAAAAGATGAACGCTTTAAGCATCTATGGATCTGATTCAACATCATCGTCGGAGGGGGGCATGTAATCTGGAATTAATGCACTTAAAGAAGTGCCCTGTCCTGCTTTTTCTCCCCTGATTTGTGCTTCTTCACTTTCAATTCCTATTGGGGCAGAGGCTGAGGCCTCACCTCCGGATCTAGTCATTTCAGTTGATGTACCTGCATGATTAATTGAAAAATGTAGTTAGATTCAAAGGATAACAAAAGAATAGATTGTCTTGCGAATAAAGTAAAATCACAAATATTGTTATCCCTTACCCAAGGATGGTTCAGTAACCTCAGAAGACTTCTCCCCATCTTTCCCGGTCTCAACAGGATTTTCAAGATGGGTCTCAGGAGGGTTTATTGGGTTTAGATCTACTTGAGCTAATGTTTCTACAATGGTAGGGTTGACATCAATGTCCACACCCTCTTCAGGCATTGGCATTTCGGCAGCTTCTACTGAAGAAACTGCATATTGTTTTCAGTCATGCTTAGAACTGTAAATTTTTTTTAAAAAAATTTGGGCGAAGGGTAGCACTGACGCCCAAGGTCTTCTAAATAACATGACAACTTAGAATGATCATAAAATTCTTCGAAATTCATTCCTTGATTCATCATTTCATCCAATGATATTTCAGAATCCTGGTTAGTCTCACCAGTGGGAGCATTTGCTACATCTTCTTGCTGACTTGCGTCCTGCAACCCCTGACCCTGGACAGCGTCTTCAACAGCAGGAGGGATACTGGGAAAGGATGCTAGCTCTTCTCCAGGAGCAGCCAAGTCATCTCGGGTCTGTGATTGTTCTACAGCACCCTCCACGGCCTTTGAAGGAGGATCAATCCCTTCCCTCAAGGGGGAAATTGAAGAAGCCCCTGCAATCCTCAGAAATATGAGTAACCAGGAGATTATGTGTATAAACTCATGATTGTTCGAAGGACTTACCACTGCAAATGAAGCGTTTAGCTGTGTATTTCCTCCTTCATTGCCTTTGCTTCTTTTTTTTTGGATTATTAGTAGTCTCCCTTATAGGCACTTGGATTGGCTAATGGAAGGCTATGTCCAGCACCTCATTCATGGCCTGCTGGCCAAGAGATATCTCACCTGGTTAGCGAGGAGAATCAGCAGTAGCCCCGATTGGAGTACCACCAGGGCTATACTGTGGCGAAGGAACCCCAGTTCCTTTCTTTTCAAGCTGCAAGACGAAGAAAATAACTTCCTTAAGTAACAAAGCTTCAACTAAAATCAAGTTGCAAAGCAAATAAGGAAAGAAAACTTACATCTTCAGGAGCCACGTACTCTTGACATTCCTTATCTCCAGAACCACAAGCCCCCTCAGTGGCGTCGTGATCAATCATTTCCTTCACCCGCCTGGTGATAGGAACAGAGTCATCGGTGGCATATATGAGCATTTCCATCTCTCTGATGTAAGCTCGCACTTCATTGGGTTTATCTTTGTAATGAAGATTTTTAGAAGCCATAAGATTTCCTATTCCAGGAAGTTGTAGGCCCTCACACAAATCTAGCTAGGCGGTCTCAGTACCACAGTATAATCCCTATCAAAGATGAGCAGCCTCTGGTCTTAGATATGAAGGCTGTGAGGAAGGTCCTATAATTTTTGACTTTAATTTCTTCCCACCTCCTGCAGCTACAGATAGAGAATAAGAAAGTAAGACTTATTTCTTTTTAAAGTGGCAGTGATTAAAATTACTATAATGAAACAACTCACCAGGAGTTGATGGAGTGGGTCTTTTAATTCTGGTCGGAGGATTATATCAGGCACGAAACCGGTTTTCTGCCGGTTGTGCCTCATCATCACCATCATGATAATCTGGAGAATCAGTTCTAGAAGAGGAGTCTGTTGAACCAATTTCAGGTGAGGAAGCATCACCTTCATGAGGAAGGGTTTCTTTCTCTACAATCCTCTTCCTCTTTCCCACTTGATATACTGGATGATTAAATATCCCTTTGGGGTATGATGCTATCCAGTGTTTGGCATAATATGTGGTCAAATTATGTGTCGCTTTTTCAACTGGTAGATCAAATACTGCCCCAGTCTTCTCTCTTGATGTCAGCTGCCATAGTTGTCGAGAAACCATCGAATGTTGCTCTAACCTTACATGTACCAGAGGGGATACAAAAATCTGTTGTAGACATTTGAATTGGCGTGAAAATCTATATGGATCATAGGCCTCACATATGATCTCTCGACCAATCCTGGCTACTAACACACCATCCCTGCAAGCTAATATGTATGCCCTCAAATCCAAATGGGTTGTCCCATCATCAACAAACCGCCCGGATGGCGGACTTCCATAGCGAAAGAAGATTAATTCCTTAAACATGCTCAGCCACACTTTCATTTCATAACCATTAACATCTAATGGAGAAATTCCAAAGAATACTTGCACTGATGGTCTCAAGGAGCTTCCAGGAATTTGTAATCCATTATGTACATTGTAAGTCCTGAAGTGAGTGGCGATCCATCCCCACAAAACCTGGAATGGTCCCACTATTCGTAAAGGAGATTTACCCATGAAGACATGAAGTAAACTCCTGTGAATCTTTGCTAAAATGGGGGTAGCTAACCCAACCATTTTTCCCTCAGCCAACTTTGCCGCAATGACGAAGGTCCCTGGCCTAACGCCTCCCTTCGAATCCCTGACCGGCAAGAGATAAACACTGAGCCACATTGCCAAGAAAACCGCCAGACGAGTCTTCTTTGGAATTCTTTGATTCACTTCACATCCCAACTTTTCAAACTCTCCTGCTTCTAGAGTTGGGCAGAATGTCCCAGGAGCTCCTCTCTTCTCAGGTTTTAGACAGGTGGTAGGACGTTTGGGCCTGGTATCCTTGGATTTCTTTTTCTTGGATCCTTTTTCTTTTAGTTCCATCTCTTTCCTCTCAATGAGAAATTCATTCATCCATTCTTCTGGATGAATATCTTTTCTAAAATGAGTTAATGTGGTCTCTGAACTCTTGAGCCTATGAAAGATCTTAAATAATTCTCGAGCTAAAGCAGGAGTTTTCTCCGAATCATTCCCAGTCACCTTGGGAGGAATGAATTCATCAAACATATCGCCTAAAATTGGATCCCCTGAGATCTTGTGGACATCCCACAAACTGATACCCACTTCTCCATGAGTCAGATGGAAAGAATTAGTTGTTGGGCTCCAGTGGCTGAGTATCTCTGGCACGAAGTTATCATGTCTGTAAACCTATGTTTTCCCAACCCAGACAGCCTCGTATATTGTAGCTCTCTTAAGATCCTCGATAAACTCTGCACAGGTCTGTCGCACCCAGTATGCCCACATCCATGTTGGCTTCACACCTCCCCCAGGACGGAAGTCCCAACTTTTCTTCCAACCTTTGGATTGATCCAACTGAGCATTTCAGAAGATCGAAGGATGACAATGTGGTTGAAGCTTAGGTGTATGTTTTTTCAGATATGATGTACAAGGGATATGATGCAACAAATAGGCCTTCTCCACTGTTCCAGCATTTATAAATACTCCTCCACCTGAGATATTTGCTGAAGCAAAGTTGATATAATTTTGAAACCACGAAAATCGATGATAATTCTTTACTTCTGGAATAGTGACTTCTTGTAGATGACCATAACCATTCAAAGGTAGATAAGTGCTTTGAGGAATGTTGAGATGATATTTCTTCAGATACTTAGCCAAATTCGGAAGAGTGCTATCATTGACAGTATAATAATCATGGCCAATGATGCTCATCATATCATCTATCTACTTGCTAGCCATTTCATCAATTAATCCGGGTCTAAGAGTCATTAATTCTGCACAAAAGTTGAATAAATTAATTCATAAATGGATTGATTTTCCACAAACTTTGTGAAAGAAATCAAAAAAATGGCTAAGGAATTAAGGCGCGCAAGTATGGAGATGTCGCGCAAGTGTTACATGTGCCGCGCAAGTTTTTGTCGCCCATGTATCACCGCGCAAGTAATATTAACTTGAGAGTAGCGAGACAGTGAGGAAATAGTGGAAAAAATAGACTTGCGTGGCGAAGATAGCTTGCACGGTGAGAGATCGAGAAATTCGGGATCAGATGCTATATGCGGCCAAAGCTGTGTATTTATAGGCCAAGAAGCCTATCTGCGCGCCGTACAGAGTGCACTCAAAGCCTGTGAGACGCAAACTTACGCGTCGCCCTCTGTGCCCTGAAGACTTGCGCACCCCCATTTCCTTTGGATGTATTCGATTTCCTCAGATTCAAATCCTTTATTTCTCTCCAGATCCAACTCTGATGGGGGACTTTTGTTGACGCACCTTTCGTCACAGAATCTAAAAATCGGAAAAGGGGAATATCTGAGCTCAAAGTGATTCAACCTTTGAAGAAAATATCAAAAATCGACAAAGGCATGAACAAAGGATCAAAAACACCTGTGCCGCGCAAGTTCTATCACTGTCGCGCAAGTCCACTTGGGCGATGCCCTTATGGTCGCGCAAGTGAATTGCGCGAACTAAGTAATAACCGCACGGTAACCGCTCAGGGTCTTCTCCTGCCTATAAATAGACCCTGTGGGCCCCCCAATCGAGAGGATCTTTTTTCCAGAAACACGGATTGAAGCTCCCGATGCCCAAGTCTCTTCTCAAAGCTTCCGGAACACTTATAAGTTAATTTCTTACCTAGAAAGGAAGATCTAAGGAGAGGGAGTAAGTCCTAAGTGTTGAAACTCATAAACACTTGCGCGCCTGAGTGGTCAGCCCTTAAGGAAAGTGGTCACACTTGTGCGCCGCCTTACTCCTTCGATAGAACATGCGCGTCCCTTTTTTGGGAGAACCTCAAGAGGATTCTAAAGGCTTTAATAAAGAGCCACTCAAGTATTTCAATGCTGGTTGAATATCACGCAAGTACCCACCATGTCGCGCAGGTATACCTGCGCGACCAATACTTGTGTGCCCCCGCAATACTTGCACGCCTTCCAAGACTTGCACGCCCCTTCCTTTTTGGGTGCCTTTCTTGCCCATTTCACCCCTCTTAAGACATTACACCTTTCCTTTTCAAGATTCAGTCGTCAAGACACTCTTCAAATCCATTTATGGAATGATTTCTTGATTTGACTTCCTTATCTGAAAGGAATTATGTGGAATATCTCTAAAAACCTAGTGATTTAAATATCTTTATGTCACTAAATATAGAGAGTTCATTCATTCAACCTCATCCTTTAAGATGAGAGAATCCTTAACCTGGGTCTCCTTTTTGGGAATAATCCCCAGTCATAAGTCCTCTAATATGGGCATCCTCTTTAGGAGTAAGCCCCAAGTCCCTTAATTTTTGGGCATCCTTCTTAGGAGTAAGCCTCAGATCCTCTAATTTGGGCTTCCTTTTCAGGAGTAAGCCCCAGTCTCAAATATGGTCATCCTCCTCAGGAGTAAGCCCCAAACCTTAATCCTTAACCTGGGAATCCTTTTCAGGAATAAGTCCCAGTCATAAATCCCTTAACCTGGGCCTCCTTTTCAAGAGTAAGTCCCAGTCATAAATCATGGGCTTCCTTTTCCGGAATAAGCCCCAAGTACCTTAAATTCTCTTTAACCAGTCCTAATTTATGTTTAATCTGGGATTCCTTTTCAGGAGTAAAACCCAATTATCAATCCTCTCCAAATTTGGGTTTCCTTTTCAGGAATAAGTCCCAAGTTAGAGTATTCAAATCTCTATGAAGCACATATACCTTTTTGGACTGTGTTCTTGGATTTTCACCCTAAAGTAAATCCTAAACCTTCATCTATCTGGGCAGTCATACATACAAAAGCCCCAAACCATTTCTTATGATTACATCTTTCATGGCCCAATTGTCCATTTTATTACCAATACCTCTTGGTTCTCACACCGAGCATGACTCACGTGAGCTTAGAGGGTAAAAGTAATTATGACATCCTTCTTTGAGCCATCAATCATAAACACCATACTCCCTTACTCAAACTTAGTGGGTTCCGATTCCTTTTCCAAAACAAAGGATACGTAGGTATCCCATCTATGGGTTCGATCCCAACTTTGAAAAAATTCATGTCCTTCTGAATGACAATAATCTTCAAGTGCCCCAATGAGTGGCTTTAAAACCAGCCTGGTCATCATAATGTCTAAGAGACTTTTATATAAATATTTTGAAGGATACCATTGACCAAGAATCTCTAAATAGATATAGATGATTATCTAATGATGAAGAACATCAAATACATATAAAAGATTATCTAAATTTCTTACATATTTAATCATTGATTGTTAAACTAAAGGAAAGATCATTTTATACTTGGTAATATAAAAAGGATTCACGAACATAACCTAAATCTATAAAGAGAGTCCCGGAATAGACAATAATTCCCCTCAAAAAGGTGTGATGAGTCTGACCTCCCATCCTCTCAACCAATTCAAATTCCTAAGCCTCATCAGTTCACAAACTAATGAAGCACCTAACTTTGGAAAGTAGGTCCAAGTGGATGTGGAATCATTGGATGTTTCCAGTTCTACGAACAAACCCGTTAGAAACTGATCAGAACGTTTGAATCTCCCATCCAGGAGGTCATCCCCGAATTCCGAGGGAAACAACGATATTTAACAAATGCAGGAATTACTGAGTCATAGATGATATGTGAATGATATAATCCCATAATATATAATTATACATAATTACATAATAAATTTATTGTTAAGGTTCAATCTATTAATTTACTTGAGCTAAAATTATAAACTAATGAATAAAATAATCAAAAAACACTCATCTCCTTCCATATAAATACCACCTCTCATCACCTATTCTACTCAGACCTTCCAAGCCATGATTTTTTTCAGTTTATTCCCAATACTATTTCTAATAACCTAGCCTAGGTATTATAGCTCCTTTTCTCAAGAAATACCAAATCCAAATTCTCCTAGGAGGTTCTCTAGGAGAACAAGTTCAAGAGGTAAAATCCTATTTAGTTTTTTTTAATTTCATTCAGATTTCATTTATTTTCTTATTCTACACTTACATACCAACATCCAATTAGAATAGGAAATAAAATATATTATAAATACTATAGTTGTATTATTTTAATGGAATAATCCATCGTCTCCCCACTTCTCCTATCCCTTTTATTTTAAAAATGAAAACATTTCCCATGAGGTGTTGATTTATCACCTTTGAGGATGACTAGTTTTAATTTTCCTTTACTTACTTCCAGGTAGGAAATAAAACCATTATAATGGTATAAAAAATATATTAATGTTTATTTTTATAACCTTTCATATGTTATGAAACTGACATATATACATAATATTAAATAACAAAACAAAACAAATTTGTTGTGATTGCAAACCAAAAAAATTAATGATTTTCCTTAAACTTTTATTTATTGAATCATTCCCATATCTAGGAAAAATAATATATAAGACAAATTAAACATATAATTTTACTTTAAAAACATATAATTTCAATTTAGAATAATTATTTCCATTTTAAATGATATTTTTTCATGTATAGTTGAGAACCAATCATGAAAATTAATAAAATGAACACACGGGCACGATGAAATTGAACACTGTAACTCATAAAAATGGACATAACATAACATATTAATTTTAAAATCAATCTAATAAAGGTATAATAGGTTATGTATTTCGTAATTAATGATGATTTTTTCATTATCCATGATATTAAAGTTACTAAATAATTTATAAATAAGTTAAGGGATTCTCGAACCCACTCTCTTTTCCTTGGGTTGTTCATATTTCATGCCAAATTTGATTATCGATGTAATTGAAATATTCCTAAAATATAACTTCATTTTCCTATCCTTTTCATTTTGGGGATATAGATTCTTGTAATCAAATTTTATGAATAATTCAATGATTGTTCCAAAAGAAAAATTCCTTCTAATAACACAAGTTTTACATCTCTTGAGATTGTTTCTTCTTCACTCATGATTGATGACCCTTAAACCATATATGTTTTTCCATTTTTCATTTGCTAAACCCAATTTTTATTCATTAATTTAATATTTATAAAACTAAACCCAATTTTTTCCATGGGTTCTTTTATTTCTACAATTGATATACATTCTACGTGGCATGCATGATTATGAAATGTTAAGATGGGATAGGTGAACACAAAATTATACAGAACTCCAATGAATTAGGTAATGTAATGTATCTGATTAGTTAATTTTCATATAGCATGAACTTTATTCTATATTTTTTCAAAATTATTATTATTTTATGATTATGCACATTTATTTTCTGTGAAAAAGATATTGGATTTGTTCATAACAAAGTGTGGTATTTAACCACAAAGATGCTATGATTAATTATAATGTATTTACACCTTTTAAGAATTGTCTAATGTTTCCTATCATGAAAATAATGATTATCACATTAATACTCTATGAAAATGATGATTTTTTTCTCAATCAAGGTTATATTTATTCTTGTATTTACCTTTCCTATTACTGGGATATTTTCTCACCCCTTTATTTTATTTATATCCTCAAGTGATTAATTGTATTAAAGAGAACACAAGGGCCACTATGAATCTATAGAAGAATAAATTAAAAAATGTTTATGTTTTATTATGTAAAATCTATGTATAGTCTAAAATTTCTGAAAAAACAAAACCATTGGATCCTAGTTTTGTTACTCTATTATGTTGTTTACCATTACAATGATGTAATAATAATATAATAAAAGTTCAGTCTCCAAATATAATATTTATTAAAAGGATACTAGTTATAAAGAAATAAGTGTAAGATGATTTAGATATTTTATGAACCAATTGTTTCTGTTTTCATGTTTCTAAAATAAAATAACTAAACTATTATTTCATGGATCCAAATTTTATATAATGAATATTCATATATTAATATGAAATATTTATGTATGTAATTTATGGGTCACTAAAAGTCAACTCTTGCTCATAGGTTATGGGAAATTTATGTTTCCACCACCTCCTTTCAAAAATAATTAGGCTTCTATTTTTTTGGAAGCATCAAAGGTCAGTCCATCACAATTCCTCCTGTTTCAAGATCCAACCTTCTAATTGGGAAACACATTAAATATATTCTATTAGATAATCCCTTTGGATAATTTAATCCAACCAACATGGATCACCCATAAAACTTGTAACATGAATTGGCTTACAACAATGCCCGAAGGGAATATTTGATCCTCACAGATTGAAAACAAGTTCCTTGGCATTGATGGAAAATTTTTGGAATGCTTTTTTTCTTATGAAGAAATATATACTAATCCTATGTCAAAACTATAATATATCCACTATGTTGATACAAAAATGTACTTAGCAATAACATGTATGAATATAGGCAAAAGATGAACCATAAGCTAGTCTAAGAATCCCAATAAAGAAAAAGTAAAATACCAACTCCATGTAACATGAGGTCCTACATCCCACAATCCCACAAATAAATAGACTCTTCTAATTTAAAATAGATAAATAAAAAAGAAAAAATGATTTGGATTGTTATAAATAAGAGAAAGAAAAATATATATTATAATTTCATTTATAAAAACTTTTCGTAAAGAATAATTCCATAAACAATTAGTAAATAAATAATTTTAACGATTTTTTTATGATTTTATATTTTAATGGAAAAATCCATAAACACTTTGAAAGGAATAAATAGTTAAAAATATCATTATGGTAAAACTATGGGGAAAATACATAGGTAAATTTAGATCATGGACTACTAGGATACTCAATCGTCAGTGATATGTGACATATCAAGTGTATGTGAAACCCCACTATAGAGAAAACCATAAAGTCATGTAGAATGATAACACCCACGCTAGAGGCTCCCCATCTCATCAAATGATATTTTATTTATATTATTGAAAAAATAAAATTCTAGGAATCTTTAATCTATAATATAATTATTGGACTAGTCTTTAAACATAAATAACATGTTTCCCATGTTCTATCATTGTTACATATTCAAACGTTTCATTTGGAAAATTTCAAAAAACCCAAGAAATTTATAAATAATAAAACAACAACCCCAAAAAAATTTCACATTCCATTGTATTTCAATTTGAAACTATTTATCATGAATTATTTTTTAATTTTCTTCAATATTTAAAACCAATATATTGGATCCATTTCACGATTCAATATACATTTACTAAGAACCATTAAATCTTGTTAAAGAATCACATGTTTATCGAGAGAAACCAACTAATAAACCCACCTTCTATGATGGTCACCTTCCTAAAGACACAAATAATCTAATAAAAAGAATTATCCCTATCCATTGATTAATCTATTGGATGTTTTAATAGATAATTACCATAGCAGAATATATGCCCCAAATATTTTCGTTCTCTTATTCATTTCCAGTAGGGAAAGACACTGTATAAAATTGTGATAATGAAAAATTGCATAATAAACGCATTAAATTAGTTTCATTGATCCACCACCCTTGAAATATATGTAATTTCACTTTATAGAAGATGAAATAACTAATGTAGTAAAGGGAGAGATTTAGGATTGATACCTTATAGAAAATGAGAAATAGTAAGTGATTTATGTGAAATTCAGATAATAAAAGTATTTTTTACATTTTTAAAGCCTATCAAAAAAGTTTAGATTCATCGTTAGAAAAATTATACACAAACCGGAAAAGGATTATTATCTCTAATTACACCCCAATTATTTTGTTTCAGGTCTATATAAACCATACAAAAACTATGAAAAATGACACTCTCTCAAGATATTTGTTTTATTGGAGAAGCATTCATGATTTTCCCAAAACAAGTTCTACCTGTATGCCCCTCCTAGAAAACTCATTTCATCATATGGTTATTGGGTAAATATTCATTTTTACACTAACAGTTCACAAACCATGAACCTTCCCAAACACTCCCAAAAAACTCTAATAACTGCAAAATATTTACATGAAAAAATGTTGGACAAAAAGTGTTCAAAAGGGAAGGTTATAAGTACATAAAACTGACACTGGTGTTTCAAAATTCTCCCCAATATATCACATTCTACCTACATAATGTAAAATCAAAGAATATAGAATATCAAAAAGTTAACATCAGTACACCCTCATCATTTATTCTCATTCCCAATGCATGTGATTTTTCATCCCATATTTCCAAATAACCTAGGATAAAAAAGTATACATTGACCATATGATATTTTCTTAAGAATAAACTATTTGAGTAGGATTCCCAAATATAGATAAATCTAATTCCACCTCAATAACACCCAAACATAGAACATGAGAGTGTTTGAATGATTCTTCTTGAGCTAAGATATATAGAATATGTTAGTAATTTAAATCAGTTGAGTTAGTAATTCTATATGATATTCTATAAACCCAATCTTCGCGAAAATACCAAGAGGCCCCATATATCTTTGATCTAACATTCTAAATATTCCCAACTATCGTTGTCCCAAATTAGCGGACACTTTCAAAAATACATGTTCACCAACCGTGAACTCCAATTGTTTAAACTAATGATACATATAGTATTTATGTTGACTTTAAGATGTAAACATATGTTTACAAATGAGTCAGATCATTTTTATGTCTTCTAAATGATGCTTAGCCATATCATGGAAGTTTCACCCATATCTTTCCGACATTGGGGTGATTTTCATACCCAATAATATAAGGCCTTGATGGATTCCATTTTTATAGATGATTTGTAATTATTATTTTTTGATAACTCAACCAATCCCAAATATATATCCCATGATCGTAAAAAGTCAGGAACCCTAGTAAATATATTGTCCTCCAAAATTTAAATATCTTTCTCTATTTGTGAATCATTCTTGGTATGGTAACATATACCCATCATGACCTAAGATCTCATCGCCTCTTAAATACCCTTTCTAAATTAAAAGGTAAGACTAGGATATCATTTTTATATAATGAATAATGAACCTACATAAATCCTCATAATCTCTACCACATAAAAATACCCAAACTCTTTAACTCTATTGGTGTACTAAATTAGAAGAAGGTGATCCGACATGTTGAGTTAGACAATCATCCCCTACATAGAATCCCTACTTTGGGGAGTCTATGTAAGTCTAATGATGAAATAAATGGAAAAATCATCCCATCTCTATATTGGAAGATGTCTTTAATTAAATAACTCACATGTCCATCAATGCTCTACCTTAATTTGAATACAGATATATCAATGAGACATCATGTTTTCTCTCTCTCATTTAAAACATGTATGCCATAACAGATGCTTCACATCATAGTGAATATTTTACTACTAGCATGAAAATTCTTTTTAAGGAAAGAGAAAACATCAAGAATGATCATGACATACTGCAAAGTACATGTAGCCTAATAAGCCTTATTGTAGTGGATAGTAAAACTATTAATACATGTTGAATGACACACTGAGGTCAATAAAATGAATCTAACATAGTTCTTCTCACCGATGATTTAACTACCCACTAATTCTTAAAAAAATAACTCCTTTCAAGGAGTTTGAAAACTAGGGGATCTTCCCCCCATCATATAAAGAATCACTAATATTATAGAAGTCATTGTATCATTATTTCTCATGGAAAACCAACTCAATGAGATAAGGTATCTACTAAATGATTGATAAAAAGATACTATATCCTTCCATTATTACATCTATGTTCATTGTAGAAAATAGAATAATGATATTGCACTCATCCTTGAATTTTTTCATGGTCTTATAGGGAAACATCGTTTTGTGATCATCCACTACAATGATAGCCTTTTTTAGTGTAGATCCATTTTCTAAATAAAATGAATAATGTTACTCCACCCATCAACTATGTTGATGATCATGTCTTTAGGATAAATGAGGTATCTCAAACCCTTATTATATAATTAAAGGCTGAATAATTCTATAATAGTTAGTGTCACCAACAATAATGTGCATGTATAACCTCATAATAGTGAAAAACATTGTTGGGGTAACTTTTATAGTGTGTAAGATGTTGAAAAGAACTGTACACCACTAGGTGATCTCTAGAAATAATTAAATCGCCCAAAAATGCACCTAAGGAATCATAATAGACCATAGAGACTTGTATAGACTCTTGAAAAAATATAATATGTACTGAGGTAAAATAGAGTTTCAACTCATCGAAATAAGTCTTACACTTCTATTCTCCCATGATATTTACACCCATTTGGGTAAGATCAACTAATGAGGATGAAATATTAAATAAATCCATTACAACCTACTAATATTATCATTTCATGAAAAATAATATTTTAGTCATAGTGTAAGTCTATAGATCCAACCATTTCATGACTTCTTTCACCTCCTCAGAGTAAAATAAGATTTTATTTTCTTAGAGCACCCATCCTAAGAACATAATTTCCAGAATCTACAAACAGAATTTAGATAAATTATCATAAGGTTGTTTTATTTAATGATCTATAAATTAATCCTTTGGTAAAATATTTTCCTTAATTGGTTCGTGGGTAGAGAATAATGCCATCCGAAAATACCACAATAAATGAATCAAGGTATTGGTGGAATATATAATTCATTAGAGCCATGAAAACTATAGGCATGTTATTTTGGACAGAACGCATAACAAAATTTTCAAAATTTATATACCTACTCCAAAAATTTATCTTAGGAATATTAAATTATATAACTCTAACCTAAAGATTCAACAATCTATAGTCATCTTTTTAAGAAAAAATATAAGCACTTCAACTAATTGAACAAATCATTAATATAGAGTTATGGTTTTTTTTCTATCATCACCCGATTAGTATTTTGATAAATTCCAAATAAATGAGGTGTCCCATTTTCCATATTAGTAAAAAAACATTTGAGATTCCAATCGTGACACACTCAAACAGATAAAAACCTTTCCTATCAAATCATACAACTATAATTTCAACTCCTTTAACTCCACTGTATCCATTTGGTAATAAGGAAAAGGTATACTCTAGGTTTCTGATAGCAATCATATTGTTATCTCCACATCCATCTATGGATGTAGAATAAATAGTTCATAAGAAAATACTATAGTAATTTCCCTAAATACTCAAGAAAGATCTCAACCTGAAGGATCCTCTTTAGTCTCATCCTCAAAAAATATTATTTATTTTATAAACATTGGTAATGAGTGTACTATTCACCTACAACTCAAATCCATTTCCCCTAAAAACATCCTATAACTCCCATTTTTATTAGTCTTGTACACCCATCAATGGTATCAATTGATTTGGGACTTATGGGAAACTAACTAGCTCATCCCAAGGATAAAATCAAATATGTTAATGTCAAGGATTAAAAGATCCCATAATAGCTCAATATTTGATATTTAGAAGGTTCATGAAGGGAATAAATATCAATTCTCCTTCATCTTTCCAAGAGGGGTTTTCAATTCCATAATTCAAGGTATAAGCTACATTGGTAGGTTCATGGAATTCATGAAATGATTAAATATAATATAGTTAGAGAAAACCATATCAAATAAATAAATATATTTATAAAAACAAATGAAAATAGTACCCACCATGGATTCATGATCTAAATTCACAGAAAATGGGGATTATAACACTATGTACAACTGCTTTAACCCAGAAGTTTCCGATTTTCCGCTAAACATATATGGTTAATATACTAATTCCTTAGAGCAATGATGATATATTAAACAACCTCTAGGTTATAATAAACCCATTCTACTATGTGGACCTAATATTACCTAACATAACTTCTCAAATGGCCCTAACATATACAAAAAGGATATTTTTTAGTGGTTTTGTGTAGTTTAATTTCACATACACTATCTTTAGAAACTAGTTGAAAGTAAGAGTTCCATTGATAGTTGGGGATGATGTGGGATGAGATAATTATTGGTCTCCACTACCACAATATTTATGAGAATCACTATGTATCCTCTTATATTCGGAAGATCTATAAGAACAAACACTAAGTTTAAGGGAAAAAACTAACATCCTAGTGCTTATACATTTCTCAATATTTCTTGTTCATTCATTATAATCCATGTCACCATAGATGGACTGATTTTGCATGAAGACATGAGAATGGATATTTATTCATTATCCCATCAAAAACATTTAATACATCCCCTACTAGTTGTGGAATATATGGGATGAGATTGTTATTGGGATCCACTTCCACAACATTTATGAAACCCACTATAATTCAACTTATATTTTTAAGGCCACAAAAACTAACACTGAGTTTGAGAGAAAAACCCAGTATCCCAGTGTTTCTAGATTGGTCAATATTTTCTGTTAGTGCTTTATAATCCATCACATCATTGTTGGAAATACTTAGTATAATGGCCTAATAATGTATGTTTTTTCATAGGACCCTCATAAACATGTAATCCTTCAATATTTCATTTGATAAAACCTCTAGTGAGAGACATGAATATTCAGAAATGTTTTTAGAATACTCTATCACAATAAAATTACCATTTTGAATTGTGAGGACCTCTATGGACATTTTTAACATAAATGTCATTTTTAATAATATTTAGAGGTCATTTCCTTTATGTCCTTCCAATACAAAATCGCATTCATTTTCTCTAAACATACCATATCTCACCATCTACATCCTAGGATTTCATGATTTCAAACATCTCATTTCACCTTAAATAAGTTCAATATTTCCATGAAATTGATGATAAAATAAGTCTTTTCTAAATAATATTTTTCTCCCTAACCACCATTAATAACTTGTAAGGATGGTTGTTCTTTGTGAAGAAACTATCGTCTTGATCTCTTCCTCCTATAACATCTGGTTTAGATTCTCTAGCTAGAATTGGAATGTGGTGGGCACCATGATATATGGAATGGATAGAAAGTATTATATATTATGTATAATGTTAATATATTAGGCGATTTTACCACTAAATTATTTTCTCAATACCCAGCTTTACATTCATTATAATCCTTCTCAGAGGCATGGTACTACACAACACTAAAGAAAAAATAGAGAAAAGTAATAAATAGGAAACACCCATTAATTAATATCCACTATTAAATATGGTATTTAAAAATTTAAAAATAGAATTAACAAAAATAAAGGACTCATATATCCTTTTTTATATTATGCTATAATTGGGGCTTGTTATTGAAAGAGATGACCAAGTACTCACTTGTAACATAAAACTTATGTCCCAATAACACTATCTCCAATCAACCCAAACATATTACCAATAAATTATTAATTTATCTTATTATAATAATTTTTTATGAACCCACCTTATTTACCCATTAAACTACTCACCCAAACCGGATCGCAATAAGGCCCGATGGGCATCCCCAATAGCCATAAAATGAAAACTAGTGCCAATTATTGATGAAAAGATTTGTGAAAAACGTTTCTCCAATGGAACAACATATCTCAAACATTGATTTACCATATAACATAACCAATATTAAACAACATAGGGTTATGTAATAACAACATATCTAGAGTGTGATAAGATACAAAACTGATGTTGATCCCTTGAAAACCGAATAATTCAAACCAAAATCCCAACTCCATGTGACATGTGGTCATGTATTCCACAACACCACTATCACCATCCCACAACCTCTAGCCTTCATATCTACTATCACCAAGAAATCCCTTTTCATTACCTGTACCTGAACAAAATGCCTTTTATAAACATGATGGTGTGTGGGAGGTGTGATAAAAATTTGACTAATAGGAACCCACCAAATGATTGATAAGAATATGTCAATAAATAATCTATCATTCCTTATTTAAAAGTGTTAAATGAAATGAAAACTTATTTTATATAGTTTTATATAAGGCAAAGAGAAAGAACAAATTATATACATTTTATAGAAAAACGTATTAATGAATTATTCCCAAAACAATGAATGAATAAATAATTTCATGATTAAATCCATGTTCCACCATTGAAATACAAAATACATAATCATTTTTGAAATTCATAAATACGTAAACATCCCATCAATCTAGAACTATGGGGTAAATACCATAGGTAAGTAAGATATTTCTCAACTAGGACCATCACACCTTGATAATCGATGAAATATCAGTCGCATGAAAAAACCTCCACAGAAAGATAAACCTCAATTCATAGGGAAGGTTATTTCATAGGCTTGTGCCTCCCCATATTATCTGAAAAAATTATTTTTATTATTATAGTGTAAATCTATTCATTGGTTAACAAAAACCGTCCTAGCATTAATTTCATTGCATTAAAACCTATTTTTCTAGGTTACCATTTTCCACCATCATCATATATCATAAAATTTTATTTTGGGAATTTTAACAAATGAAAAATTCATAAATAATAATAAAATAACTCCAAAGTTTTTTTCATATGATTTTTTCATCTACTTAAAAACATATTTGTTAAAACATTATTTATATATTATTATCATTCAAAACAAATCTCATGGAAGAATAACATTATTCAAAAACAAAAATTGGAAAACCAATTAAATCATGTGAAAGATTTATATGTTTATAGATAAAATACTATATATGAAACCACCAACATCAACGACTAGGTTATTGAAGAAAATACACCCCATATAAGAAAACATATATTGTTTTCCTATATCCATTGACCGATCAATAATAATTTTGATTATATTTCACCAAAACTAATATATCTAATGATTAAATTCCAAATATTTTGTTCCTTTCAATGAGAGGAGTAGATATCAAGAAGCATGATAATGAATTGTTGAAAAAAAATTAATATCTAGGATCCACTAGCCTAGACATCAAAATAATCTATTATGAGGAAGAAATTAGTAATGTTAGAAATTGATATTATTAGGTTCAATACCCTATGGAACAAGAGAAATAATGAGGTGTTTTTTGTTAATTTTTGTAAAAAATATATTATTTTCATATTATTGAAACCTGTTAACATTGTTTAGACACATTGTTAGAAAAAATCGGGACCGCCTATGCTAGGAATTGTATCTCTTAGGAGTCTCACAAAGATTTATTGAATGGTTATATGAACCATGAACCAAATAAGGAAAATTCCATTATCCTATGATAAACAATTTCTAGAGAAGGCTACCCATTTTTTATAAGAATTAACAACTTGTGTGACCCTGCCCCTTATAACCTCCTCTTACTATACGATTTACTAGGAATGTAACAACATTTAAAATAACCATGTTCAAAACATTGAACTTCCAAAACACTCCCAAAAATTATAAAAACTACAAAAATAACCCAAGAGAAAATAGTAAAAATGTGGTAAAAATATAAAGTGTAATGCCCTAAGATTTTGGATTCTTTAAATGAATACAATCTAGATTTATTATTTCAAATGCAATACAGATCAAATGCAACTTCCAAATAAAATGAATTGTGACATATCAAAATTTCATGAAGATTATAATCATCATTATATAAAAATAATATATACATATATATATATATATTAGTAAAGTGTTTGTTTCAAAGAACAATTTTTTAAAATTTATTTCATTTTACCCTTATAAATTTAACTATTCATAGATAAAATTTTATTATAATAGGTAACATTTAGATTGACAAACTAATATTTCAATATTAAATAATTTATAAATTTATATGAAATAACTTAAAAGACAATGAAAGGTTAGAAATATTTTTTTATAAAATTAGTTTCTCCTCATATATTTTATTTTCATGAATAAAATAAATTCATAAATATTAAAATTTAAATACTAATAAATAAAATATTTTTTATATTTTATATATAAATTTAAGAATAATTTGATTTTTTGATATTTTTCTAAAATAAATGATTTTTATGTGATTAGTGAATAATTTGTTTTTACTAAAAATGTAGCATTAATGACAATATATTAAAAAAAATGTAAATTAAAAACACATCAGATATTTTTCATGAACAAATAAGTATTATTGATTAAATATATACATTTCAAAATACTATTATGAATATAAAAAACCTATTTTCTTCATCATGAAAAATGGTTTTCCAATAAAAGAAATATATTTGGTAATTTAATTTTATTAAAAACTAATTTGTAAAACTAGGCTATTAAATTATTTAAATTTCATATAAATTCAAATTTTTTATTATAAAAAATTTATATCATGGAAGGAAAATATAATGATAACTGTTAGAATTCATAGAGTAAAAATATAACAACATGAACAAAATATGTGTGAAAATATTGTTTTTAGGTATTTTAGATCTTATATCATCCTCCAATCAATTATTTACCATTTTTTGAGCCACAAAACATGTTAAACATATCCATTCATGATATTAAGTAAAAATATTTATAAAATTATTCTCACCACTTATAAAAGGTGCCTCTCAACAACCCTTAAAGACCACCCTAAGAAATTAGTTTCTTCAATAGAATCTACCATATTTTTATACCATTTAATCCCTCTTCACTTTTATTTGTTTTTGAACAAAATATTTTATCCAAATCCCTTCATTTATAATAATTCCCCATTAGAAGACACAAATATTTCAATTTGAGTACTCATTTTTTCTAAATAGTTTTCATTTATATATATATCATTCAATTCTAAATATATCATTATTAAATATTATCATCAATATTATTTAAATAATAAAACTTATTATTTTAATTTAATTATAATTAATAGTATTTTCTATCTTCAATTATGAAAAATGAATGTGGTGTTCATGAATTGTGCAGACTACCACCTCCATAATGAAACATCAATCATTTTCCACCACCACTATTACATGATCACAAGGAAAAATTGAATATTAAATGATAAATATAAAATATTATTATTATTATTATGAATATACAAATTATAATACACTTTCTTTACTTATAATTATGTGTGAAATGAAAGCATTAACTATGAATTGTGCCAAAAATCGCCACCACAAGGTAACATATCTGATTTTCATCAAAATTATTTATTATTATTTACAATATTTTTACATCTGATCCAAAACAATAAATATATCAAAATTATATAATTTTTAATTTTTAATAATGATATTTTCCAAATATAAAATAATTTGTTAATAATAATAATCTTTTATGTATAGTATGTTCATGTTGGGTTTGGATTAACATCCTACATGAACAATGTAATAAAATAACATCAAGGAGTATTATGAGAACATAATTAAAAATAATATATGACATAAATAAGTACATTAGTATTTTATTACAATTCTTTAATGGTAAAAATAATATTAATCGCATCAATTAATATATCAATGTTTGTTCATTAAAAATCATTGAAATATGTTCATTAACGAGTTCATCTTTATGGATCGTAAACAAAACATACACAGAATGAAATTATAAATAATTAATCAACAAAAAATTTAGCATCTTTTATTATATTTTGATGAAATAAATTAGGATAATAATTAAGAAAAAAATGTTCTTATGAATCTATTTCAAAATGATCAATATTACTCACACCAGATATTGAAAATAGATAATAAATAACCAATATACATGTAGAGAATAATTATAAATGATTCTTATAAATGTTTATCTATGTTAACAGGGTTATAAAATTGGTTATTTTTATATTTATGATGGTTATATAGAATCTTATAGTGCATTTAAATAATCAAGTAAATAAGGTAAGGGTTTTGGTGGACTCAATTCTGATTCTATGAGACATGTTTCATGTCATACACCATTTTTACTTTGGCCAATTTTCTATTAATTTAATATATAATTAATATTATCTAAATTATTACCTTTTAATCTATGTAATATAGTAAAACAAATAATTTTATTTTTTTAGAGTAGATTATGACACAAAATTTACCCTATTCATAATGGTTTTTGGTATTTCAATTTTTGTTCATTCACTTATAATTTTTATCTTTAAATTATTTCATATAAGTTGGGTATATTATACTCTTTCAAATTTTTATATGTAATTCCCTCATTATTTTAATTTTTACAGAATAATCCCATTTTGAAATATTTAATTATTCCTGGATTATGTTTCCTATCAGTGATATTTATAACTAAACTATAGTTTCATTGAGTTATAAGGTTTCATGTTGAAATTTTCTTTTTAACAACTGTGTTTACACAAAATAATATTTTATTTAATTGTAAATTATATAAATATATTTTTATAATTTCCTCTTAATATAGACATTTTACCTTTATGAATCTATTCCCTAAAATTAAATCATTATTAAGAATAATTATCATCCTCTCTAATGAAAGACTCCCCTCATTATTCATAGTTTCCATTCATGCTAATATTATACTTTATAATTGGAAACCTAATTATGTGATATCTCATGTGAGAACTATATTTCCTTTAAAATCATTATAAAATTATTCTTTTTTAAATATTTTAGGATATGGGTTTTCAAAAACTATAATATAAAAATTTCCAAAAAATTCTTTTACAATAGAATATTTTTCCTCCAACCCACATTTACTTGGATAACATTATACATATTTCAATGATATGTTATTGGGAAATTTTTTTGAAAGGAAATTATTTAAAATTTTTCACTTAAAATTTTTTAATATTAAATTTAAATGTGACTTGTAACTTTTTCATTCTAGTAATGTTAAACATGATTTCTAAAAACTCTATTATGGTTTCACATCCATTTAAATTTTCATATTAAAAATGATTATTCATAATGATACTTATGTTTTATGATATAACCTAAATATTATGTTATTATTTTTAACATTTTATGGGGTCAAACTCCTAATATCAATCAATCCAACTTGTTATCCCTTTTTTCGACCATTTAAAGAATTCCTCTTACATGGTTGTTCTTCATCTAGGACAATATCCTTTTATGATTATATTGTTACACTAGGGATATAATAATTTTCAACCATCCATATTAATTCTCTATATATCTTATGATCATGTCTTTCTATTTATGTATATGGAAAAATTTCACCATTTTTATATATTTTTTTACTCCACACAGATGTGTATTGACTACTAAAGTGGGTGGATAATGTATTAAAATATCATATATATTTTATTCTAACATATAATATTATTGGAAAAGTTTATTATGTGTTTTTATTAATTTTTTCATATTGTCAATATCTTCAACAAAATTAGTGATAGGTGTGTCCCGATTATTGATATCCCCACGATGAATTGATTTATCTAATGAGAAGTAATATCTTACGTATTTCGTGTATGGTAGCCTAGAAAAAAAAACATTTCCAAGACATATGTTCTTAAAAGTATGATAATTATATCTAACATCATGATTTTGTATCATATGGATAAAAATTAACTATCTAAAATTATGTATTTGATCATTAAAGAATGAATAATTATTTTCTAAGTGATATTGTGATTTTGATTTTCATCTATGGACATATTATACTCTCCTTTTAATTATATTATGGAATTATATTTGGATGTCTATTCATGACCTATCATTTATACTCATCTTATGCTCACTTATTGTATTTGATTCAAATTGATTATGTTTACCCCAACTAAGAATATGATCCCACTCCTTCTTATGTATAAATTGGCCCAGCTTATTGATAAATTTATTTCACCTAATATCCCTCTTAGAATATATTCTATGGAAAATTTTGGGAGATGTTGAAGAATTATTATGTTTTAAGTATTGTTTTTATACATGAAAAAATATCATTTTTTTGAAAAAAGAAATGGATTTTTTGTTAACTCTTCCCCAAAACACTAAAAATAAAACCAAAAAGTTCCCTTAAATTTATATTATCAAAAACAATTAGTGATATTTGTAACTATTGACCATAAAAAATTTTCTAACTTATTTCATTTCTAAGATGGGATGAAAATATTGTATTTTTCACACCAAATTCTAGGAGTTCATGTTCTAGGATATCACAGTTTGAATCGAACGAGGAAATAAGTGAATTTATAGGTTTTGGTGTCAATGAAGGGTAATTATATGGTTTATAAATTAATATTTATCATAATTTAAAAGGAATTGATGGACCATTATGTAAATTAAGATAATATTTTTTTATTAAATGGGCATTAGAAGGCCCCCATTTTTATTAAACTAAGAAATACCTGTTTTTAACAAGTTTTAGAGGTAAAAATTACATGACTCGAAGGAATATTGGCCTATAGTCCAATATAATTTTGATATCCCAAATTCCATGTATCCTAAAATCCATTTTTTATTTTCCTAGAGGCCCATTTTGAGCATGAAGGCCACTTCTGTGAAAAATACTATTGTAGTACCCTCCACTGCTATAGTTTCTACCATTAATATAATTTTTGTAACAATGGATATCACCACTATAGAGATATTACTAGTTTTATACTTCTATAATACTACTACAATGACTTGTGAAATTCCTCCCAATATTAGGCATTATCAAGGGTGTAACCCATAACGTGATGTAGTTTGAAGGGGTTTCATTACCACTCGTCCAACACACAATTTGAAAATAAATTGTTTGTATAGGTTAAACTAGACACCCATTGGGGGTCACCGACCAAGCCCAGAGTGTGTCGCATGTTCCCATGTTATGATAATGTCTTTGATTCACCTTTTCCATAATACAATCAACATCATACTCAGCTGGGACTCGAGTTTATGGAAATTCACACAGATAACGAGGTGTAAAATCAATGATTACAACTTAAATAACACCCCAGAATAAAAAACACATGTATTTCTTATGATCAAGTCCTAGTGAGGGTCCCCAATAAATCCCAGAGTGCACCACTTGTTCCATATATATGAAAATGGATTGAATCATCATGTGCATAATATGCATAGTTTATGAGTCTTGCGGGACACGAGCCTACTATAGTCCACCCCATAGAGTGAGGGGTTCAACAATTGGAAATCACTTTACTATTACCCCATGGGTGATAGTTGAAGTTATATTTAATATTTTAGAAATTAAAATTGAACATTATTGAAATTCCTAGAATAAGAATAAGTGACGAGTATAAGTATATTATATCTCCCCAATGTTTTGTAAATTTTGATATTGTGTGGTTATATGAGAAAATAAATACACATTTTGATACTATAGGTGGATTTAACCATTGGAACTAATTTATCTAAGGTCAATAACCCTAAAATTGTTTATTGGTTATTTTAAGGATCCTCACTTGGTGAAAAAAACGATACCTAATTACAGACCTGGTTTTACACACATTGGGGATATTATTTGGTTAATTATATGCTATTTTAAAAACCACTATGAAATATTTGAGTATGATGTTATCTAATTTGGTTAAATAACCCAATAAAAAGATATTATAGATAATAAAGGATATAACCAAAAAATAATTTGTTCAGACCTAATTATCATATGTTAAAAACAAATTCATCATTGGAGAAGACATTTAAATTGATATTTTCATATTCCTATTTTTGTAATTATCATAAAATTTTTAGATTTAGTATTTGGTTGAATCAGGATTGTGAAGAAGATGATGAGAATTGTATGCATCTAGAATCCAATTTAACTTATTACAAAATAATGTAAAATAATTAAATGGTTACCAATATTAATATATTAATTTTTGATGAAAAGGTTAGTTTCCTTGTCTCTCCTAAGGTATTGATGTTAATATATTAATGATAATTTATCCCCAATACTTTGATCTATTTTCATCATTGAGTGATATTTATCAATGATATTCTTGTATATTTTAAAATTTATTAGGATTCCCTTAAAAACTAAATATTTTTCTTCATTTTTTTCTTTAATGGTTTTGAAACATATAATTAATTTTAGTCGTAGATTTACAATTTCATTTTATAACAACAATTTTTTTTGGATTACTATTGAAGAAAACACGATTACGGGATAAATAACACACAGTTTTAATACACAATTGATATTAAAATAATAAAGGGTTGATTGATATTGAAAATTTATGTTAAAAGATATTTGTAACCTTTCGAATAATAATTGATTCATAATATAATATTCAATGTTCGTCATATTTTTTGGTTTTGGCATATAATTTCTTATGAGTGATATTATGACATAGCAATTAATATTAATTTTAGGGTTAATGAAAATTTTCATTTCTTGACGAACAAATGGTTTCCCTATAGTTTAATGTTTTTGTGATTCAGATTTTTTTTAATGTAATATTTTGGACAATATTTGAATAGGGTATTTATATACTTGGGTATATGATTGTATGATGGATTAATATTGTTTTTTGGAAGGATAAATAAGTTAATGTTCCATAATAGGGTATGGTAGATTTCATATTATAATTTGTATCTAAAATTATAAATATGTTATTATTGACCCCACCCATATTCATTGGTGAGTAATATTTACAATTAGGAGTAAGTAATTAATTACAGGGGTTGAAGGTAATGACTTAAGATTTTGGATCCTTTAAATTAACACTACATTCGACAACCTATATTAAACATAACATCGATCTGACATGACACTTAACTAAAATGAACCATGAAAATTTTAAATTACATGATAAATATAGAAATTATTATATAGAGATATAATAATCATATAAAATATTTACATATTATTATTTTTCAATTATTAATAAATGAATCCTTTCAAAAAATATTATTTCTTCCAAAAAGGTAATGTATTTCATATGAATAAATTAGATCAATAATATGTGAAAGTTTATTATAATAGGTACTATTTATATTAAAAATAAAATATTTTAACATAAAATTATTTATAACATTATATGAAATAATATCAATGACAGTTGATGTTTAAAAAGGGGGGGTTTTAAATAAAGTATTTTTTCTTATATATTGTATTTTCATTTATAAATTGAAATTTTAATATTAATAATTTTTATTTAAAAAATAACTCCATTTTTGAATTATAAATATCATTATTACTGAGTGGTTAACATTTGATATTTTTTTTAAAATAATTGATTATTATGTGAGTAGTAAAAGATACATTTTTACTAAAAATGTTGTGGTTTTTTAAAATATCATGATGTAATTGTAAAGTAAAAAAGTTATAAAGTATTTTTTCATGATGAAATATGTATTAATGATTAAATATATATATTTATAAATAGTATTAAGAATATTTATAAACTATTTTCAACAACATAACTAATATTTTTTAATAAAAGAAATATTTTTTAGTCTTTTCATTTAATTAAAAATTATTTTGGTTGAATTAGGTTTTGGATTTCTTTTAAATCCACATAAATTTTATTTTATTTATAATAAACAAAAAAAACTTCGTTAAATTAATTGAATTGGTAATTTAATCCAAAAAATTATATTTACTCTAAAATATACATCATTTCTTTAAATGGTTTTTTACACATTACACACACTAATATTAAAATTTATTTTTATACCAATTACAAATTTAATTTGATAAAATAGATTTTTAATGTGAATTTTTACGTATAATTTATATAATAATATCTATTTATGTTTTAGTCATTAAAATTAAATTACTTAGGTAAAAACTTGGTACTGCGGTTAAACCCAAAATGGTAAAAGTGAAAATTTTAAAAGTGATGAAATTTATAAAACATATTCAAGTGAATTTTTGTGACATTAACAATAATAAATTATCTTAAAATAAATTATTTTAAACTTTTTAATACTTTTTACATATTATTCACGTTATCTCTTTATATAATGTTTAAATATTTATAAACATTCCATTTTCACCACTTATAAAAGGGGCCAATCACTACCCCTTCAAGACCACCCTATAATTAATTTCTTCTTTAAGATAGTATATATTTTCTTACCATGGAATAATATTACAATTTATTTATATCTTTTTAATATTAATTCATCAAAATCCCCCAAATTTCATGGAGTCCTATAAGGAAAACACATTGATTTCAATGTGAGTACTCATTTTTCGTAACTTTTTTTCATTTAAATATTAATTATTCAATTACAATATTCACAATAATATAACAAGAAATCAATAGTGTGTTAATACTACATTTTATTTTTATAATTTAATTATCAGTAAACAGTTTTCCCCTTATATATTAAGAAAAATGAAACAGTCATTCATATGTTCTATGATCTACTGCATACACAAAGAGATGTATTCCGTTTTTCATCATCGCCTCTCTTCACTAATGATAAGGGTATGATTGAATAATAAATTAGAAATATATAATATAATTATTACTATTTAGTGGAATATTATAGTCCACCTTATTTCTTAAACTTTCATTCAGAAATAGAAATGTTAACTGTGTGTTGGGCAGACTACAACCTCCTAGAAGTAACGTATCACATTTTTCATAATGATTATATCTAATTTATTAAAATAAATAATTATATTATGAAAAACCATAAAATTATCTAAATAATATAATTATTACTCATTACTAATAATAATATGAAATCAATAATCTACAGTCATAATCATAATCATCCATTAGTTATGGTATCTTCTTATTTGGGTCAGTTTAGCCATCTACTTGAACAATGCTATAAAATAATGCCATGGATGAATATGAGATCTTAGTTACTAATAATATATGATATAAATAATTACATAATTTTTTTGGATTTTAAAATGGATGTATTAATACTAAGGTCATCAATTAAGATACCAATGTGCTTTTGTTAAAAATATTTAAAACATGTTCATTATTGAAATCATCTTAAAGAATCATAACCAAAATTTAAATATAATGAAAAAAAACATTATAAATTATTAAAACTAATAAATTAATGTATCTTTATAATATTAGAACAATTATCATTTGGATAAGAATGTAAAATAATGCTTTAATTTTGAAACAAGTTCAAAATGATCAAGATTACTCACTCCTAATATTTAAAATAGATAACAAATAATTAATATAAATATTTAGCTTAATTATAATTGGTTATTATAAATGGTTAAGTTAATTTTTAATTTTATAAATTTTTTATTGTGATATTTATATTTTTCATACCTTGTCTTAGAGTGTATTAAACTAAGTAGATAAATAAGTTAATGGTTTTGTTGTTCGCAATTTTAATTTTTTGAGACATGTTACAAGTTATTAACCATGTTTCCATTAAATAGTGTTTTACTGATTTTATATCCCATAAATTTTATATACATTTTTAAATATTAATTCATTATTTATACTAATATAAATCTAGTTCTTTTCATTAAATGGATTTTGAATGAATTTTTACCCTTTTCATATGATTGTTTTGTAACTTAATTTTCATACATAAAGTTATAATCCTTATATTAAACATATATAATGTAATTTGGGTAAATTATAAAATTTTATTTTCTTATGTGGTATTATCCAATTGGTTATATTTTTACAATATAATCCACTATTAAAATAATTTATGCATCGTGGAGTATGTTTCTTATAAGTGGTATTGATAACTCAAATATCCTTAAAATAAGTTATAATGATTCATCATTAATATTTATTTTCCATGCCTATGGTATCCCACCCTAAGATTTTAATTTATGTTACATCATCACTCCCTATATGGGGATAATTAAATTTTAATGAAAATAATTTAAATTGATTATTATCATCCCCACGAAGCATGTCATTGTTTTCGAATAGATGTCATCAACTTCAAGGGAAGTTTCCACTCTTTGGAAATATTTTCCTTTCTTGCTAATATTATCCTTTCTTATTGGATATCCAATTATGTTATATTTTATATGAAATCTATAATTAATTTTATATATTTTAAAAAGTATGTTTTTTGTTGTTTTTTATGATGTGTGTTTGAAAAAATGTAATTTAAAAATATCAAATGGTAATTCCTTAGAGGATAAAGTGTTTTTTATTCTGGACTATAGTTCCTTGGATAACCTTATTTCATTTAAAAGGATCATTTATTTTAGAAATTTATTAAAATTAATTACTTTCAAAATATTCACATGAAATTTTTTAAAATTATTTTAGAGAGATACCTATAAATTCATATATATGATTTCATTTTATATATCTACAATAAAATAAATTTTATTTTTATTCCCATTTTCCTTTTAATATAAAAAAGGACACAAACTAATGAGAATAATATTTTATTATAAATCCTCTATTTTATAATATAATACTTATATTTTATGTTTATTGAACACATGGTATAAAAAATTTCAATTATTGATCATTGGTTATGTGGTACCATTCTAAGAATTATTTTTTCAAGGGTGTTTTCCATCTATGTCAAAATCATTATATCCTTCTCTTTGTCACACTGGTGATGTGATCATTTAAAACCATACAACATATTTTTCTATATGTAATATTATAATGTGATTCCTTTTTCCTATAATGGAAGTTTTCAACGTTCTATATATTTTTTAACTCGATAAACACAAATATTGAATGTTAATGTGGTTGAATTATGTTCTGAGACCTCGTATAATTATAATTTCAAAAAAATATTTAAAAAGCTTATTATATGTTTTTATTCATTTTATAATATAACTAATTCATAATTATTAATTAGTCGTATGTGATGACTAGTAATAGATACCACTTCGATGCATCGATAGATTGAATAAGATAAACTAGCTTGGGGATTTTGGTGTATGACTTCCTATAATAGAATACTTCATATACATAATTCCTTAATATTAAAATAATGATGTTTGGGATCACGATTTCATATATTTAGGAATGAAATTATTTATCCATTATTATTCATTTCCTTACAAAGGAAGTAGTTATATTTTTCCATGTTATCTTTTCCTTTCCATTGTTATTTATGGATTTATTATTCTTTTATTTTCATTCTATAATGAAAATATTTTTTGTTCTATATTTCTACCATATAATTCATGATAATATTATAATCTCTTAGGATCTTTATTTTTTTTCTCTTTTATTTTACATTACTGATAATTTTAGATCACTCATTCTTATGTTTCCATTTCCCTAGGTTATAAAACATTTATTACACATGATATGTATAACATAAAAGATTTTTTGAATAATTCATGGTAGATTTTGGGAAGATATTATGGAATATGTAGCATAATATATATTTGGAAAAATGTCCTTTGGTTGAGAAATACATGGGCTTTGTTAGTTTAATATTTTCATGAACATCTAAAAAATTAACCTAATATATCCTTTAAATGTATGTAACTCAATATTTATTACTGTTATTATATGTATCGATAGATAATATTTGGTTACATCGGTTAATTCAAAACATATTACATAATTGTTTTATTTATAATCATTTAATAATGGGATTTTGGGTATAGGGATATCATAGAAAGGTCATAAGTAAATAAATCGACACCAATTTGTGAACAATAATCCTATTATTTTCAATTTTATGGGGGTTATTGAGATCAAATGGTGAGACCTTATTGGGGTCATAAGTTTAAAAATACCAGCAAGAAAGAAAATTCTAGGAAGTAATATATTATTTCCCTCAACATAAATACAAGAAATGATATATCTTATTATCCTTTAGATAAATACATTATCACTACAGAAAATTCGAAATCTGTGAATGTCACCAACATTAACTTGAAAAATAATTTTCAATTCAATGTCCATAAATAAGGCCATGATAATGAAGATAATATCTAGAATATGGTATAAACATTGAAACATGTGGATGTTTTTTATACCATTCACTAGAGATAAAACCAAAATATCAGAGATCCCTCAAATGTTTATCTTCCACCCACCCTATGAGCTTCAACAAATTAAAAGGGGAATGATGTGGATATATCCCACCCTCTACTTGAGGAGACTAAAGAAATCACTATTGAGGAAAATTTAACTTAAATTGAATTCAATTGGGAAAAATTGAGAAGACTTGAAAATGAATTACTCAGAGGATATATTCTTTGTGAGTACAAAACCTTTGTGTAATTCAATGTTGCCACTTTGATGCATGCCAAACAATAGAATGTTTCTCATACAATGTGAACTGAGCCTAACCATCTAGAATCATCTAAGCCTATAGAAATAATGTATATATGAAAAGTAACTTAATAATGTCTATAATTGAATCTAGTTGGGAAATAATTAGAGTTATGTCTGGAAATATATCACATAAAACTCATACTCAATACCCATAATAGATATAAGTGCACCGACTATATGAGACTCCACCCATAACATCTACTAGACTATTTTACCCTCCAACCATCCTAACTAATATTTTCAATTATGTTGAATGATTGGCCTCCCAGAAAGAAGTTATGGAGGTATGTTGATCACTTTTACAACCATAAAATAAACCATTCCTAAAATGGGTGGAAGAAATTCCTTCCTTTAAAAACATTGTGAATTTAAAATTTAAAATTTTTAACGAATTAAATGTCCCATAATAGTATCTCATACACTTCTTTTCTTAGTGTATACCCATAATGGGAACACATTAGTAAGAAGATGTATCTAATATCATACTATTCTTTTTGACTCTAGAGAGACAATATTTTTTTTATAGAAACATACTGGTTGATTCAATCATCAGTTTGGGAGGATCTCCATCAGAATTTTTTATGTTAATTTATCTCTACACTGATGAATATAATGATCCATGATATATCAAATTTAAAATAGTGTGATAATGAGGGGGTATTAAGAATTATTTCTGAATGGAAAGGATTTACATAATCTATAAATATAAAAAATCTCAAAGATCATTAATTGGAGAAATTTGTAGAAAATATTTGGTTTTAGTTATGAATTTCATTGATTCCATTAAAATTTCCCTAAACATTGAGATATTTCATCGTAGTTTTACATTAGTTAGGAAATTATATTTGATGGACTAAGTTTAAATATTAGTTGATATCATTAGTTAAATAAAAAATAATGTCCGAGTAGAAGTGAAAATTATCCGCTTAAACCAGCACCATTTCCCACTTCGACCCCCAATCCTTCCAGATATAATGCACTGCCCCCTTCTGAGAAAAAGTAACAATACCTCACCCTGATAGGATGGAATAGGGGAATAGAGGTGTCTGACACTCAAGGATTTTTAGAAAGATAAATTTTATTTCATAAATGATATATTATTAGGTTATTTCATATTTATTTATGAGAAAATTTTACTCAACTTTTCAGAATTAAGGGGGGAAAATGAGATCAACCTCACTGATCAATTTGAATACAGATCCTACCCTTAAATGTTTTGGTGCAATAATATTTAATGTTTCTTATTTAAGTATGTTTTATAAAAAATGTTTGAATCCATGTTATTTATTTTAGTAAAACCAATATAATTGGTTTCTTATGTTTATGATAGACTGCCTACTGAAAAGGGAGAATAGAAACTTTCCAAGAGAAAAAATGTCAAAAGTCTTATAATTAGATGACTAATAAATCATTTAACCAATAATATGTTATCCCTAGAGCACAAATGAATAAACCAAATATTCAAGAATGTTTCCCTTGTAGATTTAGAAACAACCTTTTTTATCCTAAGATAAAGTACAATGAACACATAACCTAAATAATAAAATTATTGAGTAAGAGAATTCATCGATACCCAAACTAGTCAAAACTAGAAAGGTATAATTGGGATATGTGTGATCATTGATAGGGGAAGTCGTGATTCGATGATCTACTTTTTTTATGATTTATTACTTAATAAATAACTTTCTCTTCTAGTTTGGGTGATTTGATTATATTTGAAAGGAATCAATCAATCACAATTATAGAAACAAAAATATTTACTTGGAGCTCTACCCAAAAAGATTATATAGTCCTTGGAATGGTTTGGAAATAATCCAAGATCATAAAAACCACTTTAAAATCATACTTAGGGTGTTTAAAATAATCATGTAATATGTTTTTACTTTGATATCACTCTAGCTAATTGATAGTCCATGTTCTCCTCTAACAAATTAATGATATAAAAATGTTTTATAACAACTACAAGAACCTTCACCAACAGGATTTAGAAGGATTTCATTTGGATACTAGAAATTTTTACACACCTTCTATTCTTGAAATTGCTCAAAAAAATTATTATACAATAGTTATCCAGAACCTATTCCTAGAATTTTATAAGAAATCATCTGTCTGATCTTATCATCGTCTTCTATACACAGTATAAAGATAATCAATCTAGTACATTGTTTATATAATCAAATCTATCTTCTCGATACCCATTTTTGAGTTGACCATTGTTTCCAAAAATGTGACCACTTCCTCCTTAAACTATTTTATAGATCGCTTCAACACAATTTCCATCCAATACGAACTGATTGGAAGACCATGTCTGGTATTTTTTTGGACTGAATCCACTTCAATCTATTTGACCAATAATCATTATCCACAGTTATTCTAATACATACTAATACCCAATTCATTTGATAACAATTTCACATGATGTTTTCATTACCACTTGGAAAAAATACATAATCAGGTTTCTTTCTAATCAATGTTTCTTCAAAATGTTCTTTGAGAAACTATCTAATTAAGAATTTATTCTCCCACCCTTCAAAAATCCATGCACACAATTCACTGAAAAATCACTCCTTTATATAGGTAGATTATGCCATGAATTATGGATGAAGAATGAATATTTAATTCAAATATCCCACTAGAAAATATTTTGGGACTTGGGAACTTCCATCTATTTATAACATTAAAACCACTGAAAAAGTAGGACCTATATTTATGGATTAACATCAACATTATTTATGAAACTTTTGTATGAATCAATGAGAATAATGAAGTTTCCCTATGATTTTTTATAATTTTGATCGATTATATTTTCAACATCACATTTAATATCCTTATAAAAATTTCCATAAAGAACCTTGGAATCTTACATCTAGTGAAACATTATGACCCTTCTGAAGTCATATTATTGACTATTCATCTCACCAATGACTAGAATGAAATACCATCGACCATTTCCATAAATTGGAAAAACCTATATGACAATCCTCATTTTGTAATATTGTCAAATAAATTTATACAGTTACTTCTGTCTGATTAGGTCATGTGGATTATTTTTTCTAATGACTTAGAGACTTGTTTTCAAACATTCATAAAATTCATTTGATGAATTTGAAAATTTTAGTTCAAAGGACATGAAACATTTATTTTATTCAATTAACACACTTCTTTGGTTCATCTGATAGTCTCAGACTGGTGACACTATAAATATTTTATCTAATGGTATTTATCTGATGAAATTATTCAAAACCCATTTTCTAACACTTCTTTAACCATCCTCTAATTAATAAACTTCAAAATGTATGTTTTTTGAAGCTTTATACTTCCACAACATCATATCACCACAACCAACTAACATTTAAATTTGAACCATTATAAATTTAATATTTTAACCCTTCATAGCACTACCTTTTTCTGGTAACATCAGCCTAGTATACTTCATACAATTTTATATTCATTTGAACTCCACATATCATTAAATATATACACATAAACATTATTATACCCCTTCCATAATAAAAAATAATCCTGAGATAATTAATTGATCATAATTTTTGGAACAAAAAAAACAAAGATAGATTTTCAACATCATCCAAAATTATTTCTGATAGAATCTATTTAGAATTTGGGTAATAATTTAATGCTAAAAATACTAATATACCACATTAATTCAGTAGTGTTCATCTAAAGAACTCAAGCTAGTGGATGAAAACTAATTATGTTGATCTCATAAGAATCATATAATCACCTTTTAGAAAACTTTTTATGAATTAAGTTGATCTATATTATAAAACACTTTCCAAAAAACTTATTCTTGAATCTTTTTTTTAAACGTCTCCAAACATCATGGTCCCAACAATCTACCCTCTGTATTTTTTTATCAACTAGGGAATTGAAATCACTTAAAAATGTAGAATCATGAAATTAATTACTTATCATTTAATGATAATATTATATGTGTGAACTGAATATAGTTAATAAGAATAATTCAACAAAAATACTATTGTGTCGATAAACAATGAATTAAGAAACTTTTCATTCACCTCATAAGATTATTTTATTTGAAACATCCCAATCTTTTCTTCTTAAATGTAATTTCTATTAATAACACAGAACCAACCTATAAAAAAACATTTCTGGTAACTAATTCTACAAACTATCTACACCATTTCCATATGGTGAAATCATATCTTACCTCATATAAGGACTCTCCATTAATATATTATCTTCCATTAAATATTTATTAACGTACCAATGGATAGATTAATGTTATAATTTTTCTCCACCTTTGATAACACTATCAAAAGAAAAGATAAGAGAGGGGGCAGACATATATACCTTATCCATTAATATCGGTAGGTAAAAACCCATTTCAAACCTAATATTATGAAATTTTTTCTTTTCTAAATGGTTTATTGAAGGGATCCATAAAATTATCCTATGTATGAATTGTTGTCAATTCCCAAGGATTGATGATAGATCTATTAACAATATGGTTTTTCATGATTATTTATAATAAGGATGGTGAAGGTCTATTGAAAATAATGATGGTAAAAAATGATGGCCATGATTTTTTTTGATTCATAATGAATCATGATTTATTAGTTAACAATATAATTATTTACAACACATTTTAAAGATGGACAATGTGGTGAAGTGATGCTATAGTGATTGATAGTCTTCAATTTGTTGGGTAATGTATGTTTTTGAAATAAATATTTATGGTTATTCTAATTGGAAGTCTCGATACAATGGTGGTTGGTCATATAGAATATGTGTAGAGTCATTCTGTAAGTGATATTGAAAGTGAGGCTTTTATAAGAGTGTATTCCATCCAAAATAGATAAGACAATTCTATAGTACTGGATATATTGGATGTGTTTTGAAGGGGTTCATGTAACTAAACCATAGTGCATGTAGCTATGATGTAGATTTCGATCAACATTATTTATTTTTTTTAAATTGAGAATATTATGTTGTACATTATCTAGAAACACCATAGAGATTACATTGGGTGATAAATAAAAATTATATCCACATGATATTCAAAATGGATATTCTATAAGGTTGTTGACAATATCAGAAGGATGTGTGGAAGGGTGAAAAACATCAAAATCCCACTCAATTCCGGCATTATCATACCCTACATACATGTTGATGGTCAATCCCATGTAGGAAATAGCTGAGCGGGTGGGTAGGGATGGTTCTTGTAAAGATGAAAATAAACATGGGTATGGGTGCACGCATTGGAGATTTAGTTCATATCACAGGGTGGTATCATTGAGGTAGTGGTCCATGTCACCAGAAGTTAGTGTAGAGCATGTTGGGAGTTGACCCTATTACTCACAGCTAGTGAGTCAATGAATTGGAGTTTCTAATACATTGTTGGAATTCCAAAGTAACTATTTATGCTTGGAGTAGATTTCTCAGGATATGGTGTAGTTAGGTTCACCATAGTGTAAAAGGGCACTGTAACATTTGAGATGTTAAAGTTGTATAGAGATTGTTGTAGGGAAAATGGGTTTCATCGAAATTTTTCAGCCACTTGAGATTTTGAGGTATGCATATCACAATATATAAGTCTATGTCTTAGTCCCCATAAAGAAGAATAATTCCACATTTTAGAAATTATTTTTGTTGTGGAGGGTAAGAATTTAACATATGTAGATAATTAAAAGATTACCATTCATGTTAGAGGATGAACCATGTATATAAAAAATACACTATATCATTGTAAGTTCCTTGTATCCATGATATAAGGGATTTAATCATGGAATTAATGAACTTAAAAAATATCATTACACTATAAAGATAATGAAAATACTACAAACATGTTTGGTGAGTTAATTTGATATTATAGATCCTGATTGAAATCATGCTTGATTTGTAGTGGAGTAAATGGTCTTTTTGTATGGATCTGTCCAATGAATGATAAAATTCCAAAATACTTAAGAACACACCATATTGAAGTTGAAAATGTTTAGACTATACTATAGTAGACCATTCTACCATAGATATTTTGAAAATTTTCTATGTTATAGTACATCAAACCTTGACGTATCTTGGTTTCTATCTAGTAGTTTCAATAGAAAATGAAAGAAGGGAGTAATTGATTTTAATCCATGGTGTCGAGATTGGACTCAAAGGAACATTATGATACCATTAATTACTTGTGAAATAAGGAATGATCCTAGGAAAGAGGACATTCATTCAAAAATATTTAATGAATAGAGAAAGTTTAATTCCCTATATAATAACATATAGTTTCTCTAGAGAAAGATCTTTCAAAAAATAACACATTTCTAAAAATTATTTATAGAGAGAATGGAGATTAAATTCCAATGATGGGATCGATGTTTGGAGTAATTTTAACCTATTTAGTATCTATAAAAAGTAGAATAATGCATATATTGTTCAAAAAAATTGATATTATTCCAAAGGTATTTGGGAAAGAAGAAGGTTCTCTATCAATGTGTTTTTACTTAGGTGAAGAACCATCCAAACAAAACTACTTCATAACATGTATCTTATTTTATGATGTGTTCTATGATATTGAAGATGGGACCTATATATCCATAAACTGGGAAGGAGATCATTTTCAATGTTAATGATCTAATAATGGAATGTTTTAGGGAGTGACCCATGGAAATCAGTGATCTTTCCCTAAACATTATAAGGTAGTGTGTTTTGGAATAGCAGTGACCTAGACTGAAACATTGAAGATAAGTGATATCGTACAATATTTTGGTGGATAAAACATCTCCATTTTATTCTAAATAGAGTGTCCCAGGGACAGTGAAAAAATTAAATACTCAGGTCAATATTTACATCATGTATGCACATCAAAACAAATCAGGAATCCAAAATAATATTTTATTAATGAGAATAAAAAAGCATCCATCAAGGGTGATCATTCAATATCCACAAAGGGAAGGTGATATAGATAATGGAACGAAATTATTCATTTTAGCACTACATACTTGAATTAACCCCTCACCCCTCCCTAGGATAATATCACAATATGTTCCATTTTCATTTCCAAAAACATTCATCAGAGCCTCTGGTTTCTCTATATATTTGGTTTTTTGACTATGTTTGATGTTTTTCTTGATATTTAATGAATAATAAAGGATCCATTATATGATAAAAATAATTTAAAATTAGGTAAACGTTATTTCATTATATTCATGGATGTTTATCTTGTTGTTTCCCAAGATGTGGTATAAGATGGAATTGTTCTGTTGAGAAAACATGGATTTATCTTTGAAACAGATCAAAGATAAAGTTTAATAGATGTTTCAGTCAAATAGAAATTAATGGAGAACTTGAGTAATAAACTAAATAAATAATGAATCATTTAATGCTCTCAAAATTCATATGTATGAAATTGGAATGGATATTTGGGAAGGAATAAGGGAATGTGAGAACTGAATTATTAAAAAAGTTAATATGAAGAAAAAATAAGAATATTTCATGCCATATGTTTTGTTCTCTAGAAATAGATAAATATGAACCAAATTTTATCTCTTATTATAACCCTCAAGTGGATAATGGATGTCAAATCCTAGAATCTATCTTGATGCTAAAATTAATATGTTATTCTAGTGATGAAATTGAAAATATATCAAGTTTTTATTTCAAGGAATGCTTTTGTGATGACCAACAATTCAAATTGAGTATCATGCATGATGTTTAATTTTCATTGACTAAATAATTATCCTTGTAAAAAAGGGATGTCGAAAAAAATCATCCTTGAATTTAATCTTGAAAAAAATGGGAATGAATATGAATGAACAAGATGATATATTTGAATAGATTTCCCAATAGATAAAAAAATGGATATCAAAAAGGAATTAATGGGATTTTCTCATTCATTGAGATAAAAATATGAAAAATTAAAATGGTTTTTAAGATATTATAACTAAAAGTTAAAAAATTAAAATAAACAATTAGAATAAAAATATTTGAATATAGTATATCATAATGACTGGCTGAACACCTCTAAAGGGAATATGAAAATACCTAAAAATCTACCTAAAAATTTTTAGTAAAGAAAAGTAATCCAGATCAGATATTCGAAAGTAATGACTTATTCTATGAAAAATCTAGGGTTTTGGTTCTAAAAATTAAAATATAAACAAAGTTCTTTTATTGTGGAATAATTGGGCATATAATTAGTAGGTGTTTTAAATATAACAAGCTCAAACATTTAATAAGAACTCCAACAGTCCTAAAATCTCAATCATGGAATGTCCAAATGAGGTATTATTTTTATGGTAAATTTTTCATTTATTCAATCCTAGGTCATATGTAAAGGTATTAAATTTATATAAATGAATGGAAGGGTAAATAATCCTTAATAATACACTCCATCAAAATGAATTACATAAATAATAATAATTACAAATTCCTATTAAGATAGAAAATTGAATCAAGGATTTAGAGGATAACATTAACCCAAAATGAATATTTAATCATTCACAAAAATCTAGATTATTACATCAATGGTTTTAGTAGAATAGAAGGTAAATATAAAAGTAAAATGGAAAGTTTCTTCTATATATTATGGGGGTGGAAGAGAATGTGATGTTGACTCCCCTAAGGAATTTTTCTTCCTAGATGGATCTTTTGGCCATCAAGGATGACGCATTCAAAAGTGGTCCTAAAATGATAAGAATAAAATGGGGAATATTCAATAGAGAATAAAATCAATGGTTAGATCCACTAGTGATTCAAATTATGAAGATACATGTTCAAGTGTTATTGATTCCAAAATTGGAGAAAACTTAAGGCAAGGAAGGATTAAGATTTTCAAATCCATGAAAACAAGTTTATAAGAGGTATAAACTAAAGGAGATCCTATTGAAAGAAATTTATTTTTTATGGAAAAAACGATATAATTTATAAAGTAATTTTTTTATTATTTTCCATTCCTAAAATTAGATAAAATATAATAGGAAATATGGACGGTGATGAGTTGGTTCACCTTAACATTCGTTATTCCTAAAATTATGTAATTTTAGGGTAAACCTGTTTCCATATTCTTAATTAAGTATAAATATCTAATAATTGGTTGAATCTTAAGTGGAAAATATAATCCATGTAACGACTATTCATTAAAATAACATAAATTATTTTTCTAGAATTTTAAAATTGTATGAAGCTTAATGAAAATACCAAAAATTTGAATATGTTCCCTACTTTTGTACACCATTACATGATATAAAAATATTGTTAAAAAAACTCTTAGGGGGTTTTTCTGAACAAAAAAAAGGCTATTTAGCCTTCTCATATGTTTTTAAAGCCTATGGAAATATGAAAGCTGTGGAGTCAAACGATATGTTATGATCAAATTAAACCTCAATTGAAATATGTGGTGCCAAATGTTTTTCAATTAGATTAAATTTCTTTATAATGTGGTATGTTTCGAAAAACCATATGCTTCAATGTTATGTATTAATTGTTTGGTGTGATGTGATTCAGATCACATGTTGTCTTTTGAAAGTAAAAAACCCAAATCACTTAATTTTTTTTCTTTTTATTCTTAAGTAACATGGAAAACCTTATTTTTTCTCCTCAAAAACCCATTTTTGCTACATTTATCCCTATACTAATTAGGAAAGATGATTTATTTTCCACTCAATTTCCAGTTGGTAAATTCACTCAATGATTCTCTTATGAAAGTACATCAAAAAAATAGATTGAATTTTGTAACAAGTATTTTCAATCAATTTGGCTAATGATGATGTGGATAATGAAAATGAATAAAGGATTCTTGAAAAAATTATAGAAGAGATCCCCAAGAGGGATTTATATTTCTTGGAATGTTTTTGTTACATTAAGGGGGTGATTCTTTGAATATGTTATTTCATCTAATAAGAAGAAGTAGAAGGAAGAAAAGAGAATCCCTACATTTGTAAATGGATATTTTTAAAGACTCTTTATATTTGAATTGAAATTTTTATTTCATTGACTATAAGGGTGAGAAGAATATATATTGATAGATAGAAGATATCATTATTAGGGAGAAGATACTTACAATATACTTACAAAGGTACATTGTAATGAGAACCTCAATTTTCATACCTTAACATTACATTACATCGGTGGAACAGTTAAAAAATTATACAAACAAATGCCCAATCACAATAATAGTAAAGTGCCTTCTGAAACATTGAAATGTAAACAATGGTACTTAAATGAGATATAACATCACCCACTAGAATCTTTATGAAAAAAACATTCTTAGAAACATAAAATATAATAAATATTTTTATATCCTAGGGGAAGGAAACATAAGAAGGGGTTCTCTCAGATGTTCAGCCAGTCTAAACAATAGATATATGTAAGAAAAATCTTGATTATAAGGTTATGAGAACATGGTAATGAAAATATAATATCACACCCTACATATCAATGACCATATACATGAATCTTTGTATATGGATTGGCAGGTCATAAGACATGAATAATAATTAATTAATAAACTGAAGCCTTGAAATCATAACACAGGAATAAAACATGGAATTTTGGTAGAAACATAACAATATATAATTATTCACATAGTAGTGAAGGAATTTATTTTGATACCATCTTAGTGGAAAAAGTCATTTATTTGACCAGGCTCAGCCCCAATTCAATCCATGTGTTACTAAAACGTGTTCACTCCTCATTCAAGCCATGTAATACTGAACTGAGTTCATTTTACATTATAGACCTATAATATTGTACCACGATCATTTCTCATTCCATCCATGTATATTTCATGAGATATTAATATTTACCCAAGGCATTGGTGGGAGATATTGTTCCCACACATCTCATAATTAGATCATACATACAGGTTCCATAAAATGATAAAAAATAATATCATAATCCATGAAATGAAATAGGTATTATGAACAAGTAATAATATCATAAACTATGTAAAAAAATAGGATCCATAATCATTTAATCATAATCATTACCTGGGAAAAGAAGCGGTTTTAAAAAACATATAACACGTCAAAGAGAAATAGGTTTCATAGACATCGTGTCGTCAAGATAAATCCATTAAAAGAATGAATATGGATGGAAACACTGAATAATTTCCCTAAAAATTCATGATTAACACTAGTGTATGTTATCTTATATGGGAAATAATTTTTAAATATCTCTTCAAAACATTTCTTGTAGAAAATATCCTTTTTGTATTAAAAACACTTTTTATAACATAAAAAATTATGGAAATATTTTTCTTTGAAAATCGCTTCAAAATTTTAAAAGATGCATTGAAAACCATAAATAATTTTCCTAATTGTTTTCTTTGAAAACATTCTTCAATGATCTTTTGAAAACATTCTGCGAAAGAATTTTTTAAAACATTTTTGTTTAATACAATAGATTTATAACCAAAGAGAGAGACATTAATCTTGTACATAAAACATTATATTAAGTATTAAAGAGTGTAAAAATGGTACTAATACATGATTATATAATGAATAAATATTTTATAAGAAAATCTATGAGTTTTCATGAGATATTGATCCTGATATTTCATTAATTGAGGCATAATCATAAACAATCTCTAAAATAAATGAGACTGTTGAAACAAATTCTTATTACTTTATAACATTGGATCATACTCTCCATGTAAGAAAATGAAATTATATGAATCCTAAAATAACTTTAATATAAGTATATTCATGATATAGCATGTAAAATGGAATTATATGCGACACAAAAAATGAATTTAGGGGCATAACAAAACATGACTATCAAAGAGGGAAAATTGAGACAAACCCATTTTAATAATTTGGTAACCTTTGATAATTAAACCCCATGAAAGAAAGATAAAAAATTAATATTTAAATACCAATAAATTTATGTATAATAATATTTTAATTCATCCATGGGTAGTATACACAACACACAAAAGGAATATGTGGGGAATAAATCATGTGTCTCAAGGAAATAAAAAGTGAGATGAAATACCCTTACCTTGTGTCTTGACTATATTAGTACTCATAAAAAACTACTGTATAATAAATATAAATTTATTATAAATCTATAAAATAACCATATTTTTATTTATAATATCATATTTGGTTTGATTATGACATTATATTACCCTATGGTTAACAATCCTATGTTAAGGTTTCACTTTGTGTAATATCTGGTATATTTTTCTCATGTTTCTTAATTTGTTACATATTTGGTCCTTATATTTATATCATGAATTACATAATATAAAACCTGATTAAAATATTATTTATATTCCATTTATTTTTTCATAATAATCTATAGAATTTATAAGTATAAAATGAAATACACTATTCAAGGAGACGGTAAGCTGTGCATATACATGAATGCTATTTCTATTTCTTTGTCATATTGAAATAAATAAATAATATTAAATATATGTATAAATGTATGTAATATAATTTATGTATCAATATAATGTTATATATGTCATATAATTTATCTATACCCATCCTTAATACAATACATGTAGTGTGTGAATGAATCGCGTCGCTTGGAGGGGGTGATAGTATACACTTCCCCAAACGAAATTATCGTATTTACACCAAATAGAAGGTAAAACTATATGTGTTATAAAATAAATACATAATATTAATTATATTATAAATATAATATATATAGTATATAATATATATAAATTTATTTTTAATCATAATTTTCACCGTGATATGGGGGAAAGGAAAACAAACATCATTTAGTTAGGTGGTAGTTCGTCGTACAAGTTAACATAATGTTTGTTACTCATTTGATAGAGGTGTGTGTATGTTTAGGTATAGAAAATAGAATAACAAATTATATAATATTTATGACATTTTTTTATTATACTAAAATGTAATAAATAGAGTATAGGGGTGGAGAAATAAAATAAAGGAAAGGATTTTTAGAGAAGACGTTGTCGCATAATCAGGTAACTCCTTTTTATTTTTTGCCAAAAGGCTTCCTTGGGTTGCTTCTAACACAAAGGTAGGATTAAATTAGGAGGTTAAGTATGTTATAAATATTATTTAGAAGATATTGGATGAACCTAATTGGTTTCATAAATGTGAAGAAGAGGTATAGTTGGGGGCCTTTTATCAGGAAGGGAAAGGGCACACATAGAATTTTTGAAAACAAGTTAGCTATTCCCACGTTTTTACCTAACCAAGGCCATAATAAAATTGAAAAAAATAATTTAAGGTACATGGATAAAGAATGTGAATCCAATCTTTGTTTTACAATTTTTTAAGTCTTTCTGGGTCTTAAATATTTGGTTTGGTCTTTAGTTAGGATTAATATTACTTTAATCATTTTAATTAATTATAATTAATTTCACTAATATTTTTTCCCAAAAACTATGTTAAACTTATTAGAAATTATATATTATTATGATTCCAAATATTTAATCCATTTTTGAAAAATTATAATCACATAAGTCAATGTAATTAATTTAAAATTTATCACGTCGATGGGTGGACAATGCAGGTTTTCCTAGTATAAACATTCCAAAAATTTGTATGTTTTAATACCCAATTTGAAAGTGAAATTGATTTAAAAGACCTACATTAAATTAATTTATTAAAATATTTTCTAATTAAACATTCAAACTAATTTAAAATATAATTTAATCTTATAAATAAATTATATTAAAAATATTTTTTGAACTAAAATTTATTATTTTTAAATATTTATTAAAAAATAAAACCTTATAGAAAAGACCAAAACATTATTTATAACCTAATTTTTATGGTTAAATTTCGAGTATGAAGATTATTTTGAAATATTATGTCTGTAATAGTTTGAAAATTTTTATTTAAAATGGGTTCTTTATTAAATGGTGGTAAAACTATATTTATAAAAAATTTATGTTTTTATGAATTAGATTGAGTTTTTTATCCTAAAACTATAAAAAATATTCAATGAAAAAAAAATATTTTATTAAATATATAAAATATATATTACTTTATTGTAACCGACTAATTATATTTAATTTAATTTATTCCAGTAAAATATCTTTTTGAACATAAAAATAATTATATTTTCTTTTACATTCAATCTGTTTTCATATTCATTTATTATTAATTGGTAACCTATGTATTCATATTATACTATTTAAACCATATATTATCTGAAATTATTTAGTACTATTCATAAACACTAATTTAATAAGTATGTTATATCCTAATATATTAATTAATAAAATTTTAATGATATACTATTGTTCGATAAAACTCATTGTCGAGTGTTATGAAAGCCATAATAGAATGTCATTATTGTGTGTAATGCAATAAAAAAACAGTGTTCTGTGTATAGAAAGCTAATTTTTATGTTTTTTTATGTGCATGATTATTATGTTGTTGCATCTAACGTAATCTAAACATAATGATTTAATATAAAACAATATATCTTCAGTGTTGTGTAAAATGAAAAATATCAAAAAGGATAAATTAATTCAAAAAATAATAATTCACAACATCTCGGGGTGTTACATTATACCTCTCTTAAAATATAATTCATCCTAAAAATTAATATATGTTTTCAAATGTTTGATACATAAAAGATTGATTCATAGAAACCCGCATTACAAAAATGGATATAAAACCATCCTTTTAAAAGAGAAAGCTATAACTACAATGGTTACCAAATTCAATATATTACTATATTTCCACATAGGAGAACATAGTTTGGGAGTAAAGATTGGTCTTGGAGGAAAATCGTAAATATTTATAAGAAGTGATTTATGTCATTAATGAAAATTAATTGAATGGTAATATAAAAGTTAAGGGCATCAATGTCATAAATATGTGATGATTTAAAAGGTCATCCGTTAAACAAAATTAAGGTATTAGGACAAAAAAAATTCTCTTGATCATTATCCTAATGTTAATTAATTATTTTATTGATAAAGAATATATGAAAATATACTTAATTTATATATTTATATAAACAAAGTTTCATTGTTTAGTTGTGATTTTATCCATTTCTAATTTATCCATTACATTACGTAACGGACATACATAAATTAACATTGGTGTCTGATGTGATAAAATACACATTTATCAAATCTTAAATCCCAAAAAAGAATTAAAAGTATAATTATTTTCCTCTAACAATTCATTAAATTCAATATGTTTAATACAGAACTATATAAAGATAAAAACTAACTATACTAGTTCATTATTAAAAATTATTCAACCAAACAAATTACACATTAACCTAGACATTGCATAGTCCAGTGGTAGGCGTGAAACCCTTATCGTCCTACATTCATGGGTTAGTAACCCAAAGATTCTATATACATTATTGGTTGTCACCCAACATAATGTATGTCCTTTTCTAAAAACATGATAATATAATTTTCATTATAAAAAAATTATCAACAACTAAAAAAATAATGTTAATCATTAAATAATCTTTTAACCAAGGTCTTTAATACAAACTCGGTACATAAATACTTACTCTTAATTTCATCTTAAATTTATCATGAATGGTTAAACATATAACCCATAAATTAGATGAAAATTCAACACTTAAAATACATTTATAATGTCTGCTTAACATTTATTCCCTCGTATATCACAAAGTATCTCTTGGTTGTCACATTCCAAACATGTGAATACCCTCACCAAATATTCTCTTGAAACATGGTAATAAACCTAATTACAATAAATACTAATTGAAAACATGAATGATTCATTATTAAATGTATATAGGGTTAATTCTATAAATTTAAAAATATTGTAAACTTCATCCCTGATAGAATAAACTACTTTTCAACAAGTTCTTAACTAGTTCCAATGTAATTTGTATTGTACACATTACTTATTCATATCACACATATCTTTATCAAAACAACATTATCATTACATAAGGAGAATATTAATATTTATATTTCCCGAAATCATGTGTTTTGCATGGACATAACCTTTCCATTATATCACTTTTCTATTTTATCAGAACCATTCAACGTGTTCTATTAAATCTATAGTGAAAAACATAAACTGAACAATCCTTAAATATTTCACCTATCATAAGTCTGGAATCCAAATACATAAAAACATCTATTATGTAATCCTAAATCCATTGAAAAGAATTTCTCTTCATGATACCTATTTTCTTTTACATTTTATCTATAACCTCTTCATCCTCAGTAAAGAAACCATTACTCATATCGCCTTACTGATCCTCTTAAAGAGCTTTCCTCAGGGTACATTGTCTGTCATAATTATTGTTTATTCCACACTTAAAAAACTTAACACTTTTTTATGTCTTAGAGAGGCCAATATTCTCATCCATTTCATTAGCAATACTAACCATTTCACTTGCAGTCACATGCTTTGTGTGATTATTTTTCCATAGTCAAAACATATTTTTGTTCCTCAAAGACATTCACTTAGGTGAATCATTCCAAATTATTAACACAAAGGAAACCAATTTTTCTTTCCTCTATGGTCATAATTACCCAAAATATCAGTGAGATCCTTCTTTATCTTCATTGGGGAGCAAAATAGATGGATAGGGTACATGTTTCTAATAATGCTCTGTGAAAACTTATTAGGTTCGATAATGAATTCTCTCACTCTAGTGATCATCCCATTTGACGGATCATCAGCAAATCATCCATCACATTCAATGTTAATCCATCTCCTTTTGGTTCCCACCACTCACTAAAACCAAAATCATAGTGTGATAATTACATATACTAGTATAAAATCACATAGTCATGAAAATAATTTCATATAGAATGTATAAATCACGACACATTCCTCAATATATGGCACTATAATTTCATCCTTGTTTATTCATAGACACCGTATATTTAAATCCTTCATTATTGTTTGTGAATAGTTTTTAAATTACCAAATAATATCCCCCAAGAGTGTCAAACGAGGTGTGCAGTAAGGCCGATTTTCATATACCATATTACCTGAATCAGGCCTAAAAATATATTTTTAGAGTTGTTACCACTAGATACCAATATACCAGAGCAACATACACTTATAGTATCCATACCATGATTTATTTCTTGAAAACCATTCACTCTATCCATTACCAAAATTTCCTATCATTTTCATAAAAAATTTCTCATCCTTATACTTATCCATAGATAAATCCATAGATTTATCCTTTTAAATATACATAGGGATATCACTAAAGTTTTCTCTTCCAAGTTTCATATTATTAACTAAACATTTTCTATGATTCCATCTATATTGATCCTCTCTTTTCATAACATAACATTATATAAATTTTTCTGAATACTAAAAACGTTACACAAACAAACACATGAATATAGTAATAGTCTAGTGCCTATGGATACATGGAATCATAAAAATTGGTACATAATTGATCCATAACATCTCCCACTAGTTTCTTATTAACAATAACCCTTCTTAAACACCACATACATAATAAATATCTTTATACCTTAGGAAGAAGGAAACATAAATAGGGGTGATCTCAAATGATCAGTAAGGGTAAACGAGGTAGATATGTAAGCATAATCATGAACATAAGGGTATGAGAACATGTTCATGACAATAGAATATCATACTTTATATATCAATGATCATATACATTAATAATGGAATAAATCTTAGAAGTTAATAAGAAATGAATCATAATGAAATAAATAACATTTCCCTTGAAATCATAAAATATGACTAAAACATGAAATTATGGCAGACACATAAGCATATATAATTATTTACATAGTATTCAAGTAATTGATGATAAGACCATCTTAGAGAAAAAACTTCTTTACTTAGCTAAGATCACACCCCTTTCTATCCCATTATTACTGAATTGAGATCACCCCTCATTCCATCCCTATAATACTGAATTGAGTTCATTTCTAGTTCAAGTACGATAATACTAAACTATGTTTTTTTTGAAGAAAGTTGGCATAAACTGGTCTCCCAGTTCATGTCAAAGGAATTTATTAAACAAAAAAATGTTACATGGAAATCTCGTGGTGTAATGCACTTACACCCTATGAAAGTTAATGAAACAGACAAAAAATACATTGAAAACTAAAGAGAAATGTAGAGAAACAGCCTTGTTGATGTCCTCAAGCGATCAGCCCTACTGAGAAAAATTTCAGTCCTGCTGCATGTATGTCAAGATTCCATGAGATTAGGAAGGAGATTCTAAATCTAAAGGAATCAGCAGCTCTGCAGTCCTTTTTAAGATCCTTCATCAAACCGAGTAGCCAGACATCTCAGTCCATCTTTCATAAATCCTGCAACTGATTTTCCATGCGACACCTCATCAAATGCTTCTTTCAAAGCTGGATCCTTGTAAATGCAGTCCATCCATATAATCAGAGAGTAATCCTAATGAAAAAATGAGAACAGCCCATGTCTTCCTCCCCTGTAGTCCGCGTGAACATCAATGCGGAGCATAGAATAGAGTACATGCAAGAAAGAGTTTTAGGTTCAAAAATCCAGGCCTTGTGTCTTGATATCAGCAGGAAAGGGAGAGTATTAAAAGACCTCACTTAATAACCAATCAACCTCAATCAAAGGAGAAACAACATCAGGCCGAAACTGAGGAAATCCTGCTCTTAACATCATGAGAACACCCTACTTTTCAAGGAGAGATTGCATAAAATCCAGAGCTCACAGAGAAGGCATCCAACCTTCCTGTTTAAAGTCAGAAATAAATCAGACGCAAGGAGAAATATCAGATCTCCTCTGCAAGTTTTTAAGAAGTCCAGATGATGTTAGAAGAGTTCTTCAAGCCAAACAGAGGTGCATGTAAACTTCTGACAAAAGGAAAATTTTCAATCCCAAGCTCCAACGTAAGAGATTGGCAGCATCATGCAACTGGACGACAAGCATACCACATAGCAACACTTAAAAAGAGCCATAAAGCATCCAAAATGAAACATGCTAATGAGAAACAAACCATGATAATATCCATCTAGCCATGGAAGTTTTTAAATGAGATCCTCATGGAAGGAAGAATAGATGTACAACAGTCCACCTTCCAAACAACATCTCCAGTGCATAGCTCTGAGGAGCAGTGGAAAATATCATCCAGCAGAAAAGAAAGAACAAATGTGGATCAAAGATGGAAATTAAACTTCTGAAACATGATCAGTTTAAGATATCTTTCTTGATTCATTCATTGAAAATTTCTTGCTTTTCATCCAAATAAGCGCTCTTAGTGATCTCTCCTTTCCTAAAATAATTGTATAGGATTTCATCACTGAGTCCCGACGAAGAATCAGGAGCTTCAAAAGATGGCATATTATGTTTATCAACCCTTTCATCTTGTTTCTCCTTCACTACATGTTGATTTGCAATTGGGGCAGATTCATTATTTCTAGCAATGTCCAAGGAACGAGTGACAATAGTCCTCTCCACATGTGAAAAATCCCTGCGTTTTCTAGTTTTTTTAGGATTGGGTGTAATAAACCCATATGCATCCACTATTGGTTTCTTACCTTTCCTGGCCATGTACCTTAGGTATTTCTCCTTGATATTAGTAGAATTATCTTCCTTATCACTTTTTGAGAGACTATCTTCAGATGCATCACACCTCTCCTTTTCCTCATCTTCCTGAGTGCCTTATTTTATTTTCGCTATTGACCTATCTTTAGGTAAGGGTGAGGGACTATGATGGACATTTGCATTCACCACAGTGGGTGAAATCTCCTTCTCACCCTTATCTAGAGAAGAACTTTCAGGATCCCTCTGGGTGAGCAAAAACGTAAAATATTCTGAATGCGCATTAGAAGTCTCGGGGACATCCTTGGCAATAAGAGTCACAATATCATCAGTAGGGTTTGATTTAGGAGGATCCAAGTTAATTTTAGCATTAGCTTTTTCTACCCAAACTGCTTTGCAATGAGGTTGAGGTGGTTAAAATTTTTTTGACTCAAATTCCTCCATAGAATGACCCACTTTGTAGAAGCATTTACAATAAGGTGGAACATTTTCAAATACCACCACTTGAGAATAACCTTTATCACCATTCTGGATCCAAAATCTGGAAGGAAATGCTTGTGATATATCAATCTCATTGCAGATCCTAGCAACTGAGGGATGAGATAAGTTCAAGGCGGTAGAATCTAATCTAATCAGAGTTCCAAATAGACTTGCAATGGTGGTTAGAGCATGCTTCTTAAAGAGATGTAGAGGCAAACCTGGGAAACCGATCCAAAGTGGAACAATAGGGGGCTCAAAACCGATTTCAAAATCTGGAGACCACTTGAAGACCTTCATAGAAGCCCCACCAAAAGACCATGAACCTCGAATCCAAAATCGGTAATAGTCGTTATCTGAGGAGAACTAAAAGACAACATTCAGAGTGTTCAGAAGTCCAATATGAAAGTTTGTAAAACCTATGTTCTTAAGAGTTTTGCGGAAGAAGAACAGAGAAGGGATATTTTTGATAAAGCGGCCTATAAGAAAAAATCGAAGGTCTGAAGAAAGATTGTGTACCTCATCTTTGGAGAACTCAGTCACCGATAGAACTCTATGTCTATAGGTTTTTGGAGCAATAAAGCCGGAGGCCTTGGATTCTGTGCGTGGGATTCTACCCGAGACTACATCTGCGAAGGATCACTCATCTTGGAACCCTTGATCAGCAAAGTAAGGGTTAACACGCCTATCGCATGAGATATAATACTGAACCGAGTTCATTTCACATTCAATCCAAGCCTAACTCTTGAGATATAAATCTTTACCCAATTTATTGGTGGGTTATATTGGTCACACCCATCTCATGGTGAAATCGTACATACATGTGCCAAAAGATCCAAAAAAAATCATATCATAAAATTTGAAATAAAATTCGTATTATAAAAATGTAATCATATCATAACCTGTGTTAAAAATTAGTTTTCATAATCATTTTATTATAAACATACCCTGTCAAAAGAATTGGGTTTGAAAATCATATTACCCATGAAGGAGAAATGGGTTTCATAAACATCATGCCATAAAAAATTAATCCCTTAAGTTAAATAATATGAATGGAAACATATATTAATTTCCTGAAAAGGGAATGAGTAACACAAATGGATGTCAACTTAGATGGAAATAATTTTTAAAGATCATTTAAAAACATTTATTTGGGAAAATATCATTTCTGTATTGAAAATGATTTTTAATACAAAAAACCTTTGGAATAAATTTTTCATTGAAAATAGATTTGAAAACATACCAAGGAAGAATTGAAAAACATAAAATATTTTTAAAATCCATTTTCATTGAAAATGAGAATTAAATATCATTATAAACCATTTATTAAAATATTTTTGAAATCATGGTTTTCAATACAATAGATTTCTTACTGAAAGGGAGACTATTAGATTTTACTTAATAACATTATCTTAAGTATAAAAAGAGATGAAAAAAGGTACCAATACATGATGATAATCTAAATAACTATAGGAGAATAAAATTCATTAGTTATCATGGGAGATTGATCATGGTGTTTCATTAATTTAGTCTTAATCATAAACAATCTTGAAAATCGATAAGATTATTTCAATAAATTATTATCACATTGTAACATGGGATCGTACTATCCATGTGAGAAAATTAAATTACATGAATCAAATAATATCATGAAAATAATTATATTAATTATATAACATGTCAAATGGATGTATATAAACCTCAAAAAATAATTTATGTGTATAATAAACATGATTCTCAAAAAAGGCAAATTGAGAAAAAAATAATTTATTGATTTTGTAACTTTTGAAACTTAAACCCATGAAAGAATGATCATAAAATGGATATTTAAATACCCATAAATTTAATTTTTTTGAACCATTAAACATATCCATGGTTAGTATAAACACCAAAAATATGGAATAGGTCGTGAATAAAGCATGCATCTCACAAAAATAAAAAGTGAGATGAAATTCCCTTACCTTGTTTCTTGACTCTCTTCATAATCATACAAACCTACTGTATAATTAATATAAATTTCTTTTAAATCAATCCATGAAAAATATTCTTATATATAATATAATATATGGGTTGACACTGACTTTATATTAACCTCTTGTTAACAACCTTGGGTTAAGTTTTCACTTCGAGCAATATTTGTTATGTTTTTCACATGTGTATAAATTTGTAATATATGTGTCCCCTATATTTTTATCATGATTTCAAGAATTTAAAAGATGATTTAAATATAATTTATAATAATTATACATGTATTGTAATAATATATATAATATATAAGTATTAAATTGAACACACCTTTAATGGAAACAGTAATTTGTATGTACACATGAACATTGTTTCTGTTTTAATTATCATATTGAAAGAAATAAAGATAATAACATATTACTGTATATGTAAATAAAGAAATTAAAGTACCATTATAACTTTATATGTATCATATAAGTTCACTGAAAAAACCCTTAATACATTCCATGCAATGTGTGAAAAAATCACATCCCTTTGAAGGGGCGATGGTCCACACTTCCACGAATGAAATTATTATATTTACAAAAAATACAATGATAAAATACATGTGTCCTAAATTAAATAATTAATATTAAAGAAATAATAAATATAATATAATATATATATATATATATAGATTTACTATCATAATTGATATCATGATAGGTGGTAAAGAAAAAATGAACTATTATTATTTCGTGAGGCGGTAGTTCGCTGTACACGTAAAAAACATGTTGGTTACACATTAGGTGGAGTTGTGTGTATATTTTGATCAAAAAAATAACATAAAATCATCCTAGTATGTTGAGTATACATTTTTTATGATACCAAAATTGAACAAAGAGGGTGGAGGGGCTATAGAAATAAAATAATCGAAAGGAAAATGAGATTTGATGTAACCTCTTGATCGGGTAAATCCTTTTTGTTTGTGACAAAAGGATTCATTGGGTTGCCTTATCTGAAAATAGATGCCTAAATGGAGAATTTCGGGATTTTGGGATGTGTATTGGGAAGACCATGGAAAAAACTAAGTGGTTTGATAGGTTTAAAGATGAGGGAGATGTGGTTGCTATTTATAGGGGAGGGAAAAGGCAAACATGGAATTTTTTAAAACAAGTTAGATATACCCTTGTTTTTACCTAACAAAATACATAAAAAAATCAATAGTGGAAGGTTAATGGCCGAAAATTGGCTATCCAATGGGTTTTGGAAATGTTTCTATGTCATTTTGGGTCTTAAATATAAGGTTTGGTACATAGTTAGGCTTAATATTACCTTAATCGATTTAAATAATTTAAAATTCATTCACTAATATTTTAGCTAAGAAAAGAATTTGAAATAATTTGAAATTATAAATTATAGTTATTACAAATATGGAATACATTTTTTAAAATTAAAATCCTAAATGTAGAAAAAATTAATTTATAATTAATCTCATAGTCTGGTGGAAAATGTTTGTTTTTAATGTAAAAACATTCAAGTGATTGCAATGTTTTTATACCCAATTTCAAATTTAAATTGATCAAAATTAACTAAATTATATTAATATATAAATATATTAAATAATTAAACTATGAAACCAGTTTAACACATAATCTTACTTCATAAATAAATTATATTAAAAATTCATTTTGAACTAAAATTCAGTATTTTTAACTCATAATTAAAAAAATAAATATTACACAAAAATACCAAAAAAATATCCAAACCTACATTTTATGGTTATATTTCAAATATTATGTATATTTTGACATAATATGTCTATAAATGTTCCAAAATTGGGATTTAAAATAGATTCTCCATTAAATGGCAGTAAAACTACAATTATAAAAAATATCCTTTTTGAAGCGTAAAATTTGTTTTTTCCTTATTTTATGTCAATCATTTATATTTAATGAACATAAATAATATTTTATTAAACATATAACACATATATTAATTTATTATCAGTAATTAATTATATTTAATTTAATTCATTTGGGTAAAACATCTTTTTGACCATAAAAATAATATTTTTTTTCTTTTTCATTTTATAAGTTTTCACATTCATTTACAAATAATTGGTAACATATGAATTCATATTATATTTTGTAAACTATATAATGTCTTAAATTTGGTAATAATATTCATAACTTCTAATTTAACATGTATGTTATATCTTATTATATTACGTATTAACATTTTAATGATATACTATTGTATGGTAAAACTCGGTCATTTGTGTTATACAATCCAAAGAAAAAACTCATTGTTGTTTGTAACACAAAATAACCTTGAGGTTCCATGTAGAGAAAGATATTTTTTCTATTTCATTTTATTCATGATTAAAATGATTTTGATTATCACGAAAACCAAACATAGTTATTTAATTTAAAATAATAAATCTTCAATGTCGTTTAAAATGAATAATATTAAAAAACAGAAATTAATTCCGAAAAAAATATTTAAAAATCAAGGATATTTGACATTCAATAAGGAGCAGAAAAAGTATGTTATTTTATGAAAACAAAATCTAAAAGGGTGATGTTATAAATCCCTGAGGATTGTTTACAGATTTACTAATAATAAAGTTGTTCTATTTTATAGATAACATTCAAGGTTAAGGTCCATTTTCAATATGGAAGGAATTCGTTGATTTTTAATATTTGTGTTGGAATCTCAATGATGTTATTTGGATTCTCAATGATGTTTGTTGGATTAATTTATAGTATAATTATTGATAACACCTATTGATGATGACAAAGGTTTTGATGTGATCCTTAGATGATTGACAGTTCCAATGATATTCCTCAAGGTATGTTGTTGACAACAAGATTTATGGATATTCTTATTTTAAGTGTCTATAAATAAATTTTAGGTCAAGTGGATAATTTTTGGAAGCTTGAATGAAATTATGTTCATAGATTGTGTTGAAAAAGAGTGAAATTTGGCCAAAATAGTCAAGACCATATCATAGTGTTGCTCATAGTGGGTGTGTTTTAAGAGAAGTTCTTACAGTTACACTCAATATTACAAACCCATATTTAAATGCAATAAAATCCGCCTTCATTAGCACTAGAAAAGCCCTGATAACCTTAGCATGGATAAAATTCTGTTACTTCTATCAGCGCTAAAAAATTTCTAATAAAGGGTATATTCGTTTGGGAAAATAAAATCGCTGATAAATAATACTTTTATTATTGATTTTAAAAGAGATGACAAAATATCCAATTTATTAGTGTGTTTATTTAGCACTGATAAATAGTACCTTTATCAGAACTTTTAAAAGTGTTGGTAAACGGTGTCTTTTAATAGCACTGATAAAAGTTTGACTTCTCACCACTTTTTAATTCACTAATATTTATATACTTTTTCATCACATGTATTAGTACTGATAAAGGAGTCCTTTATCATTTCTTCTTAAAGCGCTAATAAAGGAATGATTTATCAGTGCATTAAGAAGCACTAATAAAGGTGAAAACTATATTGTGATGTTGCAGCACACTATATCACCAAAAACATGTGCAACGTACTACAACAACAAACAACATTAGCAGAAACAACAAAAAATTACCAAAATAATATACGAATACTTAATTTAAATGAAATATATTGTCTAAAACAAATACAGGAAAAAAAATTATGTTATAGAGTATTGTAGTTTTTTTATTAAAATTAATGTTCGTTTTGAGTAAAAAAGATGCACTTAGAGTCATACTAGTCACACTGTGTGTCGTATTGAGGCTCATATGAATACTACATGACCCAAATGATTGATGGGTCATTTTCCTAAAGTATCAAAAAAAATTTAATGTGTTATATCTATTTATTGAATGTTAGTTTTACTATTTAAATTAATGTCATTTTTGAATGAAAAGATGCACTTGGAGTCATACTAGTCACACCGTGCATCAGATTGATGGTAAAATGTTTCTTACATGTCACAAAAAAGTATGGAACTTTTTTCTATAGTTCCAAAATGAATGAAAAGTTTTTCTTTGTTTTTGTGTATGTGAGTTGTTTTTTACTAAAATTAACATTGATTCTGAAAAAAATGGCTAACTTGGTGTCATACCAGTCACCTCGTGCATTATACTGAAGCATGGATGAATGCTACTCATCCAAAATTAGTCATGAATCATTTTTCAAAATTATTAAACCAATAATAATTTGTTTTCTTGGTATGGAGTATGTGAGTTGTTTTTATTAACATTAATGCCACTTTTGAATAAAAATATGCAGTTGGAATCATAACAGTCACACTGTCCATTAGATAGAGGTGAGGCTCATCCCTACATGTCACGAATGACGTATATATAATTTTTCAAACGAAACAAAACAATATAAATGTGTTTTCTTGGTTTTGAGTAAGTCAGTTTCTTTTTAACTAAAATTAAGGTCAATTCTGAATAAAAAAGACACACTTGGAGTCACATTGTGCATCTGATTTAGGTGAAGTTGAATGCTACACATCCAAATTGATTCATGGATTGTTTAATGAAAGTATCAAAATAATTGTAATGTGTTTTTCTATGTTTTTAGTATTTCATTTTTTTATTATATCAATGTTAGTTTTGAATGCAAAGAAACAATTGGAGTCATACTGGTCACACAGTGTGTTGGATTGAGGTGAGTCTAATCCCTACAAGTCACAAATGACATTTTTTTTTTCCTAAAGTACCAAAACAATCTGAATGTTTTCACATTGTTTTTAGTATGTCAGTTGTTTTTTTACAAGAATTAATGTCTATTTTGTATAAAAAGGAACACTTAGAGTCACATTGTGCATTAGATTGAGACATGGCTGAATTATGCACATCTGAAATGACTCATGTATTTTTTTCCCCTAAAGTATCAAAACAATTTGAATGTGTTTTCTCATTTTGGAGTATATCAATTTTTTCTTTGATTAAAATTAATGTCTGTTTTCAATAAAAAGATTCAATTGGAGTCATATCGGTTATATCGTTCATAATATTGACGTGTGGTAGATCCCTACAGATCAAAAATAACATATGGATCATTTTATTGAAGTACCAAAACAATATGAATTTACTTTCTTGGTTTGGAGTATTGCAATGTTTGTTTTTCTAAAATTAATGTCACTTTTGAATAAAAAGGTCTCATTTTGAGTCATAAAGGTCCCACCATGCATCTGATTAAGGTGTGTAAAATCCCTATATGTCATAAATGAAGTATAGATCCTTGTAAAAATGTTACAAATAAATCAAAATGTGTTTGCTTAGTTTTGAGTATACCACATGTGTTTTTTACTAAAAGATTATTCTAAACGAGAAAGACACACAATGGTTCTCATCTTAATTGACAAGTGTTGTGTGCACTTTTAAACTATCATTTTCAAACAAATTCACTGAATTATCTTTATTATACTTCATTTCCCAACAATTTTTTTGTCTTCAAGTCATCACTTTTTATTCTCTTCCACCTCGGTCCCCACCTTAGTCTTCAACTCTTCCTCCTCCTCTACTTTGGTCTTCGACTATGACTCCACCTCTACTTCTGCCTCTGCCTCTGCCTCGGCCTAGAATTCTTCCTTCATCTCTGTCTCTGCCTCTTCCATTTCCTCTGCCTCGGCATTTTCCAAACATTTTTATTGTTTACAGGTCAACACTTCTAAACAAAGATATTTCCACCATTAATCAACTCCTTGAGAAAGAGAAGAAGAATAATATATAAGCACTATAACACTAATTCTTCACACCCCAGTAATTTTCAAAAGGTTATAACTCATACTAGACCACAAACAGATCATGTAATCACCTAAATTTTTTATTGGCATACACTACGAATAAAAGTACACTTCCCACTCATATCTAAAAAAATTGACTTCTTCTTTCATGTAACTCTTTTTTGGAAAATAATAATAGTACTGAGAAAATAAAAACAAAAAAATATTATGAAATATATTAAACAAAATTGGAATTACCTTCAAAAATTACTTGTTGGGGATTATGGTTTTTTATGTTGTATGATTTCTCTCATAAATTTGCAAACATAATATCCACAATCAATTGAATTTTGTTATTTTGAACACTGTAGAATCATTGACCAAAATAAGTAAGTTGTTTTAAAATGTTCAGATAGTTAACTTTTTTAATATATAACTTAATTCATTTCAATTTTTAGTAATGAATATGATTTATCTTTTCATACACTAACCTCATGACATGATTTAAACTATATTTTGTGACTACCCTATAATAACAAAATTCTCTTTAAAATGTAGACTGAACATATAATTCAATATTTATCAATGATCTTTTTATTGTAGTGTATTAGTGATTCAAAAAACACATCATGTGTGTTCAGTTGGTTGGGAATCCATGCATTGAATCCCAAAATTAAATATCTTGGGTGCCTATGTTGTCTGCTATCAACATCCAGTGATTCCTAAAAAAACAATTATGTAATGAAAAAATTAAAAATATGTTTTCTGCGATTAGATCATAGAGTTTTACCCTTGCATTGTTGGAATAAAAAAGAGTCTATTATCATATACCTTTTCATTAAAATTTTTATGTAAATAGTATTTTTTTCACTATTTCATTATTTTCCAAAGTAATTTTTACTGTACAAATGATACTGGGATTAATGAATCCAGATCGTGCTTTGTAAGATATTCTGTTTATATAGTTTCAATATAAATGCCTAAAAATATATGAATATATATTAACTTTATTAAACATATTTAGCTCACTATTTGGACAAACATATTTAGAAAATGTACCATATATATGTATTCACAGTTGATAGGCTTAACCATTTGTTCTTGAGAATTTCATTTAGATACACCATTCCAATTCTGTCTATAATGGAAGATCCAGATATTTATTTTTCATATTTATTGTAGGACATATCATTATCTTAATATGTGGTCCCTACATGAAATTAGAAAAAAATCACATACAATTACACCATATAGAATTTTAGTAATATAATGTTATTAGAAGTTGTCTGATTAATATTTAGGAGAAAGGGTAAGGAATAAATTTATTACCCCATGTAAGGTTTTGGAGGAATGAATAGCCTCAAATCTAGTGGGATCATTTAGATCATGTGTGGATATTTTCTCCACCATCGGTTCATTTTGATCTTTTTTTATACATTGTTATGACAAACCAGCAAAAAAAATAATATCTTGAAGAGAGTATATTTGTGTATGTATTCATCTAATAATATTATATGTATCTTCATGTGGTTTTATCTTCTCAAAATATGTTTTATGATAAACTCCAAAACCAAATCCATGAACATGACCATATTGTTCGGGCCACATCAAAACTATTGAAAGTCTCTTTTCTTTTGGAATTATTGTTTCCAATTATTGTGTCTAATCCATATAAAAATATGAAAATATTTATTTTATTTAATATTTTTATAAATAATAATGAATTACAATTATGTCATACTTACAAATGCTTCCCAAACTGCATTTTTGTTTTCATCAACTAATATATCATCCCTATTTACCTGAGCCTCCTTCCATAGCACATGATGTGGGGTGGATGTGGCGTTAGATTTTGATTCATCAATATACATATAAATAATAGAAAATATTTTTCTTCATATGACATAATTAAACTTTTTTTTATAGATAAACCAATTTCTTCTCCAATGAAGTGTACCCCATTATTTCTTTATAATAGGGGTACACTGGTTTTTTTGCACATTCTTTATTGTTATTACTCTTTAGTTGTTCAATAAATTAATAATTTTGAATCAAATTGGACAATATAAATAATTTAAAATAATATATTATTGACTGGAATGCACCAGAAATGATTTTTCATTGCGATTATTGCTAAAAGATGTCCATGTTTCCTACTTTATAATGAGTGTATAACAAAGTGGTGGGTATGGATTTATTTTCCACTCATCATCTATGAGATGTAACTTCATCAGAAGAGTCCTAAAGCCTTTATGGTATTTCTTAGGGGCTTTATGGAATAATTTATTATTGAAATATTATAAAATAAATGAATTATGCAAGGAATAATGAAAAATAAATCAATGTTTCATTATATAATTTTTTAGTAAAATATAGAATGTATTATGTAACACTACCCTTATAGCCTTCCGAAAGATTTCTTACATTATAGGTTGGACATGGAACCATGAGTAAATATTAATTGGAACATTCATCCACATTGCGACCCCAAGATAACTAGTGAATGTTGACTTTATGTGGTTAATAGGTTGGCTATATTATTCCTAACCAACCTCATATTTTATACCTTGACTTATTACAATGATAATTTTATTCATAATTGTAATGGTGCATAATTTTTTGTTTTTGTTTTCATTTTTTCATTAACATGATGTTGATCCCCAAATAATTATACAATTTCATCATTAACAATATATCAATGATCTGGATTGAAAACACCATCATGTTCAAAATCCCTTGTCTTCTTGAGTAGTCAAATATTTAATTTTTCTTTAATATCAGTCATTCAATACACTCCATGCATAAAAGTTCACAATTTCATGCATCTTAAATGAAATATGGGACATATGTATAATAATTCAATACTATAGTATAAATAAAAATCACTACCATTATTTAATCCTTCATTTGATGATTAATTGCATTACATCTCTTAATGATATGAGGAACTCTAGTTTGAAATAAAGAGTCCAATAAATCATTAAGAGATAGAAGACAACCAAGAGTATAAATATTAAAGTGTCATAGGAACCTAAACTAATGGAATCACTGAAAATGTATCATCAATTCAAATATAATATCCATATTCTATGGATGAACAAAGAAATCCAGCATATCATAATATATGATATTGAAATAATATAATATTACATTTATTTATTCAAAAAACTATTATATTAATACATTTTGACCTTGAAGAACAAGTCTCTAATACAACAAATGAGTTTTAGGGAATCATCCTATTATCATTAGAGGGATAAATAACCTAAAAAGGGATGACTTTTATCAAGGATAAATGTGAATGGAAAAAAAATAAAAAAATCCAATGTCATTCATATTAATATAGTATCAGTGGAATCCATATTTAATCTTCAATATAATATTTTTGATTTATAACAATGATGTAACAATCAAATTATTCTAGAATTTGAGGAGATTTCACTATCCTTCAATTACATAAATATTCATGAGGACTCTCAATCACCGAAGGAGTGTTAGCGCCTTAATCTAGTGATAAACTATGATCAAAGAATATGAGAGGTTTTCCTATAGAATTCAATAAAGGGTTAAATAAAATCGGGGGATCATCTATCTTTTTATTGTAATTTGGTCATGGAAAATATATTATCATGACTTATAAGACATAAATATCCAAACTATCAAACATATATTTTAATCAATTTTTGATCTCTATGTGGGTATTCTTCATGTCAGATGGATTTTCAAATAATTTTTTATCCTCTAGATTAATTATCTCTCTATTTTGATTATTTAACTATTAATAAATAAAATCTCAGAGTTTTAATAATCAACTATCCAACCAGGGATAACTCACTTACTTTTGGTAAATATACTCTCTATATGTTTTTATGTATTTCAAAGTCCATTTACCCAATGATTTCTCAACTCGATCCAATCTAAGATGTTTTTTTTAAAACATTTGAGCATATGTTTCTCAATAATGAAATTCCCTATCACTCTTTGTAACCCATGGTTAAATTTTAGTAAAACTATAAATTAATTAAAAAAACTCTCACAACATGCATAACAAGAATAATTTTTGGAACCTGGATAATTATCATCAATTTTGTTTTAATTCAAGGAAAATTTATTTATCAAAATAATAAATCTAAATAACCCATTTCATGGTTTAATAAATTACATGAATAACCAAAATCCCCAAAACATGTTTCAATGATTTTTACACTTACCATGGTCCTTACATTTTCATCACCCATAAATGAGAGACACAACATGGTATCCCCTAAACCTTAAAAACCATCATAATTAAGCCTTTAGAATCTATTAACGAGTATATAAGATGAATTAAATTTTATAAACAATCTAGATAATGAAACCCTATATTATTCCAATGAAGTGAAATTAGAGTGAGTGAGAGGTCTCCTTGCTAATGTCGAGAGGAGAGTAAACCATCTATGTGTGTATCTTGGAAAAAATGGTTTGGATAGTCAAATACATATGAAAGGAGAAAAAAAATGAAATATAACCACACTCATAGTATTTTTGTAGTGATGGGAAGAGAGGTAGGGTTATTCATGTTTAACACCTACGCAAAAAACCAAATAATCAGACCCCAAACCATTAAACAACGATATAGGAGGAGTAGAAAATATCAAAAATTGGATTGAATCCTTGATTAATCCATGGGAACCTAGACGAGTTACGCTAGAAGCAGAGGGTTTTTGTGAGATCTTGAGAAATGTGAGTGATTCAGTCATGGTTCGAGTTTTTTTAAATAGACCATTGTCACTTTAAAAATCGCTTACAAAAAATCACTAATAAATATCTCTTTTATCAATGCTAAATTTATAATCACTGATAAATATATATTTTATTTGTTATTTTTAATCAATGATTAATCTGGATCTTTATCCATTCTAGAAAAGTACGAATAAAAGATATATTTATCAGTGTTAAAATTTTAGCACTGATAAATATATCTTTTAACAGAGCTTAATTAGCACCGATAAATATTGATCAAATTCAGCGCTACAAAAGCGATGTTAAAATTTTTATAATTATAATTATTTAAGTAACTTTATTATAATTATATTCATATTTATATATATATAATTATTTATTTCTAATTATATAAATACATATTTAAAACAAAATTATTATTTATTTATAATAGTTACTAATAATGTAAATATATATTTATTATTTATTTCTAAATATTTATTTTCAAATATATTTTTAACACTATTAATGAAAATATAATCTAAAATACATTCATTTTAAAAATGAGTGAAGTTGAATAATATAAAACAAGTACACTTTAAAAATATTAAAAATTGGAAAAGTTTTATTAATTTAATATGTGTTGTTAAAAAATATGGATATATATATATTGAAGTGGTTGTATTCATATTGAAAATACTAAAACATAATAAATATATATATATATATAAATAATAATAAATGATCAAATTCAAAAATAAAATAAAAAATAAAAAACATTAAAAATGAATGCCATAACTCAAGTATTAAAAACAAATAAATAAAATTGACCAATTAAAAACATAATATATTTTAAATGTATCATGTTGTAATTATATTCTAAACTATACTAAAATTTGAATAAATTACATAAATAATTGGCATATGTGTTTCTATATATTGCGTAGACATATTTGTGTGTGTGTTGTGTATAAAAATGGAAAAACATACCCATATACAAATATATATATATATATACATGAAATAAATTCAACACACAACATTTTATATAGGATAAATTTAAAAATCAAACATTATTAAAAATGAATAAGACAATAATATGTTTTTAATTAACATTATATATATATAATTCTTACTCATTTTATATAAAAATATTTAATATATACTATTTAAAAAAATTTATAATATAAATATATGTATAATATATTTATTCGTTTTTATTACTAAATATTTAATTAATAAAAAATTTATATTTTTCTTAATTTACTCTTTTTAATATTTATATGTTTTAATTTTCATTTTATTATGGACCTTTATTAGCTCTAAAAAGTTCTAATGAAGGGAAATTTTTGTCATCTCCAAAAATGTGTTGATAAAGGACACCTTTTATTAGCACTATAAATGAAGTGCGGAGATAGGTTCCCTTTATCTGTGCTAAAGAAAAAGCATTGATAAACGGTGAATTTTATCTACAATTTTTTTAGCGCAAATAATGAGACTCATTTTTCATCACTTATTTTAGCGCTAATAAAGATGAAATTTATGAAAACATTTATTAAGCCCTGATAAATGGTTACACTATTACATGAGGGTTTGGTAGTAGTGATTGTAGTGAACTCATATATTCTTCATATTCTACACCTTACCATATAATTTTAATCAACTTAGAAGCTTATGTTATAGTGCATCCAACAATACTATAGTGGATATTTTGGAGGATAACTCCATAAAATGTACATTCCATGTCCACCCTGGCCACACTACATGGATGTCGGGTATGTTAATAAGGTTGTATGGAATGGTGGAAGGGAAATGCAAATCCCACCCAATTAATGTAATTGATAAAAATCATGAAATGTTGGTAACCAATAACCAACACCCAAAAAATAAGAGGGTCTCTAGGTATGGTTCCTGTGATGGTTGTCATGAAATCACACAGACATGCATGAATAGGAGAAGTGACCCACACTATTGGGAATTAGCATGGATATAGTGGTCCATGCCACAATGAAGAATTGTGGAGGTTTCTAAGATCAGACCTCATTACCCACAAATGGTAAATCGAGGAAGTGAACCTTCTTATATTCCATATAAATTTTGGAGTAACATCTGATATAGTATATGGTGTTCTCAGTCTACGTTTCAGTCATGTTCATCTGGAAAAATATGTGAATTTTAATTTTATATGTTTCTATGCCATAAAGAGATGGTTACAGCACATAGGGGTTTTAGAGGGATTCTGGTTCCACTAGAACTTTTGAGGATTTTATATCATAGAAAATAAGGATCTACCATACTTCCCTTAGTGAATTGGAAGTCCACAATGTAGCTATAACATTATCCATAGAGGTTCTAAATTTAACATAGGAATAAAATTTGAATGTTCTCATTCCTAAAGGATATTGTACCAATTATATATTGGATACACTATGACACTATATGTTTCATGTATTTGTGCTCCATGGGTATTAATAATGGAACATACGAACCTTCAAATATGATATGAAAATCATAATTATGATGGATATGATTTAGACATGTTCAGTGACTCATGAATTTAGTTGATATCATTCCTGAAATCTTGAAAAAGACAAATGGGATGTGTTAAGTGACTCATGTTCAGTGACTCATGAATTCACGCCTTAGTGAATTCTAAATGGTGAATAATTCATCATGGTGGGCTTGGAAAAACCCCAAATGTAATAAAATGGGATGTGTTACGTTTTAGTACTTCAAACCATCCTACATCCCAGGATTTTTCTGTTAATTGGATGTTTCACAATACTCTGAAATAAGGAAGTCATTTCGTTAACTCTATGATTTCTAAATTGAATTAAAAGACAAATTATGACCCCATTAATTACATGGGAAAATTTTAATGATCATAGGATAGCTGATTTGTAATCATGTCTCTTATATTTAATGGATAATGCTAAATTCTCAATAAAATTGCCTATGGTTTTTTCATTAATAAGAACTCTATATAGAGAACACATTTTAATATCTGATTCTAAAACAAAAAAGAGTAGTTTTTTCTATTGAGTTCATATAATTCTTCAAGAATAGTAATATACTAAATATCATTCCAATGTAGAAGAAGGTTATCATAGTTTTTAAAAGAAAGTCGTGTTATTCTAGAGGTATTCTGGAAAGAATAATGTGTTACGCCAATGTGTTTTTATAGATATGGAAAATCTTCCCATAAGAACTACATCCAAGTATCTAGTAAGTTTTATAATGAATTATTAGATACTAATGATGGGACCAATATTTTTATAAATAGTGAAGGTGATCCTTTCTACTAGAAATGATCCAATGAAGAAATATATGAGGGTTTGACCCTTGGGAAGTTGTAATTAGTCTCTAGACATTGTAAGGGAGTGATCTTGGTCATTATAGTAACCTTTCCTAGACCTTTAATGATCAATGAGCTCATAATGATTATTTTTCCTGACACATCATTGTTTCATACTCTTTGGAGTCTCCTTGGGAGGGTGAATCAATTAAATATCCATGTCTATATTTACTTTATGTATGCACACCCATCAAGATAAAGAAACATAAAGTGTATTTGGTTAAAGTGAATAAAAAAGTGAACCCCAAGGGAGAGGTTTTAATATCTATAATGTTAAGGTGAGATAGTTAAATAAGAATTATATTTAATTGGATTAGCACATCATACCCTGATTCACCCCCTCCCCCCTTAGGGTGATCTCACACTATGTCACTTATTCATTTCCCACATGAACAAACTAAAACATCAGTTCATTACAGTCCACATTCTCGTTGATGATGTTATATTTGATATTATTGTGGTTTGAATGGTTATTTTTAATGAGATTATTAGTAATATTTATATAACTTTGGTTGTAACAACACAAGAAAAGGGTAAGCTTCACATTAGCCAAAAATATTAAAACTATGTCTTCATCAATATTGTTTTTGTTTCATCAAATGTAGAAGAAATATATTCAAATTTTGTAGTATTTAGTGTTACATAATTCGTATTCTTTATATTATATCTCACACACTGTTCCCCAAAAAAAATCCATGATATGTGGATCTTACAATATTAACACAGCCAGCCCAATATTGATCTATATAAACAAAAAAATCAATCCTTCTTAAACTATGATTTTTTAATTTCAAAATCAATTTTTCCTATATATATCTAGAAATTGTGTTTCCATCCATAAGATGGTATTCCTTTGAGTAACATTGATACCTAGTGTATAATGTTACATCATACACTATATTTTTTCATTAAGACTTTAGATATAAAAATCTTCCAACCAAATTCTTAAATTCTACAGTATCAACATACTTATCTTCTATGTCTTATAAAAAATCATTTAATAAGGAAATAGGTGTGGAATGTAGATTCAAATTTTCTATTCTAAATATATTTTGTTGTTCCTTAACATACTTCTCTTGGGATAATAAAATATTTATTCTCTTGAGATATTTTTTAGATATTAAAACAGTTCATTTCTCCCAGAAATGAAATTTTGAATAACATCTCAATCTCCTCAGAAAAAATTTCAAATAGTTTTTTACCATTCCCAACAAATACGATATATTCTAAATAAACAATCACAGTGAGGAAAACCTCTTTATTTTATTTTACATAAAGGTCTCTATCAATTCATTCATTCATGAATTTTATTATCATTAAGAATGTATCCAATTTATAATATTAAGATATTTGATCTTACATTAACCCATACCCCCCCCCCCTCTTCAACTTATATACATATATTTCATCATTTCCATGAATGAAGCTACATGGTTGATCAATATAAACTTCTTCTTATTTCCCTGTATTAAGAAAATATAACCTTACATCTATTTTGAATGTCATATATCATCATTTTTTACAATAATAGAAAACAAGATATTAGTTTAAATACTTTATAATGGTTGAAAGTTCTCATCCAAATCCCTTCCATAAATTTTAGAGTGTCATTTATAATATAGAAATGCCTTGTTTTTTATCACCTCACCTTTTTTATTAAACCTATTTCGAAACACCCATATTGTCCGAATGAAATTCTTATTTTTTTACATGTTCCCAATTACCATTCATTTTAATCTAATATAGATATTTAGCTATATCATTAATAAACTATTGATTCCTCAAATATTTTTCAACATCTTTCAATTTAAACTGTTAAAATAAATACATATGTGAAAGTAGCCACAATTTTATATTTGTTTGAACCATTTTCCCTTTATCACCAATGAATTCTTAGAACTCTACATGCTTACACAGAAAATCATGAGGTGAACATAAACACTCCACATCACTTTTGATAGTTGATTTAGAAACATCATCTCATGAATTTTTAATAAGGTCACAATGATTAAGAACTCTTCCACTTTGTTTAGAAGAAACATATTCATATTCACTTCCTCCGGTATTTTTAATTGATAGTAAAGCTTCATTATCATGATGTTCAAGAATTTTCACATTTATAGAGTTGATAATATTTCATGTTTATTTATTATCGCATAAGTATCCTATTTTATTCTGAGGGTATCCATGAAAGACACAATCAATACATTTTTGATTAAAATTATCAATACTCAAACCATTAACCTTAATAATATAAGGAATAAAAAATACCCTTAGTTAAGAAAAACAAATGGGTTTTTACAATACATCCATAAGGAGTCATATTAATTATTGTCCATTAGAAACATTGATTCTAATAACCACTAATCTAATTTCTTTCTTCAAATGTATTTAAACGATCATTTTAAATCACCATGGTTTGGTCTATCTCAATAGAACTTATGTTTCTTCATTCATAAACATAGTTCTACTATGGTGTGTATTGTGCAGCAAAATCATGGTAAATTACATGAATTTCAATAAAATCTCCACGTTTTCCATTTTTTTATTCATCAAGATTAAATTTTTTTATATTTTTTATTGAATATCCTTATTATTGTTTATCACATCTCTTGAAACTCTTAAAAATATTGATATCTTGACTTATTTTTTAAGATCTTAATACATGTAGTGTGAGAAAAAACATCAATAAGGTAAATGTTGTACTTATATCCATTAATTAATTTATTTCTCATTGTCCCACATATGTCAAAGTGTATCAGCTCTACGGGATGAATTGAATGAATATCAACCATCATATGTATTGAGATTGCAATCCTACCATTATGAAATTTGGTCAAACACCAATTTATTTATATTTTCGTGATAGGAATATCATTAATACTTTCTATCTATTTTTTTTGGTTTCTTATATTCCTCTAATATAAATTCCACATCCCTTTATAATATAGCTAATTTTCGTCCATCAACATCTGATAGCATGAACCATTTGCATCACCAACCTGAAAAGGGTTCCCTTGGTTCATTCCCCTATTTTAATAGCTTTTCTATATTAAATTATGTTAATAATAAAATCATGTCTTTTGAAAGAAAACTACACCTTCATAATTATGTTCTTAAACACACACAAAAATTTGTTTCATCCTACCAATAAACATGGATTATTTAGATATTATGTTTTCTTCCAACGAATAGAAAATCCAACTACTTTGATTCTAAGGGACTAATAATTTATAAAAGTAATTATACATTCCTTGTAAACATTCAGATTCTTCAGCAACATTAAATATCTTATCATATATGAAGAATAACCACTATTCAATATTAATACTTATTCTTATTTTATTTATTAGAGATAATATTCATCAACTAAGTATTTTTCCTTTACTTTTTATTCATCCTAATATTTATTTTAATATTTGTTTTATAATATTTGGCATGAGAGTTTCATGATAGTATATACTTTTAGATGATTTCCAGGTTCATTACGTCTTTATAAAATTGTGTAAAAGCGTTGGAATCTATTTCCAATCATAAAACTAACTTTCCCAGGTTTTCTTCATTGATTGGGTTGCGTCACACTCAAAATCCTCTTGAATTTCTCTTAGATTCATAGTAGTGTCAATGATTGAGCCAAAAAAACTTCATTGTATTCCAAAAAAATCATAGTATCATAATTATCCTAGGAAATAATATTTTCCTCTATAACTCAAATGTTCTGTAAAATTATGCTCCTACGTTCCATAATTTTTTTACCACCCACCATAGCATATTATTCTATACCAATGTTTTGGTAACATCCTTAAATTTGATTCTTTTACATAGATTTCTTATCATCTTTTTCGAGATCTCTAGTTTTAGCAGATTTGTGTTCAAACATTTATCCCCTGTCAATATTATGATTTTCAACTCCATTTATTTTTCTTACCCACATGGTTTTGTTGATGTTTTTGAGCTTGAATATATCTATACTTTTTATTTACCTTTGAGGATTATTTATGTTCATTATTTTGAGGTATAATCTTCTTAGAGCATTAAAATAATTTTGAAACCATGTTCTGGAAGATTTTTATTATTTTATAATTATTAAAATGTTTTTTCATGAACAATATTGAAATCCTTATACTTCAAATAAATAATTTCTTCATGTTTACATTGAGTTTTTTCCATCATCAAATAAATTTTTTAAATCATCAATCTATTTTAATAACAAGGATTTATCTTATTAGAAATATTCTATTTGGTTGCTGAAAAGTATTCTTAGTTCAACTTATTATTCGCTTTTTTAAGTCCAACAATCCCTGTAATGAATACTTTAAGTTATATATTTAGCATGAACACCGAATTATTTGACATTTTTTAGAAATATATCCTAAATATTAGAAACTTGTGCTCATAATAGGTAACATTTCATTATAATTGTATCCTTATCATCTCACCTTTTAATAAAAAATGACATAAATTCAACACACTTTTTACTGAAATCAACATCAGTTCCATATTCACAGGTTTCTTCAATAATAATATTTTTTTACTTTCCTTTATTTGTGGCATAGAAATAAATTTCTTGATTTTTCTTTTCATTATTTTTTATTGACATTTGTATAATCATTTAGTAAGTTAAAATACTATGATAGATGCTATAAAATTATGGAAATTCAAGATCTATATCATCCAATGATGATACCTTAGCATCAAATTTACAAGGAATATTTCTATGAATATTTTCAAAAACTGTAGAATATTCCAACTTCTCATCAAAAAACATTTTGGTACATACAATTTGGTAAACAATTATAAAAAACTCTCCAAAAAATTAATCTTCCCCCACATTATTATCTCCATAATTGAATCTCTTGATCTATAATTTCACATTCATTACTTTCATATTCAATCATATATGTTCTTGAACTTTTCATAGATACCCTTAGTTGTTCTAATGAATTTGAACCTACGAGTCAAACTTTTATAGATTGAGAAAATCATATGAATTTTTATTTCCTATCATTATATAAATTATTATTTTTATTAGATAATATGGGAACATATTAAATATGAGAATGGAAACCATCTATAGTAGCATCAAGTACTTCATTACCAATCTATATAAGATAAGGTAACATTATATATTTCCAAATATTGTAGTTCATTACATCTAAAACAAAAATCTCCCTACTATTATCATATTTACAAACATCCATGTAAATCTTTATTTTCATACAATATCAAAGAATATTCAATAAAGGATTCCATCCTTTTATCAAACATGAATGGGTATATCAAGATATATGTGATCATTGAGAATGGGTGAGAATTATTGAACATCTATTTTTATGTTTTATTACATAAGAGTAAATATTTACCTCATGTAAGAGAAAAATGATTCTTATATAAAATATTCAAACAAGCATAACCATAAGAACATATTTATTTACAATACTCACATCCCACTAAGAGTATTTAGTCCATGGTATATTTTTTAAATAATCCAAGACCACAAAAACATAAGAAAAAAATGTTGGGTGGTAACAACCATTAGATAATATCCCTTCACATATGTAGAACTATATTCAATCGACAGTGCATGTGAACCTTATATAGATGAATGATATAATAATTTTTTATAAAAATTGAAAAATCGATCAGTAATAGGATTCAATATGGTATAACTATTCTACTTGAACTATATCTACCCTTTATCTTCATGAAATTTAATCTTCACTTTCTTTCACAATAGTGAAAAAATAACTTCCTAGACTAAATTGCTAAATCAAGATTTTGGTATTATATTCATCTGGTATATATGGTCCGATGAAATTCAGTATTGTACCCACTTCATCTGACCAACTATGTTTGGTCAATCACTTCAATTTGGTTTATTGTGTATTCATAAAATTCAATCTCTACCTCTTCAACCTATTCATAAAATCACTTATTCACGCCTTCAATATAAAACTAACTAATGGGAAGACATTATCTGGTATTAATCTTACTGATTCCCCAACAGAATATTTTACAAATCATTCCTATCTATTGATCATATGATATCTATTGATCCCATGATCATATAATCTCATATTCACAGTATTCATCTGATACCATTTGATATAAAAACTTCATCTTGTATACATCTGAATGATGTTTATTCACAATGTTTCTGGTCGACTCTTTACTTTTAAAGTACTTATCCCACCATTCCAAAATATACACACACAATTCACTAAAATTAAATCCTTAATATAGGTTGTGCTCTATTGATAATTAAGGATGTGGGGTGGATATTAAATTCAAATATCCCTCTTAAAGATATTTTGTTTCCTGGTCATAAAATAAATTACATTAACAAAATTAAAACCTCCTAAAAATAAGGAGTTATCCATAATATCATGTTTATAACCTTGTTTTTATTTAAATATATGATTTGAAGAAAAATTAAACTTCAAAATACAATCCATGGATCGAAAAGTTTAGTGTTTTGGAAGACTTGGTACAAAAAACTGAAAACATGGGACTAAACAAAACATTTCTTTATTTAATCTTCATAAAGTGATCATAACTTCCTTCGAGCCCTTAAATATTCATAAGATAACCTGGGGATAACATGAAAAAATGGATGAGTTAAAAATCCTAGTAAGGTAATACACATAAGAATAAAGAAATTGCACATGGGTTTAAGGACATAACATAATGATATAAAAAGGAATGGAACATGATTGATAATATGGAATCATAACATATCAAACATAGGATCATATAAACATGGAATCCTAGAAATTTATAAGTAACATAAAAAATAAATTTAATATGATTCAAGTCACATTGCATATAGAGGAGAATGCATTAAGGATAATTTCCAAGACCGTTGTACATGGAGCACGAGTCAAGTCAAACTTCCAAGACCTTTGCACATAACATCTCATGAGACTAAAATTTACCAAATGAAATAGAGTTATATCTCGATGAAAACAACATAACATGTTCTTGAATATGTTTTACACACAAATAATCATACATAATAAATCATACATCCACATAATGGTACCCATATGAGTTCTCAAATATTATAATACCAACCTTGAATATCCAGAATGAACTTCACTGTGGACTATCAGGGTAAACCTTTTTTGAATAGTGTAATTTTATTTCATTTATTTTATGGAATAATAGAGTGAATAATTGGTAGGATAACCAACTATAAAATATATTTTTTGTCATTTTGAGTTAGTATTACTCTATTTAATAGCATTATCACTTCCATTCATGTGCACAAGTTATTATTATTTAGGGCCCAAATACCAGTTATCAAAAGTATTGTCCTTTGTCTCAACAACTTCATGTGAGAATATAATCCAGAAGTTCATCATCATTGGAAAATAAATTCTAGGAAAGATGATTCAATTGATTAATTAGTATGAAAATCATAATTATAGATGAAAATATACAGTGGATGTTGGCCATGTTAGGTTGGGAGTCAATCTCTAGGAAATCCCTTTAGGAAAAATTCATCAAGAAAAGAAATATAAAAAATCTTTAGAAACTAGATAAAAGGTTCCTTGGGTTATTGATTAAGTAAATGTTTTTATGGTCACATTCACATCATACTTAAAAATTATCAATGGATTATCAGATGTTGTAAAATAACCTTCTAGAATGAAATTTGGGTGGGTTTCTTGTTCATCTACCCATGTTATCTTATTCTAGACATTACTATCATACATGACAGTGCTCAACAATTTCTCATTGAATCTATCCTCATTGATGATTTGAAATACATGTTTTCGAGTATCCTTTTATTCTAAGAGTCTAACTACATTATCTTTACACCATTATCATTAATATCCCTCAATGGATCTTATTAATGTAATCTTCCTGACATGAATCATAACCTCTATGGAAGAGATAACACCCAATGGATCAAAGGTATCTCCATAATGATTAACTTTCTCAAGTGTTGAATCTAAAACTAGTCACTTACCATATTTTTTGTGGTGGTAATGATAGTTATTAGGAATAATTCAAAGTGAATGTTTTACGAGAATGAAATACAAATGAGTTTTAGCCTATTTGTGGAAGAATATTTTTAAATTTCATTTTTTTATCCTAGGGTTGGATCTTGAGGATCAGTGGGAGTATCAACTTGGTGGATCTTTTTATTAATACATGTTTTACTGATAATACTGACATTTGATTTAATCCCTATGCTTATATCATCATCTTCTCTACTGATGTCTAGGTGATCTGGGAGATGAAAATAATGGTTTAACATCACGGTTCGAGACCTGAAAAATCCATCCGCAGAAAAATATTTCAAACTTTGATCAAAATCATCAAAAAAATGTATAAGTTAACTATATTCCTCTATTTTTTAATGAAACAAATCCACCATCCCTCCCAAATAGATGAAATTAATATTAGTGGAGTCCATTGGAATTGGGGTTGATAAAAAGTAATAAGGTTGTACCTCATGCTTAACTCATATGGAACATGTTTTTATGGAACAATGCACAGAAGTGGAATAATCATGGAATATCATGGTCCATTCATCTTTTCTTACTCGGAATACTATAATGAGGGTATTTCTATTCTCATCAATTCCCATATGATGTTTACTTGAATTTGTCTTTACACTTCAAACAATATTATTCTCAAGGTAGTAGAATTTTACTCATCCCTAGTGGTCAAGTAATTATTCGGTTACTCTCCATGCCATTGGACCATTTCATAACTCGTCAAAGTAAGTAAAACATGATCTACTAGGATCTTGATGTAATCCACACCTAGAATGAGGGGAATATAGAATCTAACATTCTTCCATCCTAATGGGACCATAATAAGGTGTTTACTACTTTGTTGAATATGGGATTATTATGAATGTACTGTATAAAAATTGTACATGGGGATTACCTTTTTTCCCACCACATCATACCTCATTGTTCTTATCTGACTTTTTTCCTTATTTGATAATATAAAATATATATATTTAGTCTATCTTTCTCATTATTTAGCATCATTATTTATTATTTTCATTTGTGTTTTCTAGATTTAACCATTAGAAGAATGACAGTAAGATTGGAAGAAATTTTTTTTCATGAACACATTGATCCCCCATCTATAAGATCTTATAAAAATTCTTTAATGGGGTACTATAGTATGGTAATTTGTTGAAATCTTTTATTGGATATTAATATAAGAAAATCATTCCAAGTATCCCAATGACATTATGCATGGAATTCCATGTTTTATACCAAAGTGATTTAATTTTAAAAAAAATCACACTTATGTCACATGAGTGGAATCAATATATCTATATTAGATCCAACTAATATGTGTTTAGACATATTATCATAACTCAACACATTAAATGAGAATAATTAATTAGATATAACTTAGATGATTAATTATCATGGATAAATTATAATTCAACTACATTGATACAAATTAATTATACATTAATGAATGGAAAAGTGGAAACTACTCTTAAGGTAATAACATACAAAATTATAATCTAAGGATATTAGAATATATATTAATTCAATATATATATACAGAAGAATATATATATATATATATAACAGTTCTTCCTTCCTCATCCAAATATATAAAAAACATAAATAATTGTATGCTTAATTTATTTTAATTGATCCTATAAAAGAATATATTGCATTAATATATACAATTTTCAATATAATTATGAAAGAACAATAAAATAATTACCAAAACCCTAATACTAATTCATTAATGATGTAGTTTTTTCGAATAATATTCCTTGAAAATAGTGAGATTGTTGTTAGTAATCAATAATAAAAAAACCCTTAATTTTTAAAATTTCATCCAATGTAACAACCAAGACCCAGATACCCAAATAACACTAAAATCAAGTCATAACACTACCTCCTGAACAATAATTAGTTACTATAGTTTAGTGTAAAGGTTGAGTGGTAAATTCCTTGGGGAAGAATGGGTACACTTTATCTTTTCTCTCTTTTTCTATTTTTATTACTCATGTAAGTGATTAGATTTTTTTTTATCCCATCTAAATTTTAAGAAATAATTTTATTCATTTGATATTTCTTCAACCATACTATCATATGAAGTAATATTTGATTCATTTAAGGTAATATATTTAATTTTATCTCCATATTTTATTTTTATTTTTGGATGTAACTTTATCTCTTAACTCCTTTAAGTTAGGTTATCTAAATCTTTTTATGTTGGAATATTCTCTTCAAATGGATATAGGAATACATTTATAATTGGGTTTCTATTGTTTAACCTCCATCTATTATATATATTTTTAGTGGAAAGGCCAAATATTTTTTGGGAATAAGTAATGATAATTCAAATGAGATGTTTTTTATTTACAAATACTTTTATTAAATTTTTTTGTGAAAGATGAATGATGTTCTCATTTAATAAGTTATCTTTTTTACAAAATAATTCAATGGGTTCTTATGATATTTTAAATTGAAAAATGTTATTTTACTTAACATTTATAGTTTTTTTCCCATGTTGTGTAATAAACATATTGTGAGAATAAATAATGATTATGAATTTACTTGATATCTCATTCCAATAAATTGATATATAAGGTATGTTCTAAAAGTATATAAGTTTTATTTTATGTTAATTGACTATATTGTATTTATTTTTATGGGGATCATACTAATTTATTGTTATTTAATTAACAAAAAATTATTATATATTAATAATTTATTTTACATGGTTTCACATATAGTATTAGATAAATATCTTTACCTTTTGATTTTCTATGTGTAGCATGTGGATGGTGTTGTTTTTTTGTTGTAGACTCCATGATACGGTATTTAAATCAATTAGGGAAATATTCTTTATATTTTAATGGGATAAAATATTTCCCTAACTTGGTATACACATCCTTCACCACTTAAGATGGGTTATAAGATTTCTCTGACTGGGTTAACCATATTCCCTTTCCCCAGTGATAAACCTTGGAGATAGTATGTTTCCACTAGGAGTGGGGTGGATCAATAGTTTCCAAAACATCAATTCCTACCCAAAGTATTATATTCACTGATTAAATTAATTATAACATGAAAATAGTTATGTGATGATGATTCATAGATAGTGAGAAAATTAACACACATGACATAAAGGTTTTATAAGGTTCAATCACACTTGTTAACTAGTGGGTAATCTATACTGAACAATGATTAAAATATCAATATGATCATTATTATATTATTATAAAAAATTATAAAATATCATCGATATGGTACTTAAATTTAACTCTAAGATATAAAATCAAATATCAATAAGTTGACTGATCTTTGATTCCAAGCCTCAATTTCCTTTAGTATTTGAATCAAGTGTGTACTTTTTTCTCCTTAGTATAGGCCAAAAGTTAAAAAAATGGGTATCTAGTTATCTAATATATTTATCTCAATTTTCATTATCACTCTGGAAAATTAAAACCCATCATTTATTTAAAGGTAAACTCCACCAATGCATGGAGACATCTAAAACACCCATTTTGATGCTAATGGTAGTGGGATCCAATATATATGACCAAATAACCTTCTAATCTCACTATTTCCATTCATAATTTTAAATAATAGATAAAACATAAGATACATATTCTATGGAACTGTCTAGATGGACACACCTTAGAGTTATCTACATTCAGCACAAAATTCCCATTGAAACACTCGTTGAAATCCCATATCCATGTGGCATGTCATGAAAAATCCACTTTCATTTTGATTAATTATGTCATATTATCTATTATTTTAAGAAATAGAGATACATTACCCTAGAGATTAAACTATCAAGTTTATGGAAGTTTTTAAATAAGGAATGGAGTGCTAATGTTTTTTTATTTGAAATGGAGTCCAAAATTTCAATTTCAATGTTAATTACCTATGATCACTTTTGAAATTCCTCTGGAAATTTCTAGGTGATCCTCCACCACAATACATAATTTGACTATGGAAATTTACACCAACATATACAACATTAGAATCCATTAGAAATACTAATTTTGGACCATCATATAGACTAATGACATTCCATAATGAGGTAACACATTATCACATGGTTGTTTCACCATATCCTAGTTATAATACAAGATATATTGAACATTAATAATCATTCAAATAATAATTACACTTAGAGTCCCTCATAATATGTTTTCCCCATTCAATATTAAAAAATGTAATATATCACCATAGTATATATAATGTCACGTTAGAATTATATTAATTGTTTTGAATCCAAATCATCTCTTACAAGCTTCTTGCAAACCCATGAGCCCTTTTCATATAAATGCAATAGAAAAAACCCTTCAAAACTCAAGAAAAAGTTTTATCAAGAAAAAAACCATTGAAATATTGTAATGTTAATGTTATATAAATACCACATTTTAGGAAAGAAAATTATTTTTGGGATTTATCAAACCTCTTATGGTAAATACCAATACTATATTGAGAATTTATTAGTTGAGATCAACTAATAGCTACCCCTTTGTTAATTCATTTTATAATGGGATTATAAATATCTAAAATCAATACATAAAGGTACTATAAATTTCATACATTAAATATATTGTAAAAATTAAAATCAAATTATGATCTCCTCTATAATATTGAGCTACCAAATTCAATGTATACCTTTGAAAGTAATAATTATTATCTCTTTTCCATTGTTATTTCTCCTAAAAACAATATATATTATATCCCCATTTTAAATAAAATATTTTTACTATATTCTCCCCCTTTTTAAATAAATTTAAAGTAATAAATAAGAAAAAAAAAATTTCGAATTGTATAGAGAATACACTCCCAATAACAATCTCAAGTGTTGTAAGGTATTCATTAAATGGATATTTTAAAATATATTGATATATATAATATTTTCCAAATTTTTATGCATTATTATTGTTCTAATAATCCCAAATTATCAATTTTATCTTATATGAATCCATTTTGGATTTATGATGTGTTTTGAGAAAAATGGTGAAAAGTGCTTAATTCTTGATCTTTGGACTGATTTTTACATCAAGGGTATCTTAAACATTTCTTGAAAAATATAAATTCAAATTGAGTGAATCATTATTTTTGTTATATCTCGTATTTTATTGTCTCAAACTTTTTCTTATGAACCAATGGAAGATTCGTGCATCTTGAGTCCATAAAAATCAATTAATTTGATAGATTTTCCTAGCGGACAACATGGACCCCACAACCGTAACAGAAGTTCATCTTGTCATAAACACCTTAAATTGTGGTTATTCAACTTGTAATATAACAAGGACATATAACCTATGATATAAAATTAATTGGATGGAGTTTTTATGTCATTACGGTTTCCATTGGGTGTTATAGTTTTGAAGGAAGCTTCCAGGAAACTTCGTACATAAAAATAAACCTCCAATGAGAAAATCATAACTCCCACATATGATGTCCAAATACTCTGATATTTTTAATAGACATAGAAAAGATATTTATGAACGTCATTAATTAAGGGCTGAACATATGAAGATATCATTTATTGGTGCTACAATGCATCAACATTCGGAGGAAAAAATATGCCAATAAAAGGAGGGGAGCTCCTCCCTCTCAAATAAATCCCATTCTCCTTCCCATTCCTTCAAGAAAACTAGAAGGAGATCTGCACTTAGGGGGTCCAGCTGAAAATAATTCCAATTTCCTTTTAATTTATTTATTTTCTTTATTTTTGTTTTATTTTTTCAATTTTAATATAAATTTCTAATAAATACATGCATTGTTTTTATTTCTCTGTCCACCAATCCACCTGATTTTCTTCTTCTCATCTTACCATAGTGAACTACAGTACTCATGATCATGATTAACTAATCTGAAGAAATTTCTAGATGGAGTAATCGAGTTCTTGAACCCAGGTCCAAGATTTTAGTTTTATTTGAGATAGTTATAAGGACTATTTATAGTGGGTCTAATCATCACTCTGGTTGTCCAAAGTTTAACTTCTTAATCTACAACCATTTTCCCTTGATTGATGAGGCGGGTGGAGGGGTTATTTGCAATTGATATGTGGAATTTTCATTCAAAACTGGGGTAGACTAAGGTGGGTAAACATATGATAGAGTGTTTTCACTAAGGATATTTGAAGCTGGTCAATGAAGGTTCCCCCTGAATGTTCTCTTAGGAGAACTTCCATTCTTCATTAATTCCATTTTATTTAGAATTTTATATTAATTTTAATTGATTTTTTTGTATTTGATTTATTTTCATAAATTCCAATCCATTCATAGATAAAAAAACTTCCAAAATTAAGTAGTTAAGGTGAATTATATGATGTGAGTGAAAGAACTGAAATATCTTCTCAAGTGAGACCACCCTGGTCAGCCACTGTGCTATACTAGAAAAATTATATTCATTTTTCCACGCCCTACGAAAAGAAAGCATCAAAACTAGCACTGTTTCTGGGGATAAAATCATTAGATTACTTATTTTTTCCTATTTTACCATTTATATATATTTACATTGAAAAAAAATTACAAAAATTAAAAAAACTATTTGTTCATGATGTCTTTCAATTCAAATTATTATTCCTAGACTGAACAATATCAATTATAAAGAAATTTTTTTTAATGATCTTGATGCTCAATTTCAAAGGAATTGTGATAATGTAAAAAATATGGAGATCCAAACAGAATTTATTACTTAATATGTATGCAAATCTAAAGAGAAACCCATCCTTGATCCAAATAAAGAACATGAGGTAGTGGTAGGAGAAATTTTATCACCCGTCTTTGAAATTGAAGGACTTGAGTAAGACTGGGAGGAATACTTGCATAAAAATCCACATGTGGGAGATCAACATGAATTTAATGAATTCTAGAGTGAATTTGAGGAACTTCTTGATCTCCCCATGCCTTTCAATGAAGAAGAGCTAGAAGAACTGAAGGAAGAAGCCTCCTGAGTGATGGACATTGACATAATAATGGAGGATCATGACTTCCTAACTTCATATAGTGATGATCAACTCCAAGAGGAACTTTCAACTGAAGAGGATATTAATGTTTAACCAACTAAGGGAGATGATACATTCTTAAAATCAAATTCTTTTAGTTTTGTTGAAACTAATTTGAGTATCTCTTCTAATTGTATTGAATTTTCAAATTCTGTAAACTCATAATAGGACTTAGAGGATGATGTGAAAAATGAAACACCTTTTGAGGAATTCATGAAGCTCCCTAAAGACATTGAATATCAACTATAGGAGCCCCATCATGAAGAGATCCAATTTTTTGAGCCCAATGATATTAGACCAGAGGATGAAGCCTCTATGAATCTAGCACCAGAAGACAAGATGGCTTCACAAGTAACAACAAAAAAGAGGAGGTTTCATACGTCATCCTACAACATCCATGCATGTTGTACCCCATTTAAAAGAGGGTGGATCTGGAATACACTATCCATAGAGTTCTCCTCAACAATAACAATTAACTGCAATCTGGGAAGAGCCACATGTGGGGGTTCAAATCAAAGAAGCTTCATCAACTGATAGATTATGGATAAAAGATGGTACTTCCCTCCAGAGGAAGTAAAATATATCAAGGCCCACTTGGGGGATCATACCAATATTTATCCTTTATTTATTTTTAGTACATTAATTTTCAATATTAGAAATTTCAATTTCAATTTCAGTATTAGGAATTATTCAAGTATGAGGCCCACTCTCCCTTTTAATTTTCAGATTTAATGAAATGACCCTTCTGATTAATTGAGAAATTTTTTTTGTAGGGTCGTGATGGAAAAAGAAAGCCACAAGTACTGGAGGAAGAGGACTAAAGATTTATTTCATAATAATGTTCACTTTATATGATTATATTTTAATCTTATTATATATTTTTATCCAAAACATGTTTTGAGCTTTAATGATAAGAATTGCACTCCCACACTGAAATTAATTCATGCTGGACTTGTCTAGGAGAGATGAGTATCTTAGGAACCCTGTGATGACGTGTTTTAAATTTAAATTTTAATGTGATTTAATGAGTAAAATAGAAAATTTAATTTTTAATGTGAATCATGGATATTGAAATGAAGACTCATGATTTGAAGGAATTGATTGATTCATATAAATGAAATTTCTCTACCATCATTAATGCTTTGAATTTCTGAAATTCATATGAATTGATTTGTTCAAATACATAATTCATTGAGTGATCTTTTAATATCCTATGTCTCATTACTAATAGGATTTCTAGATTAAGTACTTCATATTTAATCTTGATCATATCTCTTGAGTGATCATGGGACATGTCACATACCCGAACTTTCATTCAAACTTATCAAAGATATGGTTATAAAAAACACATTTAAAATGATTGAGGAATTTTTTGAAAAACCATTATCCTTAAAGACAATATTTATAATTATAATTAATTTACCCAATAGAGACCTTGAATGACCATGTTAGGTATGATCCATGTTTTAATCCATTTTTCCCATTCCTATTGTTAGGTCCACAAGGCTAGATACCCCGAGGGGGGGGGGGTGAATCAGGGTATGACAGATTAAAACAAATTCCGCTTTTGATCTTGTTTTCCTATTAAACAAAACCCTCTTCACTCTCCTTTCAAATGCATAGTATGAGTAAACCGTAAAGCATTCACATGACACAACAATTATTACTTGGTTCACCCTCACTAGGCTAAGTCCAAGGAGCTTACACTAGTAGTGTGTCGATGTACCAATTCCACTCTAAGCGTATGGCTGTTTAAAAGTTCGAAGCAGACTCACTGTCTGTCCTGGTTTACAACCACTCACAATTTTGAGAACTCACTGCTCTCTCCACTGAAGTGAGCTCACAGCATCTTCGGAAGATCCACTCAGAGTTTATAGACCTATAGGTATCTTCATTTACACTAATGAATGCATCATACACTGTATGTAGATGCTCTATTGAAGTCCAAACATCTTCCATGGATGAATACTCATTTTCCCGAGAACACCAGGCATCTCACTTTGGAAACACCTTTGAAAAGCACCCTACTTTGTGAAGGTCCCAATTTCACGAAGCTCAAAAAATCCTTCATGGAGCTCTTGACTTTTCGTGAAGCACTCTCATGCAGTTCAAGTCATCGCAGAATGACTTCCCTCGTGAATCTCACTGATCCAACGTAGAGCTCCAAACTTTTGTAGTGTTATACTATCCACTTCGAAGCTCTTCTTTCATGAAGAAAAATGCCTTCATGAACTACCTTCGCAAGCTGAAAACAAAATATTTTCTTCGAAAACTATCTCTGCTCCTCTCGAGGGGGTTAAGGCCAATTTATAGGTTATTCCATTGACCCTTGAACCTTCCACGTGATTTCAATGCCTATTCATCTCAATTTGTGAAGCTCTGATGTTCCCGCCGAAATTCTCTCAAAATCGCGAAGCAGCATGGCAATTTTCTAATCACAGAGCTCATTATAATCTTGGAGGGTTCTGTCAATTCCTTTTCACCTTCCCCGTGAATCTCCACTCGCAATACCCTTAGCCCCCGCAATTCTCATAAAATCTGTCTTTCATGAAGCTCATCATAATCGCGAAGCATCACCATCACTATTCTTCTGGTCTTCTCAAAATCCAATCCATGAAGCCTATCTTTGAGAAACTCATGAATTTGCCATATTTTGATGAGATCTTCAAGGAAATATATATTTCACGATTTTCAATAACCTATCTAGATCATTCATTCATTTTTTGTGCATCATTGTCAACATGGATTGTCAACAACCTATCTGGAACTCAACAATTCACCATGTAAACCTTGTTTGTCAACAAACACAATCAAACCCAAAAATGATGCAATGTTACCTTGAGGGATTTTTTCCCAACACCTACCCTCCTCTTAATATTTTCATGATATTTTAAAGATGAAGGGTGGGGGTGAATGGATTCATGGTGTAAGGGATAATTTACTTTATAAAGAAACGTTCTAGGGGTGCTATTGTGGGAATTTTAAATGGTTGTGGAGTCATCCATTATGCTTCATTTTTTTCCCCTCATGAATTAAAAAAATGTCAAAAAAAATTAAAAAAAGAACCAAAAAATTGAAAATATGGGTTCTAATTTGGGGGAACCAAAAATCACCATTTTCTAGATCAAAGGTCATCTAATTGTATCTGGTTCACTGATGGATTCAATTTAGTATCTAATATTACCTTTCAAAAAAGAAAAAAATTATACAAAAGAAAAAAATCAAGAGGGTGCACAAATCATTCGTTATGATTACTAGATCATGACCTTAATTTGAGTTTTAGGGAAGTGGGTGTTACTACTTCTAAAGGGAGAATTTCATTACACTTTTTGATATCATGAATTATACATAATAGATAATTCTTTTACTTGATCATTAATTTTTAAAATACCAATCGTACCAACCTTAATCCTTAGAGTCATTTGAACCATTATTAAAAATTACTCATGATTTCATGTGTCTTTTTTCTTTACAAAGTGGGAAAATAGTTATTTGACAAGTATGTGGGTAATGTAAATGTTCTCATGATATGATCATAACACTACTTGAACTGTATCATGAGATATGGGAGAAAAAATTCAACTGTGAGGTAAATCATGACGTGGAATGATTAAAAATAATGAATTAAGAAGATGGAATGAATGAAAAAAGAGGTTCCATTTTTTTAAAAGTGGAAAAGTAAAATATGTGAATCAATTGTCTCTTTCAAAAATTGAAAATTAATTTTATATTTTATGTGGATTTTTTAATGTTTTATTTTACATTGAAAAGTGTTGAATTTTATTACTTTGGAATTTGAATATTGGTAACATTAGTGTCCTTTGAATTCAATGTTGAGATTTTATGCTTGAGGAAAAGAAATGTTTATGTGTGGGGGAATTGATAGAGCTAATGTTTCCCCATTTTTATGCATTTTAATTGTTCTAATCCTCCCAAATTATCAATTTGATGTTTTATGAATCAATTTGGTATTTATGATGTGTTTTGAGTAAAATTGTGAAAAGCTCTTAAATATGCATTTTGGGTAGATTTTTACATCAAGGTTATTTTAGTCATTTTCTGGAACATATAAATCCAAATTGAGTGAATATTTTTTTTGAAATACCTGATTTATTTTTTACAACTTTTTCTTTAGGAGTAAATGCAGATTCGAGCATTTAAAGGCTTGAAAAATCATTTCAGTTGGGAAATTTTTCGTGGGGATAGAATGGGCCCAACTCACGTAACAGAACCATTGCTTAGTGCACACACCTAAAACTACATTGATTCTAGGTGGAAATGAAATATTTTTCAATATTTCATGTCCTTGAGGATTTCCATGTAAAAATAGACTCAATAAGCCAGTATTTGAACGCTCCAAACATGTAGAAGATGAAACATCTCACCAGGAAGAAATGGTTCCATAGTGTAATAAATTCATAACATCTAGATAATTCGTCCCAAATGTCCCATATTTTGAGTATAGATGATAAATAAAGTGGGGAACAACATTTATTAAGGCTCAATTGCTTGAACCGATATTTTGGATGGTCATAATGGCCATGTAAGTTGAAGTATTGGAATTTGGATAGTCAAATGGACACGGATTACATAATCCAAAACTCTTATATCTGATTTCTAATAAATATGAAATTTTGAGGGTGAATGAAGGAGACATTATGGAGTATCTTTTATTAAGAAAAATGTTACCAATTATACCATTTATTGTGACATCCACGTGGAAACATGTGGAGGATGATTTTGTAGAAAATTCCCTCACCTCCCCTCCCTATAAATATGTAACATCACAACTTCACAAAGCATTGCAACTTCTGTGTGACTATTTTCTATTTTTTTTACTTTCCTTCCATTATAATTGTATTATGAATTTTTAATATATTTTTCTCTTATTCATCTCATTATCTTTTTTTTATCTTTTGTTTTTTCACCCCATTCTTCTCCAATGTGATCTCTTATACTCGTGATCATGTGTAACTAACCTGAGGAACATCCCAGGGGATCAATCAAGTGTTTAAACCAAGTCATCTCACATTCATGTTAGTTATTTCTTATTTTATTAGAGTTATTTCAAGGGGTATCTTACTGGGTATGGTGAATTTGTGTCTCCACTTGCCACCCAAGGCTTAACATTCCCTTCTATTAAATTTTCCATCGATTAAGGAGGTGGATGGAGGGTGTTCTTGGAGATCTCTATGTGGACTTTTAATTCATAACTGGGGTAGACTATGGTGTTCAGACATACGATGGACTGTGTTCAATAAGAATATTTGAAGTTGTTCAATGAAGGTTCCCCCTGAATGTTCTCTAAGGAGAACTTCCTTTCTTTATTAATTCCATTTTGTTTAGAATTTTATATTAATTTGAATAGAATTTTTGCATTTTATTTATTTTCATAAATTCCATTCCATTCATATATTATATAAAATAATCCAAAAATTAATTATTTTTGGTGAATGAGATTAATTGAGTGAATGATCTGAAAAAGCTCCTAGAGTCCTTAAAAAATCAACTAATTTGAAGGACTTTCCAGGAGGACAACATAGATCCCACCACCGTAACGAAATTACATCTCATCCTACACACCACCAATTGTGGTTATTCCATATGGAATAGATAAAGGATACATATCATCATATATACAATTAATTTGAGTTTGTTTTGAATTGATTAAGGTTTCAATTGGGTGTTATATTTTTGAAGGAAGCTTCCTGGAAACTTCGTCCAGAAAGGAAACCGCCAACGAAAATTTCTTAAATCCCACATATGATGACCAAATATACTGAATGATTGAATAGTGAAGGACAAGATATTTATTAACAACATTAATGAATGGTGTAATGTGTGAAGAGATAATTTATTGGGGCTACAACACACAACCTTTGAGGGACAAATTCTGTCTATAAAAGGAGGGGAGCTCCTCCCAATCAAATCATCCCATTCTCCATCCCATTACTTTAAGTAAACATGGAGGATATCTGCACTGAGGGAGGATGGCCTCAATTCTTCCCCATTTCCTTTTAATTTATTTATTTTATTTATTTTTCTTTTATTTTTCAATGGTAATTTATATTTATAATAAATACATGCATTGTATTTATTTATGTGTCCACACATCCACCATCTTTTCTTCTTCTCATCTTACCCAAGTGAACTATAATACTCAAAATCATGAGTAACTAATTTGAGGAATATCCCAAGGGTGTAATCAGGTTCTTGAACCCAAGAACTTTTTTTTAATATTCTTTGAGTTAATTCTAAGGATAATTTATAGTGGGTGTAATCCTCACTATTTTTGTCTAAAGATTAACTTCTTAATATAAAACCATTTTCACTCATTTGGGGAGGTAGATAGAGGGTGTGTTCAGAGATCTCTAAGTGGAATTTTCATTCAAAACCTTATTAGACTAAGGTGTGCACACATACGATGGAGTGTGTTCACTAATAATATTTGAAGTTGGTCAATGACGGTGCTCTATAAAAGTTCTCTCATGAGAACTTTCTTTATTTACTTACACCATTTTGTATAGAATTTTATAAAAATTTGAATTGAATTTTTTCATTTGATTTATTTTTATAAATTTCATTCCATTCATAGATTATATAATAACATCGAAAATGAAGTATTTGTGTTGAATTGGATTATGTTAGTGAATGAACTAAAAAATCTTCCCATGTGAGACAACCCTGTAAGCCATTGTGCTGCACTAGAAAAATTAAATTGATTTTTCCACGCCCAACTACTGGCATGTGTCAAAAATGCCATCGTTGTCGAGGATACAATCAGTTGTTTACTTATATTTTATATATTCACATTTCATATATAATTTCATTTTAAAAAATATAAAAAACTAATAATTTAAAAAAACATTAAAAAACTCTCTGTTTATGATGTCTTTCAATTCAAATTATTATTCATGGAATGAACAATATCAGGATCTAGAAAAACAATTTAATGATCCGGATGATCAGTTTCAAAGGATTACTGATAATATGAAAAATCTGGAGAGACAAATAGAATTGATTACTGAATATGTATAGACATACCAAGAGAATCCCAACCCTGATCTAGAGTAGGAACCTGTGGTAGTGGTGGAAGAAATTTCATCACTTGTTTTTTAAATTAAAGAACCTGAGGAGGAAAGGGATGAATACTTTCCTACTAAGCCACATGTGGGAGATCAATATGAATTGAATGAATTTAGGAGTGAATGTGAGGAACTTATTGATCTCCACAAGCCTTGCAATGAATAAGATCTAGAAGAACTAAAGGAATAAACCACCCGAATGATGGAATTTGATGTAATAATGGAGGGGCTTGACTGAAAACCTTTATCTAGTGGATATAAACACAAATAGGCACTTTAAATTGAAGAGGATATTAATTATGAACTAAATCTCGGATATGATACATTATTGAACTCAAATTATTTTAATTTTGTTTAAAATAATTTGAGTATATCTCCTATTTATATTGAATTATCATATTCGAAAATATATACTACACCTTAGAGGGTGATGTCAAAAATGATGCACCGATTGAGGAACACCTGGAGCCCCCTGAAGACATTGAATATCAACTAGAGGAGCCCTGTCATGAAGAGATCCAAGTTGTGGAGCCTTATGAAATCAGACCAGAGGTTGAAGCCTCTATGAAGCCAACATTTGAAGACAATAAGGTTGCACAAGTAGAAAAAAAAAATAAGAGGTTCCATACTTCATTTTACCCCGTCTATGCAATTTTTACCTAATTGTTAAGGTGGTGTATCAGGTATACTCTATCCATGGAGTCCTCATCAACAAGAACAATTAACTACAAGCTAGGAAGAGCCACATGTGGTGGTTCAAATCAATGAATATTCTTCAACTGATAGATTATAGATAAAAAAATGGTACTTCCCTCTGGAGAAATTAAAATTATACGAGGGACCACCTGGGGGATCATACAAAGATTTATACATTATTTATTTTTAGTATATTCATTTTCAATATTAGGAATTGAACTTTCAAATTCAATATTAGGAATTAGTCTATCATGCGACCCACTCCCTATTTTCATTTTGAGTGTAAATGACATGATCCTTATGATTGATTGATTAATTTTTCTTTTGTAGGAACATGATGGAAGAAAGAAGCCCCATGCATTAGAGGAAGAGGACCAAATCTTTATTTCAAAAGTTATTTCACTTTTTATGATTACTTTTTAATCTCCTTACATTTTTTGGTCCAAAACATGTTTTGAGATTCAATAATAAGAATTGCATGGCCATAGCTGAATTAATGCATACTTGACTTATCTAGGAGACATGATTATCTTAAGAACCCTTTTATTCAATGTTTATATTTCAATATTAATTATATTAAATGGGTAAAATAGAAAATTTAATGTTTTATTTGAAACATGAGTAATGAAATGATGACTTATGATTCGAAGGAATTCATTGATTCATGTAAATGAAATTTCTCCACCATATTTCATACATTGAATTTCTGAAATTCATGTGAATTTATTTATTCATATAAATCATGCATTGAGTGATTATCTAAAATCATCTTTCTCATTCTTTAGAGGATTTCAGGACTATGTACTTCCTATTTATTCATCAGAATATTTCTTCAGTGATCTAGAGACATATCAACTACCAAAACTTGTATTTGAACATATCAAATCCTTGACTGTACAAAAATACATTTCAAATGATTGAGTCATCTTTTGAAAAAACTTTATCCATACAAAAACCATTATATAAATCATTCCTTTATCCCATAGAGACCATGAATGAACTTATTAGGGATGAGCCAGGTGTTTATCCATTTTTACCATTCCTACCCCCTCTTAGTATTTGAATGATATTATAAAGATGAAGTGTGGGTTGAGGTAATTCATTGTGAAATGGATGATTTACTTTATATTCAAAAGTGTGGGGTTTCTATTTTGGGAATTGTAAAATGTTGTAGAGTCATCCATTTTACATCATTGTTTTACCCTCATGAATTAATACAAATGAAAAAAATAACAAAAACAACAAAAAAGGGAAAAATGGGTTGTGATTTGGGAGAACCAAAAATCACCATTTTGCAGATTGAAATTCTTCTTATAATATGTGGTTAGGTGATAGATGTGAGGTTTTATCTAATCATAATTTTTGAAAAATAAAAATTTATATATAGAAAAGAAAAAAATCAAGAGGGTATAGAGATCGTTCATTATGCTTACTTGATCATTACCTAACTTTGAGTTTGGGGGAATTCTATATTGCTACATCGAAGTGGAGAACATCATTACAATTTTTGATATCATGCATTATATGTTATAAATAAACCTGCTCCTTGAGCCTTAATTTTTAAAACATCAAATCCTACTAACCATAAGCCTCAGTGTTATTTGAACCATTATTGAAAAGTGCTCCATATTTATGTGTCCTTTTTCTTTACAATGTGAAAAAATAGTTATTTTACAGGTTTATGGATAATGTGAATTTTTTCATGATATGGGAATAACTCTACTTAAATTGTATCAGGACAGATCAGAGGAAAAATTCAAATTTTATATAAATCATGATGTGTCATGCTTAGTAATATTGAATTGAGAAGCTTAAATGAATGAAATAAGAAGTTACATTTTTCTTCCAAGGGTAAAAGTAAAATATATTAATTAATCATCTCTTTGAAAACAAGGAAATTAAATTGATATTTTATGTGTATTTTTTAATGCTTTATTTAAAATTGAAAATTGTCAAATATTATTACATGGGAATTTTAATATTTGTAACATTGGTGTCCTTTGAATTCCATGTTGAGATTTTATTCTTGAGTACAGACACTCTTTAATTGTGGGGGAATTGATAGACATAAATTTTTCCCATTTTTAATGTGAATTATAATTGTTTTAATCATCCCAAATTATCAATTTGAACTTATATAAATCAATTTTTGATTTATGAACTTTTTTGAGCAAAATGGTGAAAGGCTCTTAATTCTGGATTTTTGGACATATTTTGTATTTTTGTCATTTCTTTAAAGATATAAATCAAAATTTATTGAATATTTTTTTTCAATCCATAATTTATTTTCAACAACATTTTCTTTAGAAGTAAAGGCTGATTTGAGCATTTAATGTCCCAAAAAACATTTCTGTTGCTAAATTTTCAGAGCTGATAGAATGGGCCCCACCGACGTAATAGAAGCATAACTTAGTGCACACACCTCTAAATGAATTGATTCTAGATGTAAATGAAATAATTTTTAATAAGTCACGTCTTTGATCAGTTTCTTGTAAAAATAAAATAAATAAGGCATTATTTGAATGCTCCAAACAAGTAGAAGATAAAATGTGTCATCAGGAAGAAATAGTTCCACTGAGTAATTAATTCATAAAATCTAGAGAATGATAATGCCCCAAATTTTGTGTAGGGATGATAAATAAAGTGGGGAAAACATTTATTAAGTATAAATTTCATAAAATGATAGATTGGAGGGTCATAATGGCCACGTACGTTGAATAATTTGAATTTGGGAAATCACATGGACATATTAAATGTCTCGGATTACATCAGCCATAATGCCTACATTGGATAGCCAATAAATCAATAATTTTGAGGATGGAAAGATAATAAATTATCTAACATTATTTATGAATAAATCTATTACCAATTATGTCATTTATTGGGACATCCATATGGAATCATGTTGAGGATGATTTTATAGAGAATTCATTCACCCCCTCTCCCTATAAATATGTATCCTCACACATCTCAATGCATTGGCACTTCGGTGTGGAAATTTTCTGTTGTTTTTAGTTTCCTTACCTTGTAATAGTGTTATTAATTTTTAATATATTTGTCTCTTATTCATCTCATTTTGATATTTTGATATTTTGTTTTTCTACCCCATTCTTCTCCATCGTGATCTGTTATACTCGTGATAGTTATTATCTTACATGAGGAACATCCAAGGGGATCAATCTAATATTGATCCCAAGTCATTTCACATTCATGTTAATTGTTTATTTTTTTATTAAAGTGAGTTCAAGGGGCATATTTGTGGGTAAGGCATCTTTGGGCCTCCACTTTCCACCCAAGACTTAACTTTCTCTTCAATAACATTTCCCCTCGATTGAGGAGGTGGATGGAGGGTGTGCTTAGTGATCGCTAAGTAGAATTTTCATTCATAAATGAGGTAAAAAAAGTTGGGCACGCATACGATGGAGTGTGTTCAATAATAATATTTGAATCTGGTCATTGAAGGTTCTCCATGAAATTTATCTCACGAGAACTTTCATTCCACACTATTTCAATTTTGTTTAGAATTTTATATTAATTTGAATTGAATTTTTGATTTTTTTTTTATTTTCATAAATTATATTACATTAACATATTAAATAAAAACATCAAAAATGAGTTATTTAAATTTAATTAGATTATGTGAGTGAACTAAATGAAAAATCTCCAAGAGTCCTTAAAAATCAATTAATTTAAAGGATTTTCCAGGTGGACAGCATGGACCCCACCACCATAACAGAATTCCATCTAATCCTAAACACCTCCAATTGGGGTTATTCCGCCTGTAATAGAAAAAGGACACATAGACACGGCTATATAATTAATTATAGGATGTTTTTATGTCATTAAGGTTGTTATTGGGTTTTATCCCTTTGAAGTAATCTTTCTTGAAACTTCGTCCAGATAAAAAATCCTCCAATTAAAAATTCATAACTCCCACGTATGATGTCCTAATAAACTAAAAGCTTCAGAGGAGAAAAACAAGATATTTATGAACAACATTCATGAAGGGTGTAATGCGTGAAGATATCATATATTGGGAACACAGTGCGTCCACTTTCAGGGGACAAATTCTGCCTAAAAAAGGAGGGGATCTCCTTCCACTGAAATCAAGCCATTCTCTATCCAATTCTATAAAGGCACCAAGGAGGAGATCTCCACTGATTAAAGACAACCACAAATATTCCACATTTACTTTTAATTTATTTATCTTATTTATTTTTCTTTAGTTTTCAATTGTAATTTATATTTTTAATAAATTCATGCATTGATTTTATTCTTATGTTCACCCAGCCACCCTATTTTCTTCCTCTAATATTGCCGTCATGAACTATAATAATCATGATCATGAGTAAAGAATCTGAAGAATATCATGCTAGAGTATTCAGATTCTTGAACCAAAGACCACGTTTTTAATATTCTTTGATTTAAATCTATGGATAATTTATTGTGGGTGTAATCCTTACTGTGGTTGTCAAAATTTTAACTTATTAATCTATAACCAATTTCCCTCGATTGAGGAGGTGGATGGAGGGTGTGCTTGGGAATCATAAAGTGGACTTCTCATTCATAACTAGGGATGACTTAGGGGTACACACATACTATGGAGTGTTTTCACTAAGAATATTTGAATCTGTTCAATGAAGGTGCTCCCTGAATGTTCTCTCAGGAGAACATCCTCTCTCCACTAATTCCATTTTTCTTATAATTTTATATTAATTCGAAATGAATTTTTGAAATTTATTTATTTTCATAAATTCCTTTCTATTAATAGATTAAATAAAAATATACAAAATTATGTAGTTATGGTGAATTAGAGTAAGTGTGTGAAGGAACTAAAAAATATCTTCAATTGATATGACCCTAGTCAGACACTATGCTGCACTAGGAAAATTAAATAGATTTTCCACAACCTATGATAGGTGTGCGTTAGATATTCACGTCATTATCCATGGATAAAAGATAATACAAATAAATGTTACTATATTCCACCTTATACTTGATTAAGTGTTACTTGATATCAATATGTTTAGACCATGAATATTGCATTGAATTTTTGGACAGATTGATCACAATTTGATTATTACACCCAATCACTAATGGGTATGAGACATCAAACCCTCATTTATTAAATTTATAAATTTATCAAAATCATTTTTTATTGATTTTGATTATATAATATACTTATCTAATAATGATATAATTTTAAATGAATTTTTATTATTGTTCTCCCATGAAACACAACACCCATCAATAAAGAATGCTCCTCCCGAAGTATACTTTTGATCAAAAACATCACATAACTAATACATATAGGTATTAATATAATGTTTAAAATATGTACCTTTTCCATACCTCAACTAATAATATATAGTTTTTTTGTATCATAATATCTATTTCACCACTGTAAGACATAAATAAATTGTATTTATTTGTAATCCTGAACATAATTTATATTCTCTATGACATCAAATTAATTAGGCTAAGGAATATTATTCTGAACTCTCTTCACAATATTTCCTTATTAATCAATAAAAGTCTTAATCCTATGTTCTATATGATTAGAGACCAATTTTTATTCTTCCATTCCAATTTTTTTTAGAAACTCATTAAAATTAATCTCTTATAAGATAAATATATAACCTATAATGTTCAAAACATTATATCCTAAAAATAATTTCATCTCACTAATAATCAATATCTTGAAGTGTTTCCTCATTTGGGAAATATATTCTTCATAAGACACCTCTTTTTTAGAGAAAATAATTTTATCAATATACACAATCACGATAAGTAAAATAATGGAATCTTACATACCATAGAGATTGTTATATATGTTTCCTTTCTTATATTGAATTCTCCCAAAACTACTATGTAGATTTGAATACCATGTTCTGGATTTTAATTTAATACCACATAAATCCTTCTCCTGTAATGCCCCTAACCCCTAAAGTCTGGAGTCGGTTAATTAATTATTTACATTGACATGATTATAAGTAATAAAATACCTTAAAGACCATTCAGTTCAGTAGTCTTGAAGAAACTAGATACATACATAGAACTCATCTTACATTGTTAAAGGGAAAAAAATATAATACATAACAAAATCTAATAATCTGCATCTAAGAGAAGTCCATAAATGATCTCTTCATCATAATGAGTGGAAGGAAAAAAATGGAAGGGGTGAGGTTAAATTATATATAAGGGTTAAATATAGAAGAAGCAAGAATCAATAATATTTTAATCATAATCAATTCTACATAATCAATATGGCATGGAGAACAAATGAAGAACACACCCCATTAAAAAACTAAAAATGCACCCATAGATTTTATCATAGTGAAAACCTCATGGATAGTAATATTTGAATAATGAATAAAGATAATGTTTATTATTTGGACATCATGTATCTGGAACATGAACTATAACCATTAATATGGTTAAAGTCTATGGGTAGATACCCGTCTGATTATTTTTTGGAAACAAAGTCAAAGGGTTTGTTTCTAACTGTTTTTTCTCATGAGACCTATCGATGAATAATGGGGATATAGAGGCCCAAAACTGTCATTCCCATTCCAAATAATTATTTATAAAATTATTTAATACAATAACAATATTCCTTTTTAATATTCGTATTGAGTAGAAGATATGGATTTTTCAATATTTCCATAGTTAAAGGAACATTCCACATAAACACTATTTTTAAAATGGTATACGTCTATAAAAATAATCAAATCCATTTAACAATAATATGGTTATATAATACAATTAAAATTTAAAATGATAATGTTCTCAAAGGGATATTTGGTACACCGCATAAGGATGATTACGTGCACAATACCATGTAAATCACAATGAAATGGAAAATGAAACAATGCCCCTTACAATATTGTAATCAATCATGTTAATAATAATCTAGTGAATCACTAAATACAATGAGTAAAAATATAATAATGATAGTATATATAAAATGTGAGTAAACATAAACCACATAAAAGAAATTAGTGGCGAGCAATGGAAATCTCAAGAAAATAAAAGTGAGATGAGAGACCTCTTACCTTATGCTCGAATGTGTTCTTCTCTTGATCCTAATGTATAGAATATTAAAATTAAATACATTAACTAATAAATTTATAACCTTATATGAATTTATTTGATTCATTATATATTTATTAAGTTCATTTATGGTCTTCTTCATAAGTAAAAATATTGAATTCCATCGTTTTAGAGTGTTCATTTACTTAATTTTCATGAATAGTTTTCTTGAATATGAGTAATTGAGTTCATGTTAAATGAGTATATTTCTCCATAATTGGAATTAAATGTTATTAATGGTATTCCATAAGTAAAAATTGTTATACATGTCTTTTGGTTATATGGTATGAGGATGATTCATTATATAACATGTTAATGATAATCGTTTAGCTTGATTTTAGCAGTTTTTCAATTACAATGAACAATTTTTGTTCTATTATGCAATATCATGTGTCAATGATGTTTATAGAAAAATTATATAAGATATAATACATATTATAAAATCTGGTTCAAACCTAAAAATGGTTTCATGGATAGAATTTAAGACGTTAATATAAATTTCAAACTCGTCGTCCTTGAATGTGATAAATTAACAAATCTCAGATGGTGTTGTCATTTATAGTATAAGAGGAGGGGGAAAGAGGAAATGTGTTCAAATATTTAATTATAATAATAAAATTCCAGTACATTTAAGGTACTTTAATTATCATATCATTTTAATGAGGGTAGGTGATGGGAGAGAAACAATAGAAGGGAACATGTAGAAGAAATTGAAAGAAAAGGGAAGAGAGGTTTACCTCATGAGTACTCCACCTTGAGAATCTTCATAAGGCCTTTTATTTCATTTTTCTGAGACTATAAAGTCATGGAAGTTGTAGGAGGGATTGGTAATAGTATTTAGTAAAAATTAAGATCAGCTCAAAGCTTTAGATGTGTGAGAGGAAGAAGGTGTGTGGGTGCTTTATATAGTGCAGAAGTGCAGTAGTTTTGCATTATTTTAAATATTAGTTTATTAATTCACCTCAAGATTATGAATAGTCTTGATTATTATGACTAAAAAACGTAATTATTGCATGTTAGTTTGAAATAATTGTATCTTACATCATCCATGATGCGAGGAATACTGTATTTACCTTATAACGTATTTATATCATAAATATTGTATTTTTCTATTCAACAAAAATTCAACTATTTCAGAAAAATCCCCAAAAATCACCATAAACATTTATCAATGATTATAATCCAAAAATGATATCCATTTTATGAAAATAATTTTCTATGTATGAGTAATGTAATTTTTAATTAAAATTATGATTTATTAAAAAATAATTTTAAAAATTAATACCGATTTTATGACACATTGAAAATTAAATATGGCCTCATTAAATTATATTATAATCATTATAAATAAAAATGTGAAATTTATATTGTATTTTATGAAAATAAATTTAATTTTGAATAATTCTATTAATTATTTAGTTAATAATTTCTAAAGCATTCATTTATTTATACTATGATATAATTATATCATAATTATCTTTAAAAGATGTCAAAATTTTATTTATACATTCTTGGGTATGGTTACTATTAATTTGGTCAATATAATATTCATACGGGTATTTTAATATTCACAAGGGTGCATTACAATCCATAATGGTAATTTACTATTCACCAAATAATAAGTCGATTCTACGAGACTCCAAATATCATCTTGAATGTAACCCTGTATCTCCATTTTTTGAAATTCATATCAGAGAAGCGACAAAATTATGTTTATTGGATATGTTATAACAAACATTTTTTTCATAGGGACTCAGAGTTCCATTCATTCTATATTAAATTTGGGGTCTCATATTAATAGTTAATATATTTGTAACAAGATTTGGTATTTATAAAAATAATTAAATTTTCCCATATATTAGTATTGTTCTTATTCATTTAAAATATTATATAATATTTTTTTAAGAAATAAATTTGTCAATAAATTAATTATATATGGTCATATCAAAATTTCATTTACACAAAATAATACTATAAAGGAATATTTGTTTTTAGAATATTAATTAATTTTAAAGCCAAAACATTGAATTATAATTATTTATAAGTATAATTATTATTAATTAAAACACATAATTTTAAATTATTATTTTTCATAAATAAATTATTTTAAAATTATAAAAAAATTATTTGGGTGTTAAATATCCCAAATACACATATGAGAACTATTTAATTAATGTATAAACCCTTCCATATGTTTAATATATATTTTCTTATCAAGTCCACCATCAAGAAACACAAACTTACCTTCTTATTGAGATTATTCCAAAAACCACACTTCATCTTTGTCACATTATTTTTCTTTAGTGCATAGGTCTGGATCTAAATTACTATTCCTTTCAATTGGATTTAGGTCTTGTTCAATCATTTTTATTCAATTATCTAGTTCTAATACCTCAGAGATAATTTTCTGTTTGACATGTTTCATAAATATATTACAATTATAAATTATCATAACTCTTTGGGTTTTCATTTAAATTCTACTATCTACAAGGATTTTTTTAGGCCCAACACGTTTTTAAAGTCTCTAGAACTTAGAACCTCTTTACTATAGACCTTCTTTATCACTAAAATTATTTTAATCAATTTGAGAACTATAAAATATATTGTTATATTTAAATTGTTTTATGTATTCAGTTTCATTGTCCTTTAAAATAATAAATATAATCCACAACATCCAAATATGTTTATAATATTTTTATTTCTAGTATATGTTTTCAAGGATATCTATAATCATTATTATATTCATGTTATAATATCTTTAAATCAATTTTTTAAGCATATATCCATGGAATATTCCAACATTTAATCTCCCATAAATCATTCACAAATGATATATTTTAATTTTTACATGACAAGGGCTGCTAAAAAACTTTAAACACTTTCAGTTTTTCTTATTTCTAAACTACATCACCTAAGGTATATTCAAAGAGTTTGGTTGAAGTGAGAATTAATTAAAGATATAAACTAACATATTTATAGTTGAATATAAATTTACCTTAATGTTTCATGCTACGATAACATGATTCTATTTATGTCCACCAAACCCTAATTCTTACACTTAGCTACTCTATTTTGTGGCTGTGCGTAGATCACTTTTATAAAGACTCGGTAAAGAAGACCATTGAGAGGGAAGTGAATCTTTTTTTCTTTTATGAATTATTTTTTTTATTCAATTTCGTTAAATTTTTATGGATCCCGATCAAATAAATAATATGTCACATCATTTCTCATTTTTAGTATTAAAGAGAAAGAGAGAGATTGGATCTTCATAATTACAAGGCTCAAACTAAGACCTACTAATTCTCATGTTGTTTTAACTCCTCTTATAGGGTTTCTCTGTTACTATTTTAGTCGGGATTACAAAGGAATAGTAAGGAATTGGTTATACATCCACGTAATCAATCGTCCAATGGATCTATTTTAACATCCCTTCCACCAACTCTTCTACCTAAGTTTATTATACACACCAACTATGATTTTCCTTCTTGATTAGTTGTAAAACCAATCTTTTAGCATATTCATAAAATATTTTTACACCACATTCATAGGATCCTATTCTATTATATTGATCTAGTAGTCAAAATGGTTCTCTTTTATCTATAAGGATCATTCTCTAGGAGCCTATAGGATTAGGATTTCCCATGTTCAACTTAAACCCTTTAGAAACTACTTTAAAAAGATCATCAGGTGTTGAAAAACCTTCACACCATATTTTTAATGATAAAATACATCTCAAAATTTAAATTCTTAGGTGTATATCCTTTAGAGACTCCAATATTTGAATAAACATCTTCCTTCCATGATATTTTACATATCAAATTCTCTCATAGTAATTCTCAAGTCTCAAAAACCTTTTATTCATTTTTTATAAGTAATATATAATCCACATGTACATATGTTTTTACACATCTTTGAAACCTATAATAAAATAGAAATAAAACTTTTAATTTAAATTCCGAAATATTTGGATCAACTCACCCAATATTTATTCATCATAATTTCACATAACTACGAGTAGTTAATTTTCTATAAATTCTTTCAATGAATCTTGAAATATCCCCTCATTGAAAATATCCAAAATCATCATCTATTATTATTCTTTTTACATAGTTAATAAATAACCACAATCAAATTCATTATTTAAACACTATATGAGTCACAATACATGTATCATGATATTATTCAATGAATTCTTGGGAAAAACCATCATAACATTTCATCCATAAATCCTCATTATTATCTTGCGTATTATTTCATGTTTAATTATCCATAAAAATTATTCATTTAAACATCCCATAATCTCAAGCATCTTCTCCTTTTTCCCATGGACTATAAATAACTCCTCATTCTCATTAATCTTATATTAATATCACACCCACCATTTATATATTTTCCTTCATAAATTAGATGATATGAATATGGTAGTTTCATGAATACATGCATTGAGTTATTTCTTAGGTTAACCTATGTGTTAATTTCATGGAAGCATAAACACCATGACCATGTATTTTCTTCTTTAAATTAATTTTTAAAAATTTATTTAATTTTTCTATAATACATAGTAATTTTTAACTCACCTATGAGATATTTAAGGCTCAACATGATCTCATTTGGATGATTTGTTTTCTCAAGTTTTACTATGGTAACTTAGTGAACATGTGGTCTGTTCATCTATCATAGGAAGCACACTATAGGATAATATTGTAGTAATTTTTATAACCACATGAATCTCATGAAATGTTCAATAATCATGCCGTAAATTATTCTTCTTTATATGATAGGAGTAAATTTATTTGTGTGGTTCCTTTGATACCGTCATGTATTTAGTTAATTTCAATATTATGATACCCTAGGTTCCTTGTGTAGATGGTTATAGCCATGTCACATAGTAGGTAAGCATTTTCCAATGTGGTTGGTAATAATATTTTCATATGGTCAATTTCTATCAAGTTCATTGTTATTTATATCTTTTAAATGTGGTTAATTCAATGTGTCATATACGGTAGGTTAACACTCATTCTAGCAGTCAATACATCAACTGTGCGGTGCATATAACCCTTAGTCACACATCTTATGTACATTCATGGGTTCTTTATCATGAATGAAACTAAATTCCTTGTCTTCAAAACATATTGATAGTTTTTCCATCATCATGATATCCTTACTAATTGACATAAAATACATCTACATATGGGAAATTTAATATCCACCTTTTCTTGAATACCAATACATATCCTTCTCAATATCTATGTCACCAAGAATTTATTTTCCCCTGTATTGAAAATAAAATGAAAAGATAAATGTGGGTGAATTATCATATATTATTTTCCCTTTAATGAAACTCATATTCTCTTCCCAATTTTTTATGTTTTAGAGAAAGATAAAACAACATGGATCTCTTAATAAAGGGCCTTCAGTTGTTATACTATAAGTTTACATGAGCTAAACCAGGGTATAAATATATATATATATAACCAATTTTATCAATGGTTTCTATACACAACCACTCATGTGATATCATGATCAGAATATCAATATAGAGGCCACTTGGATCAGACTTATAAAAAAATATAATGATGCACACACCTCATTCTGAATGGTCTCTTGATAAGAAAATTATATATAATCATTATTAATGGATAAAAGATTTTTTCTTACCTCATTCTTCCAGTTTTTATATATATCTAGAATGTTTTGATTTACAAGAATTTAATACAATGGAATAATTTACTAATGAATGCTTCCACTCAAGGAATTCAAATCTATTTTTTAATTTCATTGGGGCCTAATGACTCCAGGAAGAATGACCAAATCATGATTTCTAGAATTGGTAGCCTCAAATATTCTCCTTCAATTCCATATATGTTAGAATAAATACACAATAAAATAGTGGAATAAGGAGATACCTCTTTATTATTTAAATGAAATATTAAATGCCAGAGTTTCTACTAACTATTTATTTTTTATTTCAAAGATTAGAATGTTATGTTCTCTCATCTTAGTTTACAACCTTCATGATATATGGACAATGTTTTCTCCCATGTAATGGATGAAAATTCCTTATTTTTTTATTTTTTAAAACACTTTCTTGTTATGTGAGAATCGAACAAGAAAAACAAGGTGAGGAAGCGTGTCCAAGGGGATCCACCATTGAATACACAAGCCAGCCTTACCCTATCCAAGACCAGAATTGTCTATAAAAACCACGAAAACACGTACGACCACGACAACCATAATTACACATGAAAAGTTCAACATTCACTAGGGACACCTACACCATCCAAAGAATCATGAAATCCATATAACCCAACCAAATTGGAGTTCTGCATGAAGGAGCATGACACAATGGCAGAGGGAAACAAGGAAATGAAGAACCATCCAGGTGCAGAACCCCTTGACATCTACAGAAGCAACAAAGTGGTCCCAGGTCAAACATTCATTGTCCGTGAAAGCGCCTGCGGGCATCCTGCACCACGGCTACCCACAAAAACCCCAGGCTATGAACCCGCACACTAAATGATATAACCATACGTCCAAGCAGAAAAACAACCACGAACACACCAAAAATGAACAGAAGGCTGACGCCGAAAGAACTGCATCGGTGCCAAGAAATCCCCGTCGTCGCTCGCTGAAGACTGACATTGGAAGACCCGAGCTGACAGAAAGCAACGCAACCTCACACCTCGAACCTCTTCGGCACCAAGAAACCCACATCGTCACTGAAGGCCGATGCCAAAAGATCCAAGCCAACAGAAATCCATGCTACCACACTGCCTCTCAAAGCTCACTAGTGTAGAAACCCTCACTAACGCTGAAGGCCGATACCAAAAAACCCGAGCGGAGAGAAATATGAACCATCCAATTTCCCGACTGTAACCACCAAGCACATCCGGGACCAGATCCGCAAGACGCTCCTCACAAAGGCTCCGAAGTATCTTGGTTTCTAGGAGGAGGAGTCATACCGGGATGAGGGAGCTGAAGTGTGCAAGATCTGTCACATTAGAGATGAGAAGAACCCTAGGAGATGATGAGGGAGAGAGGAAGTGGCGGTAGGAAACCCTAGCGTCGAGGCAGGTCTCACACGTGTTCCGCCCCTTACTGGCCCATCGTTATCATATATTGGATCCTTATGTGAAATTGTTTTCTCTATACCAGTTTTTAAGAAAACTTTATTGGATGAATCCTCATGAAATTCAACCACCTGTTGTTTTTTATTATTAGCATCGACTACTTCTTCCTCATATTAGTTAGCCTTCAGTAATTGGAATGTCCAATCTAACTATTAATTATTTTATTTCCCAACTTATATGGTATTCTACAATGTCTTATTGACCAATTTAATATTTCATGACTCTTTTCTATTTTTCTTATTAATTTATTTCTCTTTAAAACCATAAGGAACTTCCTCTAATAAACATTTCCTGAAACCCTCAACTTTTTGACCTTCTTGACCACATCATCTAAATACTTCATTTAATTTCTCATATATATTATTTTTTGATATATTTGATATATTCAAGTCACAAATTATTTATTCTTAGTTTTTCCATATTTTCACAGTATAAATCCCCCTTATTTATTTTTTATTTACTATAAAGACAAATTGAACAAGTAAGAATATTATTTGTGTCCATATTTACTATAAAAATAGCTTAACCCGTAAATTATTAATCTTCCATGTTTGTGATTTTATATTCCATTTAAAAATAATAATTATTTTGTGTGGGAGAATATAATCACCATTGATTTATCTACTCTACCTTTAATGGGGAAGAATCCATCTCAACTTTTTTGACCCAAAAATATTCAAATTTGGCTTCAACAGCTTGACTGATAGAAAATAAATATTTTACTTATTCATTTGAACCTTTATCTTCACCATATTGATAGGAATATTATTTTAATATATAGTTTAAACCCTCTCTAGACTTATTTTCAAATTTTTAACTAGAATACATATTGATTTTGTCTCAATTAATTTCTCTTACCTTAAAATAAACTTCTCCACGAGATCTATCATTTTCTTATCAAGGTTGGACACCTTCATTCCATTATTATTTCTTTTATTTTCACTAAAATAAACGAGATTGATTTCATCACTATATTTTATGGTTGAAAATAGCTAATGAAAATTTTCATTTATTCTTATCAAATTATTCATAGTTAAGTTCATGGGAAAGTATTAATTTCTTTTATAGTTCCAATAATTTTGTAAATTTTTCCATCTATTTTCTCTTTATCCTTTTTGAAATTTATTGAAGTAAGTGAAATTACCTCATTCAAATAAATATACGTCACATTAATATTAATACACTTATAATAATTATAGAATTGTTTCATTCCATAATCTATACATTTTTGATCTTTTGAGGTATCCTTACACTCTGATGCCATATGTAATGCCCCAAGTTAAATGAACACTAAGAGGGGGATAATTGGTTGTTTCTTTTAAAATTTATTTTTCATTTATTTAAACATATTGATCTTTTTAATGTCCATGATGCACTCAAAAATATCTCACATCTCACCTTCTCTATAGTAGTAATGAGAGAGAGAGGTCAGCACACCATATTTTCAAGATTCAGTAAAAATACCTACTTGTTTACATGTTGGTTGGACACCCCCAACGTACATCATCTGAAAATATCTTGTTTATAATTACAATGTCTTATGTTGTAATTGGTTACACACAATAGCGATTGATCCTCTAGTTGACCTTAGTTCTCACCTCCTCCACCAAATCATCTACCTCAGTTGGTTAAACACCACAATTTTCCTTCTCCTAATCGAATGGTTATACAATACATCCACAAGCCTCTTCAATAAATAGTTGCACACCAAAATCACATTGTCAAATAATTTTTTGTTGATACAGTAGTATATTTACTATTTATTTTCTAGGGTTATTTTCTTCTATGTTTCAGTAGGACCATTCTTGTGCCTGTAAAACATCGGAATCATTAGTATATTTTTATGATGATTTATTGATCTAAAATATCCTTTACACAAAATATGGAATTATAGAGTTCTTATTAGTTTTTTAATACATAGGTTTGTCTCCTTTAAGGACTCTTAGATTCAGATCAGATTCTTTTCTCATATATACTACATGTATAGAATATCTTAAATCACTTAAAAGTAATATTTAATCCAAAACTATATGAATTTGTCATATTATTTAAAAAATATAATAAAGTAGTTATAAATATTTCAATTTAAATACTTCAAAACTCGAGTAAAGTTTTCCATTATTCCTTATTTATAACTATATATAACATCAAGCGATTATATTTCTTTTAATTAGGTAAATAGATCCCTAATTATCTCTTCATTTAAAATAACCAAAAGGATAGGTTCAAATTCTTATTGATCACATAGGTAAAAATAATTTCAATAATCTCCCTTATTAAAAAATTCATGGATCACAAAACATGTATTGTGATATTTTTCAATGAAATATTTGTATAGAATCATTTTCACATTTAATCCATAACTCCTCATTATCATGCGTTTTATTTCATGTTTAATACCCAATAAAAATTCCTCATTTTGACTTTTCATAACCTCAAATAAATTATCCCTTATTTTATTATTGAATGTTAATAACTCCTCATATTTATTCATCTTGGATGAATATCATGTGCACCATATATGTTTTTTCCTAGTTAAATAACATGGTGTGAATATGGTAGTTTTCTGAACACATGAATCAGGTTACATATTAGCTTAACCTATTTGTGACTTACATGTTAGATAAAACACCTCAGCATTGTTGTTTATTCTTGTAAATTAATTTAATGAGTGTGTATAAATTTTCATACTACTATTTTAATTTCAAGCTCATCTCTAAACTCTTTATGGATCAACATGATCTCACATGATTGATTAATTGTATTTATTTTGACTATGGAATCTTGATGAACATGCTTTAAATTAATCTATCATATAAATATATTGGTAGGTAAAGCTAATGGTTTATTGTATAGTTTTTTGAACATCATGGAAGGTTATATCATATTGTGTTTAGTTCCACTTTATAATGTGTTATGTGTGTATTTTTTATGTGGTGGATTGGGTACCATCATATAGTTGGTTTATTTCTATCATGTAGTAGATTGGGTCCCTCATGTGGTTGGTTAAAGTCATATCCCCTGATAGGTCCACCTTTTTTCAAGCTATAGATTTGAATGTCTTCATATGTTCACTTGGTTTAAATTTAATTATCCATTCAATATTCTTTATTCAGTCATTTCTTAAAACACATGAGACTCTACTGTAGCTGGTAAACACCATATCACGAACTACCACACAATTCGACCATTAAAGAGACTTTATTCATGAATATTTTTAGTTTATTTATTTAATACTTTAAAATAGATCAAACTAAATTAATTTTTGAATTTTTTATGTCTAAATTATCTTAGTATTAATTTTGGATATTTTTATGAAATGGTTGGTTTTTAGTCGATGAATTCAATTCTCACAAAATTTGTAATTTGTATGATTCTCCATTATGTAATAATGAAAAAAAATGTTTATAAAGAAATTTATGTAAAAAAATATGAATTTAATGAATAATATTATTCTTTTTAAGATATTCTTTTAATTTATAAATAATATTCCCAGTATTACTATAACTAATATTAATGTTACTTTGATAAAGAAAATGTTTCATCCTTTTCCATAAATCATGTATTTTCATGGGATATTTTGTTTTTTTAATACCTTGAAAGACTCATACCATATATTTTTTATAATATACCAATTTACATCATTAAAATAAATATCCAAGAAAATATTATCTTATATAAAAATTTAAATCATAAAAATGTTATTTCCCTAAAACAAGTTTTACACGATTAAGTGTATTTGTTTTTAAATTAAATTTTCTCACATTTTATTTTTTTATGAAATAATATTTAAATTTTAAACTATAAGTATCATATTAGGTAAAATGTTCAATCTTAATATTTTAAATTATAACAAATTAATAAGGATAAAAAATAATTATCATAGTAAAATTAAAATGGGTGAGTTTCGTTTAACCTAATGTAAATGTCCTAAAACAATTTAAAATATTATTGACTTCAATGGTTGAATTTTTTTATTGAAAACATCATGTGTCACATACAATGTTCTCCATTTTTTCCTGTAAAACATGAATAGTAACCTTAAATTGTTGAAAATTTAAGGGTTACTATGAAAAAATCCCTCCACTACACTTATAAAAGGGAAACAACTTTTCCACTTAAAGACTAAACTATCATTATAATGTTTCCTTGAAACTAATAAATTTTAATCTCTATAATACTCACTAATAAACATAATCCCATTTTTAAACATAATTACTCAAATATCATCAAATTCAATGAGACTTCCAAGGAAAATTCAAGCCCCTCACATGAATATTATCAAATACTTAGTTTTCTTCTTAATTATATTCTTTCATATTTATTCTAAATGAAATAGTATAATGATATTATTTTCATTTATATATTTTAATGATACAATATTAAGGTTATTATCATTATATATTCATATATCCCATCCATTAATAAAAAATCATTGTTCTTATATTGTGTGTGTTATTGCCTCCACGAAGTAACGTTTTTTGTTTTCATTAAATAATTTTTAAAGTATTATATTATCATGGTATTAAAGGATAAATATGATTTTTATGATATCATTAAGGTTATATTATACCAAATTATAGAACCTATTTATGATATGATCAACAGTCATCATTAAATTAATTATTTAAAATGAGTGTGCTAAGAAGATAATATTTTATTCAAATTGAGTAAGGTCTTCATTTCCATTAATTCTTATTATAATACCTTAGAATTCAAATATAGCACACTAAAAACACCAAATAAAAAATTATTATTCTGGTATAACGATATTACTAAAAAATCGCATCCTAATCCTTCATTAAATCAGGGAATGTTGATTTATGGGTCAGTTTAACCACCTACTTAAAAAATAATAGGCATTTATATCATGGACGAATATGGAAAATTATTTACTGGTAAACTATGATATAAATTTTTAAATAATTATTTTTTTGGTTATGTAGAATGTAACATCCCATTAATATTTTAAGGTATTCCTAAACCCCACTTTGGGTTCTTTATTTGTTTGGGTTTCATTTGTGGTTAAATTGGGTGAAAATATGGAATTTTTGGAAGTTTATAGGCTACTTCTTGAGTGGTTCATGGTTGGAGAATAGTTTTCCAAATTTTTCACCATGGTACATTAAAATAGAAAAACATTTATAGTGGGATTCACACGGCTTATGCACGGTTAGAAAAACCATGTGCCATATATAGAGAAACCATGATACCCATTTATAATAGGTGAGTGGATTATGCATAGTTTGACTAAACCATGCCCATATGCCCAGGAAACCGTGCAGACTAGTTTTTTATTAATCTTATTTTTGAAAAAAAATTCTCGAACCCCCTATTATAGGTCTACTACTGACATCCTTCAACCCAAATCATTTTCTCCCATCCTTGGGGCTCCCAAGAAGTGCTTTTGGTCCCTTTTATTCCTATAGTAATGAATCTCAATCTAGAGTAACACCATTTGATCTTATCGAGATTAGTTTCCTTATCCCAGTCTAGATCTCCTGTAATTTCCCTTCTTATATATATGGTTATATGTATCCTTGTGCTTAATTATGGATCTAATACCCTATTATAGGGGTTTATAAAACTTTGTTTTATCATGGTTTCTCAGATTCCATTTTTTGTTATCCCTCTGTAAATATCGAGTAGGGTTTGACTCTTCAAGATCCAACGGCTCTGAGGTAGGTGGTTCCATTATGACGCTAAATTTTTATTAACCCTAATTGATTTATCTAATTCCAAATGTATAGATTAAATAAAAAAATTTGGTTTTGATAATATATATTTCAATTGTTTTTTTTTTGAAAAACCTTTTTTTTAATTGTGGGTTCTATGAAAAATATGTTTTTAGCATGAAATTGAAAAAAGAAACCCAATTCCATTGAATTGGGGTGTGATTATTGGATTTTATAAAATATTAATTGTTTTTGTAATTTTTGGTTTTGATGGAAATTGATTCAATTAATGATTTTAGGTAATTGTGGAATTTTTATTTGATGGATAGTTGTTAAAAACCCCAATTCTATTTAATTGGGGGTTTTTTATGAAATTTATGTAATTTTCTAGAAAATTAAATTGTTGATTTTAATTTGTGAATGTGGATTATGAAATTTCTTGAATTGTGTTCAAATACTTGTTTGTGAAAAATGGATTTAAAATGGTTTTGATATAAGCCTCAGGTTTTTATCATAGTAAAAGACATGTTTTTTATTAAAACCATGTTATGGTTTTTAAAGATAAAATCATAATATTTGATATAGGGGAATGGATTAAACTGTATTTTAAGAGGTCATGAAATAAATTTCTCATCATTTTTGTGTACTTGAGCACATGAAAGCCTTTTATAGTTGGTGATTTATTTTGTGAGACACTTTATGACATATAATGTTCTAAAAAATCATATCAGCACATCGCATCCCTTAGGTGATTTTGATGAGACTCTTTTTCCTTATTCCTAATGGGGTGTATGTACAAATTTGTTGTTTCATAGTGTTAGGTCCCTATATATAGGAACTATCATACCTATTTGGTACATGACCATGTTACTAGATTGTTTTTATTTCAAATGAATCTATATTCAATTGTTGTAAATAGTTTTACTTGACTTTTGAATTTATATAAACTATTTTATATAAAAGAGTCTATTTAAGCCATTTTTTGAAAAGTTCCATTTGTGTAATGAAACTTTTATTTAATGGTAACTTATCATTTGAAATGTATTTTCTTCATTTTAAAATTCAAGCATGAATTTATAAAATATATCCATATTTGGAATTGTAATGCATGAATTTTTTAAAAATTATTATTAAATGTCAAACCAATTTGTCATAAATTGAAATTTACTTCTTGGATAATTTAATATTGAAATTTTTATGGAATAATTTGGTGAAATTATATTGTTCTTTGGATCACACCCTACTTGTGCCTTCAGGTTTTTTTAGATTATCTCTTTCCAGGTTAGAGTAGGGGTAAAAATTCAATTAGAGTTGGTTCTACTTGTTGACCCTTAGGAATGGTGATTTGATTTTGATTTAAGAATTGGTTCGTGTTTCTTGTTTTTTAGAACATGGTTTTAGTACATGGTCTTGTTATACTTGTTTTACTTCTGGTACATTTCTCCTAGTGGTGTTTATTTTATATGCATAGTATCTTATTTATTTTACTTTGGTATTGTTTGTGTAAAATCATTCTCACTATCATTCTTGTATGATTCCAGGTGCTAGTCACCAACCCATGGGGATCGGGAACCCCCTTTCAGAAATTTCAGGATCGGCTCAGTTATTGAGTTATTAATGTATATGGGCTGGTTCATGACAAAGTGGTATCCGAGCGAGGTTGGACTTCTTGTCTTGAAGTCAGTATGCATTGTGAAATCTTGGTGGGTCTTAGGTGGTAGTTTTGATTGAGTGGATGGCCATATCTCACCATAATTAGCCTTATGTTTCCATGGGTGGTAAGGGAAATAAGTCTTCTGGATTAGTTCTAGTCTTTTCCATGTTTTCATTGGGTAATTTAAAATCCAAATCATATTGTTTCATAGGTTATGATTAATTTCCATTATTTCTCTATTTGAGTTTTCATTTGATGTCTTGTTTTTGTCTATTAATTTTCTATAGAATCATACCTCTAAGAAGAAATGATAAACATATCTATAAGGAAGATGTTTCTGAACCTTAATGAGTGAATCAAGTTGTAGATCTGGACATGATAGAGGTGATTGCGCACACTATTCATGGACTAGGAAAAGAACCACATCTTGTTCTTATTTAGGCTTCAGTTGTTGAACCTTAGAAGGATATTCTCAAAATTAGTTCTCAAGAGTTATTTCACCATAATCTAAAACTGTTTAAGGTATAAAATGTTCCTCAATAGGCTAAGGAGTGGTTTAGTATAATGGTGTGTTTCTTGGGTTCTCGGACACACCCGATGAAATCAAAGTGACATTTGCACCATCCTGGTGGAAGGACCGAGTAGGATATGGTGGAACATGATGGTAACATAGAAGAATCATGAGGGATTAGAGTGGAAAGACTTCAAAGCACTTTTTAGAAACTAGTTCTATCATGAATGGATGTTTTTTTCCAAATCTATAGATTTTTTTAAACTTGACCAGGCTGACAAGACTGTGACAAAGTAGACAACCCGTTTTGGTGAGCTTGTGCATCTTTCAAATGAGATTGTATTGAATGAGAAGATGAAGGCTCAAAAGTTAGACGTGGGACTTCATCAAGATATTCATTCTCATGTTTTATTATTGGTACATCCTTTTTGGGCTGATTTACTGGATAGATTTCTTAGGGTTGAAATAGATCTGGATATAAAGTAATATTTATTGGGATTTTCGTTATTTCCCAGTGGCAATATGAGTTCCATCAATTGAAAGATGAAGCATAATTATTCATTCATTATTTAACAACACTGCGTTAATTATATACCCCCTTTAATACAAGGAAGAGGTCACCTAATTTGATTCCATTGTGGAAATCAGGACATTCAAAGAGGGCATTCAATAAGGCTTCCAAGAATTGTGGATTCCACATTCATTCAGAGAACTTATCGATATTATTCCATGTTTCTTCCACTCTGTGTAATGTAATTGGATCATTAACTCATCCTAAAACATCAAGGAAACATAATTCTTTAGGTGAAAAAGGTTTCCAACCAAAGGCCTCTGGAACAAAGCTTCTTCATGTAGTAGAAGATTCTTCAGAGGAAACAGATATGGGTCCAGTGACTATGAGAGGTACCTTCACTATAGCTTCTTCATTGGTGACTTCTATGTTTGATATTAGTGCATCTCATTCAATTATTTCAACCTTTGTTTTTAATCTTCTTAATGTTTCTATGGTTATTCTATCTTGTTTAATGGATATTACTACTCCCCTTATTACAAAGAGAGAGATGGATCTCTATAGTCCCACTTTTTTCTTATCTCTACCAATTGTTGATATTTATTTTATTTTTATATTTCTCAATATGAAAATTCTTGATGTCATATTCAGGATGGATTAGTTCATTACCAATAATGTTGAGACTGATTTTTATCCTTGAAGGCTCTCCTTCAATACACCCAGTCTGGTATACTGTTTCCTTTAAGAATTATGGGACCAAAGGTCAATTAGAGATGAAGCATATTTTCTAAAGTTTGGGAGACTAATATTGAGGTTTTACTTTGATCTATAATATGAATATTTCAGTAGGTATTTCCCTCTAGTTGTTCTCAAATTTCTAAATATCTTTCCTTATGACTTCCTTGGGTTTCCACCGATAAGGTATATTGATTTTTCCATTAACCTAAGGCCAGATACTCAACTAGTAACTATACCATATTACTGCATGGAACCTGCTAAATTGAAAGAGCATAATTCTTATTTAGACGATCTTCCTGAGAATGGTTCTTTACATGCGAGTTTGTCACCATGGGTGGAACTAGTTATATTGTATAAGAAGTCTGATGGTTAACATCACCTTTGCATCGATTACCAAAATCTCAATAAAATTTCAATAAATAACACGTATTTATATACACGGATTGATGAACATTTTAATCTGTTCGAATGGGTGAAGTGGTTCTCAAAAATCAACCTTCGGTCTGGATAACATCATTTGATGATAAAATAATCTCACTTTTATAAAACAACCTATTGGATTAGGTATTTTCATTATTAGTACCATGTTATTCCCTTTGGTCTAACCAATTCTCCTACCATATTTATGGATTTAATGGATAGGATTTTCCATGAGTGTCATGATACCATCATGGTAGAATTTTTGGATGACATCCTTGGTTAATCTAAATCTAAAGAGGATCATGTGCATTCTCTGAGAATAGTTCTTAGTTTGTTTGTAAATCACCAATTGTATACTAGGATTTTGAAATGTGATTTCAGGATTTGGGAAGTGAAATTATTGGGACACATAGTGTCAGAACAAGTAATATCATTCGATCCTAATAAGGTGAATACTTTCATGACTTGGGAGAAACCAAAAAATATCTTCTATATATAGAGGTTCTTGGGTTTAGCTTGTTATTGTCTCTATTTTGATAAGGACATTATGGTGTTGGATTCTTTGATGAATAATCTAACATGGAATGGAGTAGCGTTTATTTAGGATGATAAATATTAGAGTTCCTTTGTTGAAATAAAACATATTTTGCTAACTTCTCTAGTGTTGACTCTAATAGAGGTTGGGTAGGGATATGTGGTCTTTTGTGATGCGTTTGGTTTAGGATTTGGTTTTGTTCTTATGCTGGGTGACCTAGTCATTTACTATGGATCATGTCATCTCAGGCCACATGAGAATAATTATCTAACCCATGACCCTAAAATTTCACTTCTGATGCACACTATTAAGAGTTTTAATAATTACACATATGATGAAAGTTTTAACATGTTTTTAGACCATAAGAGATTGAGTTATATCTTATCTCATAATGATTTGACTCTCAACTAGAGTTTTTGGGGGAATACCTGTAGTCATACTAATTTTACATCGCTTATACCCCAGGGAAAGGGAATTTCATTGTAGATTTATTGATCCAAAAAATTCCAAATGATGAAGTAAAATAATCATCAGAAGTGTGTAATTTGAGGGACCTCTTTTCATAGTTTCATATTGGAGTTTAGTAAAAAGAGTATGAGGTTTTCTTATACCATGTTCAGTGGAAATCTACTCCTCTTAAATTTATTCTTCGATATTAGCATCTTGATTATGGGTTATATAGAATTAGAGACTCTCTTTATGGTGGGGAGACAATTTCCTAATGTCCTTTCCCAAAATAGGGAATTCAATGCTACCAGAATTGTTTAATGGCACCATATTCAATAAGGAAAAACGTGATAGGGAATTTTCATTACTCCTAGTAAGAAGTAAACCTAGGAACCACAGATATGATCTATGACATGTGGTGGATGTCCTGGTGGCCAGGAATGAGATATAGAATTGAAGATATTGTCTCTCTTTCTTATACATGAAAATATGTGAATGTAGAGCACCAGAAACCATCATGTTATCTTCATCCACATACAGTATCTACATGGAAGTGTGGTGATATATCTTTAGACATTGAGGCTTGGTTTCCACATACCCACATAAATAGGAATTTGATATGGGATTTGATTAATAAGATGAAAAAATTGGCTCAAATTATACCCATTAATGATACATACAAATTTGAGGAGTTGGGAAATATCTATGTGAAAGATATTATTCGTTTTCACAGAGTTCCGTCTATTAGAGTCTCTAATATGGATCAACGGTTCACTTCTCATTTTTTATAGGTATTCAGTAGTCACTAGGATATCAGGTTCATTTGAGTACAATCTACTATTCATAGTCAGATGGCCATATAGAAAAAGTTATACAGATTCTTGAGGATATAATTTGTGCTTGTGTTTAAAACATTTGTGGGGATTGGGATGATCATTTAGGGCTACTTGAGTTTTATTATAACAATAGTTTTTTTTCCTTGGTTATAATAGATCCTTTTGAGGCCTTCTATGTTCAAAAGTATAAATCATTGTTTTGTTCATCGAACATTGGTGAAATATCCTTGATTGGACCGTGTTTGGTATAAGAGATGATAGTAAGGATTCATTTTATTTATTAGAGAATATTGAAAACACAAATATGATATAAATCTAATATTTATCATTGAAAAATACCTTTGCATTTTTCAGATGGTGACTAAGTGTTCTAGAATGTTTCACCCCGTTTCAATCATAGATGGCTTGGGAGGAAAGGGAAACGTGTTCCTTGTATTGTGGGACCATTTGAGGTGGTTTAGTATATAGGGAATGTTTCTCATAATTTATTTCTACCACCCCATATAATTACTATACATAACATGCTCCATGTATATCAACTATGAAAGTATTTATCTAATCTATATCACATTTGGAGTTGGTGTGATCTAGATGTTGAACCTGATTTATCCATGATTGAGTGTCTAGTCCAAGTATTTGACTCTAAAACCAAGTTACCTTGTAGGAGGAAGATTCCTTTGGTGTGTGAGAAATTGCAGAACGGTTCTGATAATAATGAGATATTTGAGAGGGAGGCACTGATTAGAGATTAGTGGCCTCATCTTTTAGACATGGTAGCTTTATCATAGGCTTTCTGAGGATAGAAAGTTTATATGGTGCCAAGGTTGTAACATCTCTTTACCATTTTCTTGTATTCCTAAACCCATAGTTCTGATCAAGATTTTTCTTGGTTTCTTTTGGGGTTAAATAAGGTGGAATTATGAAATTTGATGATGTTTCTAGGATAGTGTTTTGTTGGCACATAGTTGGCACACAATTTTCCCAAATGTGTGTCCTACTACAGTAAAATGGAAAAAATGGATAGTGTAATTTTCATGGCTTTTTCAGGGTTTAACAAACCATGTTCCATATCTAGAGAAAATGTTATTTCTATTTATAATAGGGCACAACTTGGGCATGGTTTGACTAAACTATGTGCCTCTTCCTAGGAAACAGTGAGGACAGGTCATTCAAATATCCTATTTTTGATTAAAATTCCCAAACCCCTATTATAGATCCCCAAATTATCAATTCAACCAAAATCATTTTATCTCATCCTTGTAGCTCTAAAAGGGTTTTTGTTGTCCCTCAGATCCCTCCTGGAAGAAATTTGAAGCTAGAGGAACATCCTCCAATCTTTCCTTCTGTGAGTTTCCTCATCTCGATCAAGATCTCCCACGAAATCCATTCTTATCTATAAGGTTTTACCAATATCTGTGCTTAATTATGGATCTATTACCCACTTTTGGGGTTATAAACCTATTTTTGATCCTCATTTCCCTGGATCTCATTGTGGTTGTTCTTCTATAGAAAATCACATTTTGGGTTTAACTCATCAATATCTAGCGGCTTTTAGGTATTTGGTTCCATTATGATGAAAAACTTTCTTTAACCCGAATAGCTTTGCTAAATTCAAATTATTTGGATTTAAGGAAATTGTTTATTTTTATTATATGGGTTTAATTTTTTTTGTAAAATGCTAATTCTAGTGAATTGTGGGTTTTAAAGAAAATAGGTTTTTGGCATGAAATTGGAAAAAAAATCCCAATTATATTTATTTCAGTTGTCTCTAATGGAATTTGAGAAATTTAAATTATTTTATTTAAATTTTGGTTTTAATGGAAATTTATTCAATCAAGGTTTTTGATTTAATTGATGAAAATCTATTTGATGGAAAATTGAGAAAAACTCCAATTCCATTGAATCGGGGTTCTATTATGATATTTATGGAATCTGTTTCAAAATTAAACAATTAAATTTAATTTATGAATTTGAATTGTTAAATTTCATGAATTAGTTTCAAACCTTTTTTTGTAAAAAATGGATTAAAAGTGGTTTTTATAGAAACCTTAGTGGTTTTTCATAGTGAATGGATATGTTTTCTATTAAATCCCCATTATTTTTTTTAAAGAGAAAATTAGAATATTTAATATCAGGGGTGACATTTAATTTTATTTTAAAAATAATTGAAATGAATTTCCCATTGTTGTTTTGTACTTGATCACATGAAATCCTTAGGTAGTTGGTCAATTATTTCGTGATGCACATAATTACTTATAACATTATAAAACATCATATCACCACATCGCACCCCTTGGGCTATGGTTTTGAGTCCCCTTTTCCTTATTCCCAAAGGGGTGTATGTACATATTTTTCTTTCCATGATGTCTGGTCCCTAAAGCATGTAACTATCTTACCTATTTGGAACATGACCATATTTATCACTTGTTTGTATTTCAAATGTATATATATATATATATTCCATGTTTGTATACTATTTTACATGCCATGTGAATTTATATAAAATGTTTTATATAAAAGTTTTTAGGAAATCTATTTTGTGAAAATTGTAATTTGCATAAAGAACCTTTGGTTTAATGGAAATTCAATCCTTTTAAATGTATTTCCGCCATCTTAAATGAGAATAATGTTTTAAAAAATTATTTCCTTCTTTTTAATTGTAAAACATAATTTTTTTAAATATTATTTCAAAATTCCAATACTATTTGTATTAAATTGATTGAAATTTATTAGTTAATTAAATTTTGGAATATGTAATGGAATATTTTGGGGGGATTTTACATGTCATTTTCTCACACCCTACTTGTGTATTTAGGGGTTTCTAGATTATATCCTCTTAGTTTTGAGCACCGGTAATGCATCTCTTTGGGGTGGTTCTAGTTATTAAAACATATGCATGGTGAGTTTCATTCAAGTTGGGACTTGGGATATTTTTCATGTTTCCTAGTATATGGTTTTAGTACATGGAATTATATATGCATGTTTCATATCTAGTAAATTTTTCATAGTGGAGTTAATTTTGATATGTAGATTTTCTTGTTTCTTTTAATTCTGCATTGTTTGTGGAAAATCGTCCCCACTTTCATTCGTGTATGATGCTAGCTGAAAGTCACTAACTCATGGAGATCAGGAACGTGCTTAGGAGTATGTCAAGACTGGCTCAGTTATTGGGTTACCAAGGTAACTATAATGGTTCGTGACATATACATTATATAAATATCTAGTTCAAAAATTAAGAAAACTCCATCCATTCATCAAAAATAAAAAAACATGCTTATTATAAACTTATTCTTTGAGGATAAGATATAAAATGCTCAGGAAAGGAATTTTAAACAACATAAATTATTTTAAATAATATTCAATAGTAACTCTAATGAACTACTAATAATTTAATTTTGGAGAATAATTAATAATAACTTCACTATTATGAAAATAGAAAAAATGATAAAAACTATATACACCGATGTGGAAAATAAACAGAATTCATGTAAGGAATGACTATTTATGATGATTATAAATGAAAATATATTTTATTAAGGTATTTATTAATTGATTAAGTTATATATATTTATGATATATTAGTTTAAATTATATTTAACTAATTCAGGACAAAAGATAAAGGTTTTTTCATCTCAAATTCCTCTCAATCAGACAAATTTTTTATTATGCACCGAATGCCCCTTAGGTAGTGAATATAATTGAAATTTGAGATGTTATACCAATAAATATCTTTATTAATTATATTTTAAGATAAATTTTATGACCTCATATTCAAGAGGATATGATTTAATATTCACCTCATCCCTAAGTGAGGTTATTCCTTCTCAATTTTCTTTTTTGGAACTCATGTTATAATCACAAACTATTTTTTGTGGATCATAAATTTACATGAAATTTTTATTACCTTGATAATAATGAAATTTATGTAATTTAAAAGTATATATTATTATCCATCACTCATATTATTTTTATTTAAGATTTAACTTTTCCATGTTGGAAAACTCGTCATATGTTTTTCTAAATTAAAAGTGTGTCTAATTTCATAGAAAATATATCCTTGTCTAGATACCGAAATGTGGATAAATAAGTGGAATAAATTTTCCTAGAGTTAATAGCCAAAAAAAAGTGTAATTTTAGATTTTAATAAATCATAATCCTGGTGTATGATGTGTTGAATTTATATTTCACACTTTCCTAGACACTCTGAAGGGGTATGCTTTGTAATATTTATACACCCTTAATAAACCATAAAGGATTTTCTATACCTTTTAATTGGTCTCCTACCAATGAAAAATGTTTAAACCAATTACAATATTCCCTATATAACCAGAACATTAAAGGTACCCCACCCCTATATTTATTTGATAATGTTACCACATGTTACTTTGATTATACCCTAATGCATCAAAGTTGAATAAGTGATGTTCTATTAGACATCCACATTATTCTACTGAATGGGGAATTATTTTATGTTAATATTTATAAATATAGGGATACCCAAGTTTTATTCAGTCATAGGTTACTTAAGGAATGGTATTAAATGTCTTTATGACTCTTATGGTGAAAGAATTGGACTTAATCAGGTTACCAGTGGGGCCCAAAATTATATACATCCGCAATGCATAGATATGTCTCATGAGACAAAACATGTTGGGTTTTTGTGTATACCTCCACCCATAAGAGTTAATTGTTTTCAATAAATCCATGATAAAAAAATTATAATTCATGCAATAAAAATTCAATCGGTATGTGTTAACAAAATAGGTTTGATTATGGCTTTATATTGTTCTTATTTTTTATCATATCTCTTATACCATGTCTGAGTTATGTAATCTTATGTTTCATGCTACTCTATACAGAGCATCTAATTCCACCCTTATTTGTTTTAATTTCCCTAGGAAACCTAGATGAGGAATATCTATAATTTTTAGGGATATGAAGGAAGGTATATGCATGTTCTCACTATATTATCATGTTTAATTAATTTTTTAAAGTGTATTGTATGTATTTATCTTCTCTTGTAAGACTAATAAACTTTGTAATCATTTGTGAACTCTTTTAGTTTGTACCGATAATGTAATATAATGATCGGATCTGTGTTTCTTTAGTTTTGGATGTTATAGATCAAATATTTATATATGGTGGGTAGATGATCATTTGGGTGGTTGATACATTGATTGTGCAGTGCACAAAACCAACAGTCACACATATTATGGACTTACATGGATCATTTATCCAAAATTTCAACCAATTCCTTAGATTCAAAATATAGTTACATATTTTTCATCATCATGATAGCCTTTAAAATTAAAAAAATACAATTACACATGGTCACTTCAACTATATTCATGAATTATTTCATTCTTCTCATGATATGTATCAAATTTCACATTCTTGTATTTGAATCCATTATTGAACGGAAATATTTTGATAACACATCTTGTTTAGTTTTCATTACACATTAAAAAATTCATAAACATCCATAGAGATTTTTATAGACTCATAACAAATTATAAATTAGTTATACTACTAAACTACTTAAAATAAATAAAATAATTATCACCATCAGTTTACTTCAAGATAATCAGACCATAAACATACAAATGCATCCAATCAAGTGGTTTCTTTTTGAAAATTTCAATTAATTTATGACCATTATTCACTATATTTCCCTTTAAAAATGTTTCATATGTATTCATTAATTAAATATTTATCGTTAATATATTTTTCATTTCTTCACATTTGATAAGATTATCCATTTAGTTTTGACCTAAATGTCTAAGTATTCTATGTATTAGATCATTATCCTTCTTCATGCTTTAGAAATATGATATATAGTCACTGAAAATCTAATATATGTTATCCATGATTCATTGTAACTTCATGATAATTATGATATGAAATAATATCCCTATTAAATATCTATTATTGAAACGGATTGTCTCATTATCACTATTAAAAACTTGAGATGCACTCAATAAATTATTCCATGACACATGAATAAAGTGAATGTTAATGGATTCAATTTTCTTCTCACAAATCTTGGTACTTCAAAATCCTTTAAAAATAGTTATCCATAATTTTATAAATTGATAGATCCTTCATCATTATTTTTTATATATTTCAATATTTTCTTACTATTGGTTATCTTTGATGACCAATCACTATCATGTATCAAAGTATTTACACATTTCATTACATTGTAAGACACCTTCACAACTAATGATTTTTCATTATCACTCCTCCTTTTGATAGATTTGTAATTATAATGACGTTAATATTACATAAGTAGTTTTGTGAGACACTTTTGGGATGTTTGGGGTGGTTGATCATACCTCCCATATGTTTTAATAGGATAATAAATTTTTTTACTATTATACTTTTACATTTGAATGTTATGTCAACAAGCTCCTTGGGACTTCAAGTTGGCTACCCCTTGATTCATAACATCACTTTGATGGATCCAAAATGAGATTTTACAATCACATATTTGATTTATGTTTATATACTCGACAACTCCAACATCTGTATTCAAAGGAAAATATCCCTGGGTATTAAATAGATTCTTCAATATATGACCATGGGTATTCCTTCTAAATTTAATTTATTCACTTTTTTCAACTTCCTTTTTCTTAGATGTATCCACCTATGCTTCTACTTTTTTCTTTATCATATCCTTGAAACTATTGTTCTTTTCACACACCTGGTTTATTTTGAATTTTTTTAAACTACTATAGATAAAAGTAATGAGTGTTTTTAACATTTTTTTTGTGTGACTGACTTATTTATTTTCCCTTCATAACTCTCACCATGTTGATTTAAATATTGTGTTTGAAATATGATAGATAAGGTCATCATCAAAAAAATATAAAGTTTTAATAGCGGAATAAAAATACTTCTCATCTCTTTTATATCATTCACCACCTTCCTTAGTAAAATCATTGAGGTCTACAACCATTAATTTTCTTTAGAAATTTTCTAATTCCATTAGATTTTCCCCAAGATCATTACCACTTCATTATTTAAAATTTAATTTTTAGTGGTAATTTCATGTATCATATATATTTACTCAATGATTTCATTAATATATCTCATCTTTCATGTGTACTCGATTTTCATCACAATAATATCCTTGAATTTTTATTCATCGAGTGATATATTTAATGGATTTTTTTCCATCATCTAACTATTATTCTTTCTTGTGAGTTTTATATTTACATTTAAAAAAAATAAAAAATTACAATATTAATTTTAATTTCATAGTTTTCTATTTGTCATTATTTTTTCCTCACTTCTCCCCACTTTTTCCTGATTAGAGGGATCATTATAAAGTTTGGATTTAGCTATTAAGGTTGTTATACATTCATACTATGAGTCCCCATATTATCTTTCTCATTCTTTATCATAATATATAGATTCATGTTTTGATGTAATGTTTTTACTGATTGTAACGCCCCGACCCTAGTTACCTAGAGTCGGTGCATTATTACATAACATTGGCATGATCATGAGAAAGATCAAGTCTCGAAAGACCGATTAGTTTAGTAGCCTTGGAATAACTAGATACATCCATAAATTTTTTTACATTACATCAAAAAAAACATCTTGTCTTCATATCCCCTCATACTATCCCTGCAGGTCATTCATAAATTACTTCTTCATAATCCTGGGAAAAAAATAAAACATTGAAAGGGGTGAGCTCGGATGCTCAGTAAGGATAACATTATAGCAGAAGCTTTCATAAATAAGCATAAACACTTAAGGCAATTTATAACTAAAACAAAAGCCTTTTAAACTTGAACTTCAGCATAAAATGGAAAAGGTAAAATGAAATAATGCCATTTACTTACTCACATGGATATTCTACTAGTCGAATGATCACATGCAATATCAATAACCACTTTCATAATGATGGAATGCATAATGCCAGACTATCATAACCACATAGCCAAGGCCTCGTGCCAAGACTACAAATAAGATTTTGCCAAGGCCTTGTGCCAAGACACTAGTTTGTCTCATGAGACCTACCGATGCATCGAGGAGCTATAGCGGGCTCCACCCATCACTTATTAAGTCCAATGCATTCCTCATATGAATAGGTTTAAGCATAAAATAAACATTCGTATTAAAACTAGCATACGAAATGTCAATACTTTAACCACAAACCATGAATGGTATAAAAATAGAACATCCACAGTCAAATATAACTCATTTGATACAATATGGAAGATTGTATTGTATCACATTAACCTCAATCATGAATAATGAAGGATGTTGACATAGATGAAAATAATCATCAAAACTATTTGAGATAAATATCCCCCTTTTCTTGAAAACATTTAAAAGTCACACTATTTGTCAAGAAGCCATTTAAAAATAGATTTTTGAATCAAAGTGTCCCATACCACTTTGAAACTTTTTAAAATGAGTTTTAATTTGTAAACTTTAATGTCCATATAAATAAATCCTTAAAACCATTTTTTTAAAACATGGACATTAATGAGAAAGATTTAGATGAATAAGTCTTTAAATCATTTTAAAAATGGTATTTTAGTTAGAGATTCCAACCAAAAGAGACACTTGAATACAAATAATTGTGGTAATCAAAACTTTGTAATATCATGAGAATAAAGGGATTCATGATATACTATGTCAAAGTACGTTATATACACCACATAAAAGTGATTTGGTGTATATCAACAAAGAAGTCTCAATGGAATGTAAATTGAGATGAAATCTCTTGTAAAGGTTGTATCCTTAGGTTAAGGATAAATCAATGACATAATTATGTGTGACAAATATAAATACACTAAATATGATTGGATATTCAGTGTAAAACAATCAAAGGACATTCACACATATTCTTGTAAAAACAATACCAACGAATTGGATGTTTAACTCAACAAATGGAGAATGAGTTAAAATTACTCTTATCAAATTCATATAAATGACTTGAGAATTACCAATGGAGTGATTATGTGCATCAAACTTATATCCACAGGAAGGGGAGTGGAAATTATGACATAATCAAATGAATAGTGATTCCACACATAATCTTGGGGTAATATAATCAATGAAATATGTGTAAAGCCAAATGAGTGGAAATTGAAATCTCAAATTCCCTTATCGATTAGGTAACTTTCGAAACATACACCCATGAAAGAAGTATCATACCATGATGATGTAAATACCCATAAATTAAAGTATATTACAAAATGAATACAATCATGGGCAGTACACATACACCACATGCAATAATTAAGTGGTGAACAATAGAATTCTCACGAAATTAAAAGTGAGATTAGAAAATCCCTTACATTGTACTTTTTCCTTGGTCGATGGTAGGTTTACCTCCTGTATAATGGTGAAATAATTGTTATTGAATAATAAAAGAATCATTTACTTTAATATGATATCATATATGATCTTTTATCATTGATTTGTTAATAATATCTTAGAATTATCGTCATTTCGGGTGTTAACGGGTTCATTTTACTTTATATTCTTTGTTATGTGAGCCATATTCGTTATTAATGGGATGTATATTATTCATATCCAGAATGGTATCAAGTCCTTAAACATCATTTTTAAATCATCAAATGATAATTATACTTGAATGGATACGATGGAGAATGAATCTCATCGCGTTCGTGGAGACGGTAGTCCGTACGTACGCACGAGCGACAATATCATTCTTTTGATATTAAAATAATATATAAATGGATGGTATATCATATATACAGAATCCTTAACATGTTATTTTTATTATTTACATGAGTTACACATCATTATTATACCCATCCAAATAATATTATATTGAATAACAATTACACCACGACGTGGAGACGGTAAGCCGTACGTACGCACGTATGGTGACATGTTATTCAAAGGGTGGATAGAATACTGAATATGGTTGTACCATATTTATAATAACATCACAGTGTATGTAAGATACTGGAGTTATTATTTTAGAATGGTAAGAACAAAGAAAGAGGAAGTGGAAGAAGAAATGAACTTGGAGATGGGTGGTGAAATCATTACCTCTTCTTCGGGTTCTTCCTTTTGATTTGATCAAAAGGGCTCCTTAGGTTGGCTTTCCAATCAAACTAAGGCCTCTAGGTTGTAGTGAGGGATATTGGGAGAGTATTGGGTCAGTGTTTGGCCGAACCAAAAGGCTTTGAAGGTGTGAAGAAATGAGAAGGAGGAGTGCCCTTTTATAAGAGGGGTGAGGGGCACCTTTGGAAAAGCTAGAAATATTAATTTATAATAAATTCATATTCGGTTTATAATGGCTCCAAAGCTTATTATTCAAAGGTTAAGATGGGGATAGGTCGGAAAACACTCAACCAATAGAATTTAGACAGGTTTGGGTACTTATATTAACCTTATATTTAAGTATTAACTCTAAGTTAATTAGTTTCACTTTTACAATGTCTCTTTGTATTTTTATATAATATGGTTAATAAACATACTATATACATCCAATCGACCCCCAAGTGGTACATTAATTATGAACCTATCATGATATAAGTCTCTTGGCCGAACCTTAGATTTTTAGGAATTTAATATCAATTAATAATATAATATTTGTTTTAAGAACTCTTTTATGTCAATTTTGACACTATTCAATAGTTGATTTTTGTGAAACTCATAACAGATTGATTACTTCGAACAAAGTCAATTAAATCAATCCTAATATATCATATTATCCTAGAAAATTAGTTTAATTCATTAAAAGTTTCATATTATATTTGTTTGGGTATTTATAATATCAATTATTTTAATTTTTCACTATTATAGTAATTACTGCATCATCATTGTGTCATAAATAAAATATATTATTTAATGTCTAAAAATTATAAATAAAATATAATCATGTAGGAAATATTTTTATCTTTCTAATGAATATTTATAATCGAAAATTCAACATGTATAACCCTATGTAAAAATTGTTCTTCTAAAAGCTGTAAGCTTATTCCATTTTTATTTTTATTTTAACTTTATTAATATAATGTGTCCCTACCACATACAAGTGGCTCCATGGGGTCCCCAAATTGACCCAAGGATTCCCATGGTCGGGTATGTGTCCACCAATAAGGTTAGGACACGTTTTAGGGTAATTTTGTATTATTATAATATTATTTTGTAACCCTTATTTACCGGATTTACCCTTTAACCATGGTAAATAAAATATTTACCACAGTAACTATTCAAAATGTCTAAAAATAAAAGTTACCTATTTACACAATTTGAACATCCTGATTCCAAATATGGAATCCATTTTCCTAAATTCAAAACACAGAAGTGGCAGAAATTAATTTAAAATTAATTCCCGCTGTCAAAACAAAAAACTTGTTTTTAAGAGATAATAACTATCAAAAGATTGACACTTGTTTATGTTCGGTTTAATTGTAAAATTATGTCCAATGACCAACATTATATTAAATGGTAAAAATATATTCTAAATATACTTTAAAACCACTCAAATTCATAATTTATCACTATTAATTATTTTGATTAAAAAAGTTGTTTTTAATTAAAATTTAGTAATTTTCACTATTCATCAAAATATGAAAGTTATCCGAAAAGTACCAAAATTTCACCTTAGGCTAAATTCGATATTCCTAATCCAAAAATGAAGTCCATTTTAAAATATAAAATATACATAATTTCAAAATTTAGGTATTACTATCCATAACGGTTAGTTTGATCGGTTGTGGTGTGTGTTAAAACTCGAAGTTGCGTACAACACACGCTACTGTTTTATTCAAAGGAAAGCGTACCGTGTAAGCTTGGGATGTTTCATTTTAAATTTTTTGATGTCCCCATTTAGTCAAAAAGTTTGAAATAATTTATTTAAAAAGGGTTCACTATTAAAAGTTGGTAAAACTACAATACTGAAGATGAATTTGTTCTTACATTATGTCTAAGAAACTCATAATATGGATTCTAAAATTATAAGGATTATATAAAGTTTAAAATTTAGTTAATACTATTCATAACCTTTTTTGAACGGCTTGTTTGGTGAGTCATGGTGCGCTTGAACTCGGTGTTGCGTGTAGTGCATGTTATTGAATTATTTTGAAGAAATAACACACTATGAAATCTTGGGGTGTTACATTCTCCCCTCCTTCAATAAATTGCGTCCTCGCAATTTGAAATTGTTCTTAGAAAATAAAAGGTTGAAAATAGAAAATATATTTGTGGGAAAACCCACATCGGAAATTGGTTTACTAAAATTTAGTCTTAATATGAGGAAAAGATAAATGAAAGGGTCACCACCAAATTATGATCTTGATTAGGAGAACATTGGTGGCAATTAGAGACATATAATCGGAGGAAAAACGTAAATATTTATAGGTAGTGATTGAGGTCCTCAATCACAAACAAGTGTATAATTGAGGTCCTTAAACTCATTAATCTATGATGATTTGAAGTACCATCGGTTCAACAAAATATAGGGTATTGGGATCACACATTTTTGACATTTCAAAATATCTTAGTTGAAATCCCACATCGAAAAATGAATTAATGAGGCCTCTATTTAAAATAAAGAGTGTAAAGTATGAAGATTACCGAAAATAACACATACTAGGGTTCCATATAGGAAAATATGGATATGGAGGAGAAATCTAACCATCAATTATCTGATGGAGAGTGGTAGAGAACATGGCTATGAAAAGGCCAACAATCCCAAAGCCATAAATTAGTGATGATTTAAGGTACCATCTAGGACAACATTTTTTTTAAAGTTACATTACATAAGGAAGAGGAATTAATTTATGATATTGACTAAGAACATTATGAGATATACTTAAATTTTAAGTAGATTTTCATTCTTTAATAAATTTCCACCACTAACTCAATTTTTTTTTAAACGATGAGTATTCAAGAAGACTTGGTCACACTGGAAGAGCTAGAATAAACTTCTATAGAATCACATGATCCATGCAGGATAAAACATATATTTACATTGTCTTTGAAGATTAATCAAAACCAAAATGGTTAGTGAATGATCTAATGATCCCCCAAAAGGATATTTATTGAGATAAATATGCACTAATCTTAATTTCTAAAATTAAACCAACAATACCCCAAAGTTAAATAAATACCATTCAATAATCAATTGTCCTTAAAATCCTTCCATATAATCCAAAGTAATATTTAAACCCAAAGCATTAAAGAATTTGATTATGTAGTCTCCCATGTTAAATTGTATCTCCAAATGACATAAACTACTCTTAAAGTCACATACTCAAAAGTAATTAACCTAATCACATATTCTCTGTTATAGGTTAATCATTTCCATAAATAACCCAAATCACTATAAATCAACAATAAAAATGTAGATAAAAATCCACCATTACTCTACAAATGACACCTCATTGTATTCTATTTTCCTTGGGCATATAGTGTTCCTAAAAAAACGAACATCTTCCAAAATAACATTTATCACTTAATCACCAAATCATTTTCCTATACCAAGGGTATTCATTTGATAAGACATAAGAACCCAAATCATCTTATTATTGATCAATAAAATCATTTAACAAAAAAAATAGTCATACTAACCAGGGACTTCACGTAGTCCAGTGGTAGGCGATAAATCCCAATCACACTTTGGTTGTGGGTTCGATTCCCACATCTTTGTCTGACGCGACGGGTTGTCACACGGTCTACGTGTTGTCCTTTTTCAAAAACTATATTCTATAATATTACCAAAATGAGATAAATTCCACAAAATAACAAAATTTAACCACAAATGTCATACTTTGCATTTTCATCCCAAATTATAATAACTTATCATTTTCTCAAACCCCAATGATCATATAAAACCAAATGGTTATTTATATATAATTCCACAAGGGAAGAGACAATTCTTCCTCAAATATCATTCTCACATGGCAAACTGTGGGGTTACAAATACAAGAGAAAATTATTCCAAAGTAAACCCATCAACAAGGAGTGCTAATACTTTTTAAATTTTTATCCAACCATTTATTTCCACATATCTTCTTCTTTGACCAAGAAAATATCCTATAGAATAGGACATTCACTCGGGTAATGGCCAGGTCCCCTACATTTACGACAAATGACTGTAAATGGACTCTTGGGACCATTTTTATCTTCTTCCATAGTACTCTTCATTTTTCTTCGGCAATTCTTCACTTTATGTCCTTCCTTCCCGCACGTAAAACATTTTGTTGTCCCATTGAGACACTTTCCTGGGTGTCTCTTTCCACAATTCCTGCATGATGAAAATTGAGGTTTCTTTTCTCCATGGTCTCCATTGCTGGAGATCTTATCATTTATCACCTTTCTCTTCCTTGTTGAGTCTGGGAGTTGGTTAATATATATGTTGTTGATCATATTTTTAGAAAACTGATTTGGCATAAAGACGATATATTTTACGCCTATCAACATTCCATTTTGTTGCTCATTGCCACCACTGTTCCCAATTTGTACATCATTCTCAAAGTCACTATGACTTCCTTGGAATCCAGCCATTGACTAAAACCTGAAAGCATTGTGTGAGTAATAGTAGTCGTAAAATCATTTAGAGATTAAAATGTCACCATATTCTCAATTTGAAACATATTAGGATTAACCAAGGTCATTTACTCTCATCTTATGTATATATTACTTAAATCGGTTTGTAAAGAAAATGTAAATTATCCTAAGAATATCCCCCGGGAGTGTCGTAACCAAGAGTGCAGCAAGGCCCGTTATCGTGCACCAGTTCCCGTTCGAGTCTAGCTCAAAGCGGTGTTTTCGGGTTTTACCCCTAGGTACATCTGTGCCAGAGCCGCCTCTACCTGCTCGTATCTAGACAGGGATGTATTGCTCAGAAAACTCACAAAATCTCTACAATACCAAAATTCTAGGAAGTTCTTTTATACTAATCCTCAAAGTTCATCTTAGGTCTACGTGCTCTAATCAGAGTTTATCTAAATCTAGCTACCAAGGTTTGTACTAAACTTCCTCTGATACCAACTGTAACGCCCCGACCCCAGCTACCCAGAGTCGGTGCATTACTTCGTAACATTGGCATGATCATGAGAAAGATCAAGTCTCGAAAGACCGATTAGTTTAGTAGCCTTGGAATAACTAGATACATCCATAAATTTTTTTACATTACATCAAAAAAAAACCTCTTGTCTTCATATCCCCTCATACTATCCCTGCAGGTCATTCATAAATTACTTCTTCATAATCCTGGGAAAAAAAATAAAACATTGAATGGGGTGAGCTCGGATGCTCAGTAAGGATAACATTATAGCATAAGCTTTCATAAATAAGCATAAACACTTAAGGCAATTTATAACTAAAACAAAAGCCTTTTAAACTTGAACTTCAGCATAAAATGGAAAAGGTAAAATGAAATAATGACATTTACTTACTCACATGGATATTCTACTAGTCGAATGATCACATGCAATATCAATAACCACTTTCATAATGATGGAATGCATAATGCCAGACTATCATAACCACATAGCCAAGGCCTCGTGCCAAGACTACAAATAAGATTTTGCCAAGGCCTTGTGCCAAGACACTAGTTTGTCTCATGAGACCTACCGATGCATCGAGGAGCTATAGCGGGCTCCACCCGTCACTTATTAAGTCCAATTCATTCCTCATATGAATAGGTTTAATCATAAAATAAACATTCGTATTAAAACTAGCATACGAAATGTCAATACTTTAACCACAAACCATGAATGGTATAAAAATAGAACATCCACAGTCAAATATAACTCATTTGATACAATATGGAAGATTGTATTGTATCACATTAACCTCAATCATGAATAATGAAGGATGTTGACATAGATGAAAATAATCATCAAAACTATTTGAGAGAAATATCCCCCTTTTCTTGAAAACATTTAAAAGTCACACTATTTGTCAAGAAGCCATTTAAAAATAGATTTTTGAATCAAAGTGTCCCATACCACTTTGAAACTTTTTAAAATGAGTTTTAATTTGTAAACTTTAATGTCCATATAAATAAATCCATAAAACCATTTTTTTAAAACATGGACATTAATGAGAAAGATTTAGATGAATAAGTCTTTAAATCATTTTAAAAATGGTATTTTAGTTAGAGATTCCAACCAAAAGAGACACTTGAATACAAATAATTGTGGTAATCAAAACTTTGTAATATCATGAGAATAAAGGGATTCATGATATACTATGTCAAAGTACGTTATATACACCACATAAAAGTGATTTGGTGTATATTAACAAAGAAGTCTCAATGGAATGTAAATTGAGATGAAATCTCTTGTAAAGGTTGTATCCTTAGGTTAAGGATAAATCAATGACATAATTATGTGTGACAAATATAAATACACTAAATATGATTGGATATTCAGTGTAAAACAATCAAAGGACATTCACACATATTCTTGTAAAAACAATACCAACGAATTGGATGTTTAACTCAACAAATGGAGAATGAGTTAAAATTACTCTTATCAATTTCATATCAATGACTTGAGAATTACCAATGGAGTGATTATGTGCATCAAACTTATATCCACAGGAAGGGGAGTGGAAATTATGACATAATCAAATGAATAGTGATTCCACACATAATCTTGGGGTAATATAATCAATGAAATATGTGTAAAGCCAAATGAGTGGAAATTGAAATCTCAAATTCCCTTATCGATTAGGTAACTTTCGAAACATACACCCATGAAAGAAGTATCATACCATGATGATGTAAATACCCATAAATTAAAGTATATTACAAAATGAATACAATCATGGGCAGTACACATACACCACATGAAATAATTAAGTGGTGAACAATAGAATTCTCACGAAATTAAAAGTGAGATTAGAAAATCCCTTACATTGTACTTTTTCCTTGGTCGATGGTAGGTTTACCTCCTGTATAATGGTGAAATAATTGTTATTGAATAATAAAAGAATCATTTACTTTAATATGATATCATATATGATCTTTTATCATTGATTTGTTAATAATATCTTAGAATTATCGTCATTTCGGGTGTTAACGGGTTCATTTTACTTTATATTCTTTGTTATGTGAGCCATATTAGTTATTAATGGGATGTATATTATTCATATCCAGAATGGTATCAAGTCCTTAAACATCATTTTTAAATCATCAAATGATAATTATACTTGAATGGATACGATGGAGAATGAATCTCATCGCGTTCGTGGAGACGGTAGTCCGTACGTACGTACGAGCGGCAATATCATTCTTTTGATATTAAAATAATATATAAATGGATGGTATATCATATATACAGAATACTTAACATGTTATTTTTATTATTTACATGAGTTACACATCATTATTATACCCATCCAAATAATATTATATTGAATAACAATTACACCACGACGTGGAGACGGTAAGCCGTACGTACGCACGTATGGTGACATGTTATTCAAAGGGTGGATAGAATACTGAATATGGTTGTACAATATTTATAATAACATCACAGTGTATGTAAGATACTGGAGTTATTATTTTATAATGGTAAGAACAAAGAAAGAGGAAGTGGAAGAAGAAATGAACTTGGAGAAGGGTGGTGAAATCATTACCTCTTCTTCGGGTTCTTCCTTTTGATTTGATCAAAAGGGATCCTTAGGTTGGCTTTCTGATCAAACTAAGGCCTCTAGGTTGTAGTGAGGGATATTGGGAGAGTATTGGGTCAGAGTTTGGCCGAACCAAAAGGCTTTGAAGGTGTGAAGAAATGAGAAGGAGGAGTGCCCTTTTATAAGAGGGGTGAGGGGCACCTTTGGAAAAGCTAGAAATATTAATTTATAATAAATTCATATTCGATTTATAATGGCTCCAAAGCTTATTATTCAAAGGTTAATGTGGGGATAGGTCGAAAAAAACTCAACCAATAGAATTTAGACAGGTTTGGGTACTTATATTAACCTTATCTTTAAGTATTAACTCTAAGTTAATTAGTTTCACTTTTACAATGTCTCTTTGTATTTTTATATAATATGGTTAGTAAACTTACTATATACATCCAATCGACCCCCCAAGTGGTACATTAATTATGAACCTATCATGATATAAGTCTCTTGGCCGAACCTTAGATTTTTAGGAATTTAATATCAATTAATAATATAATATTTGTTTTAAGAACTCTTTTATGTCAATTTTGACACTATTCAATAGTTGATTTTTGTGAAACTCATAACAGATTGATTACTTCGAAAAAAGTCAATTAAATCAATCCTAATATATCATATTATCCTAGAAAATTAGTTTAATTCATTAAAAGATTCATATTATATTTTTTTGGGTATTTATAATATCAATTATTTTAATTTTTCACTATTATAGTAATTACTGCATCATCATTGTGTCATAAATAAAATAAATTATTTAATGTCTAAAATTTATAAATAAAATATCATCATGTAGGAAATATTTTTATCTTTCTAATGAATATTTATAATCGAAAATCCAACATGTATAACCCTATGTAAAAATTGTTCTTCTAAACGATGTAAGCTTATTCCATTTTTATTTTTATTTTAACTTTATTAATATAATGTGTCCCTACCACATACAAGTGGCTCCAAGGGGTCCCCAAATTGACCCAAGGATGCCCATGGTCGGGTATGTGTCCACCAATAAGGTTAGGACACGTTTTAGGGTAATTTTGTATTATTATAATATTATTTTTTAACCCTTATTTACCGGATTTACCCTTTAACCATGGTAAATAAAATATTTACCACAGTAACTATTCAAAATGTCTAAAAATAAAAGTTACCTATTTACACAATTTGAACATCCTGATTCCAAATATGGAATCCATTTTCCTAAATTCAAAACACAGATGTGGCAGAAATTAATTTAAAATTAATTTTCGCTGTCAAAACAAAAAGCGTGTTTTTAAGAGATAATAACTATCAAAAGATTGACACTTGTTTATGTTCGGTTTAATTGTAAAATTATGTCCAATGACCAAAATTATATTAAATGGTAAAAACATATTCTAAATATACTTTAAAACCACTCAAATTCATAATTTATCACTATTAATTATTTTGATTAAAAAAGTTGTTTTTAATTAAAATTTAGTAATTTTCACTATTCATCAAAATATGAAAGTTATCCGAAAAGTACCAAAATTTCACCTTAGGCTAAATTCGATATTCCGAATCCAAAAATGAAGTCCATTTTAAAATATAAAATATAAATAATTTCAAAATTTAGGTATTACTATCCATAACGGTTAGTTTGATCGGTTGTGGTGTGTGTTAAAACTCGAAGTTGCGTACAACACACGCTACTGTTTTATTCAAAGGAAAGCGTACCGTGTAAGCTTGGGATGTTTCATTTTAAATTTTTTGATGTTCCCATTTAGTCAAAAAGTTTGAAATAATTTATTTAAAAAGGGTTCACTATTAAAAGTTGGTAAAACTACAATACTGAAGATGAATTTGTTCTTACATTATGTCTAAGAAACTCATAATATGGATTCTAAAATTATAAGGATTATATAAAGTTTAAAATTTAGTTAATACTATTCATAACCTTTTTTGAACGGCTTGTTTGGTGAGTCATGGTGCGCTTGAACTCGGTGTTGCGTGTAGTGCATGTTATTGAATTATTTTGAAGAAATAACACACTATGAAATCTTGGGGTGTTACACTGATTTTCATCCTTTCCCTATAATTTAGTTATCTTTACACTATTACATCAACAATATAAATTTTTCCCCTTGATTATCTTTAATACAGGTATCGCTTTTCAGCTTCATTGTTATTCTTAGGGTAGCTAGATGAAAGGTGTCCAATATTTTCACAATAAAAACAAAAAAATAAAAATTTTCTTTTATATTTACTCTTTCATCATTTCATGATTTTTTAAAATATTAATATCGGATCATCAAAATTTATATAAGCTTATTCAAAATTAGTTTAATCTTCGTGAGACTTCATAGGGTCAATGTGTGTAGAACATTTTAAGGATTTGCAATTCATCCCCTTCTAAGATTTTTCTTTTCTGATCATGTCTAACATCCTATGAATATCATAAGATATCGGGATAATAATATGTTTATCAATTATACACACATCCATGTATTTATACTCAAGGTAAAAAATATTGGCATCAAAATTTTCAAATAGGAAAATAATTAATTTTTTTACCATCAGGGAATCACTGAGAATTTATCCACAGATTTTAATTAAGATTATAATTTTATTTAACTAAATTAAACACTCATACATAGATATATCTTCTTCTATTTAGATATATACTTAAATTAATCCTTACATGTTTGTAACCAGGACTCATCTACCATTTTTATCCCTCATGGATATCATAGAGTATTCTTATATTCTATTCACTATTTTTAAAATAGTTTCTTTTAACATTGAATATGAAATATTTGATTGTACATTCACTATTTTTATACCCATTGATTTGGCAAATCCATTATCCTAGAGAGTTTAGATTATTGAATTGTATTCCACTCTGTAGGAATCAATATTCTTATTCTCTTTCATGGTATAATTTGTCTCAATATAGGAAACATGTAAACCATTATTGATAATATCATGAACATCATTGATAAGAGAATGAATATATAAAACCATCCAATCCTTATATAGACGGTATACATTCCCAATTTACTTAGGAATTCATTTAATTTTTTTATGTTATTCATTATTTTGATAGATCACTTCAATTAAAATATTAGACCAATAAGAAAAACTAGATACATGAGAATATTAACACAAACCACATCATGAATTTTCTAATACCAATTTATAGTCCTATGAATTTCTATGCCACTACTAATATAGGGGTGAATCAGGAGTTACTAACACACCAAATCTTGATAAAATAAATTCATATCACTGGTTAGTGTGATTGTATCATGAACACGATGATAGGTTTATAAGAAATTGAGTGAGTAAGAAAACAAATAGAATTAGGGTTTTTTAATATTTAATCACTCTTATTATTAAGTTTCTAATCATTAGAGAATAACTTAATGAAATAAAATTATGAATTTTCTTTTATATTTTTATGAAAAATAACAAGGAATCATGGATTAAGATTTTTATAAAAACATGTATAGTAAATAAATAAAGATGATCATCATCATGTTTATTGATCTCCACTTCCCAACCTCAAAAGCTACATAAATTTTGATAAATTTTTCACCCTTGTTCTTCACCATGAACCTATCCAAAAGCTCTACAAAATGGGTAATCAATTATATCATAGTTTCATATCATTTTTCATTATCAATCCTACAAATTTAAACAAATAATTTATTTAAAATAAAACTCCACCATAGTGTGGAGACATTAAGATTTCTATTTTGATGATGATGATTATGGGATCCTATCTTTGTGTCCATATCTCCATCATATCTTGTTTTCTTCATTTATTATTTAAAATCTCATATATAACTTGGGAGACATGTAGAAAGACATAATAAAGATTTACACAGCATAGATATATCATTGTCAAGTTCAAAACACCCAATGAATAGCTTGTTACTTACCTAAATCCTTATAGTCAGCCACAATATCTCCACTCTAAATTCATATATTTGAAATTTCATATTCCCATTTTATCCACATAATATATCTCTAGGTACCCAATCCTAAAATGGTAAGGAATATATCCATTTCCCAGAGTTTCATGAGACACATGGATTTTATTCTATTGAAGTCATGTCCATAATTCTCATTTCAAATTCAATTCATCTTGGTTTGTTTGGAGATCCCTACTCAAATTCTCTAGGTAGTCCGCCAGTATCACTAACAACCTAACAATAATCATTTTCACAAGTTACTATGATATAATTAGAAATTGGAAACATACTTTTTGGTCCATTACATTACTTATATCCAAAAATATCATGTGTTAACACCTTATCCTATGGATGTTTCACCATGTCAAAGTCATGGTTTATGATCCATAAAACTAAAATGGATTTCAAAATAACCTTAAAACACAGAATCCTTAAAAATACAATATTTAATTTTCATAATCCATGTTTTATGACATAACTAATATCTATACAAGGATACCATATAATTATTTTCACTCTTTTTAATCCAACTCATCTCTAGTAATATTTTAACTCATCCATGAATATGTTTTAAAAAAAATTGAACGAAGTAAGCTTTTAAACTCATGAATGATATTCCTTAAGAAACAATTCATTGAAGGTATAAAATATAAAAATTTTATAAGCACAACACCATAGGTATGAATTTTTTTCTTGAGAATTATTAAAACACTTGTTTCATTGACCAACCCAATATTGTACATGACAAAATTGATATTAAATAATAGATACCATATTTTAATTAACTTATAGTGTGTCTTCATCAATCTCAAAACTCAATATTCCTTGGAGACATTACCTGGGACGGGTGTTTCACCCTTACTTGGAAGTATTTCATATTCCTTTGATTTCGAAATTGGCTCAAAATAGTTAAACAAAGTATTGGATCCTCCTATTATTATGTTATTGGTAATCAAATTTTTTATTTCACTTGATCATGGTTATTATTTTATTGGTGTATTGGCCCAGTTTGTAATTATATTAAATTTAATTGGATTTAGGATAGGTAGTTGGGTTTTGGTGGATAATTTTTATTAGGAATGATATACTCACATGTTATACATTTCCTTTTGGGAAGGGTTCATAGTACTTTTTAATATAACCCAAGAAAATGTAAAATATTAGATCATGAAAGTTTATATTACATGGAGTATAGAGACTGGATAAATTCTATTAAATTTTTTGATGCATAATATGTGAGATGAAATAAGTTTTATCCTTGGGAATTCCATAATGGATGTCTCACCCAAGAGGACTTCCTTTTTTCTCTTTATGGTCATTTTTTCCTTTGAACTTATATATGTTTAATTATTCCATTTAAAGTTGACTAGTGGTTTTTATGGATGTTTTGGAACATTGTTAGATTTTTTTCATGTTGATTTATTTTACAACATTTATCTAACTTTCTAGGAAGAAAATGCATCCCCAATATTCTTTAGTTGTATTATGTCTAAAAGGTCTGGCCAAAATTTATGCATGACTCTTACATGACTTAGTGTATTTACAAAGAAGGAAAACCACCTCTCACATAAGTATAGTCTATAAATAAATGTCTACACTAGCCTTTGGTGATAAGAATACTTTCAAAAGGTATTGTGGTGACCTAGTTCAGGCACTGTTTGTGTATGAATATCATAATCATTACAAAATCATACCAGAGCCTACTTATTTTTCGTGGGTTTTAGGTTTGAGAGTATCCAAGAAATAGTATTTCAGGGACTCATAAAGTAAAAATATATTATTCTTTTCCTATATAATTATTGTGTAATCTTAAATTTCCAATGGTATTTTAGGTTTAATTTTATTTCCCCCTTGATTCAATCCAATTTTCATGAATCACATGTATCATGTGTTGGTGTCTATAGGTAGGCACATGTAGGACAACATAACATATATTATGATTTCTGGTGTCTGTTTACTTTATTTTTAGAATTAATTTATGTTTTTTGTTAACTAAATCACAAATAATAAATAAATAGAATTTTATTAATCACTTATTTGTGATAAATATGTTAATATAAAATTTCAATATTTTTTTTAGGATCTTGTATTATTGTTATTATTATAGTATTAATTATTATATTTAAATTATGTATTAATTTTTCTAATTTCTGTATTAAATAATGAAATTATTTCAAAATATAAATACATAGAATAGAAGTAGGTATATTACCTAACCATTATTATTATTTAAACCATTCATAATTGAAAAAATCTTAGTAAACCTACAGGTATTATTCCATGAATCGTTTTATATATCCTAACGTGTTATATTAAATATTGACTTATCGTATCATTATTATGCTCCATAGATTTTATCTAACTATTAGTTTCTTGATCAATTATCAATTTTTATAAAACCCCATGGGTTTTTTGAATTATCATTATAAATTGATGAATTTATATAGATATTTATGTGATTAAGTTGTTTTATTATCATTTTTGACCTTATCATTCATTTTCACAGAATATATATTGGTAAATTTATAGTGGAATAAGTATTTGACATGTAGGTAAATTATATATATCACTTATTAAAGAAAATTAAGGTATTTATATAATATATTTCCTGGGACATTCTAAAATGTTTTTGTGAAAAATATTTCAAATTATATTTCATTATTAATTAAATAATATTAATTTTTAATTTTAAAGATGAAAATTAATATAAATTTAAACCATTGAGTTAAATTAAAAAACATAAACATAATTAATAAGGGAATAATAAAGATAACTAAAAAAATATGTGTTATTTATATGTTTTTAATGAAATTAAAAGGTTTTGGTGATCATGCATTTTTTGTAGAAATTATAATGTGTTTTTTGTGAGAATGTTTTTGAAATTAGATTTCAACCTTAGTTATTTAAAATATTTTAAAAGACCATAATGGTCCTAATTTGACATGAATTAGATATTTTAATTTAAACTCATTTTTTCAAAATACTATTTACAAATATTGTTATGTTTTGAATAAAATACATGTAAGTTATAATTTTGAATTGTATTTTAGAAAATGGCGAGTTTTTAGTTTAAGTAAATTTAGGCTAATTTACGTGGTTATCATTATATATTTCAAATGTTGGTGAATCACTATGTAATGATATGTTATTACAAAAAAAATTATAAGCTAATTGAGTGTGGCATTCTATAGATAAATTGTAGCCTATTTTTGTAATTTGTTTTGATGTTGTTCATGGTCGTGAGATGAGTGATAGAATCTTTATATTGGGAAAATTCCTAATGTATGAGTTCCATTTTGATATAAATCCATTTAAATGAATTAGTACATTATTTCAATATCATATGACCATTTATGGGTCATGCGATCATGTCATTTTATCACATAACCCATGCTAGTGCATGTGAAACCTTGAAGGAAAGAAATGAAGCTATATGTGCAGAGGCCCTCTAACAATTACTAATTTTCACATGATGAACCATAGGTATGATATATCCCCATGAAAAAAGATCCATGTGACTTATATTAGAAATATGTAGTCATGTATCCCTTAATGGATCATGTGTTAGATGTTGGATGAGCTGGAAGGGTCGTATGTTCACTAATATTTATGTGATTCCAAATTAATTCCAGGAGACTATACCATGACAAACATATAATAATATAAATTCCAAGGAAATTATATATATAATATATACACTCACAATCGTTGTTTGTTATCCAATGCACTAGGGAACAACACTGATTTCAGTCAACCTAGTCACATGTGATGCATGATCATTTACTGAATTATGTGGACAATAATTCTACTGAAAAAGCTTATTTACTTGGATCAACCACCATTCGAATTATCCTAGTTATATGGGGGAACAACCTCAATAAAAAACCCCATTATCTTGAAAAATGAGTATCACATTTATAAGTTGGTATGTGGAGAAGAATAAACACATGAAGAGAAATAAAGAGAATCATGGAACTCCAAGGCCTCCCATTTGAAATTATATTGATTAAACATCAAATAATGGGTGAACTTTTCCAATATACATGAACAGATCATCCAACGATTGATAATAGGAAAACATGAGAAATAGTTGAACACCAAGTGGCCCTTCATGGACATGATCATGTTATGACATATAGGTTACATGATTTCATGATGATCTCTATGTTATGCGATCATGCTATGAGATACTTAAAACCAATACTAGTTATGCGATCACCCGGCACTCATGCCCATGTGTGCTCACATGACCTCCCATTTACATTAAGTAATCATGAGACCCTCTCTTCTTCATGGGATCATGTGAACCCCATCTTCCTCTTGTAAACCATGTAACTCCATGAACTTTATGTGATCATACAACTCTTATGAAATTCAACTCGAACCATACTAGTTTGTATTGTCTCCCCATCTGGTGAGGAAATATCTATTATGGGTATGCACCTTGGGGTAATTTCCTGACATAAAAATGAAATATGAGGAATCGGGGTTTTGTTATAAAAAGGATGTGTAAGATGCCTTCCTGAGACCCAATCCCCCACATTTAATCCTCATAACCTATCCTTTCTATGAAGCCATATTTCCCTATAAAGGATATAAAATTATTATGACATTAAGGTCAAAATCATCTCTTTGACATTCCCATTACAGTATTATTTCTAAATTTTAAAAATGTGTTTCACAAGTGGATATATTCTTCATGGGACTCATGAACATACACTTCTTAAGGTATTATTTAATGTTTAATCCCCATTCAATCCATCCTAATACTCATATACAATGTAACTGATCTTGTGTTATCTCTTGTTACTCAGGAATAGCTTGACTCGGGTGGGCATAGTGATCTACAATAATCATGTGGTTAACATAATAAAAATAATGAAATTTTATGTATTATATTTGTTTTCTATCCCTAACTATATCTTTCATTAATTTAAAGGGTCATACTCTCTGATGAAGGATCTCAGAGCAGCTGTATATGCCTATGTCTCTTTCCAACCTCTGTTATCACACCTTTTATGACACTAAAACCTATAATGTTGGAACCATATGGACTTTTATTCCAATATTCACATGATACATAGGATTCCTATCCAAGGATTTATCCCATATATTTAATATTCAATCATTCCCATATGTCATAGTTTCACAACATTAAACTCCAAGACTACATCCTTTCCACATTATTTTAAATTTTCTTGTATAGACCCATCACACGACCCTAAATTATGTTACTCGAACAATGTGGGATTCGATTTACACCTCAATAGGATACGTATGATTTCTCCCTATGGTTCAAACCCAACCTCATTAACCTTTCATCATTAGTATCTTCAAGGGCATATTCCATGTGGACTACTTTCTATCATAGATATTCTTCTTATAAACTATTTTCTATCTATCCATATTCTTGATAGCATCATGCTCCCACCAAGAGGGATATATTCCTTAAAAGTACCATTATATCATCCTCGTCAAGGCATATTACTTATATAGATCACCGTTTTAAAGTCATAATCCTTGAGAAACTAGCTCATTGGGCTATAAACCTAGTGGTGTCCATCTTCTCATAGCCATATTCCAAGTATCATCACATCATCCTCATTGAACTATACTCCCAGTGGGATCCATATTCCCAAGTCTATACTCAAAATGGAATAAAATATACACATTGGGCCATGTTCCTTATATGTTTAACCAGAAATGGTCTCTCATGTGTAAGCCCCACCCCAATCATTATTAGGAACCTTTTTCCTTGATGTCCTTTTTGCACAATATTAAACTGCATGGATCAGTCCTTATCAAACAACCATAAAATATATGAGAAATGCTAAAATATGGGAATTTTGATTCATTTTCCAATGATTCATATAAATCCTATCCATGGGCCCGATCATGAAACCATAAACACAATTTCCATCTTTAAAAGTAATAAACTCTAGAGCACCCAGTGGTATGGATTTAAAATATTGTAATCCTCAAAATAGTATCACTAGGTAATAGTGGTGAATAATATGGAAAAAATATGATACATATAGATGGTTTAATTGATACGATGCCTACTATATGTATGGATCCTCACATTGGTGGAAGTGAAAAACAGGTTATTAATGTTAGGGTAACTAGTCCCACATTAGGGTTGGGAAAAGATTAAATAACATTTCATAAATTTACAATAGAGTCTCATAGAGTGTAGTAATTCTCCCAACATGGTGTGATTCTCCCAAACAGTCATCCTCTCGACCAATGTGTGTTCCTAAACATCATTGGTAAGATACCCCAATGAATTAATTCCTTTTTAATGTAGGCTTATAGATCGATACAGATTTGGGAATCATTGGGTTTTCCAAGTTATATAAATAAACCTGTTTGTAAAATTTCCAAGATAGTAATAGTATCCCCAAAATTTCTTCCTGCTGCATCCAGGGTCAAAAAAAATAGTGAACCTGATTTGAATCATTCATAAATTTGAATAAAAATCAGGGTTTCTCTTACATAAACAATTTATATTGTTTTTACATGTGATTTTATAGTAATTTATATCCATGTTATTTATTTTATTTATGACCGCTAAAAACATCCTCACAATGTTCACCCAAACCCAAGGAAATGGGATCATCAAGAAAGCATTTTGGTACTTTATCTGCAACAACATTCTCTATGAACTAAGGTATGATGTCACTACCTTAGTGAATTATTTACTATTTAGTGAATGTAATGGTCATAGAGGACCACCGACATGATACAATCTAGATACTAGAGCATGTAAAATAGAGTATTTAAGCTCTAATGTTCATATAACCACTATATCTATGGAATGTCCTAATGAATCTGACTATACCTATCCTCACATCCATTCAATTCTAGTGCCTACCCCTAGAGCTCAATTGTCGGTACATTTCATATCATATGAAGTTGGTTCAAGGATTCAATTATTTCTCAATATCCACTCAGGAGTCTCCCGAGAGGGATCATGTCAGCCATCACTAGTAGAATCTAGAAAATATCACCCCTTGTCTCATAATAAGAACACCATTTAGCAGGTTGCCGCTGTGGACTCTCAGATTTATGCAAAAAGGATATCTCTCTTTCTAAAACATGATATGAATTACATAGAAATTTCTCATATCCTCACTTTCACTATTGAATCCCACTAGTGTATCCTAATGACAACCATTCAGTATGCTCATATCCATTCTTACCCATAATACAACTTCCAAAATATTCCAGAACTGAACAAAGTGTGAAAGAATATCCCCACCCACACAAATGGATCATATACAAATATTCTAATGAAACATGGATGTCTTGAGTGTGAATATACTCCCACGTCAATTGAATATTTCTCCTAGTATATTGTGTAGATAGAGAATGTGAATGCTTATATAACTACCCATACCCTTTTGAGATTCTAGTATATCCTTGAAGAAACAGAGAATATTCATCAGTATATTTTGGAAATCACATGGGGATAGGGGACCGCATTGTCATGAAAAATAACTTTTTTATTATTTAAAGATTATTTTATAGCATAGGGTAGACCCTAGGTCATCTATCAATGAGCGTTTACAGGTTTAGAGTGATCATTTATCATAAAAATTAAAAAAGGAGGGGGTGGTATTAAAAATAGTTTTAAGAAAATAACTTAATTTAATGATTTTAATAGTGGGAAAAACCATGTGTGTTTTGAAAAATATGAGAAAAAGGGGTCATTCTGATTTCACTACACACATTTCATGTTCATTGTTTCTTGAGATTCATTCTCATTTGGAGTTATTATTTGGTTAAAATGAATTGAATTCTAGACTAATTTATTAGATTTTATATCAATTCATAAGGAACCAAACCTTGACATAACAATAATATTTCCATGTTTCAGAAATTATTCATTGAATAATATCCTTTAATGATGATTGTAATCGCAAGAAAGTGGGTAAGAAAAGTATTCTTGTGTTTTCAAATGGGAAAAACACAAGTCACACACTCAAAACCTCACAGAGATCAGTTAGAAATTAAGATCATGTCAATCACATGAATCAAACAAAGAATAAAAATATGGAATAATGTAATATACTAGAAAAAATTGTTTTCATACCCAAATTACTCCAAACTAATAGATAATATATGCATCAGATCTCCCTTGACATGTGTGTAGCTCCCACATAATGAATGCCATTTATTTTTCCCAAAATCAAGAGAAGGAGGAAACTCTGGTGGATCTATTTTTTCATTTCATCTCCCCTTATGATAATATGTTGATCCCGAACCTCCATGGGGATTAGAGGACTCCAATAAAACTCAAAAATGGATTCACTTCACTCCTTATTCATTCTTGAAAATTTGGTTTCCATGTTGACCTCGCGTTTTCATGGCACAAAAAATTGATTATTATTTAAAGATTATTTTTCACAATATGGTAGACCCTAGGTCGTCTTTCAACTAGAATATATGGTTTTAGATTGATAATTTTAACAAATGTATAAAAAGAGGGGATGATTTTGAAATCAGTAATATGAAAATTACTCAATTTTAATATTTTAAAAGTTGAACAACCAATATAATGTTGAAAAATATGAGAAAAATTGGTCATTTTTATTTCACTACACACATTGAATGTTCATTTTTATTATACATTCATTCAGTTTTTGAATAATTCATTGGTTGAAATTAATTGTAATGCTGATTAATTCTTATGTTTTTATATCAATCCATGAATAACCTAACCTTGACAAAAAATCATATTACCAATTTCCATAACTTTAGAGACCCAATCTTCAAATACAAGGAAATTAAATTACTTTTTTGAAATACATAATACATAACAAAAAAACTAACACCCAAGGACCGTAATAGTTTAGTGTCTTTGGAAACTCGGAAAAATAATCTTCTAATCATGGTGAAAGATCTTCAACATCTCCTATAAAGATCTTCCCCTTTTTTTCTTACCTAAAACCTTTATTTATATCCTGGGGAAAAGAAAACATAAAAAGGGTGAGCTCAAATGATCATTAAGGGTAAACATAGAGAACATAAAACAATCCATAAACATTTGAATGCAAAAACATGAACATAAAATCTAAACATCCAAATCTTGAGCAAAGAGATAAATCATAGAAGTACGTAATGCATATATCATAAAAGAAAATAAATCATGATAAAATAGCATGGTAATAAAACATTTAATTGTGTCAAACCATTAATCACATGATATGATATCCATAGTATCCAAGGCATTGCTTCCAAGACCATCTTAGTGGACAAAGTCCCTTTCTGAATCGAGTTCACTCCTCGTTCCAGTTGTGTATCACTAAACCGTATTAACTTACCATTCCAGCCATGTATAACTCATGATATATAAATCTTTACCCAATTCATTGGAGGGAGATATAGGTCCCACCCATCTCATATTGAAATCATTCTTAATTGTGCCAGAAAATAAACATAAATCATTCATCATAACCCAAAGAATAAAATGGGTTTCATAAACATCATCCTATCATAATGTAATCCAAATAAAACAAATAGATATAATTTCATAATAAGAAGAATAAAACCATGTTAATAATAAATAAATTATACTTTAAACAAAAACATTCTAAATAATGTCATCTTATATGGAAAATAGCTTTGATAAAACACTTGAAATGAATTCCTGAAGAAAATATCATTTCTCCTTAAAAATAATTTTCTTTTCACAAAATTCCAAAAAAAATTAAAAGAAAAATATTTTATTGAAAATAAACATGAAAACATGTAGAGGAATATTCTTTAAAATTAGGTGACATGAAACCTTAAAAATTTGTTCATTCCGTATAAGTTAAAAGGACATTCTCCTCGTACTTTTGTTGGAAAAATCAAAAAGTTCATCATATGGTAATAAAAAGAAAGATTATTTCAATAACACAATGTAAAAGTCAAAGATGTGTAAAAATGACTTTAAAAATACATTGAATAATATTAAACACTTTATTAAAAACATTTTTAACGAAATGGATGAAAAATATAACACTAGTAAATACTTACGTATAAGCAATCCCAGATAAAAATGAGATTTGCAAAATTATCCCTTACCTTAGGTTCGATATGCTTCGTACGTATCTGAACTTCTTATATAATGATTTAACTAATTTAATTGACTTATTATTTAATCATATTCATTGTTATGATATCATATATGGTTCACTTATTACTTTTTGTTACCCGTTCTTTTGTAAATTCAATGTTCAAGCAGCGTTTTGGGTAAAATTGTTTTATTTATCCTTCATGTTCGGACTTGTTCTTTTTGATATTATTATTACTTATATCATGATTTACTTAAATCCAGAATGTAAATAATAATTTATATATCATATATATTCATTATATATATATATATAATAGATAGATAAATGAAATTAAATACACCATTCATGGAGATGGTAGGTCGTACGTACGCATGAACGCTGTTTTCCTTTCTTTATTGACTCGAATCGAAGTAATTATATGAAATATATATATACATAAATCCAGTAGCTTTATAATGTCATATATTACATTATTATTCATTATATATACATTATAATCATTCTTGAGTGGTTAACATGGAGAATGAACCTCATCGCGTCATGGAGACGGTAATTCGTACGTACGCACGAGCGATGATATCGTTCCCATAATTTTTGAATTTAATTGGAGTGTATAATATAATATCTCATAATAAGTATGATGTTATAATAAAAATATATAGTTATTATTCAAACCATTATACCCATCCAAGTATGGTGATGGTGGAAAAACAGATTACACTACGGCGTGGAGACGGTATTCCGTACGTACGCACGCGCGGTGATTTCGTTTTCTGTAGGGTGGATAGAATGTGAATTATGGTTTTTTAATATTTATAATAACATATAAGTTTATTATTGATACTGATTTTATTACATTATAATGAAACAACTAAACAATAAGAAGTTGAAGAAGAAAGAAAACTTGAAAGAATCGGTAGAAGAGATTACCTCTTCATCAACACACCTCTATTAAGATTCTACTTAAGGGATTAGAGTTGGTCTATTGAGAAGACAAGAACCACTATAATGGTTCTAGGGAAGTTCAGAAGGGAAGTGGGCATGGGTGTTCCGATATTGAAGGCTCAAAATTGTGTAAAGAGGAGAGGGAGGAGGTGCCCTTTTATAAGGGAGGAGAGGGGCACTTCAGGAAAAACTTAAAATATTATTTTATAATAAATTCATATTTGGTTTATAATGGCTCCAAAGTAACTTATATATAAGATAAAGTGGGTATGGGTCTAAATACTCTCAACTAATAGGTTTTAGACAAGTTTAGGTAACTATATTAACCTTATCATTTAGATTTAACTGTAAGTTAAATAATTTAACTTTTACCATGTCTTCTTGCTTTCTTACACTATATGGTTAATACAAATACTATAACAAGCCAAAAAAATCCACAGTTGTTCATTATTAATATATATAACCTTATCTAGGTCGTTTGGACAATCCTTAGATTTTTAGGAATAAAATAAGAATTAATAATATAATATTTGTTTTAAAAACTATTTTATGTCAATTTTGACACTATTTGATAATTGATTTTTGTGAAAATCATAACAACATGATTACTTCCAAATAAGTTAATTTAATAAATACTAACATGTCATATTAACCTAAAAATTAGTTTAATTCATAAAAAGTCTCAAATTACATTTAGTTGGGTATTTATAACATAAATTACGTTAATATTTCATTAATAAGGTCATTACTACATCATCATTGTGTCATAAATAAATTAAATTATTTAATGCCTAAAAATTATAAATAAAATAACATTATGTAGGAAATATTTTTATCATTCTAATTAATATTTATAGTCTAATTTATCTTATGTATAACCCCATATTAAAAATGTTTTAGTTATTAAACATTGTTTTTTAACTATTTTAACTCTTCTTTAAATAAAATAATAATAAGTGTCGTGATCTAATCCAAGTGGACCTAAAGGATAATATTTTATTCCTAAGGTTGTTTTTGGTCGAATTACACTTATCCAATTTAATTAGGACATGTGTTAGGGTAATAATAATATCATTTTTACCCTTAATTTCCATATTAACTTTTAACCGTGGAAAATAAAAGTAATATGTTATTATTCAAGAAAAATTATTTTTATCTTATTGAACCATATTTTACTCCTTGATATTAACCGTGTTTCTCGAATTTTCAAAATTCCACTCACAGAAGTGGTAAAATTATGTTTTCTGTAAATTTTCAAATTCTCATAGGATGTGGATAAAAGAGACTGAAAAGTTCAACAAACTTTATATATATCTAAAATTATTATAAAATGATTCAAATGAATTACATTGAACTTATATAGGTATTATGTATCAATTTTGACCTAAAATACATTTAAATAAAATAAATATTTATTTAAATAAAAAATTCAGTTATTAAATAGTAACCCACTATTTTCACTATTCATCGAAAATTGAATGTTTTCATAAAAATGCCAAAAATTCACCCTAGGTTAATTTCAATATTCCAAATCCAAAAATGAAGTCCATTTTGAAAGATAAAATTTATAAAATTTCAAAAAGTTGGTATTACTATTCATAACGGCTAGTTTATATAATATTTTAATAACATATCGTTGTTTAGTGAAACTCGGTATTGCATACAACACACGCTATCATGGAAGTTCACGATTGTGTGTAAAGAAAGCCAAGTCATGGTTGCATGTAGTGCAAGATTCCTTTGTTGTTGTGTATAATAGAATACAACCATATTTTATTTATACATTGAATATATATATATATATATATACACTCAATTTTTCATAGAATAACTTCTATCAAAAGAACATGAAATTTTGTATAACACGATCCAAGAATAGTGTTGCGTATACTGCAAGATAATATGGTGTTGCATATAGCGCAAGATAATCATGGTGTAACATACACCACAAGACATCAAATAAATTAAAAATAATACTTGTCATAAAATCTCAGGGTGTTACAAGAACTTATTCTTTGAATAAGGGATTATTAATTATATTAATGTATCAAGAAAGTCAGTAAGAAAAAGATTATTGGGTTTTCCAATAGGAACAACACAAGTCATGCACTCAGAACCTCACACCAATCAGTTAAAAATTAAAATCATATTAATCACATGCATCAAAATAAAAATTAAAATTTAGAATAATGTAATATACATGGAATGAAATGTTTTAACACCCAAATTAATAAAAACAAGTATCCAATACAAGCATCATAACTCCCTTGACAAGTGTGTAGGGCCCTCAGAATAAAAAGCCCACCGTCTAGACCAATATCGAGAGGAGGAGGAAACTTGGGTGGATCTTCATCTTAATTTCAGATATAAATATTATGATAGGGATATATAGAACATCCATGTTGATGATATTAATACTATAGAACACAAAAATGGAATTACTTCACTCCTTGGTCGAATTTCTAAATGATGTTCCCAGGTTTCCCTTCTATAACCAAAATGGGAAGTGGTTTTGGGAACCTAGTTTTTAAGATATTACTTGTTTCTCAGTATTAGGTTGGTAAATGACATTATATATACTTTTATAAAAAGTAATATTTATTTTTTGTAATCATTAATATCCACATTTCAAATTCGGAGTCCATTGGACATATGTAATGGGATATATAGTTAAAAAACCGAACCAAAATTGTTTGACTTCATGCAGATTTTTTCCATGAAAATATCAGTTCATTTAGGCCTCCATATGATGAAATATGGACTTTTCATAGATTAGTTGTATACTAATCAATTTTGTAAAGGATCCGAAATGTTTTTCCCATTTGAATGCTTAGAGTTCTCGTAATATGAAAAATAGTGGACATCTGTTCATGAACATCCGTATAGATTTTCCCATTTTTCATCAACTTAGTTATATGTCCTCAAAATCACCTCCTCCTACAATGAAATTATCAAATAAAGTAAAATTTAACTTTTTAAATTAAATTAAAATTAAATACATTAATCAAATTTGATGTGAAAATTATTTTTGTTTTTTAATTTTTCAATTCCAAACTGCTTTAACATAGTGGTGTAAAGGTTATATAAAAAAGTGAATCGTAATGTGATCACACCCCCACACCTAAACACATTCACTCCTAGGAAATGTAACATTTCCAAAAATGATGCCGGGAAATATTCCTGAATTCATAAATCATAACATTAAAATAAAATTTAATATGTTATAGAAATGTTATCCAACCAAAAATCACACAAAGGAGTTAATCTTTGTGATCATGGAAATATATGTCTCATAAATTGAACCAGAATGAAATACTATGGGATTTATGATAAAAATATGATGAACTAATTCAATATTTGACCTTGTCATTATTTTTTCACGTGTGTGTGTGTGTGAAAACCATTTCATTCTATTCTTATTACTTTCTATCTAGTAAATATAAGTTATTTTAAAAAAATTATTCTTAAATGATTCTATCCACCAAACCTAAAATACATCATTTGTAATCAATTTTATAGACCTAATGACATAAGAATTCCTAGATGTCAATCCATAATTCCCGACCTAGATATCCCCATTTTTTTTACATTTCATCACTACCCCCATTTATTATTATTTTTTTGGGGGTTTTAAATATTCTCTCGGAGAAAACATAAAACTCACCTCTCAAACATTGTTTGATCTCTTAATGATAGTAATTATAATAGTTATAACAAGATAAAAGGCCGAGGAAGAGTAATTTGGGCCCTTCCAAGTCACAACCCTTATTTTTTATGTATTTTTAGTTTTTTTAGGGTTTACAATTTTTAGATAATAGGTACACATGCATTGGTCAATCTGGTATAGTAATGAGATAAATCAAATAACGCGTGAACATATGGTAAAATCATTTTGGAAATATGTTAAATATTAAAATAACCTATATTTAACTTATATTGAGTATGAAAACTTCACACTTCATGGTTCGGTGAAAATATGTTTGGAGAAATTAAGTGACCCAATTTTCTCATAAACTACCCACATAAAGGGTACCATTCTTCTCAATGGTTTCAATGTGATACAACCATTTATATCATTAACTAACAAAAAAATTTCACAAAAAATTAGAAACTCAATGTCAAATTAATTCCAAAACATACATTCTATAATTGATTTATTAAATGTTAAAACAACCTGAAATTCTGAAATTCCACATGCATTTTCAATAATTTCTAGGATAATTTGGGTTACAAAAATATCAAAAATGAACATTCTGGCAAAAAAGTATGGGGGAACGGGGAAGGTAACAATGCCATGCAGAAATAGAAAATGATAAAAATAATAAAGGCGAAGAAAATTACTAACTAATGTATGAATATACCTAGGAAAGAAGGGGTGAATGTAGAAATACTGATTAAGAAGTGAAAAATAGATAAGGGAATAAATATGAAAAAAATCCTAACTAACCTAGGAATGTATGAATCCCCCCACCCCATATACACACCTAGAGTATGTAGTGTGCTCACTTTTAGAAAATAATATGTGGCAATAAATGATAAAACATGGTGGGTTTATTTAGTAGGATTCTTCTTGAACATGGATTCCACTATCGAGGACACGAAAATGGCTTCGGGGAAGTGCTTCAACCAATGCCTATTAACATTAATGTTTTTTTTGTTTATTTTAAAAATGGTCAATACCAAGTGGATAAACATTATTAATATTTTGGAATAAATCTAGAAGGAACTAATCTTACCTTGATACAACTTCATCCTTTCAATGAAAAGGATGACCTTCTTCCCAATGTGGAATGGAGGATGAAGGATGCGGCGGTCTTGGATAGCCTTGGTTCTCTCCTTATAAATCCGAGATTTCTCATATGAATCTATTTTCATTTCATGAATCTCCTAAATCTATAGAATAGTTTTATAAACTTCACCAAAAATATTATAATTTCATTCTATGAGGGATCAGTAGGCCCGATGCACTATCTCAATAAGAAGGGGACAAATCATTTAAAAACCAGGCTGATATGGTGACATTCAATTGGTATTTTTGGAAGTTATATGGTAATTACCAAATGCATCATTTATTATATGAATTTAGTCTTTTATATTTGTTTGAACCATTTTTTTATTATTTTTTTACCTCTCTATCTGACACCTCATCTTGACCACTGGTTTGTGGGTTATATAGAGTAGGCACTCAATGCCCGACCACATACTAATGAAAAAGTAATTTCATTATTTGATTGCATAAATGTGAACCATGTCACTGATGAAAAACCAATGTAATCCAAAACTACATAATATTTGGGATCTCAATAATTCCACTAATATATTGGAATCATCTATCCTCGTGGATTGTGCATCAACCCATTTCGACACATAATCAACTTCAAGAAAAATGTAAAAGTTGATAAAGAAATTGGGAAATGACCCCATAAATTCAATGATCCAAACATCAGGTAAATTTCATGGAAGTATAAGGGTATTGTGGAATTTAATTTATTTTATATACATTCCCCATTCGTGGACAGTGAGGATAATATTTACAAAAATCATGGGAATCCCTAAATAGTTTTGTCCAAAAGAGACTAGAATCGAGGACCTTGCAAGCAGTCCATTGGAGACCAAAAAGGATCCCATAAGAAATAGTGTGGAAGATGTAAAGAAAATACTGAAAATATAAATCTAGAACATGAATCCTGAGGGCTTTATCACTAAATGTACACCAAATGTATGGATCATCCCAAATGTACCAATGAGACTCATGATTTAGATGATCGACATGGGTTTTTGTGAAATCTGTAGGAATTCAAGATGCTACAAAATAATTTACAGCTTATAGATACTAATAAATAACATCTTAAATGTAGAATAATTTATCATCAGGAAACATGTCATTTATGGTAATATAGTGGGACGTGTAAATGTGATAGGATGGGAGGATCCAATAGATATAGTCATCCAACACATTCTACACTACTTTTTCATCCCAAATTTCTAGATTAATTTCCTGAAGTAGGAGGATTCAATGAATGAGATATGGTTTGGCTTCTATTTTCTTGAGGAGATACTAGAGGGAAGAATGGTCTAAGAAAATAGTTAATTTGGACACTAAAATGTATGAACTGATTTAATCTGATGCAAATACAATGTAAAAGAGTTATTTTTCAGTTGTGGTGTAGTTTGATTGTATCAGGTCGAGTGTGCATGATGCATAGACTACGACATGTCGAGCTCGGTCAACCTATTATGATAATACTACACCAACTATATAGCTAGAGGCAAGACACATTATCTCAAATAGTAAATACCACAAGGGTGGTTTCATTATTGGGGGTTATGTGAGACTCAATTTAAATTTATTAAATGTATCCTCACATTATTTATCAAAAACAAATTATTTTTATTTTTGGAGCAGGACGGAGAGGGTAAGTGAAATATTATTAAATTCACAAATGAAATGATGGTAAAATAGTTTATGACTTAATAAATACCACAAATACCATACATTTTTGGGAAAATATAGAGAATAAATGACATCCACTTTTAATTCATCCACTTGGATACCATCCCCAGAAATGAAATGTCCATGTACTTTACCTTTTTGAATAATAAAATGGAATTTCTTGTAATTTAATTAAACATTATTTTCAATATAGAGACGTGAGATATAACCAAAACTACATAAAAAATAATCAAAAGATGAACCATATAAAGTAAAATCATCCATTAAAACCTCCATGAAATCAAATGGAATCCTCCTACAAGAAAATGGGCTAATCGTGAAAGTAAAGGTAACCATTTACTAAACCTCATGGGAAATATGGATCTAAAAATATCCATAATACCCATAAAATAATTAGTTGTAGGAGTTCTCTAATAGCCTCTCTAGAATATGTTCTACAAATGGAAATGGGTAATGGTCCTTCCTAGTGTGTTGGTTTAGTTGACGATAGTCTGTACAGACACCCCAACTATTCTTCACACGGGTTGGAACTAATTAATTATTTTCATTTTTTTATTATTAGACTAGTTTTATTAGGAACTTCATACACTGGATTGACGCATAGGATGTCAGAGATAAATTATTCCAACAACCATTATTTGTTTACCACGTTTTTAATAACATATATGAGGTTTTGGTTTAGTAGATGTTATGCTTTCCACACTAGTTTAGCCTCATCAATTAACAACATTTGATGCATTAAAATTGATGTGATAATACCAGGAATGTCAGCAGGTGTCCACCCCAAATTAATTTTATACACTCTAAAAAAATCAATCAATCAAAATTCTTTCTCTAGAGGGAGTGAACAAACAATAATGACAAGCAGCTTATTTCAATTATCAAAATAAGAATATTTTAAAGTTTGATATAGTGGATTATTTTCCAATTAAGGGGCATCTTTTATTTATGTGAGTTCATTTTCAACTGATAGGTCTACAATATAATTTAACTACTCAATGATAATATCCTTTGATGAGTAATAAGCTTTTACAAAATTAGTGGTATCATCGATGGTCATGGGATCCTTCGTGCTCACAAAATCATCAATTAACAAACATGGATTACATTTATCTAGAACACAACAAAATTGGATGCATAATTAATTACCTATAAATTCTACCAAGAATGAGAACATAGAAATGTGGTTAGTGGAATGAAAATAATTTTTTTCATGGTAAGGGAGTACATTAATAGAATTAACTAAATGTGAGAAATGATCTTTTGAGTGGTGATTCATGGAATCAAATATGGTTATGTGGAAAATATAACCACCAAAATCCATAGATAATGTACCATTATAGACATTGATTATGGTTTTTGAATTTTTCAATAATTTTATCTCCAATATAATTGGTTATTTTTCATTCATTCAATCATCTTCCATTTTAAGCACATTAAAATCAGTAGGAAAAATTAAAATTTTCACCCTCACAAGTAAATCCTCTAACACACTATAAGGGTGTTTAATACTCTGGTTTTCTAGTTAAACAAAAATTATAGTGGTATTATATTCCCTAACATAAAATAATAAGAAAATAGAGTGAGGCATCACATTTATAGTGGAACCAAAATCCATCATAGCATCAGAAAAGAAATAACCCCCTATGGTGCATGGAAATTAGAATGTTCCTAGATCATTGCATTTGCACGGAAGTCATTGATCTAAAAATGCTGATACATTCCCACCCAATCTCAATTTTTTATCACCAAATAGTCTCCTTCTATTTATAGACATATCCTTCAGAAAATTATTGTTTCATGGAATTTTCTTTTGTAGCATCAATCAATAGGATGTTAACCTGCACTATTTAGAGACTTACAAATATTTCCTTATCATATTCAATTTATTTTTCTTTCCTTGGTTTGCTTTCCATTTGTGGAAATTTAATATGAATGGTTTTTATTGTTTATTCATCAAATAAAACTCTATTTACTTTGGTTGGAAATTTATTAAGAAAATGTTTTTACTTATTTTGACTATTTTCAATGGTTGGGATGGTGGTTTCCTCAGTAGGGGATGACTCCAATGGAGGGTTCATTTGTATTTTTAGTCTTATTCCACCCTGATGGGTGACATCACTAACATTACTCTTATCCCTAGGGTTGACTAGTGGTTGAGAGGGTACTTTAACCAACCCATGGCATTGAATTTTTCCCCACCGAGTTGGCAAGTTGTCCTAATTGGGGTTTTAGGTCTTGTATGGAAGCTTGGGTGGTTTTTTGGAATTATATATTTATTTATTACATTTTTTATCATTTCTTCTAGGCTAGGATCATCTTTTGGAGGTGGTTAGGGGAAATTATTTTATGGTGGTTGAGGATTTGTGGGTGGTGGTGGTGGATGACTACTCTCCCCCAATTGGTTCCATGGTTGTTGAGGTTTATTTGAATGCCCCCATTCCTATTAGCTTGGAATTATTTCTACCCAAATATGGATGGATCGTATGGTTCTTGAATTATGGATTTGGTATAGGGGAAGCTTGGAATTATTTCCTCACCACTCTCATAAGTTTCTCTTTGTTAAGGACATTTTTTAAAATAATGGTTGTTAGTAGAACAAAAAACACCATACAATGGAGGAGGAGACTAGGATTTACTAGGGAAAGAGAATGTTTTCGGATAAGGGTACTTACCTCATCAATCTTAAACTCTACATTCATCTCAAAATCAGAAGATTTCACCTCATCAACACCTCAAATGGGTTCCCTGGACCTTGATCTGAATTATTGGATGTTCTACACCATGGTCTCAATGAGTTTCTATACATTTATTGTGGTTTTATCTACTTGAACACCTCCAGAATAAGAATCAATCATGTTTAGATCAATAATAATTAAACCTTCATAAAAATATTGTAATAAAATTTGATAACATATTTGATGGTGTGGGAAACATAAAAAAATATTTTAAAATATTTCTTAGTATTCAAGTAGTGTTTACCCATATGATTGTATAATCTGAAAACATTCATTCCATATTATTAAAGTTCGAGAGGCTAGGAAATATTGTTATAGATAAAGGCATTTTATGTCCTCTTATCCACTAATTGTGGAATTAGCATAATATAGCCAAACGTTTGTAGTCTATTATAATGAAAACTGGAATGCCCTAATATTTACATGTTATTCATCCACATTAGTAGTTTTTAATATTGAGAACACATAATGATATTTTTTAAGTTCTTATATTGATATTCTCCAGTGATTCTATGAAATATTTGTGATAAGTGAATTAAACCATATTTTAGTTCAAAATTATGTGCTTCACCTTGTATTTGAATGTGTATGGGATGGATCTCTATATAATCAGGTGAGGTTAGTTCATTTAAATTCCATTTTTTCAGGCATATTATGAAATAATATTTCAATATAATGTGGATTTTAGAATAAGAAAAGGATTGAGAAGAGTTTCAATGTTTTGTGTTTCCTCCTTCAGGGGATCGTTCGGTGCTTCTTTATGAATATGATACAATATATTCTTCAGTTTGTATTAAAAAAGAATTAGTTATTGTGATAAATATCAGGTCTTGAAAGATCCCTAAAATAGAAATATTTTATAAATAGACTTAAAAAATTAATAAATAAAAGAAACAAACAAATAATTTCAAAATTCACATAGACCCCACAATAAAAACAAAAGTGAACATATAAAGAGTGTTAAAATTTGACTGAATTGTCAAAACATGCCCAATTAATTAATATTTAAATTTAATTTTATATCATAGGTTAGACCCTAGGTTTTCTCTCAATGATTGTTGATTTGTTTAGAGTGTGCATTTTTAATAAAAATTACTAAAAGTGGGGGTGGTTTTACAAACTGTTTGTCTAAAAAAATAACTTAATATAAAGATATTAAAAGTAAAAAACTAGTATATTTTTTAAAATATAAGATAAAATGGTTCATTTTAAATTTTATGAAACACATTTCCAGTACATATTTCATAGAGATTCATTCAGGTTTGGAGTAAATCATTGGATAAAATTAATTGGAATCCTGATTAATTCCTAAGAATTTATATCAATGCTTCAAGAACCAAATCGTGACCCTAAAATCATATTTCAAATGTCTAAAACATATTTATGGAATGAGAATTTCCAAATCAGATTAAAATATCATCAAATTGGGTAATAAATGATTGTTATGTTGTCTAATTGCAAGAACACATGTCATGCTCTCAAAACCTCACACCAATTGGTTTGAAACTAAGGGTGTATCAATCACATGCATCAGAAAAAACATTCAAATATAAAATAATTTAATATACATGGAATTAAATTTCTTAACAACTAAATTAATCTAAACTTGTATCTATAATAAGAATCATAACTATTTTTAAATGTTTGTACCTCCCTCACAACAAAAACCCTCGGTTCATCCCAACATTGAGTAGAGGAGGAAACTTAAGTGGATCTCCATATTTATTTAAAATCTCCCTATGATGATAGGGAGATCTAGACTCTCCAAAAAGATGAGGTGAATCTTATTGAAATTAAAAATGGAAGCACTTCAGTCATTGTTCTAGCATGAAAATGAGGTTCCAATGGTGCCCTTTAAAGCCAAAATGGGAAGTGGTTTGGGGAATCTGTTTTTAGGATACCACATGTCTCCATTTGGGTTAGTAAATGGAATTATATATATTTCAAAAAAATTATAGTTGTTTAATATAATATTGAATATCCACATGTCAAATTTGGAAGACATTGGAAATCTTTAATGGGAGATATAGTCATAATACCCAACCAAAATTGTTTACTTCATGAAGATTCAGTTCCCTATATATATGAGTTTTTTTGGGAATCCATATGGATGAATTTGGATTGGTTATATTGAGATAAAATTCATCGCAAGTATTTTTGGATAATATCACAAATTTTCAGTCCATTTTGATTGAATTTTTTCATTGAATATTCAAAATAGTGGACAAGTGTTCAAGGGATTCCATGCAGTTTAGCCCATTTTTCTTCAACTTCATTCTAGATCCTCCAAATCACCTCCTCCTACAAAGAAATTATCAAAACAAGTAAATTTTACCATTATAAGAGTGATAAAAATAAAATAATTGAATCTAATTTAAAGTGAAAATTTCTATTATTTTTGAAAATTTCAATCAAAACTAGTTTAAAATAATGGCATAAGTGTGAAATAAAATAGTTAATAATTGTGTTCTCAATTGAAAAATACTTCTACACAAATAACTAGAGAAACATATTGAAATGATAAACATGAATAAAAGGATACTCTAGAGAAAGTGGATATTCTTTCTCCTAGACGTGATGATTGTCATCATACCCCGGTAAAGGATGAGGCACAAGATCAGTCTCATTCCCTCGTTTCAACTAGGGGTCATTAACCTAGCTTGATAGTTGACTAAGGACAAGAGTATATTCCTATCAGATAATTCTATAGGCATATTCCAAATTCAAATAATTATCTGGATCATAATCCCACTCCAACAAAATTTCTTCATCATATTACAGCTGTATCCTCAGGGTAGATGCATATTTATGTTAGAAATCCAATATCTACATATAAAATTCCATTAGTTGATAGGGTCGGCCGCATATTACTACTCTTACCAAGAGAGGACTGCACAATTATCCTCCAAAGTCCATAAATAAAGAGGCTCATATCAATTATCTCATTCCAAATGAAGTTTTAAATATTTCGGTTTATGATTCACAACTAAATCTGGATCATATTCCCACTTCAACCCTAGTTTACCAGAAAATTTCAAAAGACACACAAACTCATGCCAACAATCCATAAGCATTAAAGTATACTCCAAAAAAATTATTATTAGTGTACCCATATTTCTATAGGATAATATACCCATCTAAATATTCTTAATTATTCTATGAAATAAGACCATATTCTTGCTAAAATTCAAATGAAAGGTTTCCGATTTATAGCTACAATGTAATGAGGCTCTTGTTCGTACACATATCAATGCCAATATACATGATTCTATACAGTTAATATATATAGTATCTTAAGGATCTTGTATCACTTTCTCCAAATAAAAATGTGATAACTACCATGATGTTCCTCAATATATTATCACAGAGATGGATTATAGGGATCATACCCCTAACATTGTTCATGAATAACCTCCACATGCTGATATATCACCCAAGTATAAAAATACTTCCCTTTTAATGGAATCATTGTATAGATAGGTTCTTGAAAAACAAGTTTAAACAACATATGGTACCCTTTCAATCACAATAAACTCCTCACAATGATCATCAGCAGGCCCTAATCGGTAAACTCTATCAATATATACTATGGGTTGGGATTCATTATCTATATAAAAGAGGCTTACATGGTCTTAACAAATGGAAGAATATGACTCTAATAAAGAAGAATTAAGGAAGGATATATGAAATTAGTTGGTAAATATTAACCTCCCAACAATGTTATTTCCCATCACTACCTCAGTCTAAGACATCCTAAATAAGTTAATATATGTAGAGACCCCAAACATGACGTACATGGACATTAAATTACTTTTGCGGAATACATAATACATAAAAAAACCTTCACTGAAGGGCTGTAATAGTTTAGTGTCTTCAGAAACTCATAACATAATCTTCTAATCATGGTGAAAGATCTTCAACATCTCCCATAAAGATCTTCCCCATTGTGTCTTCTTACCTAAAACCATTGTTCATATCTTAGGGAAAAAAACATATAAATGGTGAGCTCAAATTCTCAGTAAGGGTAAGCATGTATAAAATAAGACAAACCATATACATTTGAACTTAAAAACATGAACATGATGTTTAAACATAGAAATCTTGAGCAATGAAATAAAACATGGCAGTATGTAATGCATAGATCATAATGGAACATCAACCATGATAAAATAGCATGGGAATAAAACATGTAATTGTGGTAAACCATTAAGCACTTTATATTATTTCCATAGTATCCAAGGCATTTCTACCAAGACCATCTTAGTGGACAAAGTCCCTTACTGAATCAAGTTCACCCTTTGTTCCAGTCTTGTATCACTGAACCAGATTAACTTGTCATTCCAGCCATGTCTATTTAATGAGATATAAATCTTTACCCTATTCATTGTTGGGAGATATATGTCCCACCCATCTCATAATGAAATCATTATTACTTTTCCCACAAAATAAACATAAATCATTCATCATAACCCAAAGAATAAAATGGGTTTCATAAACATCATCTCATCATAACATAATCCATATAAAACAAATGGATATAATTTCATCATAAGAAGAATCAAACCATGTAAATAAAAGATACATTATACTTAAAATATAAACAAACTTAATAATGTCATCTTAGATGGAAAATTGTTTTGACAAAACACTTGAAATGAATTCTTGAGGAAAATATCCTTTCTTCTTCAAAATCATTTTCTTTTCACAAAATGCCATTAAATTTTAAAAGAAAACGATTTTTTTGAAAATAATCCTTAAATATTGTAGAGTATGTTTCATGAATAAAAGGTATTATGAAACCATAAAAATCCATTCATGCCGTATAAGATAAAAAAACATTGTTCTTGTACTTATGCTGAAAATGTCAAAAAGTACCTCGTATGGTAAACAAAAGAAAGATCCCTTACATACCATGTAGTAAAAGTAAAAATGGGTAGAAAGGACTTTAAACATAAATTAAACCATTTTTCGATAAGAGGGACATGTATGATAAATACAACCCCAATAAATACTTACGAATATACAATCTCATATAAAAAAGAGATTGGAAAAGTTATCCCATACCTTATGTATGATATGCTTCGTATGTCTCCAAACCTCCAATATAATGATTTAAATAATATAATTTAATTATTACAGAATCATATTAATTGTTATGATATCATATATGGTTCACTTATGACCTTATATTACCCGTTATTTTTATAATTCCATGTTAAAGTAGAATTTTGGGTAAAATCCTTTCATTTGTCGTACGTGTTTTGATTTGTTGTTCTTGATATTATTACACATATAGTGATTTACTTAATTCCAGAATGTAAAACATGATTTATAAATATTATATATTCAGTATATAAATATATATCATAGATCGATAAATGTAATGAAATACACCATTCATGGAGACGGTAGGCCATACGTACGCATGAACGCTGTTTTCATTTCCATATTGAATTGAATGGAATTAAGTAAATGAAACATATTTGTACATAAATAAAGTATAATTATTATGTAATATATTTCATGATTATTTATTATATATAAACATTATAACCATACATTAATGGTTAATCATGGAAAATGAATCTCGTCGCGTCCGTGGAGACGGTAGTCCATACGTACGCACGAGCGATGATATCATTCCCATAATTATTGAATAGAATTAGAGTGAATGATATAATATCTCAGAATTGGTATGATTTTATAATAACCATATATAGTTATTCTTTACACCATTATACCCATCCAAGTAAGGTGGTTGTGGAAAATCTAATTACACCACGGCGTGAAGATGGTATTCCGTACGTACGCACACGCGGTGATTTCATTTTCCGTAGGATGGATAAAAGGTGAAATGGGGTTGTTTCATATTTATAATATCATATCAGTATATTGTTGATACTTATTGAATTGCGTTAAAATGATACAACTAAATAATATGATGTTGAAGAAGAAGTAAACTTCAAAGAATCGGTAGAAGAGATTACCTCTTCTTCGACGCACCTTTTTTAAGCTTCCTCTAAAGGGACTAGAGTTGGTCTTTTGAGAAGAACAGAACAGCCAGAATCATTATAGGGAAGTGTAGAAGAGAAATGGGCAGGGTTTGGCCGATCTTAAAGGCTCATGGTGTTGTTAAGAGGAGAGGTAGGATGTGCCCTTTTATAAGGGGGGAGAGGGGCACCTTTGGAATCCTCAAAAATATTAACTTATAATAAATCAAACCCCACTTAAAAACCTCCAGAAATGACTCATAATCTAATATTAGAAGATATATGGTTGTAATATCATCAACCAATAAAATTTAAACCAGTTGGATATTTATTTTAAACCATATCATCTTGATTTATCCTTATTTAATCTATTTAATTTTATTTGTCGTAATAAGATTCAAAATTTTAAATGGTTTTAAAAAATTACTTCTGTGTTTTTAATTGTCCATAATTAGATAATTTATGAAATTTTAGACCATATAAATTTTAATTTATAATTTTTAAACAATTTTGTAATTTTTAAACAATTTTATATTATGTTATTTTTATAAAATAACAATAGTTTCAATTTTGACACTATTCATTTATTTGAATTTAAATAAAATCCACAGTGAATATATGTTCGAAATAAAATATTTAATAGATTTAAAACATGTATTATTTATCTAAAAAAATCGTGGATAATATTAAATAGTTCATAAAATATTTATTTTAATATTTTTAAAACCATTTATTCGATATTTGAATAAATAAAATAATTTCAACATCACAATTGTGTCACCTTTAATGATAATTATATAATATCTAAAAATAATAAATAAATTCTCATTATGTAGATAATTTTATTAGTTTTCTAGATACTATTAATGTTCTAAGTTCAATGATGTTTATCACTAAATTAAAATTATTATACTTTTAATATTTAAGAGAGTGACATGTTGTCACTTTCTTTGGTTTTAATAATAATTAAATTATTGTCATGGTCAAAAGTCCTTAAAATGAATCTATTCCGACCCTTAGGTGATATGGGTCGACTTTTAGTCATCTAATAGAATTTTGGCAGCTGTTAGGGTAATTTTATAATCTTATTTTTACCCTTAATTACCCGATTTACCATTAACTAAAGTAAATAAATATTACTGTAGTTACTATTCATAATATCAAAAAAAGTAACTTATTAACATAATTTGGACCCACTGAGTTCAAATATAGAATCCATTTTTCAAAATTCAAAACACATAAGTTGCATTAATAGATTTAAAATTAATCCCGTTGTTAAGAAAACGAGTTTTAAAAGATAAAACATTGCCAAAGATTGAAATGTTTTTACCTATTAATTCAATGAAAAATTAATGGTAATGACATAAATTATATTAAATGGTAAAAACATATTCTATTTATACTATAAAACCATTAAATATTATAAATTATCCATATAAATTATTGTGATGAAAAATTTGTTTTTAAATAAAATATAGCGTGTTTTTACTATTCATTAAAATATGATAGTTATCAAAATAATATGAAAATTTTATCCAATGTAAATTTTTATATCCTAACTCCAAAGAAGAATTTAATTTTTTTCAAATTGAACTTATAAACATGTCAAATACTATATTTATAGTGGGTGCGCCATCAAAAGGCGACAAAACTGCATTTTTTGAAAAATACTTATTTTACCCGAAAAAATTATTTTGTTGTCATACCACGTTCTAGAAAATGTGTAAGACGAATAATAATGTTATAAAATTAAAACTTTATTTAATAGTATTCATAACGGCTAGTCCATAATAATATTATAACAATATATCATTGTTTAGTGAAACCCGGTATTGCGTACTACACACGCTATCAAGGAAGGTCGTGATTGCATGTAATGCAAGCCAAATCAGGGATGCGTGTAGTGCAAGCTCCCTTTAGTGTTGCGTACAACACAAGACATAAATGAAATTAAGAAGAATAATTCTCATAAAATCTCAGGTTATTACATTCTACCCCCCTTAAAATGAATTTCTCCCTTGAAATTCATCGGGGTTATAAATGGTTTACTACTTGAAAGTTTCTTTCATTGAAACCCACATCGTAAAAAGTAATACTAAAACTTAATTTTAAAAATTGAAGTATGAAACATATTGGTCACCCATATTAACTCATCACTGAGTTTCCATATAGTCTAACATATGTGAAAATATGGATATGGAAGAGAAACATAACCATCATGTTCTGATGGAGAGTGGTAGAGAACATGGCTATGAAAAAGCCAACAATCGAAAAGCCATAAATTTGTGATGATCTAAGGTACCATCTAATTCATCGGATATGAAGACACTAGGACAATTTTTTGTTTTCAAGATCATTTCCCTAAAGTAGAAGAATTTGAATTAGATGAAATACTTACTTTATTTCGGTACAATCTCTTAATGAAATAAAGTTGAATTTGTCATTCTTGAAGTGTTAGAAGATCATGTGATAGAATGATGGGTTATTCCATCTATCTAAAATAAAAGCTTAGCAAAAGTTATCAAATATGCATAAGTCTATCTATGGTGAGTTTAATCATATATGATTCCAAAAATGGACTTATACTTCATGTCACGACCCCCTCCCACCAAAGATGCCCCTCCTGAGCTGGCAATGGTGAAAGGGAGATAATGACCCCTGATTCCCACCTCCAGTAGGCCCTGGGTTGGGGACAAGCACCAAGGGTATGGTTTTTCACAAATATAAGAGGCATTACCCTTTTATTATTTTAAGATCAGGAAATAGGACAAGTCAACCACCATAAAGGAAAATAACAAGTGTATAGAAATAAACCCAAACCAATCCCACGTGCATGTTTAAACAATTTTATAACAAGGTACAAGTACAAGAAAGCTCAAAGTACAATACCAAAAGAAACAAGTGTAGAGCAACAACAACAACTCCAACTGTCGGACTAGTAGGGTCCCGCACAGCCCTGGTAGTCCTCCTGGAAACCTGAAAGTAAACGTAGGGTGAGCATACAAGTATACTCAGTAGGAAAACCTAAAGCTCTCGTGCACAAGTGGGGAGACATCCTAATGTCCCGTGAGAACAACAGAAGAATCCTAGCAAGGATTTCTATCCACCCAACCTCACCAGCCACACTCACCAAAAACACAATCACAACAGGTAGTAGTATATAAGAAACTAAAGTATTGGGAACCCTACACAATTTCCCTTTAGTTATCTTCTCTTCATAACGGCGAACGTCCTGACACTGCCTCACTCTCCCCGCCCGCACACACCTGGGCCTCACTAACCACACATCCCGCCCGCACACACCTGGGCCTCACAACCACGTATCGCGTACGCACACACCTGGGCTTCACAACCACATATCCCGCCCACACACACCTGGGCCTCACAACCATGTATCCCGCCCACACACACCTGGGCCTCATCCCGAAAATTCTTGGGAAACTGTAGAACCTGCCCGAAGAGTCTTGGGCTAAAGCCACCCGAATCGAAACCTACCTGAAGATTCATAGGTGTAAGGTCACCTCAAGCCATCACAACCTAGGGGAGAAGGAGCAGGGAGGAGCTAGTAACTAAGGGAAAACACACTCTCCCATGAAATGGGAGTGTTTGGCACTAAGTGCTCAACATGGGTGGGGTGCGATAAAACACAAAAGATATAGATATATAAATGTATACCAAACACACAGCCCAACCTATGGCTTCTAAACAAAGAAACTGAGCATGTGCCTCAACACTTCTACTATGAAGCATGCATACAACAAATAACCCCCAACCCCATATAGGTTTTCATGTTTCAGAAGAATTAGTTTATTTAGTTCCTTAACTACTGGGCAACTATCCACAACCAACCACATCAATCGTTCATAAAACATATCCCCACCATCCACAAATCAAGTTAGTAAAACACAAGCAGCACAACAAATCCCTTCTTATCAACAAACAAACCCATGGATTATTAATCCCGTTCCATTACCATGACCCACCATTCATTAAATCTTACACTTTTTTATTTAATTCACATCCCATATTCCATACAAATTCCAAACCATCCCTGCAGCCCCGCTGCCAACCACCACAACTACACCATACATAATTATCCATTTAATACAATTTATCGTAGCCTCGCTGTCCATCACCAACATTCACACCAACCCACAAAACACCCCCCATCACATGCCACGTATCCAAGCCAACACCCACATGTTCATTATTCCTTTCTTTTTAACCGGGGTGATCACACAAGGGTTCCATATTTTCACTTAATCATCCAACTTACATGATTAACCAAATTTCCACATTCAACAAGGTTCCATTCACAAAAACGGTCTAGAAGATAGGGAAAAATTTAATTGTACATGCAAAGGCCCCCAACGACTGTGATTTTCAGTAGGCATAATCATATTCAATTCATAACATATCAATAGGATAAACAAATATAAACATAAAAACTTCCCCATCCCCATTCTTTAACCTGTTATTATCTTTATTTAATGGTTCAAATGATTATCATGAAAACAAGATGATACCCACCCTGTATGATGCACAAATTAGAGATACGAAGGTAAGATCCCTACCTCAACAGTTTTCGATCGCAACGCTCCCCAGGATCAACCTTAGAAGACGTCTGTCGGCGTCTGCCACTTCTGTCGGGTCCCGGAAAAACCCCCTCTGGTGGAATTCGGAAACTAAAGGCAGAAGGAAAGACAACAGATCCAAGCTCAGAAGTTCCACCTTGTCATTACGATCTCGTGGCTGCTGACAGATCATAAATCGGAGCACGGACGAAGAAGTTATGGAAGAAAGAGCCTTCGAGTCTCTTGGGAGAACTCTTCTCAGAGGAAAGGGGAGGAGAGGAGTGAGTTGAAAAGGAGGAGGGTACCCCTTATTTTATAGGCGAGAAAATAAAAATTACACGGCGTGTAATTTATGGTACACGGCGTGTACTCTGTTATTTTACATGGGCTCCACGCGGCTTCCAACACGGCTCTGCGACTGTTGACTGGTCAACACACGGTTTGAGGGTAACGCATATGCGGGGAGGGACTACATGGAGTGTAGTTTAGACACACAGTGTGTACTCTTTTATTGCACATGGCAAGGACACTACGCCAACACAGTACACGACCATTGACTGGTAACGCGTACGCGGGGAAGGACTACACGGCGTGTAGAACTAGACACATGGCGTGCACCCATTATTTCACACAGCAAGGACACGACCTTCAAAACGGGGTATACCCAGAAAGCGAGTAAACGGTGTGTACTCAAACTACACAGCGTGTAGTTTCAAAATTCTGGAATGTTTGGGAAAATTCCATTTTACCCTCCAGAACACTTGACGGCCTTCTTTTGACAAAGGAATGGGCAGGAGAGGTCCGGGCCATTACATCAGATACCTCTTAAAACATTCTCGTCCCTAAGAATTCAAAACCATCCAAGAGGAACCCAACAAGATACCACTTAGGGTTCTCATTATAACATGAACCCAACAAACAACCATAATCATATGTGTTAGGAATTTCTTCTCCTATGTCGAGATATTATCCACTTTAAGCGGCACTGACTCGCCTTCACGGGTTTAATCGCATCCTCATTAATGTGTCTCGATTAAGAATTAGGTCTTCCCACTTTCATACATTAGAATTTTTCAACTCGTACAACCCCCAACACTACACAACCAACACACTACCCGAACATGTTGTTTTGGGAAATTTCTTCTCCTATGTCGAGATATTATCCGCTTTTGGAGGCACTGACTCGCCCGCACGGGTTCAATCGCATCCTCATTAATGTGTCTCGATTAAGGGTCATGTTTTTTCCTTTCCCCACACTTTCGAACATGTTACACATTACCAGGGAACAAGGAAACAAAAGGTCTCACAACCGACAAGCCAAGAATTCCATATATCAAAGGTACAAAGTATAACATCAACACAAAGCTCAGAAGAGAAAAAGGGAAACACAAGTCAAAACAATTTCAGGTACTGAGCGTGCATCTGGGTCTCCCGTTCCCAAGTGCTCTCCTCATGGCCGCCATGCCTCCACAATACACGAACCAACAGAATGGTTCATCCACGGAGCCCCTTCTCTTTATGATCCTCGATTATGACTGGTCATTCCACGATGGTCGCATCGTCTCCCATATCTAACTCTCCCCAGTCGATAACGTGGGAGTCGTCATGTAAGTACCGATGAATCTGGGAGACGTGGTAGACGTCATGAAACTTCCCCAACTGAGGTGGCAGGCCCAGCTGATATACCACCTCGCCGACTCGCCTCACCACCTCAAAAGGTACAATGAACCTAGGTGAGAGCTTTCTCCATTTCCCAATCCTCTGCTTCCCCGTCGAGGGGAAACCTTCAAGAACACATGATATCCCACCTAGAACTCCAAGGGCCTCCTCCAATGGTCATCATAAGACTTCTGGTGTTCCTGAGCCGCTTTCATCCTCTCACGTACAAGATGGACTTTCTCTGTGGTGCTCTGCACTACCTCTAGCCCAAGAGCACCTGTCTCACCAACCTCTGCCCAGCAAATAGGTGAACGACATGGTCTCCCATACAAAGCCTCAAATGATGCCATGCCAATAGTAGAGTGGAATCTGTTGTTATAGGAAAAATCTACTAAAGGAATGTGTCGTACCCATGATCCTCCAAAATCCAGAACGCATGCTCGCAACATGTCCTCCAACGTCTGGATAGTCCGCTCCGTCTGCCCATCAGTCTGGGGGTGGAAATTAGTGCTAAGGCGTAGCTGGGTGCCAAAATCATGTTGTAACACCCACCAAACTCATGAGGTAAACTGAGTGTACCGATATGAGATGATGGTCTTTGGAACTCCATGCAACCGCACAACCTCGTCTACGTACCTTTGTGCTAAGGTACTCACTGGGCCTGACTCCTTAATTGCTAAGAAGTGAGCTGATTTCGTCAGTCGATCCACCACTACCCAGATAGCATCATAACCTCCCTAAGCTCTAGGTAGTCCTGTGAAAAATTCCATTGAGATTTCATCCCACTTCCACTCGGGGGAATCTAAAGGATCCCAAAAAACCACTGGGAACAAAGTGTTCAGCCTTCACTTGCTGACACACTAGGTATTTAGCCACAAACTCTGCCACTACCTGTTTCACCCCGGGCCACCAAAACTGTTCCCTCAAGCCTTGGTACATTTATGAAACTCCTGGATGTACCGCTACAGATGAGCTATGTAACTCATGTAGAACTCCCTAACGCATTGTCTCCGGGACAAACATCATTCCATAGAAAAGCATCTGTTGTCGGCTGTCCTCTGACCATCCTTCTGGAGCATTCCCCTGATCAACACGATCCCACATCACTTCCGCCTCGGAGTCCCCCCATTGAGTCTCTTCCACCTGCTACAACAAGGAGGATTGCACCATCATCTGAAACAAACAGCATCTAACACCTTCTTCCCTTGCATCCAAGTGCAAGGCAGCCAACTCTCCCATCGCTTTCCAAGAATCAGCAGATTCCCGAACCACTTTTTGATGCGACTTCCTGCTCAGGGAATCAGCCACAACATTTCCCATACCTTCAGTGTAAGAGATCTCAAAGTCATAGTCTTGGAGAAACTCGACCCATCTCCACTGCCGTAAGATCAGGTCATGCTGGGAGAAGATATAACGCAGGCTCTTGTGATCCGAGAAGACCAAAAAGTTCTCCCCAAAGAGATAATGTCGCCACAACATTAGTATGAACACTACTACTGCACGCTCTAGGTCATGGGTGGCATAGTTATGCTCGTGAGGGCGTAACTTCCTAGACCCATAATAGATCACTCCCTTATTCTGCATCAGCACACACCCCAGAACAAGGCCAGAAGAATCACAAAACACCTCATACAACAACCCTTCCTCTGGCAACCAGAGTACGGGAGCACTGACTAACTTCTCCTTCAGGTAGTCGCAAGCCTTCTGGAATTGCTCGCTCCATAGGAAGACCCGGTTCTTCCTAGTCAAAGTTGTCAATGGAGCAGCAACTCAAGAGAAGTCTGAAATCAACCTCCGATTGAAACCTGCTAACCCCAAGAAAATATGAACTTCTGCCATGCTCTTGGGTGCTTCCCAAGATACAACTGCCTCCACCTTTGACGGGTCCACTGACACTCCATGCTGAGACACCACGTTCCCAAGGAACTGTACTTCTTGTGTCAAGAACATACACTTCGACAATTTCCCACAAAGCTGGTGGTGTCGAAGGACTTCCAAGACTACCCTGAGATGCTCAGCGTGCTCCTCCTCTGATCTTGAGTAGATCAGGATGTCATCGATAAACACAACGACGAACCAGTCCAGAAACTCTCAAAAGACAAAGTTCATAAGTCCCATGAACACAGTCGGTGCATTCGTAACTCCAAACGGCATCACCAAAAACTCGAAGTGCCCATACCTGCACCTGAAAGCCGTCTTCAAGATGTTACTGTCCTTTACCCTCAGCTGATGATATCCAGATCATAGATCAATCTTGGAAAACCAACCTTCTCCCATCTTTTGGTTGAAGAGATCATCTATCCTTGGGAGGGGGTAGCGGTTCTTGACAGTTACCTGTTTCAACCTCTGGTAGTCTATGCATGGCCTTAGACCACCATCTGCCTTCTTCATGAACAATACTGGAGCACCCCATGGTGATACGCTGGGTCGAAAAAAACCCTTCTCCATCAGATCGTCAATCTGAATATGCAACTCCCGCAACTCCGAAGGTGCCATCCGATAAGGGGCCATCAAAATCGGACAGGCACCAGGCTGTATGTCTATCCCAAACTCAACATCACGGTAGGGGGCTAGATTCACAACCTCCTCAGAAAAAACATCGACGAACTCCCCAACAACCTCCGGGACATCCATCATCTCTATATCTTCTGGAACCACTGATAACCCACCTAACAAGGAAATTAGAGGCTTTATATGTCGGCTTCCCACCTGATAGCTCCTCTCGCCAACAAAAGATACGTGCTTCCCATCCACGTCGGAGAACACGACTCTTCTCCGGAAGCAGTCGATAACGGCACTAACAGAAAACAACCAGTCGATGCCAAGGATGACATTGTATGGTTGCATCTGTAACAGAAGAAGGTCCTCACTAGATCAATGTGGTCCCAACGTTAGCCCACATCCCCGGAAAAACAGGATACGCTGGTTTGGCCTCCAACTGGTGTACTCATCACCAGTGGTATGGAAAGTCTCTCTACGTCTAGTACCAAAGCATGGGCTAGACCAGGTGAAAAAAAGGAGTGTGAAGCTCCTGAATCGAATAAAGCAGAAACAAGAGTGCTGAACAAACAAATCATACCTCGCACCACCTCTGGTCCTGCCGGAGCTGTCAACTCTGCTGCGTGCAACTGTCCACACCCAGCTCCTCTGCCTCTCTGATGTCGTCCACCTCCCTGACCATGCCCTGGTCGAGGTCCCTGAGGAGCACCCTGAGGTTGGCCTCCTCCCGCAAGGTCTTCCCTCGGAGGAGCATGGTCCTGCTGCTGCTGGAAGGGCCTCCCCAGTAACTGGTGCTGCTGAGGTGGGCGCTGAACCTGCCCACCTCCACCGTACTGATCTCGGGTCGGGCACCGACTCTGAACGTGCTTGAAACCTCCACAAGAAAAACACTTCGATCTTGGGCATGTGAAAAAGGGACGAGGACCCAAAGATCTGAACTGGAACTGCTGGGGCCTGCTCCCCACTAGCCTGAACCTGGAAGGCCCCATCGCAGGATAACTGCTGCTGACTGCCTTCCACTTCGACGAGCCCGACTGGATCCCTTCTCGTGGTGCACCTCCCAGCGAGTGCATCCTCTCTAAAACCTCTGCCTTCTTCTGTACCTCCAATTATGTCAGAAGGGTGAAGGGGGTGACAGCATACTAGAGCGAAGGATGAAGCACCTCTTCCAAACGTCTCACCCGAGACTCCTCATCAGGAAAGAGATCCGGAGCAAAGCGCAGAAGATCCTTGAACTTGATCCCCAGCTCTCATACTAACATACTCCCCTATTGAAGGGATGGTAACTCCTGCCACTTCTCCACCTTGATCATGGAAGAAAGGAATTCCTCTCGGAATTCCTTCTCAAATTCAGCCCATGGAACCTCTACCTCTATCCTCTCTCCAAGGTAGAGCGTCCACCACTGTCGCGCCGCACATCTCATTTGACTGACTGCTAAGGGAACCCAGTACTCCCTCAGAGCACGGATCAATGTAAAAGTGATCCCTAGCTCCTCAAGACACCCCTCCGTCTCTGTATCCGAAGTACTACCCTCGTACTTCTTGAGGGTCTGCCGCTGGAATGAACGGAGAGTCTTCTGCCACTAGCTATCTTCCTCCTCTAGGTCAATCCTAAACTGATCGACCGCTTGAATCTCCTGGGCCTCGGCCGTCTAAGCCCAAGTAGTAAGAAAAAACTCAAGGTTTTATTTTATCATATTATTTCAATTTCTTTCTTAGAACACCCAAATCAAGTAAAACACAATCATGATGATGCATGTACCTTCCCTAGGGTCTCTACCCTGCAATAAATATAGTCTCACTTGGTCATTCGGTAGGCTCAGAGTCCTTGCATTGGATCACGGGGGGCCCTAAAATCCCGTTTCCTAGCCGGTCTTCCCTGGCCTATGTCACGCACTAAGGTTAACTAACATTGTCACCCTACCATCCCATGCAATCCTTACTGTGCCAAACTCCAGACTCCATCCTATCTCTCAACCTACCTCTGATACCATTCTTTCACGACACCCTCCCACCAATGATTCCCCTCCTGAGCTGGCAATAGTGAAAGGGAGATAATGACCCCCGAGTCCCACCTCCAGTCGGTCCCGGGTTGGCGACTAGCACCAAGGTTATGAGTTTTCACAAATATGGGAGGTATAACCCTTTTATTATTTTTAGATTGGGAAATAGCAAAAGTCAACCACCAAAAAGGAAATGAACAAGAGTATAGAAATAAACACAAACCAATCCCACATGCATGTTTAAACAATATTATAACAAGGTACGAGTATAAGAAAGCTCAAAGTACAATACCAAAAGAAATAAGTGTACAACAATAGTAACAACTCCAACTGTCTGACTAGTAGGGTCCCGCACGGCCCTGGTAGCCCCCCTGGAAACCTGAAAGTAAATTTAGGGTGAGCATACAAGTATACTCAGTAGGGAAACCTAAATCTCTCGTGCACAAGTGGGGAGACATCCTAATGTCCCTTGAGAACAAAAGAAGAAACCTATCAAGTAATTCTATCAACCCAACCTCACCAGCCACACTCACCAAAAACACAATCACAACAGGTAGTAGTATATAAGAAACAAGAGTATTGGGTACCCGGCACCCCTTCCCTTTAGTTAGCTGCTCTTCTTAATGGCGAACATCCTGACGCTGCCACACTCTCCCCGCCCGAACACACATGGGCCTCAGTAACCACCCATCTCACCCGCACACACCTGGGCCTCACAACCACATATCCTACCCACACACACCTGGGCCTCACAACCACGTATCCCACCCGCAAACACCTGGGCCTCAAAACCACGTATCCCACCCGCACACGCCTGGGACTCATCCCGAAGATTCTTGGGAAACCGTAGAACCTGCCCAGAGAGTCTTGGGCTAAATCCACCCCAATCGAAACCTACCCAAAGAGTCTTAGGTGTAAGGTCGCCTCAAGCCATCACAACCTAGGGGAGAAGAAGCAGGAAGGAGCTAGTAACGAAGGGAAAACACCCTCTCCCATGAAATGGGAGTTTTCGACACTAAGTGCTCAACATGGCTGGGGTGCGATAAAACACAAAAGATACAGATATATAAATGTATACCAAACACACATCCTAACCTATGGCTTCTAAACAGAGAAACTGAGCACGTTCCTCAACACTGCAACTACGAAGAATGCATACAACAAACAACCCCAACCCCATTTAGGTTTTCATGTTTCAAAATAATTAGTTTATTTAGTTCCTTAACTACTGGGCAACTATCCACAACCAACCACAAAAATTGTTCGTAAAACATATCCCTACCATCCACAAATCAAGTTAGAAAAACACAAGCACCACAACCCATCCCATCTTATCAACCAACCAACCCATTGATTATTAATCTTGTTCCATTACCATGACCCACCATTCATTAACTCTTCCAATTTTTTATTTAATTCACATACCATAGTCCGTACACATTCCAACCCATCCCTACAGCCCCACTGCCAACCACCACAACTGCACCGTACATCATTATCCCTTTAATACCATTTATCGCAGCCCCGCAGCCCGTCACCAACATTCACAGCAACCAACAAAAAACCCCCATCACATGCCACGTATCCAATCCAACACCCACATGTTCATTATTCCATTTTTTTAACCAAGTTGATCTCACAAGGGTTCCATATTTTCATTTAATCAGCCAACTTACATGATTAACCAAATTTCCACATTCAACAAGGTTCCATTCACAAAAACGGTCTAGAAGATTGGGCAATATTTAATTACGCAAGCAAAGGCCCCCAACGACCGTGATTTTCAGTAGGCATAATCATATTCAATTCAAAACATATCAATAGGATAAAAAAATATAAACATAACAACTTCCCATCCCCGTTATTTAACCAGTTATAATATTTATTTAGTGGTTCAACTGTTTCTCATGAAAACAAGATGATACCCACCCCGTATGATGCACAAATTAGAGAGACGAAGGTAAGATCCCTACCTCAACAGGTTTCAATCTCAATGCTCCCCCGGATCAACCTTAGAAGACGTCCATCGGCGTCCGTCACTTCTGTCGGGTCCCAGAAAAACCACTTCGGGTGGAATTCGGAAAGGAAAGGCTGAAGGAAAGACAACAGATCCAAGCTCGGAAGTTCCGCCTCGTCGTTACGATCTCGTGGCTACTGACGGATCGTAAATCAGCGCTCGGACGAAGAAGTTATGGAAGAAAGAGCCTTTGAGTCTCTTGGGAGAACTCTGATCAGAGGAAAGGGGAGGAGAGGAGTGTTGAAAAGTTGGAGGGGACCCCTCCTTTTATAGGCGAGAAAAGCAAAAGTACATGGCATGTACTCGGTTATTTTACATGGACTCCACGCGGCTTCCAACAAGGCTCTGTAGCCGTTGACTGGTCAACACACCATTTGAGGGTAACACATACGCGGGGAGGGACTACACGGCGTGTAGTTTAGACACATGGCATGTACTCATTTATTTCACACAACAAGGACATAGATCCAACACGGTACACGACTGTTGACTGGTAACGCGTACGCAGGGAAGGACTACATGACGTGTAGAACTGGACACATGGCGTGCACCCATTATTTCTCACAGCAAGGACACATCCTTCAACATGGGGTATACCCGGAATGGGGGTACATGGCATGTACTAAAACTGCACGGCGTGTAGTTTCAAATTTCTGGAAAGTGTGGGAAAAGTACATTTTACCCTCCAGAACACTTCGTGGCCTTATTTTGATAAAGGAATGGGTCGGAGAGGTCCGGGCAATTTCACCTCATCTATCATACCACTTAATAAAATAAAACTAGTTTATACTAACCAGGGACTTCCTGTAGGCTAGTGGTAGGTGATAAAGGCATGTCACACTTTGGTTGTGGGTTCGATTCCTACAGCCTTGTTCGACGCGACGAGCTGTCACCCGTCCTACATGTTGTCCTTTTTATAAAACTACATTATTATGACATCCCATCAATAATATCGAAAAAATTTCTATCCTTAAACAATACAAACTTATGTCCAACATAATCCATTCCAATCTTTAGGCTTATCTAAAATACTTCTGTCCATGCTCATAGTATAAAGAAAATAATTACATGAAATGCCATCTACCGAACATGTGAATAAGATCATTTATCCCCCATATATCATACTATATATCGTGTTGGTCACATTCCAAACATGTGAATACCTTAATCTGGAATTCCCTTGGAAAATGAATACCCATTGAACCTTAGTTAAAACATGAATGCTATCAAAAGTTAACTCTTTCCACATACCAAAATCCCAAAATTTATGTATACTCAAACCATGATATCAGTCATGAGCTCATTTCATTTTCTCTTTATCTCTTCATAATGCGCATATCATCTTCTTTCCAAAAATATTTCAATAACTTTTCATGGTTACTGGTACCATATAATTATTTAAAACCAATACATAGATATTCCCAAATTCCACGATACCATAAATGAGATTCCATGATACTATTTTGAAATCCCATTACATAAACACTTAATAATTCCAAAACATCATTTTCATACTCAACATCAGAAATAGTGATCACATATTACATACCATTATCCTTTTCTTTAATATGCTTCTCACATCGATCATCATTAACCCTTGGATTAGGGAATTAATTAGCATAATGCCCCATTTCCTTGCACTTGAAGCATTGAAGTGTTGGTGGAGCCTTCCCTTTAGTATTTTCTCTATTCACATCATTAGCTACCCTTTCCCAATACTTTGACACTCAACTGCTCGATAACCTTATTTTACACACTTAAAACATTTTCTAGTACATTTTTGAAATCTCCACCATGCTTCTTTCCACACTTTGATCATAAAGTAACACTCATCTTCTTTTCAACATTGTTATGAGATTTTTCCTTGAACTCCGTCTTTTGATTCTTCTCAAAACCATGATATGGATATGTAACACCAACTTCTAGTTCTACCTTGATGGCACAACGCACAATTATCTTCATAGATACTGAAGTCTCTTATAGATAATTCCCTTTGAAGACTTGGATTTAATCCATTGAAGAATTGATCAACATTACTTTCAGGTTGGATGATAAAGCCAGATGCATACCTTGCAAGACATGTAAAATTAGAATTGGATATACCAACAGATTCATCATACTTTTACTTAACCTCAAGGAACTCCTTTTCCATCTTTGTTCAAAGAATATGAGGGAAGTACTTATTTAAAAATAATTTCTTGAACTCATCCCATTCCATGGATTCAATTTCATCTCAGGGCCTCTTATTCTTAATTATACTCCACTGTTGGTCTGCTTCACCTTCTAAAAGGTAAATAGCCAGAATGAAATTTTCATGTTCCGAAAAATGAAGTATGGAAAATATATTTTCAATGTTACTGATCCATTGTTCAGCAACAAGTGGATTAGAAGACCCACTGAAAGAAGGTGGATGTTTCCTCGTGAAATAATCAATAGAATATTGTTCCCTTCTCTGCTCATTTGGAAGTCCAAAATAATTCATATCTTGTGTAAGTATAGCAAAAAGATTTTGCACTCCATCTCCCATAACATTGGTTTGTTCAGGAGTACAATCATTGCATTTTCCATTACATTGATCAAAACGGTTCCTTTGGGTTCCATCCATCGTCTAAACCCCAAAAAGAATAGTGTGAGAGGTAAAAATCATGATAAGGAAAAAAACATAATAAAGGTGGAGTACCTTCAAAATATTACATCATCGGTTTAATTATAATATTGTTACTGTAATTCTAGGACTATAACCTATACCTATACTTAACCTTAGGGACATCCATAGACATACTATAGAAATATCTCTAAATATCTCACTAATGTTCTCGCATCCTAGTTTCCAAAGGATGACTAAACCTTTCCTCTGATACCAACTGTAGAGACACCAAAATTTATGGACACGGACAATACATTACTTTTTTGTAATACTTAATACATAACAAAAACCAACACTCATGTACCGTAATAGTTTAGTGTCTTTGGAAACTCGGAACATAATCTTTAAATCATGGTGAAAGATCTTCATCATCTCCCACAATGATCTTCCCCTTTTTTTCTTACCTAAAACCATTATTTATATCCTGGGGAAAATAAATAATATAAAGGGTGATCTCAAATTCTCAGTAAGGGTAAGCATGGAGAAAATAAAACAAACCATATACATTTGAAGTTAAAAACATGAACATAATGTCTAAACGTCAAAATCCTGAGCAATGAAATAAAACATGGCAGTATGTAAGGAATAGATCATAATGGAACATCAATCATGATAAAATAGAATGGGAATAAAACATGTAATTGTGGAAAACCATTACGAACATGATATGATTTTAATAGTATCCATGAATTTGCTGCCAAGACCATCTTAGTGGACAAAGTCCCTTAGTGAATCGAGTTCACTCCTCGTTCCAGTCCTGTATCACTGAACCGGATTAACTTGACGTTCTAGTCATGTCTATCTCATGAAATATAAATATTTACCCAATGAATTAGAGGGATATATAGGTCCCACCTGTCTCATAATGAAATCATTATTACTTGTGCCACAAAATAAACATAAATCATTCATCATAACCCAAAGAATAAAATGGATTTCATAAATATCATCCCATCATAACATAATCCATATAAAAAAGGATATCAATTTATCATAAGAAGAATAAAACCCTGTAAATAATAGATACATTATACTTGAAGCATAAACATACAACATAATGTCATCTTAGATGGAAAATTGTTTTGACAAAACACTTGAAATGAATTCTTGAGGAAAATATCATTTATTCTTCAAAATCATTTTCTTTTCACAAAATTCCATTCAGTTTTAAAAGAAAAGAATTTTTTTGAAAATAATCATGAAATCATGTAGAGTATGTTTCATAAAGATAAGGCATTATGAAACTATAAAAATCGGTTCATGCCGAATAAGTTGAAAAAACATTCTTCTTGTACTTTTGCTGGAAAAGTAAAAAAGTACAACGTATGGAAAACAGAAGAAAGATTCCTTAAATACCATGTAGTAAAAGTAAAAAATCGGTTAAAAGGTCTTTAAACATACATGAAACCATTTTTAGAAAATAGGTACATGGTTGATAAATATAACCCCAGTAAATACATGTGAATAAACAATCTTGGATAAAAATGATATTGGAAAAGTTATCCCTCACCTTATGTTTGGTATGATTCATATGTATACTAAACTCTTGTATAATGATTTAAATAATGTCATTTAATTATTAAAGAATCATATTCATTGTTATGATATCATATATGGTTCACTTATGGCTTTATATTACCTGTTCTTTTGTAAATTCTATGTTAAAGCAGTGTTTTGGGTAAAATCGTTTCATTTATCGTACGTGTTTTGATTTTTTGTTCTTGATATTATGACTCATATCATGATTTACTTAATTCCAGAATGTAAAACATGATTTATATATAATATATATTCAGTATATAAATATATATGATAGATCGATAAATGGAATGGAATACACAGTTCATGGAGACGGTGGGTCGTACGTACGCCTGAACACTGTTTTAGTTTCCTTATTGAATTGAATGGAATTAAGTAAATGAAACATGTATGTACATAGATCCATTATCATTACTATGTAATATATTTCATGATTATTTATTATATATATACTTTATAATCATACTTGAATGGTTAATCATGGAAAATGAATCTCATCACGTTCGTGGAGATGGTAGTTCGTACGTACGCACAAGCGATGATATTGTTCCCATAATTATTGAATAGAATTGGAGTGAATGATATAATATCTCAGAATATGTATGATGTTATAATAACCATATATAGTTATTATTTACACCATTATACCCATCCAAGTAAGCTGGTAGTGGAAAAACTAATTACACCATGGCGTGGAGATGATATTCTGTATGTACGCATGCGCGGTGATTTCGTTTTCTGTAGGATGGATAGAAAATGAAATGGGGTTGTTTCATATTTATAATATCATATTAGTATGTTATTGATACTGATTTTATTACTTTAAAATGAAACAAATAAATAATATGAAGTTGAATAAGAAAGAAACATGAGAGAATCGTTATAAGAGATTACATCTTCTTCGACGCACCTCCTTTAAGATTCCTCTTAAGGGACTAGAGTTGGTCTTTTGAGAAGAAAAGAACCTCCAGAATTTTTCTATTGAATTGGAGAATATAAATGGTCAGGGGTTGGCTGAGCTTGAACTCTCAAGGTGTTGTGAAGAGGAGAGTGAGGAGGTGCCCTTTTATAAGGGAGGAGAGGGGCACCATTGGAAACCTCAAAATATTAATTTATAATAATTAAAACCCCACTTCAAAACCTCCAAAAATGACTCATATTAAGAATATTATAAGATATAGGTTTTTAATCTCATAAACCAATAAAATTTAGACATGTTGGAAATTTATTTTAAACCATATCATCTTGATTTATCTGTTTTTAATCTATTTAATTTTATTTGTGGTAATGAGATTCTAAATTTTAAATTGTTATAAATAATTACTTATGTGTTGTGAACTATCCATAATTGGATAATTTATGACATTTTATTCCATATTATTTTTAATTTATAATTTATAAATATATTTCTAATTTTTAAACAATTTTATATTATGTTATTTTTATAAAATTACAATAGTGTCAATTTTGACACTATTCATTTATTTGAACTTAAATAAAATACACACAGAATATATGTTCAAACTAAAATTTTTAATAGATTCATAACTTGTTATATTTATCTATAAAATTGTGTAGAATATTAAATAATTCATACAATATTTATTTTAATATTTCTAAAACCATTTATTTCATATTTCAATCAATAAAATCATTTCAACATCACAATTGTGTCACATTTAATGATAATTATTTAATATCTAAAAATTCTAAATAAATTCACATGATGTAGATAATTGTATTATAGTTCTGGAAACTATTCATGTGAGATGTTTCATGAAGTTTATCACAAAATTAAAATTATAATACTTATAAGATTTATGAGAGTGACATGTTGTCACATTCTTTGGTTTTAATAATGATTAAATTATTTTCAAGGTCAAAAGTCCATAAAATGAATCTATTACAACCCTTAGGTGATATGGGTCTACTTTTAGTCCTCCTATAGAATTTTGGTAGGTTTTAGGATAATTTTATAATCTTATGTTTACCCTTAATTACCCGGTTAACCTTTAACTGCAGTAAATAAAAATTATCGTAGTTACTCTTAATAATATTAAAAAAAGAGACCTATTAACAGAATTTCGACCCACTGAATTCAAATATAGAATCAATTTTTCAAAATTAAATACACAGAATATGCAGTAATTAATTTAAAATTAATCCCATTGTTAAGAAAATGGGTTTTAAAAGTAAAAACATTGCCAAAGATTGAAATATTTTTACCGATGAATTCAATATAAAAATTATTTGTAATGACATACATTATATTAAATGGTGAAAATATATTCTATTTAAAGTTTAAAACCATTAAAAATTATAATTTAACCATAGAAATTATTTCAATGAAAAATGTTGTTTTTAATTAAAATATGGCGTGTTTTTACTATTCATTAAAATATAAAAGTTATCAGAATAATATGAAAAATTTATCCAAAGTAAATTTTTATATCATGATTCCAAAGAAGAATTTTATTTTGTCAAATTGAACTTATAAACATGTAAAAAACTAGATTTAAAGTTGGTGCACCATCAAAAGGCGGAAAAACTGCATTTTTTAAAAAATACTTATTTTACCCGAAAAATTTATTTTGTTATCATACCATGTTATAGAAAATGTGTAAGATGAATAATAATGTTATAAAATTAAAAATGTAGTTAATAATATTCATAATGGAAAGTCCATAATAATATTATAACAATATATAGTTATTTAGTGAAACCCGGTATTGCATATTACACATGCTATTGAGGAAGGTCGTGATTGCGTGTAATGCAAGCCAAGTCAGGGATGTGTGTAGTGCAAGCTCCCTTCGGTGTTGTGTACAACATAAGACATCAAATGAAATTAAAAGGAACAATTCTCCTAAAATCTCGGGTTGTTACAATGGAGGAGTGTTTTTCATACCAAGGCCAGATATTGTGGGTGACTTTTCACCATCTAAAGGATAAGAACCTCCCATATGAAGAATATAAAAGTCATCTATAACTTTTTAATATGTTCTAATATTAGATCGAACTCACCAATTTCTATGTGGATTGGGACCATTGATTAGAAATTCACTATGTAAGCCTATGAAATGCTTGCATTTGCAATTTAATGGACCATTGATAATAATCAATGAAGCCTCATCAGATGTGTGCATAATAGCATTGGGAGAGTACAAGTCATTACACATTTCCCATCAATTGGATTAATATAGTCCTCCCGAGATAGAAACCTATAGTTTCATTACCATATGAGGGTCCATAGGCCCAAAAATGCATGATCTAGTTGGTCAATCCAAAAAATTCTTCTCAACTCTAATATGTGGATGATACTTGAAAAAAATGAGGGGGTCACCAATAGGTTCCTCATACAGACCTCTCAATAGGTCAAAAATAATGAAAAATGAGAAATAAACAACATCAAGCTAAAAAATTGATACCATTAGTAGGTAGTTTATAGTATGAATAGGCACTACATTTGGGAAATACATGGGTAAAAATGTATTATATTAAAAATATTGTGACAGAATCCACCATGGTATCGATCTAAGAGAAACCAAAAGCCATAGGGATTGGGGAATTATTACCATTTCCTCCACCTTACAGGTCATAAAATCAATAGAATGACTATAATGCATCGACAATACATCCAATTAAACATTATCCCATAGGAATGGGGGTTTTTTACCACAACTTACATCCTAAGAATCATTAAATCCGGATAAGGATTATGAAATATCAGAAGTAGAATCATATCATCCTTATCCCATAGAGATAGGGGTACTATTACCATCCCTCTGGAGGATGTCGATCTTCCCTGCACTAATTCATGGACACCGCTAGTTATCACCCACGTTTTCTATACAACTACATGAAACACCATATTAATTCAAGGATCACTATGTGAGGAAGGTCAGATATTCCCTTAAGGTCACCATTCATAGACTAAAACTAGGGGAATTTAAAATAAGGAAGATCAAACCCCATTAGTGTCGTAAGCCAAATCGTCCCATTAAGGAGATATTTTGGGGAAAATATTTTAATTAAACACTCGGTGGGGATATTGGTAATACATAATCATTACATTACACATAGGATGAAGAAATTATCCGAGTCACTCAATATGCCTCATTGAAAATTTTAACCATTAATATGATAGATGAAACATATCAATATGTGAATATTTAGGGACACAATTTGGAAGTAATACCCTATTAATAGAGTGATACAGATTCACAAATAGAGGATTAAAACACCTATACTTATAGGAGGAGGAAGAACTTATCACCTTAAAATAATGAGTTTTTACCCCCTCAATATATTTTCACAATATATTAAGGGAAAACTATGGCTATATCCCACCCACCACTAAGAAAGTACGAAGTACCATCCATTGAATTGAATCTGTAATAGTATGATGCTAATATATTAAATGTCATAAAACTAAATGGGTTATTCCTAAGGGGTAATATTCCCACATGATACTGAATTCAAGAGGAAGAAAATATTCCTCCTCCAACCCATCATGAGGGAGTTAATTTTTCTCCATGAGTAGAGTATGCACATCATGTTAGATTTGGATTTATAAAGATAGATTATATCAATTATTAAATTAAGGAATACTATTATTTTCTTCCATTATAGAAACCAACACCCTTATTTAGAGATAACCATAGATCCCTGGCATGAACTGGTGGCCCACAATTGATAAATGTTGAGATAACACGTCAATATTATCCTGCTCTTCCCACTCTAGAGGTGATTCAGAAGGTGGTGCCCAAAAATCTTCTAAACACCATATAGTCTCTTTTCACCCAAATGTAATCCATGTATGGGTATCATGACCCAATGACACTTGATAACTAGATATATCCTCAATTGATGGATGAACCTGTTCTCCTTCCCAATTTCTAGAATCCAATATTTCTTACATTCGACGACATGATATATTTAGTGTAGTGTTTCACATACTTCCAGACACAATAGGGCCCAATTATAGTCCCATGAGACTAATAATAGGTAGTAAACCAAATAATTATTTTTATATAATTTTTTAGGGCTATCTTTCATTAGGTATTATAGCTTCTCAGTAGGGTCTATCATAAGATGGGAAGACCTTAACCATCAGTTCCCTTATCAATTCAGCTCTGGGGTAATGAAAACTGATGATCATAAACCTCACTAACTATAAATTTTATAAAAATTATAGAGTCTCTATATATATTTACAAATGGAAAGGTCTAATGTAATCACTCAACATTCCACTCCTGTAGAATAATTTGTTGGAACTTTTTAGATAACCTCAGTGATGAGCTGTAGGAATCATTGATCTTGATGAAATGTCTAGGTATAGTATTGGAGTTTAAATAAATGGCCACTTATCTATAGTATTATATTTTAAAATGTTGGAAAAATCCCAACCTATACCTGAATCATATGGGAAATGATCTAGAAAGGCAGAAACTACCTTTGTCAATCTCAAACTAGTGTTTGTCCCTATTATAGATCCTAATAAGGCTCTACATTTCTTAAAACATCCCACTAAGAGGTTATCATAAAAAAAACTACACTCATCCTTAGGGAAGGACCAATCTACACAATCCATTACATAAGGATCATAAAAAAAATTTATTCCTTTTGAGGTGAATATATTCCCAGATAATTCCTCAAACCATGGTGAAAAAGCTTCATAAAATGTCATATCATATGAAACCCAATGATTTCATCCTCAGTGATCAACCTAAATAATGAAAATATCATCAATGTTTGGGTCACACAATATAATATTTTTTCCTTAAAATACATCCTATAGACAATGTTTGAATCTAGGAAGGTGATACTAAGAAAATCCATGGTGTATGTGGCCCACATTTCCACACCCAATCAGGAGATGAATGTGATTGGAAAGCTGTTTTGGATAGGAATAAATATATGTCAAATGACTGTATTACATTATTGATATATGTTGATGCTCAAGCTTTTATTAGAACACAACTTCACCAACTATTCACAGTCTGAGAACCCCCCGCTTCATTATAATGGATGTCATCAAATTCTTTTTTTAAAGGAAGATGTAATCTTTAAAATTAAAATAGAGAACAAGAAGAACTATCTAGGTAGGACCCTTCTCTAATGAAGAGTATAATACAATCCCTTGTTCTTAATATATGAACAATGAAACCCTATAGGTCATTGGTATGTCTAATATTGAATTGTATTTAATTTTTGGTTTTTTATTATAGTTACTAGGTGTCGTGAGTCAAAAACATGGGTTTCTAGGAAGACCTACCAAGTCACACTCTTATCACATTGTTTGTTTAACTATGTGGATAACCATGTGACAGTGATAAAAAGGGTGATAGTTGGGTTTTTATGGTTTGAGAATGCTCTTTAATACTATTCATCACCCATGTGTAACCATTTGGCTCATATTTGGGTGGAATGTGTCTCCCACATGGTTAGCGCAATGTTTCACTGTGTGTCCAAACCATACAGCCCGATTTGGGTCATATAAAATGTGGTGTTTTACCATTTTTCCAATAATTTTTAAAGCTTATCTAGACCTCATTTCTTCCTCACATCGTTCAAATCCCCTCTTACCTGGTAGTGGATCTTCCCTTCTCTTTTGGTGGTGGATTCCCTAATGGAATCTTCCTATTTTGGTTTGAGTTCACTCAATTTCTTCTTGATTTATTCTTTATTCCCATTATTATCACTTTCTATTCCATTTGGTGAAAATTTATAACACTATTGTGGGTGTTGGATGAATCTAGAGTGTTTAATAGGGGACATGGTTGGTTTTATTTATTCTTAGGTGTTTGAGGACTTGATATTCCACATTCGGGTGGTCAACGTCAATGTTGGAACCAAATTTTATGTAGGTGCATCTATTTAAGGTAATTTTCCCTAGAATTCATCTAAATTACCAATATAATTTGGTTTATATTATTTAAATTTCCATATAAATATTTTAATCTTTATTTTTATTCTATGTTTGAAGTGTTTCATGGATTTTTTAGGACAATTGAAGGTTAAAAGGGGGGTTTCGTAATGGATTTTATTGTGTGCACACCAAGTGTTTGATAAAATGGATCAAAAAAAGTTTATTTCTTGAAATTAATTTCAAAATATGGTTTTATGAAAAAATTTACCATTTTCGAATGGTTTTTTTTTCAAAATGGTCTTTTTGTTTGTGAAAATGGTATGTCTAATGAATTTTATTTATATGGTGCCTATTACGTGGTTGTTTTGTAATGGGGTGGAACATGGGAAAACTAGGGTGTGATAGAGGGGTTAGATTGAGGGTATATGCTAGAATTTAGATGGAATATACTGCATGAATCCATTTTTCATTCCAATGGATAGTGAGAGCCTTTGAGTAGGAAGACTGTGAAATCTTTCATGTTAGTTGTTGAAAGATCATGAGATCTATTGGAGTTGGGACCCAGGAAGATAGTGAGAGATTATATATGTTTATTTGGCTCTCATAATTGTTTTATTCCTCATAATAAGCCTAATAATTATAGAACTAGGTGCACATTACTCATATCTATTTTCTTTATATGATTATTAATTTGATTAATGCCATTTGATGTAATGAGATGTATGATTCACATTCTCATTTATAGGGTTAGTCGATGGTGATATTATGATTTCCCTTTATTTTTGGGTATTTTAAGCATGTTGTTACTTATTTCCTTGTTTATTTGTTTGATACATATTGAGAAATAGTTTTGAAAACATGTTTCATTTGAAATGGAAACTGAAGGTATTTCAAAGGTTTATTTTAAAGTGCTACGTTTTCAATGTGGTTTAGTTTTGAAAAGTATTATCAATCTAGATTATTGGTTTGCATGGGTAAAATACATAAATATATTCATGGTGGTATCTTATTAGGATTATTTATACTCACCCTACTTGGTACTTTGGGTGTTTTTATGTTTTATTTTTTAGGACATGGTTACGGTCATAGACAATATGTACAAGGGTGGATCTTCTTGATTATTTTCATCCAGTGTTCTGTTGAAGAGATGTGGTCTCACAGATATGGGATCATGTAGATTTTTATTTTTTATTTTTATCCATTGGTATGTATATAGAAGCCTTGTTTTTTCATGATCCCTTTATTTTGAGTTTTTTGTTTTTTACTAGAGATATTATCTATATTTCTTGTTATATAATACTTTGTTTATGATATGTGATATTTCTTATGGTGTCTACATTGTCTTTATTGCATAATATAGGTGTTCTATTGTATTTTGTTGACTCTCATGACATAAGTGTTTCAATTTCATTTCACGGATTAGTAACATCGGTTTACCAGTGGAAAAACCATTCCCAAGAGATATTTAGTTATGCTTAGTGCTTTTCGCCTGCCTTTGGAAATTGGGATCATGATTCGGGTCACATGGGAGGCCAACTTGGGTGACAAGTATGGTCAAACTAGGTTGTTTCATACAAAAAAGTTATCAGAGAAATTTTTAATTAGGATTTAGTGGTAGAATGTAGATAGGACTGTCAGGACTCAGGTGGTAGAAATGGGGAAGTTCCAAGCAAACTATTCTTTGTGCCAAACATTGAGTTCCCATGGGTATTCTGGGATTTTGGTTATATTTGGTTCCATTTATTTGTTATTTTGATGATATCTCAAGATATTTACCAATCGGTGTTGAGTCCTTGGGTGATCCTAGGGAATATATAGAGTTTTAGGGTGAGACGTGGAGGTCTATAAAAGGTTCATGTTTAGTAGTAACCATGCACATCCTGTGTGGCCCAACATGCCAACTCCGGTGATACCCACATGGTTGGTGCATGGTTTTCCAAGCCATTCATCAAAGCAGTGATATAATAATTACCTTAGATTTTTTATTTTTTCGATCCTTTTTTGTTTGGAGTTACTTATGATACATGTTCCACTTGTTTATACCCACTATGAGGTCTTGTTTTTCTCATTATTATTTGGTGTGATATTGAATTATACATGATTGGGAATTTTTGTCTTTTGTATACAACACCTCCCAAGAGAACATCATATTGGTGTAGAGAGGGTAATATGGAGAATACACCACAAGAAGATCCAAATTTTGATTCTAAATTGGTGGATTTGATTATTTTTATAATCATATCCTTATATCCAGTGATTACTTGAGAACAGCCTTGGATTGTAGACCATGCTTAGGAGTTTTCAAGGAAAAAATCCATTGATGTTTCATGCAGATAAGGGAACCAATGATCATAAGGATTGGATTCATTGTATAAATTAGATAATTTAGTTCTTAAATACACCCTAACACCTATAAAGTGCGATTAACCATGTGTATTATAAAATGTGTAGGTAGGAAGTGTTGGGAATTGATGGTGTTGTCAAGGAGGCACAGGGATCTCATGTGGAAAACTATCAATGTTCCCCTTAATCAGTAGTTCTAACTAGAGTCCATGAGAGTAGAAAAGGCCCAAAAGTTCTATATGTTAGACCAAGGGTATTTTTCAGTGTTGGAGTATACCTATATAATTACAGAGATGGTTCATGTCTCTCAAGATCTCCTTTTGAATTATTACCACAGGGCTCAACATTTCAAGATGGAGTTGATGATAGAGATCATATCTATGCTCATTAATCGATTTCAACTAACTTATTCAAAGTATGTTGATATGGAATATTTTGAAAATGTGTATTTGACTGTTAAGATAGGTTTAATAGTAGAAAAAGGTGTTTTCACATCAATTTTTTATTTTAACATCGTTTTTTTTCGATTTTGTTGTCTCCGATGTTAAAAGTATGACTTTTCACAATGGTTTTTATAAAACAACATATAAAGGTAACATTTTGACATTTAGGAGTTAGTTTTTGTAAGACCAATATAGAATGTATACTCCCGAATGGTTTTTAACATTGTTTTTTTATAAAAAATGACATTAAAGTATGTTTTAATGTTGTTTTAAAAAAACAAACATCAAATGTAAAAAAATATTTTTCATGTCGTTTTTAGTAAAAAAACATTAAAAAATGTAAACTTTGAATACAACAACATAGTTGTTTTCTTAATATTTGAATGGACTATTAATAGAGACAAAATGGAATTATGGATCAAAAGTTATGGTTGTCAGAAGATTCACTTATTTATGTTTTGCTAGATACTTCTCATTTCAAAGAAAAAATGATAAACATAAACATGAAATTAAAAACACCAAATGGTATATAAATAAAAAATAAACTTAAATATTTGATGTAATTTGAATTATTTTGGGGGTTTCCTTTAAATATAAATGTTTTTTGTTGCAATCTCTATATTTTAGGGAAGAACTCATGTGGAAATGAAGACATTGTTAAATGAAGAATATTTTTCATTGGTTGGTAAAAAAACATATAGAATTTTGATCTTCCTAACTTAATTGGAATAATTTTTCATCAGTGCATGAAAACTTATCGAGATGTTTATCAATTAAGGAAAAACAATAAAGAAATTAAATTATTTGAATATATACCATGTTCAAATCATTTATTGAAGACACGCTGTAAATTTTATTAGATCAAAGAGGTCAAAAATGTTTAAATAATGAGAATAAAGATCAATATATTATAAATGAAATTATTTTCAGTGATATGATATTAAAATATAAATAGGATTTTAAAAATTGCAATTTACATTGTGAAAAAATTGAAATATGGATCCCATGTATTTGAAATTTTACTTTTACCATAAAGTAAATGTATAAATGAAGTTAAATACATTATCTTATTTGGGATTTAATGTAATTTATTTATGAAACCAATTTTAAAGGATCATCGTATCACTTTTCAGGTTGGTTTTACAAAAAATGGACATAAAATGTAAAATAATACTTTTGACATCAGTTTTCACAAATAACCAACATCAAAATAGAAAAATACATTTCATATTGGTTTTTAGTAAAAATCGACATGAAAACATGTAACCTATGAATACTTGTGCATATTTTTTTTATTATTCTTTTATTTAATTTGTATTTGATATCAAATAGACTTATGGATCAAAATATAGGGACGTCAGAATATGGAATCATAGAAAAGTCCAACTTCATACATCCCTAACTTTTAATCCATAAGTCCATTTAGCTTAATGGAAAGTCAAATAGAAGTGAGGAAAATGATCTAAAACTTGGTAAAAATATTTATGTCATTTTTTTAAAAAACTATCATAACATTTGACTTTTAACATCTATTCATGAAAAATAAAACCATCATTAAAATTATTTTAGGAGGACATTTAATGTCAATTTTTCAGGAAATAATGTTAAAAATTGTGTCTTAACATCATTTAATATATAAACAATATTAACAGTCTTCCATAAAGAGTTTTAATGCCAATTTTTCAAAAAACGATATTCAAAGTGGCATTTTAACATTCATTACTAAATAAAAAATAATAAAAGTCATCTCTGAGTACTTTTAACATAAATCTTCAAGAACCGATGTAAGAAACTTATGTTAAAGACTATTTTTATACAAATGATCTTAGTGGTTCTCTTATAGTGGGAGGAATCTAGATTTATTCATCATGGAAAAAGTATAATTAGGATGATTCTCTTAGTGGCAATAGAAATGGTGTCTAAAATTCATCTAGTTATACTCTTATGGATTCCAAAAGTTGTTTGTTATCAGTACGGGACAGATAGAATCACTAGGCACAATTTCTCGGAGACTTCAAGGGTGTTCCACCAGTGTGGACTTCTATGTCCCCATCAGTGATTTTATCTGTTGGCTTCACAATAGAGTATTGTGATCTCCACTTTTTCAAAAGGATTTCAGGTGCGATCATAGGATTTCAATGGTGGGGGTGGGGCTCATCCTCATGGGAAGGTAGATTCCCAACTGGGGATGAAGATGCATGGTGGTTTTGAGCTAGGGTGTCTCCATATAGAATACGTTATGCGAGATGACTCATTTTTTGGTCCAGTCACCATAAGAGGTACAATTTTTAATACAAAATCTCTATCATAAAATTTATTTTACCCCAGCACATATCATTGATTTATTTCACATAATATTATTAAGTATTTCACAAGAACCAACTCTATCTGACCTCGAATCCATCACCTGAGTCAGCATATGATAAGGTCCAAAAGGTGTTCTAGATCCCCCTGAGCCCGCGACGAGCATCATGGGAATTAACTAGAACCAAAAGGAATTAATTTTTCCTATATAAGTAAAAAATTGAGGAAAAAAATATAGAATCCCAAATATAAATACATTGTCCAAATGGAAAATCTTTTATATGTAAATGGAAAAATATAAAAATGATGAAAAATAAAACCCAAATTAAACCTAGAAACAACTAAAACTCTATGTGACCCCTTGGGTCACTCTCCAATTCCAAACCAAACTTCTCCCTTGGTGATCAACCAAACTGGAACCTACACCAGAATCTAAAAAGAATAATAACTTTAGGAATGAGTATTAAAACTTAGTAGGAGTGCCTAAATAGATCTATTATCAATGCATTTCATTTAAACAAAAGAATAATCAATTCCAGGTTTTAAATACAATATATAAAACCTAGGTTTTCAAAAAAAAATCTATTTAAAACAAAACACGGTGCATTTCCATTTTTCTATTTAAAACCATGTTCTCCTTAAAGAAAGAGACATTAACATTATAGTGATAAATAAATACTTCGTTCACATAAAAATGGTGAAATAAAGAGAAAAAAGTTTTGAATAATTTCTGTCAACATTTTCAAACTAGAATATCACTTTTAACTAGGAGGTTTCACCACAAAAGGAAGCTCGAACATCAAAAATAAAACAAGGGTAATGGAAAATATCACACAATATTAAACAACCAACAATGACACTAAATCATTCACCGAAGATGAATAAGTGTTGAAGTACATATAATAACCTAGGATCTCAGTAGATAATCTAGAACATACTACACATCTTACCTATCTCATAGGATTGCCTCACCTGAAGACATCATTCTCTCTAACATGCCCATTTCTCGCTCTACCTAGTATAACCGAGGGGAACTATCCCAAAGTAAAAAAAGACCATACTAAGGACCACTAGTCAAAGAGTAATCCTAATCTAGTGCACCAACCCTTCACCTAAAATCTGTTATCTAGTCTAGTTTCCCATTTTGAGACTGAATATGGGTGATCCAATCAAGACGAAAAAGAAACCAGTCACATATACATATATCACACACACAAGTGTCATGCAATAGCATCACCCTGAACCACCCCATGTGATAATCTCTTAAAATTCAACCATTTGTTCACAACGGAGTCTCATAACAAGGAATACCCAAATCATTCAATACACATAAGAAAATAGTGTCATCCAAGGAGAGTTTTCAAGAGAAATTTTTTTAAAAAATTTCCAAACTGTCCTTGAATACCCCTTTGATCAACCACCCTTTTCTACGAAGGAATCCATCCCATGATTTTCCAATCAAATAAATTTGATTTTTATTTGATAAATCCCAACCATCACTTTAATGAAGATAAAAAAATTCCATTTATAATTCCATAATGATTTATGAATCCATTTAACAACGAAAAACCTTTTACCAATTGGGAACCATGCCTTAAAAATCATAAATCACCTATAAAATCTGTCAAGAATTTCATCAAACACTTAGTGTTCAAACCACAACCCAAAAATTTAAAAAACTATCAAAGAAAAGTGGAAATCACTTCATTTTAGATCAATTTTTTTTAAAAAAAATCATACATCACTAATTAATATCCAAGTTAGGAGATAAAATAAAGGAATAAATTATTCATCAATTTAAGGGATAATTGTAAATGTATACCTACCTCAACTCATGGAGATTCAATAGCGCCAATGTAAAACAACTCCAAGAGGGTTACAAGAAGCAAAAACATCCAATATAAACCCCACAAACCCAAAAAAAATTCATAGACACAAGGAAACATGAACCTTAGATCCACAAGAATAAGGGATAAGAGGAACCAACATGAAAATAGAAGAAGGAGGAAGAGGAATATGAGTGGAGAAGATTACCTAGAATAATCACCCCAAAAAATAAAGAAAACCATAGATATAATATTGGGAGGAGAATAGGAATCTTGTAGAATTTATTAAGAGCTCTCCTAAGGCCATACAAACTAGGATAGGGAGAAAATGATCATTTGTTTTTAAAAATATGAGATGGTAAAAATAAAATTTCACATGATTAATGACCTATACATTATGCGCAGATTAGCCACACAGTTTCCCAAAAAGTGTGCCAACCATGCACCACAAACTGTACAAACTGGGAACCTGTACAGTTTGGCCACATGGTTTGGTAAACCATGTGCCAACTGTGCAACATGGTTCTTTCAAAATTAGTAGAACCACGTGCATGAATTCTTCACAGTTTTTCTAACTATGATTGAGCCATGAAACCTCAACTGGAGACTACAAGAGATTATCTTAGTTTTCCCTTAGATCTGAAGAGTTTAGACCAAACCATGGTGAATCCTTGAAACAAAAACCACGATGGTAGAAAAAAAATAAAACGAGTCCCAACATCAACATGTCGTATAGTTACCCCTAAACCGTGTACCTTAACCATGAAGCTAAAAAAATTAAAAATTTAAATTCTGAACACCTAGAACCTGAGAGAGAAAAAAATAAAAAAATGATAATATAAAATAATAGAGGATAACAAAAATGGGGGTGTGACAATTCTCCACACCATAATGCTTTCTGCCCAATTAAATCCACAACATATCAATTTTATCGTTCAAAGAAAAAATTTCCACACTCACATAATCCAACTACCCATGTAAAGAATACCTCAACAACCACCACTACAGAACTCATACCACTCTCTGGAAATGAACCAATGAACTCAAACTACTCTTCAAATAATTATAAAAAATGAAAAATTTAACCTATTCAACCTTGTTACATAAAAACCACAAGGCCAATTTTAAGGGCCTAACCATCCCCAAAAAGTGAAGAATGAAACAGAAACATTATTGGAATCAAGGAATTATCATATTCTATATAGGAGGAAAGAAAGGGATCCCCACTATTTTATAATTCTAACCTAGTGTCCGACTAATATCATCTTCCAAACACCAACACTATAAACGGTAATGACCACAACAAACCCTAGAAATAACAAAATGAACATGATGCACCATGATACTTGATTTACTCCAGTAAATAACATCCACCAGAAAATGTTCTCGAAGACACAAAAATCATACAATTTCATCACAAATATGAAGAATAAAAAATGAGATAGACAATGAAACACAACTCTATTTGAATAAGAAAATTGAGAATCCCCCAAATACACGCTTTCATTAAAATAGAGGTTTTTAGAAGATTAAAAAATACTTTTATACTATTCAGAAAATAAAGAATTGAAAAAAAAACCAGAAAAAGGAAGAGAAACTCATAGAAATAGATTTCAAACTGTTCCAAATTAATCACCTTACTCCTACAAATGGGTTGGGGAATCTTTTAAAGGGGTGGATCTGGCTCCACGTAGCTTCCTAAAAAATCCAAAAAAATATATTGCAAGTGATCTAGCTATCCATATGTATGACAGGTCTTTATGGGGCTTGAACAAAAAATATTCTTATGACCAGGCATGTCTCATTGATGAAAAAACAAGATATTATGCTCAGAATAAAGAGTCAAAAGATCAAAAGACCTCTTGATTACAAAAGAAACACCATATCCAAGCCAAATTCAGATAAAATTATAAATTTTTCTTTCATCTCTATCAATAACATAAGAAATATAGGCTTTCTAGATCAATCCCACTATCTTATATTCAACATGAATAGCTTTCCTCATTATTTCATCAAAGGGAGTTAGACAAAAATCTGAAACCTTCAACTTCAATTTAAGATAAATCCCATTCTGAAAATTTCAATCCTTCATAGAATCATCCTTATCCACTCTAGGAGATACATATCTAGATCCTCAAAATCGTGAATAAACTCCAACACAAAGCCATCACCTTACAGAAGACAACACATATCTATCACCTTCCTCACCTTCCACACCTTCACAACCTCCGAAAAATATCACCAAATGAATGAAGCCTTAATGAATTCCAAGGTATTATCTTCTCGAGACTTGGTTCTAAAAATCGAATTCCACCAATTCCAACTCGGACCTTCAAGCATAAAGGTAGTGAACATAACCATTGGAAACTTATTAAACTCGAGGAAACCAAATAGCCTTTCTATTTTATACATCCACTATTATTCTTCTAAAGGATCGTCTTGACAAAAAAAAATAGAAGGGTTAATATCTTCAAACTCAAAAACGAAGTTTTTAGGTTGATCGAATAGAGGTCCTGCTAATTGATAAACCATCTGTAGTTACACCATGAACATCAATCGAGTCTTTAGTGGGTGAATACACTAACAACAAGAAGACCAAGAACTTAATCAAAGACAGATTCACTAACACGATCTCAAACTCAAAAAACTACTTAATAAAAATTCCCAAATCAGAAGAAAATGAACTATACAACCATCATCTCTTAAGATATCACAATTTTCCACTTAAAATACTTTTTTTTGGGATCAAGACAATCTTCATGGGTTGCAAAGTCACCAATGGTATTCCATGGAGCCACACACATATACATTCCCTTTCAAATCTCATAATTCATCCACCCATGAAATGAATTATCCACTTCCCCAAAAAATATCCATCTATGTGATCAATCATAAAAATACCAAAGATTCCAAACAATAATTTAGAATATTCAAAAAAAAGTGTCCAACCCAAGATTCAAATTCACAATCTACATCACATTTCAAAATTTTCAAAATATTTCATAATTTCCCCAAATATATAACCAAAACCATTTCATTTCAAAAATTATTTTCTATTTCCAAAAAATCCAATTTCAATATCCTCTAGGTTTTGAGTATTAAAATTGAATTTCAATAAACTAATTTTCAATTTTACCATGAATTTATCTTATTATGAATCCATCTTCTAAAAATGTCTTTAAAAACAACTCTAAAAAATCATTTAGATCTTCCAAAAACCAAAACATTACTTCTTGAAATAATGTTTTCACAATTCAAACCAATTTTTTCAAAACAATATCAAAATAATAGAGACTCAAACATGCTCAAAATGGGGAAAACTAGTGTCGATGGTGACTTGTCCATTTAGCTATAAGCCATATTCCTTTCATGCCAACATCATGGAGAATATTTCAGGACCATGTCTCTGACTCCACATGTATTTCTAGACCATTTGATCTCATAAAGACCATTATCCCAACTCTCATTTCCTTTCACAAGAAAAAAAATCCCACATGAACCAAAATACTAAACCAAGCCCCACTTTCCATGGAAACTCAAGGATAGGTCCACAAACTATTTTCCAAACGCTCCCTCGGACCTACAACCCAAGCTACAACAATCATAATCCATATAACTTGGAATCCAAAATAACAAAGGTTCTCTGAAATATAGATACTCTAAATAACCAAGGCTCTCATATGATTTTATCATGAACAAACTCGATTCGACCCTAAACAGGTCAACCAATTCGGATTTTGATAATGCCTAAAGGTTTTCCTGGTCCTCCTAGGATGGGGACAAGCCCTAATGGAATCAACAAGAACAAAAGGGAAATTTTTTCACAATTTAAGGAAACATTTAAGGAATAAATAGATCGCCCAAATGATAAATAAATTTTCCAAAATGAACATATTTTATGCGTAAATTGATAGATAAAACAATGTTGAAAAAAAACCCAAACTGAAATTGAAAACAACTAAAACACCATGTGACCCCTTGGGTCACTTTCCAATATTGAACCCAAATTCAGTCTAGGAAATCTACCATATTTTATCCTATACTAAAATATAAAAAAAAGAATAATTGTAGGTGTGAGTGTTAAAATGTAGCAGGGATTCTCAAACAAATATATTCCCAATGCATTTCATTTAATCAAAATAATAATCAATTACAGGTTTTAAATAAAATATATACATCATAAGTTTTATCACATTTTCTCTTTAAAAACACATTATGTTGCCATGTTTTCATTTAACACTAGGTTCTTCTCCAAGAAATATACATTAACATTTTAGAGAGAAATAAAGGTTGTTTTCAATTAAAAAGGGAAAGAGAAAGTGAAAACATTTTATATCTTTTCAATCAACATTCTCATATGATTATGTTACTTTTAACAATGAAGATACACCCCACTAGCAGGTAGGAACAAAAAACATATGACAAGGGCAATGGAAAATATAAATAAATAGTAACCAAACAAAAATACAGCTTCATCATCCACCATAGATTACTAAGTTCTAAAGTGCATGCATGGGATAATCAAGGAGCTCATTGGATAATCTGGAATATACATTCAATCTAATTCATCCCATAGAAATTACTCACCTGATGACATCATTCTTTCACACATGCTCAATTCTCGCACTACCTGTTCTAACTAAGGGGAACTATCCCAAAGCACGGTAAGGTCTATACTAAGGGCCTCTATCCAGAGTGCAATGCTATGCTAGTGTAGCAACCATTTACTAAAAATATTCTAGCTCTTTTAGGTTACCATGTGGAGACAAAAGAGGGGTGATACAATCCAACTAAACAAGAAACCAAACATAGATACCCAAAGCAACAATCTATTTTTTTAAACCATTGGTTCACAAGGGAGTCTCGTACAAGGACCTCACAAATTATTTAACATAACCAAGGAATAAGAGTCACCCAATGATCATTTTCAAACAAACCAATTTTTACAAAAGATCTAAATGGGTCACAAAACACCCTTTGAGAAGAGACCTTTTACATGAATATGTTTATCCCATATTATTCCAATCAATCCACATTGAAGTTCATTTGATAAATCCAAAAAATAGCATTAAATAAGATGAAAACACATCATTTACAAGTCTATATCCAATTAGAAATTCATTTATCTAACAATACACTTTTACCAAGCTGAAACAACGCATTAGAAATCATAAATCACTAACAAAATACAACAAGGTATTTCATAAAAGATTGTGTATAAAAACAAAAACACGTCCATTTCAAAACCCATTAAAACCAAAATAAAATCACTTCATTTCACATAAAAAAAATTAAAAAATAACTGATCACTAATTAATATATGAAGACGGTTAAAAAAGAATGAAATCCATTATTCTTCAATTTAAAGCAAATATGCAAAGGGAAACCAACATAAACTAATGGTACATCAATAATTCCAACACAAAATAACTCTACAAGGGTTCCAAGAAGCAATAAAATCCAATATGAACCCTAATAAAGAAACAATCCCATGAAAAATCAGTGGAAAATGAACCCTAGATCCACAAAAGCAAGTTAAAAGAGAAACCACCAAAAAAATATAATAATGAGGAAGAGGAAGAAGAGAATATAATATTAGCTTAAGGAATCACCCCAAATACTTGAATAAATCACTAGATAAACCATAGGGAGGAGGAGAGTAAGCTTAGATAATAAGTAAGGAGATCTGTAAGGGAAGTAAAAACTAGGAGGGGGAGGAAATTAGAATTCTGGAGTAAAAATTACGGGAAGGTAGAAACGAAAATTCAAACATTTAATGAAATGGGAATGACACATGGTTAGGCCATAAGGTTTCCTAAACTATGTACCAACCATGCACCCCTTACTATACGAACTGGGTACCCACACATTTTAGCTGCATCATTTGGTAAACCATGCACCAACCAAGAGACATGGTACTATCTAAATTTTTATAAACACATGCTTGACTTCAACACACTTTTTCTAACCATTCATGGGTTATATACTCTTTACTAGAAACACCCAAGGACTCACACATGATTCCATTTCAGGTTCATCATTTGGATAAAACCGTGTTGAAGTTGTGAAACTCAAACCATGTAAGAAAGAATAAAACTAAAAAGAGACTCATCATCAACATGTCGCAGAGTTACCCATAAATAGTGCACCTAAATAATGAAACTGATGAAAAATATCCAAAAACATAATATTTATATCTAGAACACCAGGAACTAGAGAAATAAATGAAAAACAAAAATATAAGATGTAATAAGAGAAGAACAAAAACAAGGGTGTGGAAATTCTTCCCACAATAACACTTTCATCCCCTAGAAATCAACAACATCTCTAGTTGACAGAGAAAAGAAAAAATGTATCCACACTCATATAATCTAACTAATCAAGCCAATAAAATATCAAACACCATAAAAATAGAACTCATAACTATCTCCCAAAATAAACCAATGAAATCAAACTACTTTACGAATAACAACATAAAACATGAACTTTAACCTCTTTAACCTTTCCCAAAAAAACCACCTGGACTATTTCAAGGGAATAATCTAACGCCCTGACCCTAGTTACCTAGATTCGGTGCATTATTACATAAGATTGGCATGATACAAAGAAATCATGTCCCGAAATACCGATCAGTTTAGTATCCATTGAAATACTAGATACATTTATAAGGTCAACATTACAACTTGAAAATAAAAACAACACTAAATTATTCCATTAGAAACATCCAAGATTCCAAGATTATGCATTCAAGTCACTCATAACTAACTTCTTCATATCCTGGGAAAATGAAACCTAAGAAAGGGGTGAGCTCAAATGCTTAGTAAGAGTAAGAAATACAGTGGAAGATAAAATAAACATTAGGCATGGTGAATAATTGAAAACACATTCCTTTACAAATAATTAACATGAACACTTTATGGCAGGAATATGAATTGAGTAAATAATACCATAGTAAAACATAGTCATGGGTATTCAACTACTTGAATAACCATATGAAATATCAATAAGTAATCTCATAATTATGGAATGCATAATGTTGGACATCATAACCATATAGTCAAGGCCCTGTGCCAATAATAAAAATAAGATTTTGTCAAGGCCTTGTACTAGGACACTAGTTTTTATTATGAGACCTACCAATGCATCAAGGAGCTATATCAGGCTCCACCCATCACTTACTATGTCAAATGAATTCTTCATATGAAAAGTTTGAAACATAACATAAACATTCGTATTAAAACTAGCATAGGAAATTTCAATACTTTATCCACAAACCATTAATGGTATTAAAATAGCACATCCACAGTCAAACATAACTCATTAAATAAAATATAGAATATTGTATTGTAAAATATTAACCTCCATCGAGAATAATGAAGGATATTGACATAGATTAAAATAATCATCAAAACTATTTGAGATAAATATCCCCCCTTTTCTTGAAAACATTTAAAAGTCACACTATTTGTCAAAAATCTATTTAAAAAAAGATTTTTGAGTCAAAGTATCCCATACCACTTTGAAAATTTTAAAAATAATTTCAATTTTAAAAATTTAATGTCCATATAAATAATTCCTTAAAACCATTTTTAGAACATTGAAATTAATGAGAAATATTTAGAATAATAAATCTTTAAAACATTTAAAATGACATTCTAGTTTGAGTTCCTAACAGAAATAGAGACACATGAATATAGATAATTGAGGTAATAAAAACTTTATAATATCATGAGAATAAAGGTATTCATGATATACTATGTCAAATTATATTATATACACTATATAAAAGTGAATTGACATATAACAACAAAGAAGCCTCAATGGAATGTAAATTGAGATGAAATATCTTATAAAGATAGTATCCTTTGGTTAAGGATAAATCAATGAAATAATTATGTGTGAAAAATATAAATACCCTCAATATGATGGATATTCAGTGTAAATCCATCATAGGACATTCACACATATTCTTGAAAAAACAACACCAATGAATTGTATGTTTAACTGAACAAATGGAGATTGAGTTAAAATTACTCATATCTAGTTCATATCGATGACATGAGATTTTATCAATGGAGTGATTATGTGTGTAAAAAGTATATCCACATAAAGGGGAGTGGAAATTATGACATAAGAAAATGAATAGTGATTCCACACATAATCTTGGAGTAAAATAATCAATGAAGTATGCGTAAAGCCGAATGAGTGGAAATTGAAATTTCAAATTCCTCTATCAATTTGGTAACATAAAAAAGATACACCCATGAAATAACGATCATAGAATGATGATGTAAATATCTATAAATTAAATTATATTACACAATTAATACAATCATGGGTAGTACACACACCACATGCAATAAATTAGTGGTGAACAATGGAAATCTCACGGAATTAAAAGTGAGATAAGAAACCCCTTACTTTGTAATTATTCCTTGGTCGAGGGTAGGTTAACCTCCTTTATAATGGTTATATAATTTTTATTAAATTATGAAATAATCATATACATTAATATGATATCATATTTGATCTTTTAACATTTCTTTGTTAATAATATCTTAGTATTATCATCGTTTTGGGTGTTAACAGATTCGTTTTCCATCATACTCTTTGTTATGTGAGTCATATTGTTTATGGATGGGATGTATCTTATTCATATCCATAATGATATCAAGTCTCTAAACATTATTTTTAATTATCAAATGAAAATTAATCTTAAATGGATACGATGGGGAATGAATCTCATCACGTTCGTGGAGACGATAATCTGTACGTACCTACGAGCGACAATATCATTATTTTGATAATAAAATAATATATAATTAGATGTTATATCATATATTCAGAATAATTATTATGCTATATTTATTATTTATATCAATTAAACATCATTATTATACCCATCAAAATAATAATGTATTGAATAACAATTACACCACGACGTGGAGATGGTAAGTCGTACGTATGCATGTATGGTGACATGTCATTCAAATGAAGGATAGAATAATGAACATGGTTATACCATATTCTAATAACATAACAGTTTATATAAGATAATGGATTTATTATTTTAGAATGGAAATAACCAAGAAAGAGGAAGTGGAAGAATAAAGGAACTTGAAATATGAGATGAAATATTTACCTCTTCTTCGGGTTATTCCTTATGATTTGATCAAAAGGGCTCCTTAGGATGGCTTTATGACTAAAGGAGGGACTCTAAGATAAAGGTAGGATAGTTTATTGGATATTTGGGTAGGGGATAGCGGATCAAAATGGCTTTTAAGGTGTGAATTAGAGAGAATGGGGAGTGCTCTTTTATAAGAGGGGTGAGGGGCACCTTTGGAAAAGCTAGAAATATTATTTTATAATAAAATAATTTTCTGTTTCTAATGTCTCAAAAATAGATTATTTAAATTCTATGGTTGGGATGTATTGAAAACCACTCAACCAATAGGTTTTAGACAGAATTGGATCACTATATTAACTTTATCTTTTAGATTTAACTCTTAGTTAAATAGTTTGAAATTTACCATTTATCTTTGTATTTTTAAATTATATGGTTAATAAACATACTATATACTTCCAAGTGAACCTATAGAGTTTCATTAATGATACACCTATCATTATATAAGTCTTTTTTCTAATCCTTAGATTTTTAGGAATAGAATATCAATTAATAATATAATATTTGTTTTCAAAACTCTTTTAAGTCAATTTTGACAGTATTTGGTATTTTGTTTTTGTTAAATTCATAACAACAATTATTACTTTGAAAAAATTAATTTAATAAATCATATTAGGTAATATTAACCTAGAAAATTTGTATAATTCATTAAAAGTCTCAAATTACATTTATTTGGATATTTATAATATCAATTATTTTAATATTTCATTAATATGGTAATTACTGCATCATCATTATGTCATTAATTAATTTAATTATTTAACGTATAAAAATTATAAATAAAATACAATTATGTAGGAAATATTTTTACCTTTATAATGAATATTTATAGTCGAATTTATCTTATGTATAACCCTATATTAAAAATGTTTTAGTTATTAAACATTGATTTTTACTTTTTCAACTCTTCTTTAAATAAAATAATAATAAATGTCCTAATCTAATCCATGTGGACCTAAAGGATCATATTTTATTCATGTGGTTTTATTTTGGTTGAATTAAACTTATCCAATAGAATTATTACATGTGTTAGGGTAATAATAATATCATTTTTACCCCTAATTACCCTATTTACTTTTTACCGTGGTAAATAAAATTAAAAAGTTAATATTCACCAAAAATTATTTTCATCTTATTGAACCACATTTTATTTACTGATAACACTCGTGTCTCTCAGATTTTTTGAAATTCCACTCACAGAAGCGGTAAAATTATGTTTTATGTGAATTTGCAATTTCTCCTAGTAGGTGGGTAAAAGACGGTGAAAAGTTCAATAAAATTTTAATAGATCTAAAATTATTATAAACTAACACTATTGAATTACATTGTACATATATATGTATTATGTATCTATTTTTAACTAAAATAAATTTAAATAAAATAAATAATTATTAAAATAAAAATTCAGTTTTAAACTATAACTCAATGTTTTTCCCTATCCATAAATAATTTAATGTTTTCAGAAAAATACGAAAAGCTCACCCTAAGCTAATTTCAATATTCCAAATCCAAAAATGAAGTCCATTTTGAAAGATAAAATTTATAAAATTTCATGAAGTGGGTATTACTATTCATAACAACTAGTTCGATTGGTCGCGATGTGTTAGAATCTCAATGTTGCGTTTAATGAAAGCTATTATATTATTCAAAGGGAAACATACTACAGAAGCTTGGGGTGTTACATTCTTCCCCCCTTTCGAAAATTATGTCCACGTAATTTTTAAAATTGGGCTTGGGAACATAATTGAATGTCCCACATTAGAAAAAGAGTCAATAAAACTATCTATTTAAAAGAAAGAAAGAGAAGTACAAAGGTCATCCAAGATAAACCAAACTAGGATTCCATGTTGGAAAACATGGATATGTAAGATAAACTAATTTTCAAGGTTTGATGGATGGGGACAGAAAACATTATTAGGAGAATGTTAACACCCTGAAAACCACAAACTTGAGATGGGACAAATGGTCATTATTTTCCCAGTAGAAAAAGTAAACGGACAACATTTTTTTATGTTACATTTCATAAAGACGGGGAATTCATTTATGAGATTGAACAAGAACATAAAGAGATATACTTTTTTATGTAGAGTTTAATTCTTTAATAAATTTATACTACTAACTCGTTTTTTAAACGATGAGTATTCAAGATGACTTGGTCACACCAGAAGATCTAGAATCAACTTCTATAGAATCACATGATTCAAAAAGGATAAACTATATATTTTCCTTGTCTTTAGAGATTAATCAAAACCAAAATGGTTAGTACAAGATCAGATGATCCCCCAAAAGGATATTCCTTTAGAGAAAGAAACACTGAACTTAATTTCTAAAATTAAACCAACAATACCCAAAATTTAAATAAATACCATTCAATAAACAATTGCCCTTAAAATACTTCAATATAATCCAAAATAATATTGAAACCTAAAACTTAGAAGAATTTGGTTATGTAGTCTTCTACATTAAATTATATCTCCAAATGACATCGACTAATCTTAATGTAACATACCTAAAAGTGATTAACCTAATCACATATTATCTATTATAGGTTAATCATTTCCATAAATAACCCAAATCACTATAAATACACAGTAAAAACATATATAAAAATCCACTATTACTCCTCAAATGAAATCTCAAAGTATTCTATTTTCCTTAGGCATATATTGTTCCCAACATAGCGATCATCTTCCAAAATAACATTTATCACTTAATCACGAAATCATTTTTCTATACTAAGGGTATTAATTTGATAAGACATATGATCCCAAATCAACTTATTATTGAACAATAAAACCATTTATTTAAAAATAATTAGTCACACTAACCAGTGACTTAATGTAATGTAGTGGTAGGTGATAAATCCCAATCGCACTCTGGTTGTGGGTTTGATTCCCATAGCTTTGTCTCATGTGACAGGCTGTCACACAGTCTGTGTGTTGTCCTTTTTCAAAAACTATATTTTATAACATTACCAAAATGAGATAAATACCTAAAAATAACCATAACATAATTTAACTACAAATTTTATCTCATACCTTGAATTTTCATCCCAAAATAAAATAACTTGTAATTGCCTCAAATTCAAGGATCATATAAAACAAAATGGTTATTTATAACTATATCCACAAGAGAAAAGATAATTCTTCCTCAAATATAATTTTATAATGATAAATTGTAGGGTTACACATATAAGAGAAAATTAATCCAAATTAATCTCAACAAAAAAGATCACTAATACCTTTAAACATGTTGCCATCCATTTCTTTCCACATAGGTTCTTTCATGACCAAGAGGTTATCCTATAGAATAGGTCATTGACTTAGGTGATGCAAAGGTCCCTTACATTTATGGAAAATGACCGTAATTGGAATCTTAGGATCATTTTTATTTTCTCCCATTGTACACTTTGTTTTTCCTCGACAAATATTTACTTTATGCCCTTCTTTCCCACACATAAAGCATTTCTTTGTTCCATTGAGACACTTTCTTGGGTGTATCCTTCCACATTTCTGGAATGATGGAAATTGAGATTTCTTCTCTCCATGGTCCCCACAGCTGGATCTATTATCATTCACTACCTTTATCTTATTTGTTGAGTTCAGGAGTTGGTTAATATATATGTTGTTGATAATATTTCTGGAAAACTGATTTGGAATGAAGATAATATTTTTTATTCCTATCAACATTCCATTTATTTTCTCTTTTACGCCACTATTCCCACCATGTACACTATGTTCAATGTTACTATGACTTCCTTGGGATCCATAAATTAACTAAAACTAGAAAACATTTTGTGAGTAAGAATTGTCATAAAATTATTTAGAAAATATCATCACCCCTTATTTTCAAAAAAAAACGCCCTAGTATTGACCAAGGTTATTTATTCTCATATTATATTCATATCCTTCAAATTGGTTTGTAAAGAAAATGTAAATTATCCTAACCATATCCCTCGGGAGTGTCGTAGCCAAGAGTGAATCAAGGCACGTTGTCGTGCACTAGTTCTCATTAAAGTCCAGCTCAAATCTGTGTTTTCGGTTTTTACACCTAGGTACATCTGTGCCATAGCCGCCTCTACCTGCTGGTATCCATATAAGGATGTATTTCTTGGAAAACTCAGAAAATCTCTACAATACCAAATTTTTAGGAAGTTATTCTATACTAATCCTCAAAGTATATCTTAGGGCCATGTTCTCTAATCAGAGTTTATACAAATATATTTTCCAAGGATTGTACTAAACTTCCTCTAATACCAACTGTAATGCCCTAATCCCAGTTACCCAGAGTTGCTGCATTATTACATAACATTGGCATGATACAAGGAAATCATGTCTCTAAATACTTATCAGTTTAGTAGCCTTGGAAATACTAGATACATTCATAAGGTCAACCTTACACCTTTAAAAGAAAAACAACAGTAAATTATTCAATTAGAAATATCCAAGCTTCCTAGATTATGCCTGCAAGTCACTCATAACTAACTTCTTTGTATCCTGGGAAAATGAAACATAAGAAAGGGGTGAGCTCAAATTCTCAGTAAGAGAAACCAATACAGCAGAAGAGAACATAAACATTAGGCACGGTGAATAATTTAAAACACATTCCTTTAAAAATAATTAACATGAAAACATTATGGTAGGAATATGATATGAGTAAATAATTCCATAATAAAACATAGTCATGTGTATTATACTAGTCGATTAACCACCTAAAATATCAATAGCTAATCTCAAAATGATGGAATGCATAATGATGGATATCATAACCACATAGTTAAGGCCCTGTGCCAAGACTACGAATAAGATTTTTTCAAGTCTGTGTGCCAAGACAACAATTTGTCTCATGAGACCAACTAATGCATAGAGGAGCTACAACAGGCTCCACCCGTCACTTACTAAGTCCAATGCATTCCTCTTTTTAAAATTTTGAAACATAACATAAACATCCGTATTAAAACTAGCATACAAAATATCAATACATTATCCACAAACCCTGAATGGTATAAAAATAGCTCATCCAAAGTCAAACATAGCTCATTAAATATGATATGGAAGAGTGTATTGTAACAGATTAACCTCAATCGATAATAATGAAGGATATTGACATATATGAAAATAAACATCAAAACTATTTGAGAGAAATATCCCCCTTTTTCTTGAAAACATTTAAAGGTCACACTATTTTTCAAGAAGCGGTTTAAAATAGATTTTTGAATCAAAGCCTCCCATACCACATTGAAACTTTTAAAAGGAATTTTATTTTTAAAACGTTAATGTCCATAAAAATAAATCCTTAAAACCATTTTTAAAACATGGACATTAATGAGAAAGTTTTAGAATAATAAATCTTGAAAACATTTAAAATGATATTTTAGTTAGAGTTCCTAACCAAAAGAGAGACACTTGAATATAGATAATTAAGGTAATTAAAACATTATAATATCATTAGAATAATGGAATTCATGAAATACTATGTCAAATTATATTATTTACACCATATAAAAGTGAACTATCAAATATCAACAAAGAAGCCTCAATGGAATGTAAATTGACATGAAATATCTTATAAATACTGTATCTTTAGGTTAAGGATAAATCAATGAAATAATTATGTGTGAAAAATATAAATACACTCAATGCGATTGGAAAGTCATTCTAAACCAATCATATAACAATCACACATATTCTTGTAAAAACAACACCAATGAATTGGATGTTTAACTCAACAAATGAAGATTGAATTAAAATTTACCTTGTCAAGATCATATCGATGACTTGAGAATTTATCAATGGAGAGATTATGTGTATCAACAGTATATCCATAGAAAGGGGAGTGTAAATTATGACAAAAACAAATAAATAGTGATTCCACACATAATCTGGTAGTAAAATAATCAATGGAGTATGTGGAAAGTCGAATGAGTGGAAATTGAAATTTCAAATTCCCTTATGGATTTGGTAACTTACGAAACATACGCCAATGAAAGAAGGATCATACCATGATGATTTAAATATCCATAAATTATTTTATATTAAACAATGAATAAAATCATGGTTATTACACACACCACGTGCAATAAATAAGTGGTGAATAATAGGAATCTCACGGAATTAAAAGTGAGATAAGAAACCCCTTACTTTGTAATTTTTCCTTGATAGAGGGTAGATTAACCTCCTATATAATGGTAAAATATTAATTATTAAATTATACAAGAATCATATACATTAATATCATATCATTTATGATCTTTTAATTTTTCTTTGTTAGTAATATCTTTGTATTATCGTCATTTCGGGTGTTAACGAATTCATTTTACTTTATATTCTTTGTTATGTGAGTCATATTTTTTATGGATGGGAAGTATCTTATTCATATCCAGAATGATATCTAGTATCTAAAAATTATTTTTAATCATCAAATGAAAATTATTCTTGAATGGATATGAAGTGGAGTGAATCTCATAACGTTCATGGAGACGGTAATCCGTACGTACGCACAAGCGACTATATCATTCTTTTGATATTAAAATAATATATAATTTGATGGTATGTCATATATTCAGAATAATAATCATGTTATATTTATTATTTACATCAATTGCACATCATTGTTATACCCATCCAAATAATAATGTATTGAATAACAATTATACTACGACGTGGAGATGATAAGTCGTACGTACGCACGTATGGTGACATGTCATTCAAAGGATGGATAGAATAATTAATATGTTTGTACCATATTTATAATAACCTCAATGTATATAGAATATACTGGATTTATTAATAATTAATGGAAACAACAAATAAAGTGGAAGTGGAAGAAGAAAGGAACTTGAAACAAGAGATGAAATATTTACCAATTCATCGGGTTCTTCCTTGGGATTTGATCAAAAGGGCTCCATAGGTTGGCTTTATGACTAAAGGAAGGCATCTAGGATGAAGGTAGGATAGTTGAGAAGTTTTTTGGGCATGTTTAGTTGATCCAAATAGATTTGATGGTGTGAATTAGAGATAAGGGGGAGTGCCCTTTTATAAGAGGGGTGAAGGGAACCTTAGGAAAAGCTAGAAATATTATTTTATAATAAAATCATTTTCGGTTTATAATGGCTCAAAAATGGATTATTTAAAGGTTATGGTGGGGATGGGTCAAACACCACACAACCAGTAGGTTTTTGACAGATTTGGGTCAATATATTAACTTTATCTTTTAGACTTAACTCTTAGTTAAATAGTTTGACATTTACCATGTCTCTTTGATTTTTTATATTATATGGTTGATAAAATTACTATATACTTACAAGTGAACCCCAAGTGGTTCATCAATGATACACATATCATTATATAAGACTTTTTTCTGAACCTTATATTTTTAGGAATAGAATATCAATTAATAATATAATATTTGTTTTAAAACCTCTTTTAAGTCAATTTTGACACTATTTGGTTTTTTTTGTTAAATTCATAAAAGAAATTATTACTTCGAAAAAAATTCATTCAATAAACCATTAAAATTTCATATTAAACTATAAAATTAGTGGAATTCATTAAAAGTCTCAAATTACATTTATTTTTATAATTATAATATCACTTATTTTAATATTTCATTAATACGGTTATTACTGCATCATTATTGTGTCATAAATAAATTTAATTATTTAATTCATAAAAATTATAAATAAAATAACATTATGTATAAAATCATTTTATCTTTCTAAAAACTATTTATCGTTGAGTTTATCTTATTTATAACCCTATATTAAAAATGTTTTAGTTATTATAGTTTGATTTTAACTCTTTTAACTCTTCTTTAAATAAAATAATAATAAAGGTCCTAATATAATCCAAGTGGACCTAAAGGATCGTATTTTATTCCTAAGGTTGTTTTGGGTCGAATTATACTTATCCAATAGAATTAGGACTTGTGTTAGTGTAATAATAATATCATTTTACTTACTGATATCAATTGTGTCTTTTGGATTTGAGAAATTCTACTCACATAAGTGGTAAAATTATGTTTTATGTGAGTTTTCAAATTCTCCTAGGAGGTGAGTAAAAGACGCTGAAAAGTTCAATAAAATTTGTATATATCTAAAATTATTATAAAATGGATATAGTGAGTTAAATTGAACTTATATAGGTATTATTTATCTATTTTGACCTAAAACAAATTTAAATAAAATAAATAGTTATTTAAATAAATATTAGGTTTTAAAGTATAACTTAGTGTTTTTCACAATTCATCAAAAATTGAAAGTTTTCAAAAAAATACCAAAAATACACCCTAAGATAATTTCGATATTCCGAATCCAAAAATAAATTTCATTTTGAAAGATAAAATTTTTAAAATTTCAAAATGTGGGAATTACAGTTCATAATGGCTAGTTTGATTGGTCATGGTATGTTAGAATCTTGAAGTTGCATATAATGAAAGCTAAAACATTATTCAAATGGAAACGTACTGTGGAAGCTTGGGGTGTTACACCTAACCTTTACTAATAAGATAAGAAATAAACAATGAAATTAATGGAAATATAGACTCACCATATTCAACATATAAGTCCATAATGGACTCCTAACCATTTTAGAATTCTAAATGGATGTCCAACCAACATCATCTCTCAAACACTGACACTATAAACTGGAACAATCACTCAAAAACCCTAGAAGGAACCAAAAAAATCATGATGAACCATGAGAATCACTTCCCTAAAATAAGTCACTACCACCAAAGATATTTTTTGAAGACAAAAACATCATCCTTTTTCACCACAAACAAGAATTATAAAAAAAAGACACCCACCAAAAAAACCTCCATTCAAAAAGAAATATTCAGATTCTCTAAAATACACACGTTAATTAAAATAGAGGTTATTAGAAGATTAAAACATATTTTAATACTAAAATAAAAGTAAATAAAATCAAAACACCAAGAGAGATGAAGAAAAACTCAGATAGAAATATACATAAAATCGATCCCAATCTATCACATTACTTCTAAAAATGAACTGGTGTGTCTTCTAAAGGGGTGGATCTAGCTTCATGTCGCATCCTGGGAACACCCCAAAAACCCATTGTAAGTCACCTAGGCATCCATAGGTACATAATGTCTTTAATGAACATGAACATGAAAGCTTTTTTATGACAAGGCATGCGGCATTGATGACACAATAGGATCTTACGCCTATAATAAATAGAAAAAAGATCTAAATGAATCTTGATTCCACGTGAAACACCAGATCCATAACATATTACAATATCAATACATGAATTTACTTCATAACATATAGAAACTGATTAAATTTAGTCTTTCTCAAACACTCCCACTATAACAAATTCAACCTAGATATCTTTCCTCACTACATCGGTAAAGGAGGTCAAACCAATCTCAAACACCTTCTACTACAATTTAGGACAAATTCCATTCTCAAGATATGAAGCCTTCAATGAATCATCCTCATGCCACTCTAATATATGAGGAACTATATCTTCAAAAAAATTAATTAACTCTAACACTAAATTATCACCTTACGGAAGACATCACATCTCCATCACCATCTTGACCTTCACGGCCTCAGAGAAATATTATTGAATGAATAAAGACATAAAGAATTATAAGGTAAGATCTTATCAAGGATTGGATCTAAAAATAGACATAAAAAAAATCCAACCCATAACTCCAGGCATAAAGATAGATAAAATAACCTTTACAAACTCAGTAAACATGAGATATGCAAGGATCCTTTCTATTTTTTGTATTTGGTATTCTGCTTCTTAAGGGCCCTCTTGACCGAAAACGAGAGGAGGGTTCAACTACCCAAAATCAAGAAATAATTCCTTAGTTTGATCAACTATAGGGTCCCTTAATTGTAAACCACACTTATCATTCCCTAGAACATCCATCGAGTCCTTAGTGGGGGAAAACACTAAACAACAAGCAACCCAAGAAATAAATCAAAAACTACTTCACCAATACTATCTCAATACCTAAAAACACCACTTAAACAAAATTCCAAAATAATAATAAAATGTTTTACACAACCATAAACTCTTAAAAAATAAATATTTTCCTCTGAAGACACTTTTGGGGACAAAAAACAAACATGCTGTGTTGCACACTCACTAACGGTATTCCATGGAGCCTCACAAACATACATTCCCATTCCAATCCGGGCACTCGTCCATACATGTCATTTATAATCAACTTCTTCAAGCATATTTGTGAATGTGATCAGTTTTGAGAATACAAAATGATCAAAAAAAAAACTTCACAGCTCTCAGAACAAAGCATTCAACCCAAGATTCAAATTCTCCATATACTTCCCATTTAAAATTTCAAAAAACATTTCTGAACTTCCACAAATCATTTCCCAAAAATCCATTTCATTTCAAAAAATAAGTTAACATTTAAAAAATAAACAATTTCAATAAACTCTAGCTTTTGAGTATAAGAATAAAATTTCTATAAACAAATATTCTATTTTAAGAAGAAGTCATCTCATTAAGAATTGATCTACTAAAAGATTCTTTTGAATAACTCTGAAACCCCATTTCCATCTTCCAACAACCAAAACATTAATTCTTTAAATTAGTATTTAACTATCCAAACCAATTTTTTTAAATGATATCAAAATCATGGAGACTCAAAAAAGATCACAAATGGGAAACTAGTGCGTAAGGGTGACTTTGAAATATAGTTGGTTGTCATATGCCAATCACTCCACTATCATAAATAATATTTAAGGACAATTTCACATGATCCACATGGATTTCCAGGACCTGTGATATTATTGAGATCATTATCTTAACTCTCATTTCATTTTCCAAGCACAAAACATCCCACAGGAACTAAAAAAACAAACCAAGTCTAGCTTCCAATGGAAACTCAAGGCTAGGTCTAGAAAGTGTTGGCCAGACACTCCCCCAGACTTACACCCTAAGATCTGATAGTCCTACTCCATCTTCCATGATATCCCAAATAACAAGGGAATTTTAAAAGCTAGGTTATCTAAAGAATCTCGGATTTGATGCATTTTTTCATGAACCAACTTGGGTTGACCCGAATCGGTCAACCGAATCAGCTTGCGACATGTCCTGAAAGGCATTATCAATCCTCTCAGGCTGGAAATAAGTGACAAAGAGAACAATTTCAACCAATATAAGTAAACCAAATAGTGGAAATAAATAAAGCACTCCATATATAATTATATTTTCCAAACTGAACATATTTTATAGATAAATGGATATATGCAAAAAATATTGACAACAAAATAGAAATTGAACCTGATAATAACTAAAACTCTTTGTGACCCCCTGGGAAACTCTCTAATATTGAACATAACTTCACCCTAGATGATTTACCAAACTAGAACCTACACTAAAAGATAAAAACAATATGAACTATAAGTATGAGTAATAAAACATAGTAGGCATGCCCAAACTGATCAATTCCCAATACATTTCATTTAAACCAATTAATAATTAATTACATGTTTTAAATACAATATATAAAACATAGGTTTTCATAATATTTTTATTTAACAAAAAACATAGTCTATTTTAGTTTTTTCATTCAAAATACGGTTATTCTTCATGAAAGATACATTATCATTTTATAGAGAAAGAAAGTCATAATTCACAATAAAAATAGAGAAAAAAAGTTCACCACATTTTTAAATAATTTCCATCAACATTTTTGAACCACTTCATTAGTTTTAACCAAGAAGTTACACCACAAAACGAATCATGAATAGAAATCATACTATAAGGGAAACAGAAAATATCACACAAGAGTAGAGAACCAACAATGAAACTCAATAATCAACTACAGATAACTATATATCAATGTACATGGGAGATCCATCGAGCTCAATAAATAATCTAAAACATATTGTACATCAAAATCAATACATTGGCATGCCTCCATCGATGACATCATTCTCTCCCACATGCTCTATTCTCACCCTACATGTTCTAACCAAGGACACTACCCCAAAGCAGAACATGGTCCATACTAAGGGCCACTATATAGAGCAAAATCATATGCTAGTGCATCAACCATTCATCAAAAATTATCTAGATATTTCAGGTTCCCAAGTTGATACTAAAGAGAGGTGATCTAATCAAACCAAAGAAGTAACTAACCACATATGAATATAACATAAACACAAGAATCATGTATAAGAACCACCCCAAACAAACCCAGGTGACAATATTTTTCCATTCAACCATTTGTTCATAAGGGAATCACATACCAAGGACCTCCCACAACATTCAATTTATCCAAGGAAAGAGATTCCTCCAAGGAGTGTTTTCAAGAATTTTGTTTACAAAAGTGTAAAATGGGCCATAAAGACTGCTTTGAGAAACCACCCTTTTCCAAGAATGAATACATCCCATCCTTTCCCAATCAACCCACATTGATGTTCATTTTATAAATACAAACCATAACTTAAAATAATAAAAAAACACACCATTTTCAAGTTGAAATCCATTTATAAATCCGTTTAACAACCAAAAAACTTTTACCAGGTTGAAATCAAGACTCAAAAAAACTCACTTACAAAAGACAACCAGACAACTCATCAAAAATTTTGTGTGCAAACCAGAACACAAACATTTAAAAACCCATTAAAACCAAGAGGAATGAAATTCATTTCACATAAAACAATTTTTATAAAAATCATACATCACTAATTAATATAAGAATATGTTGAGAAAAGAAAACAATCAATGATTATTTAATTTAATTTTCAATTGAAAATGGTAACCTACCTTGAATCATGGCGCTTCAAAAATGCCAACTCTAAAAAACTCCTTGAGGGTTCCAAGAATAAAGAACATCGAAGAGAAACCCTAACACCACAAAACACCCTACTTAAAATCAAGGAAACCTGAACCATATATTCATAATATCATGGGAGAAGAGGAACCACTATGAAATTTAAAAAGGATGAAGAAGAAGAATATAAGAGAATATTTCCTTGAATAATCACCCCAAAACCTGTAAATAAACCACTAGATCCAACATTGGGGTATGAGAGGAAGCATGGAGAAAAAGGGAGGTGCTACCGTTGGGTAGTAAAAAAAAGTACATGGATTAAATGGGTGTTCTATAGTTAAACAAACCATTTGGTAATAAATAAACTTCGCACTTTTAATGACTTGGGCACTGTACACTGTTTGGCAGTATGGTTTTCCAAATCATGTGCCAACAATGCTGCCATTCCTGTATAAACTAGGCACTCCCATGGTTTGGACTCAAGGTTTATTAAACCGTGTGATGACCATGAAACATGGTTCTGTCCAAATTGGTATAACCGCACACACACCTTCCATATGATTTTTCTAACCATGCTTGGGTCATGCATCCTTAACTAGAGACACATAGTGACTCGCACATTTTTTCCTTTGAGGTGCATGTTTGAGACCAAACCATGTTGAAGAAATGTAAATCAAATAATAAATGAATAAAATGAATTAAAAATAGACTCAGAATCATCATGTCACATGGTTAAACATGAACCATGAAACTAAATAAAAACATCCCAGAAATCAAAATTTAAATATGGAACACCAGAAACTCGAGAGAGAAATAAAAAAAGAGTAGTTGTAATAGCATAAGAGAACAAAAATCAGTGTGTGACGATCTTTGGGTATGTGAAATTATTTGATACCATATGTTACGGATTTTTATGCTTTTTAGGAAGGAATAATGAGAAAGGTTTAAAGATCCCTTAGTATCATGTTCTGGTAGATGAGGTGGATGTCATCTGGGACATCATTTTTTTAAACCTATAATTTTTTTGTTTCATCGACATATATTTAATGATTTACTTAAAGAAGATATGAAATTGGTATCATTGAAGGGTCTCTCTATTATCTCTTAATGGGGACACTCACATCTTTTAGGCAGAGTGGGATCCATAATCAGGGAGGCAAGGACCAGTTACTTCAGAGTTAGTGTTGATTTTGTGCTCATTATCTAGGTTTTTCCTTGATATTATTAAGAATATATTAGTAGATGAATTCACAATGGTCATGGATATGTACCCATATGTGTGTGCATAGAAATGATTAAGGTTTTGTCTCTTGTGAGAGTTCATGTTTACCATCTATCTTCTCCTCAGAACGAGCCCAATATCCTTGTTGTCTTCTTATATTGATCTAGAAAATATGAAAAGGATAAAAGTCCAGATATATGGACTTAAGGGTAAGGGGTTTATTTCTTCTTGTTTGACACCAGAGGCTTCACCAGTCTTATTCACAGACAAGGTGGATAGGAACCTCTTACTTTTCAATGACTACCATAAACATAACCAGGTGACCGTAAAGAATAAATACTTATTTTCAAGAATTGATGAGCACTTTGTTCAGCTAAGGGAAACCTATTGGTTTTTGAAGATTTATCTGAGATCCATGAACCACCATTTGAGTTTCCAATTAGCAAGTGGATTTAATAAATTCATTTGAATTCGGTATAGGAATTTTGATTATTCAATTATTCCATTTGGGATAAATAATGATCATTCATTTTTATGTTGTTAATTGTATATTCCTTCATAATCTTATTTTTGGACTACTTCTTGGTGAATTCCATGATTAAAGAAGATCATGTAGAACCTATAGAATTTTTTGGGGTGTTTTAAGTGAGAAACATCTATATTCAAAGTTTTCCAAGTGCTAGTTTTGGATTCAATAGGTAAATTGTTTTGGCCATGTGATTTCTAAAATAAGAGTTTAAGTGGATCCTTAAAAAGTTATAGAGGTCATGTATTGTGATCATCCCAATAATGAGTTCAAGATCTATAATTTTATCAGATTGGATTGGTATTATAGATATCTCATCTTGGGAATAATTAAGATAGATTATCCCTTGAAGTATTTGACTCATAAAGGGTAAATGTTTGAATGGGTGAGATGTGTCGGTGTGATTATGAGTGTTTGAAGAATATTTTGACATCTAATCAATTTATTATTCATCCCAAGCCTTAGATATCTTTTTTACTATATGGTGATGTTTTCTTTTTGTGGTTGGGATGTGTGTTGTTGTAGGATGACCATGTGGTGACCTATAGCTCTTGGAAACTATGACCAAATGAGAGGAATTATCCCACCCCTGACCAAAATTTAGTTGTAGTGTGTATATTCTGATGAAGTGGTGACATTACCTAATTGGGTATTGTTTATAGTATATTCAAGTAATATGATTCTAATTTATATTTTCACAAAAAATTACCTTAATATTTGAAACCAATGTTAGGTAGAGTATCTATATAATATTTATTTTGATATTGCATATAAACAAAGGAAGATGAATGTGGTCACTGACACATTGAATTGGTAGCTTCCAGTGATGGTTGTTTGAGTGCCGGTGGATGATTGGAGTCTGATAAGTTTGTTGGTTGGTTTGAGTATAGATTTGCAAAAGGATAGTGATTGGGTGTTCTTTTCCAATATTTCGGTAATTACCTACCTTATTTATTGAGTTATGAGTGATAATTTATCTAACCCCATGCACTAGTAGATTAGTTGTGTTTTAAATGGAGGGGAGACCTCAGATGATTAGTCACATTCTCCTTATGGTTCTCTTATCTTTAAAATGTGGCTTATTGTTCCTTTAACCATTAGGAAGTAAGTGTTGCATGAGAAACAACATTCCAGTTGGGTCATTTAACCATGAGACACCAAGATATTTTATAACTTGAGAGGCTGGTATTGGTGTTTTCAGATGAGACATGCAGTGGAAGAATTTGTTTTTTGATGCTTGACCTGCCATATTATCAATGTCGAACATCAAATACTCACTGAGTTGTTATAGTTGGTTCCTATTTTAGTATGTTATTGGGGTGATATCTATATGGATTTTGTGTTCACGCTACCTCATACCATATATGGGAAGATTCTATATGCGTGATTATTGATCGTCTAACAAAATAAACCCACTTTATTCCCATTAGGGAGCCAATGAATCTAGAGAATCTAAAACTCCATTATGCTTGAGAGGTTTTTTGGCTACATGTAGTTTCCTTGGAGATAATATCAAACCATTATATGAATTTTAATTCTCATTTATAGAAGGGGCTTCGGGATTCCTTGGTAACCCATCTAAAATTTGGCACCATGTATCACACAAAGAAGGATAGTCAGAAAAAGAAAACTATCCAGACCCTCAAGGATATATTACAGGTGTGTGTGCTTGATTTTGGAAGTTTATGGGATAAGAACCTTCAATTGAATGAGTTTTATTACAATTGAAATTATGGATCCTTGATTAGTATGGTCGTATTTTTTCATTGTATAGGTGGACATACCAATCCCATTTGTGTTGGGTTGAGGTTGGGGAGCATTCCTTGATTGGACCGAGTCTCATCAAGGTGAAAAAAATGAGAAAATATGGATAATTAAAAAATGGATTTTTGAATCTTAGAGTAACTTGTACTCATATGATGATTGTTCTCTTCGTCCGTTGGATTTTCAGGTTAGTGATGAGGTGAATCTCATGATATCATTTTGTATGGGACATAGTTGCTTGGAGAAGCAAGGGAAGCTGGTGTCAAGTTATGTATGGTCATTTATTGTTGTGGAAAGTATTTTGAATGTAGGTTATAGATTTGAGTTTCCACCATAAATGACCTAAATATATTAGGTATTTCTTGTTTCCCATTTAAAGAGATACCATCCACACATATCTCATGTGCTGGGTTGAGATGATTTCGTTCTTGAGTAAAACAAAATTGTTATGGAGCATCAAGTTTATATTATGGATCATCAAAAAAAGGTGCATTGTAGTAAGTCAATTTTGTTGGTCTATATTATCTTTATGAATGGTAATGATATCCATAAAACTTGGGAGGTTGAAGCTCATGTGAGGGAGAAGTGACCTCACATGTTTCCCTCTTTGGATGCTTAAGGAATTTATAGAGGAAGAAAGTGCCATGTTGGTGAGTTTTGAAAACCCAATAGGTCACTGGTACTTATACTTTTGAGTTTTTTATAACATTATGATTCATTAATTGAGTTCTCAGGTCTCTAGGGTCAAAAATAATGGTTTTGGGAAGACATATTAATGCACACGATTTGTCTAACCATTTGGTTAACCATGTGATGGGTTATATAGGGTGAAAGTGGGGTTTTTTCATGTTTTGAGAATTATTTTTCCAACAATGTGACAGCCATGAGTAACTTTTTGGACCATTTTTTTGGTGGAAAGTGTCACCCATATAGTTTTTTCATGGTTTTCTTAACAATGTAGCCAAACCGTGAGGCCTTGTCTCAGTCACATAAGAAGTGGGGTTTTATCTTTTTCCCCTAATGTTTTTATACATCCATTATCCATCATTTATTTATTCAATTTTGTATAACCCCTCTTCTTTGGTGGTAGAAATTGACCTCTCGTTTGGTTGTAGATTTCGTCTTCTAATAGTGGTGTTTTAGTTTGAGGTAAGTTAATTTATTCTTGATTTCTTATTATTTCTCCCATTTTATCACTTTCTCTTGTATTCTATGAAAGTGTGGAACCTTGGTTGGGGTGTTGGATGAATCATGGGCGTTTAATGAGGTAAATTGTTGGTTTTTTAAGTATTAGGTGGGTTATTATCATATATTTCTCTTTTTGGTGCTCATCATCATAGATGAAAAAGGTTGGGACCAAATTTGATGTAGGTGTCTCTACTTAAGGGCTTCTTCCACATAATTCATTAAATTTACAATCTTTATTGGATTATATTTTTTAAATATCAATTAAAATTATTTAGTATTGGGGTGTATTCCATGTTCAAAATGTTTCATTGATTTTGATGTAATTTTAAGGTTTAAAGAGGGTTTTAAAAAGGGTTTGGATTCTATGCACACCAAGTGTTTGATAAAATGGCCCAAAGAGATTTTATGGAAAAAGTAGATTTATAAAATTATTTTAGAAATTATTTTAACTTTCTTGAAAGGTGTTTTGAAAAATGGTCATGTTGTTTTTGAAAATGGATTATGATGTGGATTTGATTTATATGTAACATGTTATGTGGTTTCCTTTTTATGGAGTGGCACATGAGTAAACAAGGGTGTCAGCGAGGTAATTTTTAAAGAGACTATGTGAAACTTCATAGATACGACCATTTGAGTTTCCATTTTGGTTTCCATGGGATAGTGAAATAAATTTCATAGAAATTTCATTTAATCCCAATACTATGACGATAATAATTCCATAAAATTTCATCCATGTTCTACATCCATCAACTTAGAACACTTCATAACATAAGAAACAAGCTAAAGAGAAATAGAACATTGGGAAGTAGAAACTTCATGTAAAGAAACATTTCATTTTAAAGTTTTAGGTTGTCACGATAGTTGTGTTCTCAATCTTGGAAGCTCTAAATTTTTGTAAGGAACTTGGGGAGGTTCTTATTGAGGTGATCTAGCATCCCCATGATTTTAAGATAGAAGTCACTACAACTGATGTTTACCAAGAGTAAACTGCTTTAGTAGAGTGTCATTACACTCTCTCTTTAACTGAGAAATATCTGGAAGAAGCCATTTAAGGGAATATCAGATACCTTTTTGTATTAAGAAATTTTAAATAGATAAAAATTTTCTGATCTCTAATTTATAATGGATATGAAGGTAATCTTATATTAGACTAATCCCTATGATTTTTTGTATATAGTGAGGATGATTTATCTCTTATAAATATAATAATTCAAGGGTATGATAAGATCAAGAAAAATCCCTATAGGAAGATCAGGCTCAAAGACAAATTCGGGGATCTAATGTAAAATGTCATGTTCATGGTTATCTAGTAGTACATAGCATACAATGTTCTACTCGGGAAACCATGGCTCCATAGCCACATGATAGTGTCATCAATATTTCGTCAATTTTTTATATATATACCCAATTGAAATGTTGGAATAATTTATAATGATTTCACCCCTTTTGAATCTTTTTAATTGTAGTATATTGAGGAGGGTTTATATAATAGATAATGGAAATAATAGATGATAAAGGAATACATGTGGATTATTTCAGCCAGTGTATTGGGAACCACCCCAACATGCCCCCGAATCTTTATCGATAAAGATTATATATTACCCATTAACATAATAGTGGCCCTGCCAACACATGTCCATATAATAGCCATCATACTCTAAAATAAAATGTATGTATAGTTGATTTAATTATTAAGGAAACACGAATTTTCAAAAAAATGGACAATTCATTTTTAGAACAATAATTAGGAATCAAGTTATGGGATTTGGAATACCTCAATGGTGGTGTTTTACATGTTTTTAGTGGATAAAGAGTCATATGTTAGCACTAGAGGATCTCTTGGAGAAGCGAGGATGTTGATGCAACTAATATTGCATCGGTGTCTCTAGATAGCTGGTGGTGTTATGTAGAGGAAGTATCTACTTCCAGTGGCCACAATATAGACCTTGGTATTTTTAGAGTGGGAATTTACCATTTCCCCCTAGGGATTTTAGAGGGGGAATCCCCCTCCTTCCTCCCAATCTTGGTGCACACAACTAGGGGTTATCTCCCTTCTCCCCCTACTTATCCCCCTTGATTTGCAGAGGTTTTTCTGGTTTTATAGAAATTTTGAGTTATGATATACCCTACTATAGATGATGAGAGTACTACTATGGGGTGATCAATAAAACAATTTTTTATCAATGAGTAAAATGTAGTAATAATGGAATTCAGGTTTTACATTGGTATGGATAATGCTACGGGTGTGTTTTACATTCTTTTTGTGGGATTAATTTTTTTGAGAATATTACTGTAATACTATGATTAATTGGTTTTATAGTCAGTTTTAGAAGAATTATCCTTCCCCAACATATCACCTTATCTTTCCTACTAAATCGTTAATCAATTTTATACTCTCTTTCTTCCTCTCTAAAAATTTAAAATCTCACTAGATTACTCTATATTGTATTATTTTTTTAAAATGGAAGGAATAAATGGTCACTATAACCACTAATATCCTCTTGCTTGGCAATCATTTATCTCTGATTATCCTTGTGTTAACCCATCACTCATGATCAAAAGTATTCGAGACAGCCTAAGTGGCCTCTGAGTGAAATCCAATAAAAAAGAGAAGATTAATTAAAAATGAAATAAATAAAATATATTCTAATATTAATGTACTTTTAATGAATCAATAAGATAACTGAATATATTGAAATATTAAAATGTATAATTCGTTAACATGATCACAGGGTAAATACCCTCATCTTTGGAAATTTGGGTTCGGTGTCCCATCATTAGAGTTATTACAAAAATAATAATGGAAAATAAGAAGCAGTATCAGTGAGTGATTTTCATAATAACCTCTAAGAATAAGACCATGTCTCCATTATAGTGAATAGTGTGTTATTTATAAAAGAAAATTTTGGAATCCTTGGTGCATGTCAAGAGTCTCTAAATGAGAAGTACAATAATCTTTAACTTTATCTGTAATGTTCCTCAATGTCAGTGTTGAGAAGTGACTTCTTATTCATTTGATGACTGACAAATTTCTTGCTTGAGGGCTGTGATAGGATTTTTTTGACATCAATAATCTTACCAAACTATATCAGAGTCCTCTCATGACCAATATTTTTATATTTTGTATGTGAATTACTTCATTGAATAGAATCATAGTACATGTCCTTGAAGTAAAAATATAATGAAAGACTTGGATTCTAGTGGATTCAAAGAGGGATTAACAGAATTGGAAAAATGATGTTAGTCCAATTAGGCTGTAAAATTGGTCTTTGTTTCCTTAAACCAGTAAATATAAAAAAATTACCATAATTTATTCAAAATATAATGAAATAAAATTTGGTGTTGTGAATATGTTTTAAAATGTTTTAATAACTATAGAAAACAAGCATGTTATCTCTAATGAGGTTAGGGATGATGCATTAAATATAAAAACTACATTTGGGTAGTATTGAAAGGATATACTAGGTTATGATATTTTAATCTTCTAATTTGATGCAGTCATTACTATATTTTTCTTAGGTTCTCTATGAAACACATGGTACACATTTTATTGAATCCACATCCAATGATTTGAGGTCAAATGAGTTCCCCACCATTATTCATATTCCTATAAAATAAAAAACACACAAAAATAAAAGCATTATTTTTCTTTTAAATCCAATCTCACATATCTCTTGACTTCTATGACTATTTTGTCATTCATAAACTTTCAATTATTAATTATCAATTTTCAAACTTATTTCAATTAACTTTCACCTAAATTAGGGTCTTAATCATCAACCATGAGGTCTTACGGCATGACTTGGGTTTTTTATTAGCGGTCGACTAAGATTTATTTATTACCCCTTCACTTTCGGCTTCAAGATTTATTCACTTATTAATTTAATATTATACTGGTACTCGGGTTCCTTCTCCATTTATCGGTCAAGCACAAGAACATGCCACTGGGTGGATATCAATTTTAAATAGGGGGCACTGGCTTCAACAAAAAGTGTGGATCATTCTTCTTCTTCTTCTTCTTCTTCAGGAATGCGGTGAGAATGAGGGGCAATATTTTTGGTTTAGAAAACAAGACCAGATTTTAAAATTACTCTTAAATTAAGCGAAGGTCAATCAAGAATAGTATATTCATACTTGGGATAATATGCCCTACCACTGTTAGTATCTTATCATGGATGACCCAGATATTAAGGAAACCCCAATTCAATGTATAGTATATAGGTTGAATGAATCAAATACTCATAAATATTTTTGGAATGGCCATGTGATTTATTTTTTAGTCCAATGTTCTTTTTGTCTTGAATTTTTTTAGGGTTCCCACTTTTCCCCCAAAATATAACATTAAAATAAATAGGATTTAATTTTTTGGAAGGTAGTGAGATCAAGTTTTTTATTCTTTAGATATATAAGAACAACAAAAGTTCTCTTATCAGGATTTTTGAGGATATTCAGTGTGGAATATTCACATTGTTAATTTATATTGGTTGCATCTCAATATCAATAGGGCAGGTGTATGGTGGCTCCTTTATATGAGGCAGTCGTATGGACACTACTGGAAAATTGCCCTATACCCACGGTTCAAAACCGTGGGTATATCCCCCAAAACCGTGGGTATAGGCTATACCCACGGTTTTGGGAACCGTGGGCTGGAACGGCGTCGGGATAGGGGGGTCACCCTATACCCACGGTTTAGAGAAACCGTGGGGATAGATTTGAGATAGCGTGGCAAGTGCATGGCCACGCTGGCAAAGCATTGACCCCACGGTTTGAGAACCGTGGGGAATTAATAATCAAAAAATTTCGGCCGCTGGGTATCGAACCCAGCCCCGCGCTTCGCTGCGTGAAATCCCGCAGAAACTACACCAACTAAGCCATTCAATTACTCTGTTATATATGCATATATTAAGATATATATATTAATATAAAGTATTTAATTTTTAAAAGAAATCGGCGGGATTCGAACCCGCGTCACCTTAAGGAATCGCGGAGGAGCGCCTATCCAAACCAACTGAGCCGCACTTCACAATTGTTTTTAAAATATATATTATAATACTTATATTAATATAAATTACGCGCTGTATATTAAAAACATTCAACCGAAGGGATTCGAAACGGAGACCTCCACCATACAAACAGAACACACTAACCAACCAAGCTGCAAATTTAATTTGCTTATAAATTTCTATCATCTTATATATATATTAATTCAAATTGTGGGTATAAATTTTCCCGCCAAATTTTTTCTATTTTCCCGCGTCTTTTTTTTTTGCCGCCATAGGCTATCCCCACGGTTTTACAAAACCGTGGGTATAGTCCTTATAAAAAAATTATCCCCACGGTTTTTCAAGAACCGTGGGGATAGGCCTTGAAATAAATACCTATACCCACGGTTTTACAAAACCGTGGGTATAGGCCTTCGAAATTCACTCTATCCCCACGGTTTTAGAAAAACCGTGGGTATAGGTGACCAATACCCACGGTTTTCCAGAACCGTGGGTATAGGTTCCCCCACTATGCATATACCCACGGTTTTCTTAAACCGTGGGTATAGAGCACCCCTATACCCACGGTTTTTCCCAAAACCGTGGGTATAGGTCTATTTTTCAGTAGTGGGATCACATGATCTGATAGTGTTTTGACTAGTGTTCATTAATTGATCTTGGAATGTGTGGTGGTGGTAACTAGTTTAGGGACAAATGTGGACATTTTCTTCCAATGTGGCATCATTATAAGTTTGTGTCATTAAATAGTAGTTCGGGTTGGCTAATCTATACTGGTTTAACTTGAAAATCTATGGTGGAATCGATGGTGATCTTCTTTATGATAATAGCTTCATCTTATCCGATTTTTCTCGATATATACGCAACATTTGGTCAATAGTTAAATCTTTTAGAGGGTGCTTCTAGAGATTCTTCATTAATGGTAGGTTTTAAGTGTCCATGGAGAGGTTGGATCATAGTATCTTAATGTACCATGGATCTATGGTAGGTTGTGTGTGGAAAAAAGGTTTATAATTACAGGAATGGTCCCAAGTGAAGTGGTCATGAATATATGGATGTTTAAATGTGGTGGTGGATCTTTTGCTCTTGTAGTCACTTAAGTGGTCATAGGAGTTGTTATGGAATCTTGTTTTAAGTTACCTTGAGAGAGGATGATGATAACTTATCACTTTCACATGGTATCAATTCCCAGAACTTACAGTCACATGATTTCAACATACATGGTCAATTTTCAAGAATAGTAACTTAAGTGGTCATGAGGTGATACTACTATCACTTCAGATTTTTTAGTGGACTTATCTATATTTCCAATATTAATTATACTACAAAAATATATTATAGAAAAATTAAAAAATGATTAAAAAATAATAACAAACACATTTTTTAGCCTCCACACTATTTGATTCCCAATAATTCAAAATTAATTAAAAATGACGAATTTAATATTCGATTTTACAAAAAAAAATTACAATTTAAAATCAAACTCTAATCTGAATTCAAAATCAAAATTCCCAATTAAATTTTTAAATGAATTTTTTAATTATGAATTTTCAATTTTTAAAAAAATAATTACGAAATAACTTAAACTAAAAAAATATTCCAATTAAGATTTCAATTATAAATTGAATAATTAAAATTTGAAATTCATAGTTAAAAATAAAAAATAAAAAAATTCAAATAAATATATGGATTCTCATTTAATTTCAAAAATTATGTATTCTATTAAAAATAAATATTTAATCCAATTTTAAATAAATCTAAATTTCTCAAAAATTCATAAATATCACTTCTTTAATCGAGATTTATTTAATTAATGGTGGTAAATTCAAATTATAAATGATAAATATTTAAAAAAAAGTGATCTCTTATCACTCCCACGCACATTAACTTTTTCAATCCTCGGAAATTTTATCAATGAATTTAAAAAAAATACGAATTTCCTTCCTAACATTAAATACGAATATATAATTGAAAAATATCAAACAATTCCTAAATGAAATGGTTATGCCTCTTATATGACTTTCAAACACTATAAATCATTAAATTTGTTTCAAATTCTAGTTCCATGAGTGAATTTTATAGATTTAAGTGGAATTAAAATTTCAACAAGTTACACATCTAACATCACATTTTCCAAATAATCCTATACCAAAGTACATTTTCAAACATCATTAATATTTCCTAAATTATATTTTTATAATTAAATTACCCCATTAATGGGTTCAATATTCCTATCACATTTTCCAATACATGTATGTGCATAGTAGTGTGAAAAATCCTTTATTGGATATGAACGTAGAGTTACTCACACACACAATGCCATTGTCTCAAAGATTCATTACGGGATCCCAATTTTCCATTTTTTCCAAGTTTAAAAGACATATATGAATTATTTTAGAGAACATCACTAAGTTTATATTCAATTAAAAAGGATAGTTTACTCTATACCGGGTTTGAAATTCCAATAACCATATGTAATAAATTTAATTCCATAATGATATTTTTAGTTTTCACTTTATTTCCATGGTCTTTAGAAATAATTTCCATTAGAAAGAGATATGTTCACTCAGAAATCATTTCAATTCAATTATTTCATAGTCAGTATACTTATAACATCAAGAATGGTACTTTAATCTAGTAGAATATCATTAATGTTCAATTTCCCATCCCTTTTTTATTTACACTAAAAAAATATAAAAACAAAATACTATAGAAACTATGTACATATTTCTAAAAAAATTTAAGATTTTTTTATTTTTTTAATGTTTTTGGATTTTTATTCAAATATTAAACAAAAAATTCAATATTTACTTCCTAAAACTAAATTATCCCTCCCCCCCCCCCACATGGTCAAGATACTATTTTATTTCTGTGCAGCATGAATTTTTTTTGGAAAGTAAAAATTTAAAATTTGATTGTAAAATAAATGTAGAGGAATGTGAAAACAATGGATTTATATATTTGATGGTAGCATGGAAGAGTTTGGACTCATATATGGGGTCTTTCCATGGATCTTCATAAAAATATCAGTTATTTACCCTACACCTTTAAAGGTCTCTATGATTCAACTTCCTTGATTTCCATTATACCTGATGAAAAAATTTTAGTCATTGTAAATGTTTTGATAAAATTGAATGATTATTACTTGAACTTATCTTCCATCATTAAGTGTGAAACAACACTTTGTCTTCTATATTAAATTATCTCTTTTGGTTGAGTCTATCCAGCATAGATTCAGAATTTTCCTTTTATAAACATATCTCACATGCTTGTGGTCTTAATTTCTATAGCTCTATATTTCATAGTTTCTACTATTTTTTAATATTTATAAATTTTGAGTTTTCTCCATGTTAATACTATCAAGTTTTTTTTATAGCTCAATCGATTCTCTATTATTTCTTGTATCTTTCATGGGTATTTTAGATTTTATAGTAGAAAATTTGAGTGAATTATCTATATACATATCACTAATATCTTCATGTTTTTAGTGGATAAAACAATTTATATATTTGACTTATTTTTAGAAGAATATTTATTAAAAAAATATTGTGTCAAATAGATTATTAAAACAATCCAAGCATCCAAAACTCTAGTATATCATTTAGAAAAATAGGGACACTCAAATTGGTTCACTATAAAATCTTATTTTTTTTCACATCTGTGTGTTTCATTGAATCAACTAAGTTAAAATACACTTTTTATTTACCAATATTCATTTAAAAAGTTCCTTCATTGAAATTTATTATTGTTTTAACAGTCTTGAGAAATGGGCTTCCTATGGTTATAGGGGAACGATTCTTATCTTTTTCGTCCTCCATGTTCTGGTTGTATTAATCAATAGGGAATGGATAATATTTTACACTTATAAGAAAATGTTCTAAAAACCCTTCTAGGAAGGAAATGTCTCTATTATAAATTTTTAAAACCACACATGTGTTTTTGATTTTTCATATCTATAGATATGAAAATACTAAGTGAGGCATAACATTAATTGATACTCCTAAATCATAGTGTATTAGGAAAATTAAACTCTCGTATGGTTAATGGGATAAAAAATACATCTAGGTCTTGACATTTCTAATGGATTTATATGGTTACTAGTGAAGACAATTTTTAACTTATCCCTACATTTTCAATACATTACAATGTTCTCCTAATGATGGAATTTTTTTGATGAACTTCACATACCATGGTATTTGGAGCAATTCATCTTATAGAGGTGTATTGAATTAAACATTTTGATGAATTCTCAGATCTGATGTTACAACAACTCTTCACTAGTTTTCTTAGATTATTACATTATTTTAAGGAATGGTGACTAGGGTTCAAATGGATCCTCAATTTTATCTGTCCCTTTATTTTCATCACCAAGTGTGTTTCCATATGTAAATTTTTTTAGGTTCTTTTCCATGGTTAACTTATTTAGGTTTAGTGGGTTTTCCCCTTATAGATTCACTTTCAAATAGTGATTATTCACTATTCTTTGGCCCTTGACCACTCCTTATTGTAAAAAAGATAACATTTCCTATGGGGTTAGGAATGGATTAGGTATGAAGATTACCTGGACTTTTTTTCTTAATTTTTTTGATGTAAATTAGGATCTAGTCATTGGTACTCATAATTTCATTCATAATTTACTCTAATGATAGTTCTTAATAATTCCATTGTTTGTATCTTTTGGAAGGTTGATAATTCTATCCTTGAAAGGGTGGTGGATAGAATTTTTTCTGGGATCCTTACTGAATGGGTGGACAATTAATTTATTGGTTTATAACTACATTTTGAATATTGTAATTCTCTCTACATCGATGATTATATCTTAGTTATTTCTTGTATAGTTATTGTTATATAGACTCATTGGTTTCTTGACCTTGAGGACATCCACTAGAGAACTGTTCCAGAGAAAAAAGAAGTCATAATTCCAAAGGGGGTATGTTGGTTGATGTCTTCTTCAATTTGTTAACAAGAAGAATTTTCACCAAAGATGTTAGTTCACAAATTTTATCAAGAAATATTGAGTTATAATCATTCACCTCATATACTAACATTTTTGTAGTTCACATATTAAATTATATAATGTTATGGGATTCTTTCAATTATATCACTAGTGAAAATTTATATTTCAATGGTATTTTTCTTTTACTTTTTAATGTAGGATAGAAACCAAAATTTATGCATGTGATGTTAGAAATAAAATTTTTGACATCGGGATTTATAGTAAACTATGATGAACTTTAGTTTATTTTAATAGGGAAAGACTCCGAAGACTTTATACATAGGTAATATACCAATACCAATGTTTAACGTCCATCATGAATAATTTTGATGTTGTTTTTTTAAGAAAAGTAGCATTTAAATTAAACTTTACACAACGGTTTGGGTAAATAACCGATGTGAAATGTTGATCCTTGAGACATTCAATGTCGGGTTTTCATAAAACTGGACCTTGAAAGTCTCTATGATGGAGTTTCTACACCAGGTTTTATAAAAACCAACATCCAATGTTTTGAATTTATTTTAACAAAAATTTAATTAATTACACTATCAAAAATCTATAAAACATGTTAAAAAATATAGAACCATAATACACAGCATATAAAAAAGATGAGATACCTATAAAAACATAGTTTAAAAAAATAAAATCAGAAAAAATGATGATCTATTTCAAGTGGAAGTATATTGACATAATGTAAACAATTATATATTGTAAATAATTATATATTTAAAAACATGAAACATCTGAAACAAGTAAAAACTAACCAAATATAAAAACAATAAGCATAAAATAATTATATAATTACTCATTTTTTAAAATTTAACTAAAAGATAAATATCTGACAATTAAAATACTTTTGTCATGTGGATATTTTTTTTATAAATCCATGACCTCTATATAGAATATAAAAAATATTTAAAAATAAACATATTTTACCAACCTAAAGTAGAAAATGATTATCTAAATACTCATTCTTCAAAATTTTATTAAAAGAGATATACTTGATCCTTTAAATCACAATCATACTTAAGAAATAGTTTGGAAACAAACTGAGAATTTTGGTAAGTTCCTCAATCATATACAACTAGGTATCCTTGAGAAGATAAAATAACAATTTTTGTTATAGGATTAAAAATATAATATTTTGTTTTGAAACAAAAAATAATTAATATATCAACCCTTACAAATTGTTTTGTTGACCAAGTTGTTATTATCCCATACATGAATCATAAAAAATAATGACCACATTCCACAGTTCCTTTTTGATAATGAGACTCTCATTTTAAATATTAAATTGAAAAAAAATTCAACATAAATAAATATATATATATATAACAAATGTTATCAAATATACAATATATTTACCATTACATCCATGTATTGGATTATATTTAGCTTCTTTATCAACAAGTGGTATTTGTTAATCTTTTTCCATAACCTTCATTTTCATACATATAAAGTAACAAAACATGTATAAACAATAATAATTAAAAATAAACTTATTAAAAATGAAAACTAACTTCTCCAACAAGTTACTAATTTGTTTATGAGAACCACCTAATAAATAGAAAAAAAAATACAATTTCCATTCTTTTGGTAAGGATATTCTGGGCATCTAATGACCTCTACAATATAAAAATTCATAATTAATAAAATTTTAATGAATATTAATTCACAATAATATTAGTGTTCTTACCCATTAAGGAATGGAAAAAACCAATCACCTAATCTTAGAATTAGGTTATCTCTCAAATATATACATTCAACTCTAGCATGAGTTTTCAGATAATACATAGTCGTTGAAATGAATTATGGATCTATGAGACCATAAATACTAGTGGTCGTATTTTTAATAAGAATAATGTGTAGATGACTAATTAAATAAGTAATATATTAATTAATTTGAGGTCAAATCTATTTAATGAAATGAAAATGGAAATATAAATTTACTTATATGGAAAAAACTAAAACATATGCATGTTGAGCTTATCAAAAATAACTAGATCACTGATGTATTTTTTGGAATATTCGCAAAGGATAGTCTCTTCCACATGTATCAGATGTTATCTGAAACTTGTAAATATTATACAAGGAAGAAGAAACCTGGGGTAATCCTTTTCATCCATCATAAATCTCAAAAGTATATAAAGTTTTTGGTGCCAAAACCTCTTGTTTCATTTATACAAATTCTTGGGATATTATACACTCATATATAAATTTAATGTTAGAAAACATTATTAGTAAATTTTAGTAAGATTTATATAATTTTTTAAAAAATCATACCTTTTATGTTAGATAATGCATAAGGTTAGTCGGCCAAAGTAAAAAAATGAACAACAAAATATCTAACTCGGGTAACCAGCTCACTATATAGTGGCAGTAGACTATTTGAATCAATAATATCATGTATTGATATTCTTTCCTAACCCAAATTAATAGGTTGTTAATGTATAGAATCCCCAAAAATATGTATGACTTTGTATGCTATAATACGTATATGGGGATCTCTAGGTACAACTCATAGTATATGTCCATGTTTGAACAAGGAGGTGGAGGATCTGAGTAGGTGGGATGAGCAGGAATGACATGTTTCATAGGCATGGAAGGCTGCATTGGTTGTGATTATCTCATAAATTGATCAAAAATAGCCTATATAGCTGATTGAATTTTATCATCCATAAGCAATTTCATGTCTTTCAGCATATCTTTTAAGGGGTATATTTCGGTATCCCTTGATTTCTTACTTTTAGGATCAAAAACATTACTATCGCTAACACCCGCCTCATATCCTCTTACACTGTCGAGTTGCTATGGAATAATGAAAGCAATAGCTAGGATGTCCATCTTAACCTCAGAGATAGATGCCCCCTACATCTATTTCCCCTGATTTTCATCCTGAAATGAAAAATTAATAAGGAATATTATTGTTTTTAATTTAAAAAACACCAACATTAATGAAAAATAAAAATTAATTTATTAAAAAAATTATCTACTCCCATATATTATTCTGTAAGATATTTCTCATTTTTTCATTTCTCTCATTTCTATTTTTCAATTAGATTAGGAGGAGAGGGATAAAAAACTAAACCTCTTCTGAACCACTACTAGATTGAGCTCTTAATTCAAAATTTTTTTATACAACCATTTTATCCTCTAATAAATGATACATTTCATTTGAACATGTATGAGGGAATACATTCTACAATTTGATGTCTTGATGAGATCTTGTGGATTCCTATTACATATAAATAATTTAATAAATAATAAAGTAATATACAAGAAATTATAAAAAATTAAATAATTATGAGACCTTAAATTCTTCATCATGTCAGTTGGAGAATTTTCTTTCCATGTATCTACATTTAAAACCCATAATTAAGGCAGGGATTTTCATTCTCTAACTTCACATAACATAAATGTTTTTCAAATTTGTTTTAAAATTTCACCATTAAACCATATCTAGAGATATAGATATTATCTTAATTTCATTCATTTCATGAAAATTTAATGTTATCTGTAATTGAATAAATTAAATATTAATCAATAAAAATATATAATATTTGAAAAATGTGTTAAAAATAAATAAATTGAGATATTTTACCAAGATTAACTCCCATAGCTTCTCTTTCTCCATTTTTTCTATGGAATTCCATATAAAATGATAATCCTACAATGGTTCTGTATGGAGATATAAATGGTAAATTTTGTTGTATTTGAGATAGATGAATTATTATCATCATCAAATTCAATATTCATTATCTGGTCTCTACTAAAAGGTGATATTTTTGGGAAACATGTACTTCTAAATTTAATAACTCTATAAATTGATTTATATATTAAAGAAGAAGACTCCTCCTCATGAGGTGAATCAATAGGAGGCATATCAAAAGTCATTTAATTTCATTTTGTAAATTAAAAACTTTCCTTCATTAAATTATTATATTTAGGAATAATAATTAATATTAAAAAAAATACATATACCTCCCTAAATATTCCTCTTACTCTATGTTCATCATTGAAATAGGTAGATATAATGAAATTATTTGAACCTTCATATTATTAGAGATGTGAATATTTAAAAGAAATGACATTAAAAATATGTAAGTAATAATATAGTGTCACACATGGGTATGTTTCAAACAAAATGATGTCTTGATTCTCAACCAAAAAATATTCATGTTAAACTATTATATATAAACATTAAATCTAAAATGATAGAAAAATTTATAAATTTAAATATCACGGTCATAGAAATGTATTTTTATATTCCTAAATTTAACCAAAACTTAAGGATGTATGTTGGGTTTTACAATCAAAAAATGTTTATCCATAACTTTTTAGTATTAAATTTAACACAAATAAAATATTAATAGTGAAAAGTATATAATTAAAAATAAAATAATGAATAAAAAATTGTTTACACATTTAAATTTTAAAATGGGAATATAATATAAAAATATACCTGAGTAATTAGGATTCTAATTTAGTGTCTTCCCATATCCCTCCATCATGATCATTTCGTATAAAATGGACTGTGTCTATATTATTATCATTTTTATCATAGAAAATTTTCATATTATATTAAAAATACTCAAATAAATCCCTAACATCATCACCCCCCTCGTCACCTAAATTAATTACTTTCGCTTAAAAAATGATTTACCACTAATCATTTGATGAATCAAGGAAATAAAATATTTTCTTTACATGTGTCTCCATGATAAATAGTTCCTCATTGCAACTAAATATTTTCAAATCAACCAATGTGAACGCATAATCATCAAGTTTCACACCACTATTACAATAAATCCATCTACACTTAAACATTGTGACTCAAAATATAGTATAATCAACATCCCATATACCCACAAGAACTACAAAATAAGTCATTGATATAGTAATTGTGTTTTTGTCTTTTTCACTAAAAAATGTTAGGCTCCAGTGATGAATATTAATTCACAATTTTGAATAGTTCTCTTATCATCATAATTTTTTTTGTAAAAGGTGTAACCATTAATATCAATACTAGACCATGTGATCGCATTAAGATGTGGTCCCCCTTACATCCATTTCAATGTATCTGATGCAAATATATCTATTATTAATTTCTCATTAAACCATGAAACAAATTTCTTTTTATTCTCAATTATCAACCAATTTTTATATCTTTTAAGATATCGCATCTTTAAGTCATAAATATCTGCTGATATATCTATTTGAACCCCATCTATATTGTTAAAAAATTATAAATGTGCCTTCTTCACTTCATCCTATGGAATGAAATTTACTTTTACACCCTGAATCCCTCTACCTTCACTATCAATAGTCATATATTAAGATATAGGAAGACCAATGTGATCCACTTCATACAAATAATATGTACATAACTCAGTTACATCTTAGGATACATATTTTTGAATACTATACGCCCCTAGTTGATGAGTATTTTTAACATATAGTTTCAAAAGTATCATATATTTTTTAAAATGATACATCCACCACAAATAAATAGAACAAATAATTCTTATCTCACTCACCAGATGAATCCTCATATGAACAATTATATCAAAAAATGTAGTTGGGAATTATATTTCTACTTGGAATATTATAATATCAATTTCCTTATCGAACACATCTAACTAATTTTAATCAGGGAGTTTTCAAAAAAAATATTTGAAAAATTTATAGAACATGATGACATCCTTTCTAGGAAGTGTCAGAAATATACCACGTAGTTTGATTGGTACCAGTTCTTGAAAAAATACATGATAATCATTATATTTATAACCTATTAGTTTAGAATCCTAAAATTACACAAAAAATATTCACATTTTAAGAATAAACACTAGTGACATTAATACAACGCATAAAATAATAAAAATCATCTTGTTACCCTTTCATAATGTGTGACAATCCAGAGGTGATTATGTTTGATTTTCTTTCATAGTGGGAGGTAACTCAAAATGTATTCTCATTAAAATCAAGTCCAATATATCATCAAATCCATCTTTTTTATTACCTTTTATTTCTATCAAATTTCTAATATAACATTCAAATTTTTTTTATCAACATGAATATTGTTAATGTTATGTTTTATCTCTAAAAATATCTAATATGGTAGTTCAAAAAATAAAGACTTTTTCCTTCAAGAAATTTTTTGATTACCAGAATGTACATTATTTCCAAATTTGGAATTAATATTTTTTACCCTGTCATAATATTATTTAACCAAAAATGGTTGGGGGGAAAGATTATATTCCTATAAACTTTTAAATTATTTTTTCAATCTATTATATTGATGATAAATACTCCAAATATCTCTGATGTCACATGTACATTATCTTCCTTTCATTCTGTAATTGATAATATGAAGTCTCTTAGTCAAAAATTGGACATGATGTAAATACATTAACACCGTATCCAAATAAGTTTTTCATATGTAGGATACTATTTTATAGTGATCATTATCATGGAATGAAAAATAAAATTCTTTTTAATATATGCATCAGAAACTACCACACCAATCTCCCATATATCCCTCAAATCATCAATCAATGTTGAAAGTTACACATTAATATCATTTCTTAGCTATTTTGGTCCAAAAATCATCAATATTATAATAAAATATTCTTTCTTCATACATAATTGTGGGTAAATGTTTTAAACAAACAAATACATTTACCATGAACTATGTTGGATACTTAGGCTCTGATATAGATTCATTAAATATGTGAACAATCCTATTCTGAGATTTCAAAATTCACTTCAAAAATCAAAAAATTGTTTATCAGGTCTCTTAAAATGTGGTGAATCAATAAAGTTATGTAAGTTAACATCATAGATGCGCTCATATTTATTTCATCTTAACCTATTTGAATCAATTAAATTTGAAAATAAACACCTCGAAATAGAAATTATTGGAAGGTACCAAAATATTTTAGCATGAGATTTAATTATGGTACCTAATAATGGATCGGAGTTGAATTATTTGAACTATTGTACGGAATTTTTGGAAAATACCAAATTGATTTAGTTGGAGGTTAGATTTCAGTACTTGACAATGACAAATACATTCACCTTACATCTATAATATAGTGTGAGGTCCCACATTTTAGACATTTTTATAAATATTTATATTCCTTTATATAAAACATAAAATCATTGGGGAAGCATGTATATTATTATAAACCATTCCAATTGAGCATAATATTTTATTTTCCACATAATTGGAATCTGGAAGCTCATTTACTTCTGGAAGTATCTCTTTTAAATGTTTAATCAAATCAGAGAAACATTTATCACTTCACCCATATCTTACATTCATGTTAACTAATATCATAACTACTGATAAAAAAAATATATTTAGTGAAACTTGAGAATAATTGATTCTCATAATCTCCATAAAATCATTTCAAAATTGTTGTTTTCTTGATTCTTTTGATGCTTACCCCATGAATTAATTCTTCAATATGATCCTCTGTCTCATTTTGAATATTTTCATCAACCATAGATATTGAATTTCCCATTCTTTCACCATTCCAAATCCAATGCGTATAAAAATTGATTACACCATATAAATATTATAATCTTTTATTTATCTGGAATTTAAATTTCTCATATTCAAATACATCATGCATGTACATAAAATCATGTTTTTTATGACTTCGTTTAGAAAATTCCAAGAAATTTTCAACTCATTTTTCATATTCATTACTGGTTCTTCATTAATTTATCCAATTATGATCCATTAAATACATAAGATCGCAATATTAAAGGGGATATATTAAAACATATAATCTTTATAATATATAAAAATAGATTAAAAACACTTTTATATAATATATAAGTCATAAAAATATCTAATAACTAATAAACAACTATCATGACAAAAAAGTATCATAATAAAAAATAATCACAACACAGAATTATCATAATGAAAAATTAAACCCAAAAAATAACTTAAAAACAATTATATAAAATAGATTCTGAATTTTTAACTATTAATAAAGAAATCATAAAACACATTAAATAAAAAATTAAAAAAAAAATTACTTTTAAAAAATTATCAAAGTAGTTATATGAACAATTTTACAAGCAGTTATTATTAAAAATCATACAAACAATTATAGAAATAGTTATTTAAACTTCTTATAATCAATTACTATAATAATGATTCATCGTAACAAATAGATTAACATACAATCATATATATATATATATATATATTTGTTTTTTTAGTAAACCTTGACAATTAATAGTCCAAAAACAGCATCACACATAACATATGTTAATTGGGTTAATTGAAAATGTCATGTCTATGTCCTTTTAAACCAGTCACCTCCTCCTATATCTAACAAGATCTGATATAACCCCAACACATCCAAAAAAAACCAATTTATCAATTTTATAAAAAATCATAAATCTAGTGATCCAAATATATATCATATGTAATATATCTTTAGATATCACTTGATATGTAATAAATTGAATGTATTTTTTATTTATTTTACTATATACATCATGTTTGGAAATGAAAACTAAACAACCTTTGAATTAAAATCATATATGATTAATCAAATGTCAATTCATCTTAGTTGATATATTTTCTGCATTTCACCTCATGATTAAACTATAATCAGACTCATTTAAATTAAATGATATTTAATAATATGTAATGAAGTTATTATGATGATCTTTGACAATGTAAGCCTTCACATACTTCATCAACAAGATAAATACATGGCCTAATTATAAATGAAGAACTTCTACACCACCTTATTATATTCGTTGGAATTTTTTTAGGATCATAAATCCATGTTGTATGAGAACTTGTGTTGCTCGTGTAATATTAATTGGGATTTTTTTAGAATTTTATATTCAATGATATCATTTACTCCCATCATACTCTAACATGTACAAGTCACATTTTCATGGCATGATATTCTATAAAAAATAGTAAATCATAAAATATTTAATAATTTACAAAAAAATGATGATACAAAATAACTAAACATAACTTATTTTCAAATTTTTTAAAAAATATAAAATTTTTGGTAGATTTATAATGAAAAATGACACTAAAATTACAATAAAATAAATCATAGTCAATGTAAACATAGAGAATACTACATTATTAATGAAAAACAAGTGAAAAAAGTAATAACCAAAAAAACCTCAAATAGCAGTTGCAGGTCTACTATAACAGCCTGAGGATCATCAAATAAGTATCGAGAATCAAATATATAAGAGAAATAAGGTGAATGGTGGATAGAAATTGACTTCAATAGAAAATAGAAGGTGGTTGAGGACCGCGAAGTCATCAGTGCCTTCATTGGTCAAGATTCATTTGAGAATCATTTGAAAGAAGGTTTAGACTGAAATAAGAAGTTGAACTCTTAAAGAAAATCGATTTCAAGAGAGTATTGAAGGTCATAAAAGATAAATAATCCTTCCTTGGGATTGTTAATCAATTCCAACATTGATCAGTGACAGTTTTTTCATTGAATGACAAACATGTGTCCATATTGAGGATTGTGATGATTTTTTATTGACTTTGAGAATCTCAACAAACTGATTTTTGCTCCTCCCATGATCAATCTCTATATAATTTGGAGGCGAAGTGTTTCAGTACTTCAGAAGAAATTAGATGTTCTTAAATAAATAAATGAAAAATGATTTGGGCTTCTGATTTGGATTCTAATGGATTCAAAGAGGGATAACCTGGCCAGGTCCGAGGTTGTCAGTGAAATTGGGCATTAAAACTGATACTGGTGTCTTTGAACCTAAAAACAGAAAAAAATCAGAGGAATTATTTTAAAAGTTAATTCAATAAAAATAGGTGATGTGAAGAGGTTTTAATAGTTTGTATTGAGCATGAAAATCAAGCATATTTTCTCAAACGAGGTTTCTAATGGTGCTTGAAATCTCAAAATGATGTTTAGTAGGCATTACAAAACTGTCATGGGTTCTATGATATTGTTCTTCCAATGTGAGGTGGTACCATTACTAAATTTTTATTGGGTTTCCCTTCAAGAAAAATTAATGTGTTTTTTCTATTCCACACTTAGTGAGTTAGGTTTGAATTAATCCCCTCTATCATTAAATTTATATATTAAAAAAGTATAATAAACATTTAATAAATTTTCCATCTAAATAAAACATCACATCCAGTATCTAGTTTTGAATTCATTCAGACCCGAATTCATAATTTTCAATAATTGAACTTATTTTAATTCATTACAACCTGAATTTGGTTCTTCAACATCAAGCTAGCAGTCAAATGACATGGCTCCAATTCTTTAATGGAAACCAAATTGGGTTTCTCCATAGTACCTTCACATTGTTCATCAATTATTCTCCACTTGTTAATTTTGGATTAAATTGACGCTTAGGTGTTGGTAATTCAAAATGATTAGGTTAATGTTGTTGAAATAATTGAAAAATAAAATAAAGTTTAAAATGCAGAAAACAATGGACCCTAAATGTAATGGGGAGAACCCCCAAATGAAATCGGTAAAAACCATGGAAAAAAAGAAGGATCACTATAATTAAAAGTGGGTACATATTCCTTCACTATTACAAGGAGAAACAGTTAGAAATATCACTATTAAATTAGTGGGGAAACCGCCTCACAAAATACCACAGAATAAATGATAAAAACATTAGTGTTGATGAGATGTTGAAATGAGAGGAGGCTATTTCCTTTTATTGGTAAGACTCACCCCTACTGGTCTTCTTTGCTGGATGTGTTTTGTGGGGTTATCCACTAGCCACCTACCACCACCTTCCCCTCTTTGACAAAGGATGGGGGCGATGTTGTCGATGGAGAAAAACAGAATAACCATCTCCCACATGAAGATTTATTGAGAAATAATCACATCTCCACACACCCTTTTTATCTTCCAAATTATTTTTCTCATTCTCTGTGAGTCTAATCAAGGATCTTCCACATTTGAACTTATTATAGTGAGTTTCATTTGTCAGGAAATCTTCCAATTTTTTTGTGAATTTTTTGCATGAAAACACTTTCTTCAACCACCAAATCTTAGAAAATAGGATTTTGTACCCCAATCTACTTCATTTTGGAATAAAAATACATATTCCCTTCAATGTGAAAGGTTTTATGACTATCATAAAACAATGGGATCGGATCCTATTTGTGCCTGAGCACCTCCAATAATATTATCATCCAAATTACCTCTTTGTAAGATTGTGTATCTGACTTGTACTATACCTCGATCATGGATAACACCAAAACTGACAATAACTTTGAAATATACCCCACATATCCTCCAACAGGAGTAAAAAAATAACTTATAGTGGATTTCCTTTCATCATAATCACAAACAAAATCTGAAGTAATGTAGCCTTTAATAGGGAAATCTGATCCTCAGTAACATAATGTAGCATACGAGGTAACCTTGATGAATCTTAGGATCCTCTTCACCCTGCTCCAATGACCCCGTTATGGATTCTCCATGTACAGAAAAACTTCTATCACTGCATGTGAAATGTATAGGCTAGTAAGAACCATAGAGAGCATCAGACTGCCCATTTTTTAGTCTTAAATTACCCAAGACATCTCTATCATCTCTGCTTAACTTGTAGGACTCTTCATAGAAGATATTATAAAATTAATATGAAGTGGGGTCAATATTATATAATATCCTTTTATGTTTAAGAGAATCATAAATCTTCATTAGTAATCATTCTATGATAGAAAAATATTCCCATTATTTATGTCTTGGTAAATAACTTTCCTAAGAATCATGTTCTCTAGTCCCAAGTCCTTCATATCAAACTTTCTATCCAACATTGTCTTCATCTCTGGGATCTGATCTTTTTTTTGGTTAACAACCAACATGTCATCCACATACAACTGAATAATGATAAAATAATTACCATATGAACCCCTAAAATATGCACAAATATCAAAATTAAGTCTTATATATCAAAGAGTCATTATATAAGAATGAAATCACTATTAACAACACCTTGGAACCATCTTGATACTATACAAGTATTTTTTCAACCTGTAAACCAATTTTTCTTTTCTTTCTTCTGAAAAGCATTCCAGTTGGAACATATAGATCTCTTCATCAATATCACCATTGATAAAATCAGTCTTCACATATAGCTACTCTAGATGTAAATTATTTGTATCACACATCAAAAGAACTATCTGACCAATCAAAAGTCTAACAATAGAAGAAAATATTTCATTGAAATCAATATCATCCTTCTGAGCATATTTATTGACAACTAGTCTTGTGTAATATCTTTCCACATGGTTCTTATCACCCCTCTTGGTCTTAAGGATCCATTTTTCCAATATCCTTCCTTCTATAAGGTAATGGATGAAGATCCCAAGTCTTGTTCATGTACATGACATCAAGTTCCTCCTCCATCACCGCCCTCCATGAGGAACATCTGTACATTGGGTCACCTCCACTAATGAATATTGATATCCATACTTTGTGAATAATAAGTACATAATATTTCTCTCAGTTACATAGTATGAGTTCCATATTGGTGCTCTTTTCTCTCAGTTTAACTGTTGTTGTCTAGACTCAACTACTAATTGATCTTCATGCATTGTTAATTCCATAGAGGAATCTATGGAATGGGAGGCTTTTGGGTAGTGGGGTCCCGATAACGATATTATTTCACATCACCAACATACCCCAAGAAGATACATTTTCTGGATCTCAAATCTAAGTTTGAACTTTCCTGATCATTAATCAATGAATTTATATATGAATTATAAATGTATGTAACTAAAAATAGTCAGTAGTGTTGCCAGGCCATATCTCCATCAGTGTATTCAGATCAATCACGAGTGAAGAATATCTATTGATCACATAATAGATGATATTCACTTCCTCTACCCAAAATTTTCTGGTAATTCATGTAGTCTTCAACATCACCCTTGTTCTATCCAACATTGTTCTGTTCATCCACTCTACCACTCCATTCTATTGAGGAGTGTATGCCACCATGAACTGTCTCTTGATTTCATACTATTGAAAAAAACTACCGAAATCATCACTTGTATATTATCCACCTTTTTCTATCCTCACACACTTGATCTTATTTCTATATTCAAGATCCATCCATGCATTGAATTTTTTAGGACATGAAAAAAATTTATTTCCAGATGATTGGGTACACCCATGATCTCTTCGAAAAATCATCAATGAAGTATACAAAGTTCATTTCTCTTATAATATATATAAATCATGCTAGTCAAACATCAAAATGTATAAACTCTATGATGTCCCTAATTCTTTCTATTGGCATACCAAACTTTAACATGTGTTGCTTACTCACAACAAAAACCTCACAGAATGAAAATGATGCATTTTTAAGCTCTGAAAATAACTTTTGGTCTGCAAGATTCATAAGGTCTCACTCTAAAAAATGACCAAGCTTCTGATTTCATAACATCATCATCATTTATGTTGATGTAGTTCATGGGAAAAATATCTCTACCACTTTGTACATTTCACCCATAAGAACATATAGGTTCTTTGAGATTTTCTCTTCCATCAGTACCACAAGTTTTCCCTTCACAATTTTCATCACTCGATTCTCAGTGCGATACTTTCATCTGATATAATCAAATTTTCCCAAAGACAAAATATTATTCTTTAAACCCTTCACATGGAATACTCCTTGGCTAGTTTTAATAATACCATCAAGTATCTTTAATTCAATGGTACTGACTCCAGCATTCTTTAAGGTGTGATTGTTCCTGATGTACCCAAATTTCTTCTATGATAGTTTCATACTGATCACACTATTCTTGTCAATAATTCATGTGTCATGTTGCTCTTATGTCCATTATCAATTGATTATGGATATGTTTCGTACTTCCGGTTGTCATCATCACTTCAATAAATAGTATGTCTCCCCCTCCATAAGTACTCATCACATTTCCATTCAGGTCATGTTTTTCGATCCCACTAGAACCACACTCCATTATCATATCTTCATATCTTTCTTTAATTACCAGTTAAAAATTATCTTTCTGAAACATTGCATGAATCTTCATTTCCAACAACCTAAAATTATATCTCTTGAATTTTTCAATCTTGAATTTCACATCCATCTAGACATGTTATTAGTCCATAACTTCCTTTATTTCACAGTAGTGTATTTATTAATTTTGATAATTTTGTATGATGTGAAAGATCAACCAGAGTCAAAATCACATAGCATACTCAAATTTTTGTGAATTTCTAATACCTGAAAATGTGAACTGAATTGGGCCAATACCTTCAAAAATAAAACTTTCTGAGACCACAAAATTATTGTCCCATTGTTGCATAAATAATCATCACATAAAACAAAGTTAAAAATATGTAAAAAATAGACACTTTATGTAATAAGGAAAAAACTCAAAATTAAAGTGGTAGAAATACACATACAAATAGAAGAATTGCTATGGGTAATAATGTGTATACATTCCCTTAGTATTAGCAGAAGAAACATGACTCACTATATCTGGTAGTGAGGAAAACAGTGTTCATTAATTAAGCTCAGTAGGTGTGGTTGTGGCGACTGGTTCAGGTACAAAAGTGGTTATACACTTCTGGAGAGTCATCTACATAAGGAGGTGATGTAAAAAAGTGGAATGGTGGTCCTGATCTGGTGGGTCCATCAGCACTATTTCGGCTCAGTGAGCTCTCACTACATCAATAGTGATATTTTTCAGGTGAGGATCTTTATCTTCTTTTCTTTTTTATGGGAATTCATGCAACATTAAAACAATGGTATTAACTTCCAAAGGGCATGGAGAAGATTTTTCATTCATGGTAGGTTTTAGGTGGTCATCATGAGGGTGGCACAAAGTATCATAATGTCACGGGCTGAACATCCCTGCATAGTGGTACACTCGTGGGGCATCCCGACCCTCTCCTCAGTGGGTGGGATTCAGTCATCCATCTATTCAAATGATGTAAAGTTCACTTGTTTCATATTTAGATGTACTCTTTGGAAGATTGGCACCAACATCAAAACTGGGTTGTGTTGGGACTAACACACTCCATCCCTCACATTGTCAGGGGGACTCCCATCTATTCTATAGGGAAAAACCACATGAACCTCGACTTTGAAATTATTTTTGGTGCGGGATAAGACCCCCATGATTTGGTCATGACATTATGTAGTGGAAAATGGGGACTTTAAGGATCTTCAATGCATTGAAGGTGAAGAACCCACCTAAGTTTCCACTTAAGGATGGGTTGATGTGTGATAAGGTGCAGTTGAATGGGAAGGATACCTTTATAATGCTCGACACAAGGGAAACACAAAACTCTGTGGTCAAAGACAAGGCAAAGAGACTTGGACTAGTTTTAGGAAAGACAACTAGTCTCATGAATGTTTTGAATTCCACACCTAAACTGGATTGTTTTTTTAAAGGTGATGCATTGGCCAAAAATAATAGAAGCACAAATATTATTAAAATAAATGTTTCAATAGTCTAAAATACAGGATCATATTACAATATTTTTCATTTAATGAAATAATAGTAGAGGGAAAGCCTTCAAACCAGGTAATTTCTTGATTTACTCCCATGTTTCCTAGACCATCTGTAGCCGTGTTTGGTTCTCGGTAAACATGTGTAAGGATATATTTAAAATCAGTAAGTGAATAGTTGGATTCCATCCAACATGTGGTAATTGGCCATGATATATGTGTTATGCCATTCCAGATTGGTTGAACGATGGTCATCGATTCACTTTCAATCCAAATATTGTTCCATATAAAGAGCTTGGAAAAGGCAACAGCATGTATCAAACCAAGAATCTCAACTTCAAGGAAGGTGGAAATGCCACATTTACACATGAAGCATCTAATTATATGACCATTGTGATTCTTAAAAATAGCTACATACCCTACAGGTCCCAGATTTCCATTGGAGGTGCCATCAATATTTATTTTGATCCATCCAGGGAGGGAGGATCTCCAGAACACCTCCACAGTGCGATGTGGCTGATAGAAATTCCCTTTAATACATAGGCGCTTCAGGATCCCAAAGTCGTGTATGGTGTTGTGGAAATGTCACATTTGAATCAAGGCATCTTCATGCATGGAAATGAGGATCCTCATCTGAACTGAATTTTGATTAAAAGAGAAGGTAATATGAATAATATCATTATGATCATACCAGATCACATGATGTTGTTATGAAAGTGCAGTAAAGAAGAGATTCCTGATTTTCTAAGAGCCTTCCAATTCCTCACATTTTTTAAGTTGAGCTTTGACATGATCAAGAATCAACCATCTGCATTCAAATATGTCAATAATGTAGTTCCAAAGTGCATAAGCAGTAGCGTAAGAGAGAAAGATATGGTCAGAATCTTCTCTATATTGATTACAGATTTTTCACTTAGAGTAGTGCTGGATGAAAAATGTTTAAAGGAAAAATTCAGTGGGAACTCTGTTATGAGCATGATTCCAGATGATATTTAATCTTGAAGGTTTTATCCGAGGTTTTTTGAATTATTTCAACCAGTTGTAATCACTTTTTATGTTATGGAAAATATTGTTGTAGAAATTTTTTGAGTTTAAAAAACCATTGTGAGCAGGTTTCCATGTTATGAAATCATTGGTGTAAGAAACGAGTAGTTTTAAATGACGTTCAGAATAGTATCAGGAAGGTGATCATGCAATCCAAGGCCATAGCAAGGACACACATGAAGAAAATGGTGATCATGGAAGAGAGATTCCCCTGAAAAGTGACGATGAAGGTATGCGACAATCATAACTTGTCTTCAATTTCATCAATGAAAGAGAATAATGGTTTCAAGAAGGTATAAGATACATTCATATTTTCTTTTAAAGAAGATGGGATAGATGATGACAACCATGAGTCTTCAAAATAGGTGGAGAGCGTGCTATGTTAATTTAGTAATGTCATGCCACCTGAGTTTCCCATGATGCTAACAACTATGAGATTGGTGGATCATCATATTGAGTTGGTTCCTAGATCAAAACCACCTTTTATGTCACTCTATCTCATCGCTCCACCCGAGTTGGATGATTTGAAGAGACATTTGAAGGATATGTTTGATGGTGGGGAAATCCAACCATAAATGTTTCCATATAGATCGCCCATGTTATTAAAAAAGAATCATGATGGATCCTTAAGGATTTTCATGGACTATCATGCATTGAACAATGTCATAGTAAAGGAAAAATATCTGATCCCATTGATATTAGATCTATTTGATCAATCTAGTGAGGCACGGGTATTCACTATTTTGGACTTGAGGTTAGGATATTATCAAGGTTTAATTACCGTAGATGATGTTCCAAAGACCACATGGATGACAAGGTAAAGATCCAATGAGTTCCTTGTTGTTCCAATTGGTTTGACTAATTCCCCAATGACATTTTTCACCTTGATGAACAATGTCATTCACCAATACTTGTACAAGTTTGTGTTAGTCAACTTGGAAGACAATGTTATCTATTGTGACAAAATGGAAGACCATATGGATCACATACAAACTATGTTCAAGATATTTATAATGAAAGAGTTATATGTGAAGAAGGAGAAGTGTTTTTTTCCGAGGGTTAAATTTATCTTTTTGGGGCACAAGATCAAAGGGGGAAATCACTTGATGGATAATGAGAAGATTTAGGAAATTGATTAATTGTAGAGGGCAAAAAAGGTTCCCGAGTTGAGATATTTCTTGGGTTGGTGAATTATTATCAATGATTTATTTGTGACTTCTCAAAAAAGGTGGATCCACTCACCTACTTGACAAAGAAGAATAATTTATGTGAGTGTGATGTAAATTTAAAGTCTCATTTGAAGGCTTGAAGAAGACGTTCATTGGGGAAACATTCTTGAGCTTTGTAAATTCGAACAATACTTATGTTGTACACACTGTTGCCTCAGAATTTTATATTGGAGGTGTGATCATGCAAAAAGGACTTCCCATCAATTTTGAGAGCCAGGAGTCGAATGACACCGAGATGAGGTATACAGTGCCAGAGAAAGAAATAATATTCTTGGTACATTGTCAATGGGCTTTGAGACATTATCTCTTGGGGTTGAATTTTGTGGTGAAGACCAAAAATGTTTCGACAAGCTACTTCCAAACCCATAAAACGTTAACACTCAAGAAGTAAATATGGAAGGAATTCTTGGCTGAGATTGATTATTCTTAATAGTAGAATCCTAGGACAACCAATATGGTGGTATATGAACTTAGCGGGAAAATGGTTCTCATCCACTTATCATGTGTGGATGATGGGATCTTGAGTATAATAAAGGAAGTCATGATGCATGATTCTATATCCATGAATGTCTTGAATCTTGTGGAGGAGGAAAATAAATGGGATTTTTGGGGGAGGGTGACACTCTTCTTACCAGAGGGAGGAGGATATATGTCCTTATATGGGGGAACCTATGGATTGATCTCATCAAAGAGTTTCATGAGTAGATATGGGAAGTACATCCAGGGAAACATCACTCAAAAGCCTTTATAGAGGGATCATATTATTGTACAAGGATGGAGGATGATGTGGAGTCATATGTGAAGACATGTCTTGTGTTCCAATAGTAAAAGGTGGACAATGAGTCACCCATGGGATTATGTTAGCAATTTCCCATCCCAAAGAGGCCATGTGAGATTGGCACCCTAGTCTTTATCACCACTTGGAAAAAGTCCGAAGGGTATGAAATAATCATTATGGTCATGGAAAAGTTATCAAAGTATACCACTTTTATCCCCACTCCAGTAGATGTGAGAAAAAATCTTATATTAATGATACTCTTCAAGGATGTGGTGAGGTTTTGTGGGAAAACACGACACATCATCAGTGATTGGGATCCATGCATAACAGGTATGTTTTGGACTAAAGACTTTATATTCTTGGGATCAAATCTCCACTAATCTACCATCCTTCACCACATACAGATTAGTAGATAGAGAGGGTGAGTTCTTTATTGGAGCTCTACTTGAGGAACATTGTCAGTGACAACAAGTGGGATTGGGAAATGTTTTTCAATATTAACCAATTCTACTACAACATTCAAAGGAGTGAGTCGATGCGGAAGAGTCCATTTGTGGTGGTGACTAGACAACTACCGCTCACTCCCCACACCATGGTACTTGGGGTGAAGTACCAAGAAATTATCCCTATCACCTACTCTATGTAAAATAATTGGAATGAGCAGGAAGACATGAAAAGAACCCACTTGCACAATGATTTCAATAGGATGAAGAATTTGGCCAAGAAAGGGAAAAGGGATGTGAGATTCCTGCCAATGGAAAAGGTAGTGGTGATACTCTTTCTTTAGAATCAGAAAGAATTTATAAGAGTGAACAAGGTATTGATATAATGATATGAGGAACCATATGTGGTCGTATACAGAGTTAGAGAGGTATAATAAAACTTGGAGTTTCCTCCCAAATAGAATATTCATACAACCTTCCATGGGAGTATTCTGAATCCATATCATGGAATACATGGAGGACCTGACTAGAGGGGTGTCAACAAGGGAACCTACTATTGTTGTTGAGTAATATGATAAGTAGTTGGATCTCATACTTGATGATAAAATAGTTTTGTGATATGGGGTTCCACAAATAAAGAGGTACATGATCAAGTGGAAGGGCTTACCAAAGTGCGAGGAAACCTCATAACCAACAGATAACTTGGGTTAGTTCATGAAGGAAATCAAATACTTATATTGGGATGAGGCAAGGATGTCTCCAGAATATGTGGGGGAGGATGTCACACCCCACCACATGGAGAGGATGCATGGAAATGAGGTTATATTGAATTATCTAAAAATATATACATATTCACCAAGTTATATAATATTCTAGAATTCTCTAGAGTATTTTGGAACACCCCTTGGGATTTGAGGGCACCAGAATATTCTTGACCTCTTCAGAAGGTTGTGGATCTCAATGGGTTCTAGAAATATTCAAGTATATTCTAATAGGATAGGCTAGAAGACTCTATAATCTTTTTTATGTGTACATATTCTATAATGTTTTAGAATTTCCCACTGAAGTCTCTATAAAGGGTGTGGCTTCTCAACTATAAAGACACCTATTAATTGAGAGAAATTGAGAGATTCAAAATAAATTATCTATTGTGAGTTCGTCAAGAACTTCCTTTATGATCCTACATTTGTTGTAAGTGTGGTAAGTCTAAATATGTCTAGTCTATGTGTGAGGAATATTTACAAGTGAAACGTGAGAGATTTGGAGTAGGCTAAGTCTTGTGACAGTTGGTATTAGAGAACGTTTAAAGTCACAAACCATTCATGGTGGCCTTTTTCCCCAGCTATACAAACATCAAAGATGTAGTTCGTGTGGTTTTTCCCTATCGAAAAGAATGGGAGTTTCCCATCAATGTGAAGGATAGTGCATGTCAGTCTCAATACCGACAAGGTTGGGAGTTGGGGTCACACTATTGATGAGTCCATGGAGGGACAAAACTAGTGAACCTCATATCATTTTAAGAGTTGGATGGCTGAAACCCACCCACTAAGAAGGGGGTTGGTGTGCTGCATGGGCAAACAGATGTGCTCAGACACTCATCATGTGTCTAGTGGTATCAGAGGGAATGTGCCTCTTTATGTCTGTGGAATGCTTTTGGTTGGACCTTAGTGGTGGGAGTCAAATCCTGGGGTGTCATAGTGGCGGGGATACGATATAGATGATTGTGCTTAAGAGACATTCATAGGAAAAGACCCCACTATGGAGGGTGGGTTTCAAGGAGGTGGTTTTCAACCCATAGATAGTGGGTGGACCATATTGGTTTTCATCCCAAAGAGATTGGGTGGTCCAAAAAGCTGATGAAGATGAAAGATAATCCCCTTGGCCATGCATGAAAGATAGTTAGTTGGAAGCAGACCATTTCACAGAAACATAGATGGTCACAATCCAGTATGCATGAGGGTGTGCATCGACTGGTCGTGGTTGAATATCACAACCCAATAATGGGGATCATATCACACAATTGTAAGAACATCAAGGTTATGGTTCATGTGGTATATCCCTATTGAAGAGATGTGTGTCTTCCTAAAAATGTTGTGGATGGTGTGTGTGAGTCCCAACACCACTCTAGTTGGGATTTGGGACCATATTTCTCATGCGACTATAGAAAGATAAAACTAGTGAACGTCACATAATTTGAAGGTCTGGTTGGCTGAAAATCACCAATAGAGGAGGGGTATGGAGTGTCGCATGTGCGAGCCATTCTGCTAAGATGATCAAGTCGTGACATTAAGCTACTATGGATCTACGTTTGTTTCCTATTTGGTCACACAATAGGTTATTATCTTCAAATAAGTGTGTAAGGTTGAAGTTGGTGGTGGATCTTATTTTCTTTCAGTCACTTGAGTAATCGTGAGAGTCAAGGTGTCATCTTCCCTAAAGTGACTATGAGAGAGGCTACTGGTAAATTTTCATTTTCACATACATTTAGTTCCCAGAACATTACCCCCACTTGATTTCAATGGGAAAGGTCAGTTTTTAAACACAGTCACATAAGTGACAGGGATGTGACCCAGTGGTCACTTCATAATTTTTAGAAGACTTTACAGTATTTCCAAAATACATTCAACAAAAAAAATAATGCATAAAGTTTTTCCAAAAAATTAAAAATTATAAAAAAAAAATCACAATTCTCTACCTCTGAACAATTTAATTCCCAATAATTTCTAATTCTTTCAAATTTACCAAATTATAATCTGATTTTTTCAACAAACAATCAATTGATACATATAAAATATCCCTATAATCCAAATTGAAAATGAAAAATGAAAAATTGATTTTTTAATATATTTAATTTGTGGGTTTTTAATTAACTGAAAAGATGGATGATAGAGTTAAAACATAAAATTAATCCATTTAAGAATTTATTTCTAAATTTAATATTGACAGTTTTAAATTCACAGTTAAACAAAAACAACTATTCTAATCAAAGTTTGGATTCTCAGTTAATTACCAAAATTAATTATTCCATTAAAAATAAATATTAATTCATATTTTAAATAAAGTAAAAATTCTCAAAAAAGTCACAAAGATCACAAATTTACTCAAGATATCTTTAATTAATATGGTTAATTTATAAGAATAACCAATAAAAAGTTTAATGTTTTTAACTCTTAGCACAAGACTCCCCTACTTTTTTTCTCTCTACTTTTTAATTTTTGGTTTGTTTGATTAATTTTTTTGGTTCTTATTCCCCAAATTCATGGTGGAATCAAAAATTAGTTATTGGTATTTTAATCTACCAAGGGAGAGGTTGTCTATGAAGGTCGTTTTCACATCGTTTTTACTGTTTCATTTAGTTATGTCACTACATTTATTCTTTTAAGATTTCAAAACTAAATTAAATTCAATTGTAAATTGTTGCATCATCACATGATACAGATGTTATTGGGAATAGTCTTGGGAGACACATTATGAACCTCTCATGGGTTGTTGGAGGTGGTTCTAGTATTGTACGATGATCCAATGATTAGTTTATAATTATCCAAAATGTTTTTAAAATAATTAATTAATTATAATTGTAATAATCAATAAATTTTGGTTGATTTGTGTGAGTTAGTGGATTGCAACAGGGAGTCAATCCTTATTGTATGAGGATGAGGTTGGACAAGATTGGATAGGACCTGGAAGCTACTTTCAATCCTTGGAAACTATTTGGAATGATTTAATAAAAAAATTCGTTCTCACTTACTTTCTCTATGAAATTATGTTATATTTCATGTGGATGTGTGGGATCTCTACAAAGGGTGATGCCCTATGATAAATTAATTAAATGATTTGTTTAAATAAAATTAAATTACATAATTAAAATTGATGAGTAGCGATGGTAATGAAAACCCCTTATGTTCCAATAGTTTTCCTCAATCACTGATGACCGAGGATGACACTCTTATGATAATGGGTGGCCTCCAATCTTGTGAGAGGTTATACAAGACCAAATGAGACTCAGGATCCCCTAAATATGGGATTGAGAATCCTCTAAGCCAAGGGTGGGGCAAGTCTAGTTGTCCTAGTCAATACATGCCTTAAAGGTCCCCTTCATGGATGTTGAATAGTTCAAAATCAATGAGACGAGGATATGGTGGGTGATCCACACCTATATGATGTGACCAATCTAGGGTGGAAAGACCATAGGTCAATCGGGAATGGGTTGGGTGAGTGAACGGACCCTGAGTGACCCTAAGGACTGAGATGGGATGTGGGATATCTCTGGAAAATTGCATATGTGGAAAGACACATGTTGTTAGTAAGGTTGTGCTACCGAGTTCTCAATGTCCTGGTGCATTGGGTGTTGAACCAAGATTATGACTGAGATTGAAGACCAATACCCAACTTCCTATACTATACTGATACCATGGGGACACAATGGGTTCCCCACTGATATAATAAATATTATTGGGTGTACATAGGATATTATCTAGTGTCTTTGTGGTACCCATTCTCATTTGGTGAACACAAGGGGTTGTGGGAGATGATACCCAAAATTGGCATTCATCCATACCTATATAATTTTTTATGACAGTTTATGGAATATACCATCGGGGAGGATATGAAATAGTTTGAGATTTTTTGATTTTGATCCATGTATGTTTGGGATGGCACAAGTTTGAACTAGGAATGGTTTTTCCACAATGAGTTTGAGATGATACATTTGATCTTCCATGTTTTGCAGCTGAGTGTGAATGACAAATTCCATGGATATAGTGCTCGATGATTGGAACTTCCTTAGTATTGGGGAACGGGGATTTAGCTTCCATTTATTTGGGGATCAATATATGATAAGTGGTTCCTTGTATTTAGAGCCTACATAATATGATCTTTCATGGATTTGGAAGCCATGATGGAATTATTGTGGGAATCATACTAAGAGTCATGAGGTTATGTTTGGGGATACCATGGACTTGGATCTCGGTGTTAGGACTGTTGTGGGATGGGTCCCTAGAATTGTGAGGATTGGTTGGGGATACTACTGGTTTGTATCCCACATGTTAAATGGGTTACACAGCCTTCAATACATGATTAGAAACATCTTGAAATTGGATGAATTAGGTATCATTGATCGAGGTCATGTAACTAAGGATTGAAATTAATTTATTCATCTTTCAAATGTTGTTTAATTATTTTTGTTGAGCATGTATAATTAACATATCAAAATGTATTGGTTAGTATGAGACTGTGTTGGTGGTACCCTACTAGGTTATGTACTCACACCCTAATGGGTATTCCACTGCACTTTGGTACCCAAGAAAACATTCCCTTTCTAACAAGTATTGGTTGGGTTGAATCGCTGTATTTATTGACCACAATTATTAGACATTATCATGGATCTTGGGAAGAGTTATACCTAAAGAATTTCATGAGTCCACTTTTTTTTATTTTATTTTTTTCTATTATGTATATGTGACCATCCATGTGGGAAGTCAGCTGTATGTGTGACATGGTTGTTCATGGCCGAACTATATTTCATATATTATTTAGTTTTTTAAAATTTATTGTTGTTTTTATTTTTTTATGATGTAGGATGCTTGGTTACTTTATATTTTATTGTGGACTCTAATAAAGGAATTATATTCTCCCAATAATAACACCTTATACCCTAGCTACTTCTCAATAGTCTCTATATTACACGGAGGCATTCTTGACCACATGTGGTGAACTGGTATGTCTACTGTTCACAAAGTGAGTAAAGGTGGAATTTTAAAATTTGGTATCATAGGATTTTTTTTTACTCTTTTGGGATTTGGTAAACTGTAGACATAAGAATGTGTCAGATCCTATAATGGTTATCAGGATGATGGTTTAAGAACACATGTTCTAGAAAGAAGTCTAGGTAGTCAGGGATCTTGAATTGCAGCTCTGTTTTTTGGTGTTACAATCACATTTTATTTTCACTTCAATAAACGCAAATGGATGTTTGAGGTTGATTATTAATGATTTATTTCTTTATCTTAGCCTATTGGAATGATCCTAGTGATATATTTTGACTCTTTGATTATAGAGGTCAAAGGCATCTCAAGCTTCATGTCAGGAACATAGGATTCACATGATATATAGGCTTAGTACTGTGTAATTTCACTATCGATGTAGGGTTAGTTGTTTAAAGTATCAACAACTACTCATACTATTTTTTCTCATAAAAATACTTGGTGGAATTTTAATCAAATGAAAATAAATGTGTATAGATATTATTTGGATAGAAAGTATTGAGGATCTAAGATGGTGGTGAGGATTCAATCAACATATATCGGATATGTAGGGACCAAAGTGGTTCAGGTAGGCGTAGGTTTCATTGATGTTTGGAACCCATTGTGGGTTGTTGTTACTTAGTATTGGTTATTTAAAATTCAAATAAAAACCTATAAAACAGTTTCCCCCATAACATGGAATAAAATTCTACATAACTGAACCATGTGGGTGGTTTGGTATGGATCATCTTAGGTGATGTCGAGTGTGTGTACCATTGACTAGTGAGACACAATACTCATTCGAGCAATGTGCAGTGTATATTATCAAAGAGTATTGTTTCCCATACTATTAGAAGTTATTAGTGTGTTATTTCATCATTTTTGAGACCCCATGATTAGGTGTCTTGCATGTCTATATTTTGAGACCTTCATGACAGATTATGGATAAAACCATATGAGTTATGGTCTTCATGTGAGAAAAGGCTGGTAGGGATAGGTGGGAGACCATAAGGCTCTTATTATGACTCAAATATGTATTGGGATAGTGTTTTGTGTTGATTGAGGTCTCCCATGAGTTTTTCTAGCTCCATGTATGTATTTTCCATAGTGAAAGAAGAATATGTGGGTGATTTAGGGTAAGATATCTGTGAAAACTTGGTACAATAGGGTTGTGACCCAGACATGGTGATGCCTAGGGATTTTTTTTGGTGAGCACCTCATGTATTAATTATTGGGTATCAAATTGTGGTTTCGAGGAAAGTACTGGGGTAATATCAGAACACATTCATTTTGGATGTTATTAAAAGAATGGATAGAGAGTGGGTGGATGCTCATGACTGGAATGATGTCAAGTAGAGGCTAAGCATGGGGGTGTGGTTGATGGGTCATGTGAAAAGGTGAGAACATGTGATGATAGAATGATCTCACTAGGTATGTGATCATTGATGAATCATGGAATGGGTACGGTTTCCAATTTTGGAGAGGATTTCCCTGGGTGCTTTTAGCATATTGAGATTCACAGTCTATATAGCACAGTCAACATTTCCTTAATGTCTTGTGATACATTAGAGCACGATTCGGGTGTTGGAATTAACAAATGTTCTGTGCGGTCCATGGGATGATTGTAATTAAGGAGACACTAATATGAGTGGTGACCTGGATCTTCTGGTAAAATAACTAAGGTTCCTCGTGATGAAGGATATTCAATAATGAATCACATACCATGGGATGGTCGACCATAGGTTGGACCATGACATGCACTTTCAGGAATACATGGTGTCCGGGTTGGCAGTAAGTGAGTATTCATTAAGAAAAGTGACATGTATGTCTTGTAGTGTAACCCACAGAGAGTGTTCTCAGGGAGAAGGGTGAGAAAATACATAAGGTATAAAATAGTCCAATGACTGGTTGATGGTGGTCACCTACATCATGGGATGAAATTTGGTGATTTTCATTGTGATATTTCTTAGGATACAATAATAGGTGATGAAGTGGTATTTTGGGATGATGCTTCGGAATGGGAAGGAATTTACATCGTAGTGGATATTTCGGAAGATAGATTAATCGTGGGATGTGGGGATTGAGAACTTGTCTCGGTAGTGAAATCATGAAGATTCTCCTAAGGTGGGGAGCTGGATGTCCATCATGAGCGCATGACCCTAACTTGGGAAGGGTAATCAGAGTGTTAGATTTTATGTTTGACATTCATTTTTATAATTCTAATTCCACTGGATAAATAGACCTATGAACTACTACACTCCTTAGTGAATTATATTTATACATTAGGTTTCGTTGTTCGGGGCATTTAATGCATTGACATTTTTCTCGAGGTGGTTTTAGTGGAATCTGAGATGGAAACATATTGGGGGTAAGACTGTTATCATAGTGTGAAAAAATGATGATAACTAAAAAGTGGATGGTTTGGTGGTGTAATACCATCCGAAGTCAGATACATACATCAGTGGACATGTTTGAGTAAACATTGAAATCATCAGTTGTGAAGGCATCAAGATCGAGTGTTTGGTGATTTGTCAATGGCTAGAGATTATCCCTTTTATGGAAAGTCAACCTTAGGTTATTCATCTTCAATTATCACATTTAATTGAGGGTGGTGAGCTATAAACCACAATATGCATGTTAGTTTACACATGATAGGATTAGTTGGATTATTGGCTAGAAATTTTAAAGGAAAAGCCAGTGCAAAAGGGCTTAGGGCACGGTCGATTGGGATTCTACCAGTTTCGATCATAGTCAAGAACCAAGGGTGGTCTTCTCATGTGTGATTAGGTACAGTGAGTTGGAGACCATTTCTGGTGTGTTTTTTGGAATGGCAGTTGTGTTTGGTAGGAAATTCCAATGGTAGAATCGCCAGAGTATTGGAAGGGGTAGTTATGACCTCACTCCTAAGGTAGAAAGAACCAAGGGTTGAGTGATGTTTTCTAGGACAAGGTGGCTATGTTTCAGTTAAGGAGGGCTTGAGTAAGTTCCATATCAATGTTTTGGTGTTAGATGAGAGAAGTGTATTGGGTGTTATTAGTTTATGTGTCATACAATAAAGTGATTATTTTTAACCTTTTTGGGCATTCAAGGTTGGAATGCGGTATTTTGAGTTAGAATTCTTGACCAAGGTAGGTTGGGATATTCAGTTTTTTCTCCACTATCAATTTTATAGTATGAGAAGTAATAAAGTGTGGAGGATTGTTGACTCTCCTTTCCATCACATAATCTAACGACTGAAAAAGGAGAATACCTTAGCATAAAGAGATTCATCCTTTGAAGAAACATAAAAAATCGACAAAGGTGTGAATAGGTATTTCTTTGAGCATGGGCCACACAAGTTCAATGATGGTTGCGCAAGTATACCTGCATGATAAATTTTGGGTACACAGGTGACCTATGCACCCTATTTGATTTTTGCCCAGGGTCTTCAGCAGCCTATGAATAACCCTTGTGGGCCCCCCATTTCTAGGATGAAAAATCCAGAAACTCAGGTTTCATCTCTCGGCGCCCTAGTCTCTTCTTGAAGTCTTCCAAACACTTCTAAGGTAATTTCATACATAGAATGGAAGATCTAAAGAGGGGTATCAAGGCCATAAGTGTTGAAGTTCATCAATACTTGCATGCCTAAGTGTCTAACCCTTAAGGGAAATGAAGACACTTGTGCACCGCCTTATTCCTTCAACAGAACTTACGCACCACTCATTTAAAAGTCTTTGGGGATAATAATAACAGCTTGAGCCAAGCCTTGCCAAAGTATTACCCTATGGGTTGACCGGTGCACAAGTATAGATGTGTCGCGAAGGTATACCTATGCGACCAGGACCTACACGCCTAAATTGGACCTGCACACCTACCTTCTTTTGGGTGCCCCTCCTGTCCATTCATCTCTTTTCTTCAAATCCACCTCTCCTCTTCAAGATTTAGCCATCAAAACCCTCTTCAAAGACATTTATGGAATGATTACTTGGTTGGATTCCTTATCTGAAAGGAATTCTGTGAAATCTCTCAAAACCTAGTGATTTACATATCTTCATGTCACTAAGATGAGTGATTTCATTCATTCAACCTCATCCCTTAAGATAAAAAGATATTTAACCTGGGCCTTCTTTTCAGGTGTAATCCCCAGTTATAATTCCCCTAACCTAGGCCTTCTTTTCAGGAGTAATCCCCAGTTATAATTCCCTTAACCTGGGCCTCTTTCTCAGAAGTAAGTCCCAGTTCAAGTTCCCTAATTTGGGCATCCTCCTTAGGAGTAAGCCCCAAGTTCCCAAATTTGGGAATCCTCCATAGGAGTAAGACCCAAGTTCACAAATATGGGCATCCTCCTTAGGAGTAAGCACCAAATTCAAAATTCCCTTAACCTAGGCCTCCTTCTTAGGAGTAAGCCCCAGTTCTCAAGTCCCTTTAACCTGGGCCTCCTTCTCAGGAGTAATCCCCAGTTCTAATTTCTCTTAACCAGTCTTAATTTCTTTTGATTTGTCTAACTTTCTTAGGAGTAAAGCCCCAAGTCCCATCTTAATTTGGGAATCTTCCTCAGAAGTAAGCCCCAAGTTAGAGTATCCAAATCTCCATAAAAGCACATATACCTCTATGGACCATGTTCTCAGACTTCTTCTCTGAAATAAGTCATGATCTCTATCTATTTGGGAAATCATACATACGTAAGCCCCATATCATTCCTTGTGACCGCATCTTTCATGGCACAAATTGTCAGGTTTACTGATACCTCTTGTTTCTCACACTGAGTATGACTCATGTGAGCTTAGAGTGTAAAAGTAACCACGACACATCTCTTTGGGACATTAATCATACGTAAGCCCCATAATTATTAACCGAACTATGTGGACTTTGATCTCTAATTTAAAAGTAGAGTACATAGGAAGCCTTTATAAGGTTCAATCCAGTAACCAATTAATTTGCATATGTCTCATATGACATTAAACTATATTTTAATTCCCGAACTATGTCGGTTCTGATTCCTTTTCTAAACAAGGATACGTAGGTAGCCCATCCACGGGTATGATCCCAAATCTAAAATAATACATGTCCTTATAAACAACAACAAACATCAAGTGCCCCGCTGAGTGGCTTTAAAACTAGTATGGTTATCAAAATGACCAAGAGATCTCTATACAATGTATTGAAGGATAACATTGACTAAGAATCTCTAACAAATACAGATGATTCTCTATCGATGAAGAACCTCAAATACATATAAAAGATTCTATAAATCTTTTACATATTAATCACTGATGTTCAGATCTAAAGGAAAGCTCATTTTCATACTTGGTAATGTAATAAGGATTCACGAACAAAACTTAAATCTATAAAGAGAGTCCCAGAGTAGACAATAATTCCCCCCAAAAAAGGTGTGAGGAGTCAGACCTCCCATCATCTCGACCAATGCAAATTCTTAAGCCTCATCGGTCCACATCTAATGAGCACCTACCTTTGGAAAGTAAGTCCAAATGGATACAGAATCATTGGATGTTTCCGGTTCTATGAATAAACCTGTTAGAAACCGATTGGAATGTTTGAACCTTAAACAAGGAAGGTCATCCCCATTTCCAGAGGAAATAAAAAATGGTGAACCCAAAGTGAAACCTTAACCAAGTTAAAATGATGTTGTACTTATTTGTTATTCCCCAATTTAAACTCAATGAGAGGGCCAAAAAAACAATCAATAAAATGTGTTGTCATCCAAAAGATGTAGTGGCCGAGATTATCTTGATTATGTTTATTATATCAAACAGGAACTCTTTTCCAAGATCTTCTGCATTACAGAAATGGCTTCTCCAAAGTTCAAACCTGTGAATGCCTATGCTATGAATACCTCTGCTGCAACTCCTATTGGATCATCGTCCGCTCTAATGACGACATCACCTACTCAGCATCTTCAACGCTGGGTATCAAATGCACTGGTTAATTAATAACTTCGACACAGTACCATTCCAACTCTGGAGGCCTCTAGACAAGCCCTCCAAGTCAATAATTCACCCTGGTTGTCCAGACAGCAAAGACCGGTGATCAAGAAGTAGGTGGTGCCAACCAATGTTTCTAACCGTTTTGGGTCGTTATCCACAGAACGCAAACACCAGTCCCTCCCATATTATGAGGAGGTGAATGAGAAGGTCACTCGAGGCTATAATTCAAAGAGAAATGAGTCATTCCCAAGGGCTCCCACCAACAATCAATGCTGGACTCGTGCGGTAGTGCTCCCTCAACATGAAGAGGGTGTCTTCTCTAGGCATTCAGATCAGGTTCCTCATACTCGAGCTGGAAAGAAGAACCACCAGAGGTGACGACCGGTCAACAGTGAGCAGGTTCTTATCTCTACCGTTTCCGGAGAAGTCCGCCAACCTAACTTGGTGGAAAGCGATGATCGGGTACACACACAGACATCCGTTTTAATTTCGTTGTCCAGAAGACTCGTCTGGAAGAAACACGCCATTCCCGTGAGGCAATTTTGGTGGAGTACTATAGACAGGAACATACACCTATTTATAAATCAACAGCTAGTCCGCAGGCTCATTTGACTACATACGATGAAGCTCGCCATCCCAATGTGTTGACACTGGTAAACAGGCACATACACATGCTTACACTCATGTATCCTACCAGCAGCTTCGTCTGCAAGTATTGAAGGAAGTTCATCAACTAAGTTCGGCGGTGTGAAATCAGCATGCACATACACCAGCTAGTATTGATCAAGCCTACCAATAGCCTCATTTGGTAGAACCTGAAGAATTCAATTGGAAATCCCCAATGACAAATAGGATGCAGACTCAACTCTTTACCCCCATACATGAGTACTGTCAGAATTCACTGACAGGAAAATAAGGACAGGAGCAGGAACACACAACTACTCCAAGCACAGAATGGACGTATATTCCCATTCCGGTAGCTGAAGTCACCAAACACATTATAACAATGGGTAAAGAGCAGAAGCAAATCCCTTCACATATTCTGGATGCCTGTCATGATATTATAACAGCTTTAGTAGCATCACAGGGAAGGAAATGAAAATATATCCTTACCAGTGGAGTGACACATCAACAGTTCACTCCGAAAAAGACACACACCTCTGTTCCAGTCCAAGAGGGTTGTGGGGCATACTCCCCCATGTCATACAGACAATCAATTCAGGCACATACACCTGAATTGAGTGGAGATAATCAGCCTAACCTAACTATTTCTCTTGAGCAGGCACATACACCTGCCCATAATAACCACTTTCATCAACAAGTGGTTCCCAAAGTGAGTAAGAAGGCATCTAAAAAAAATACCCATCCAGCACAGTCAAAAAATCAAGAGCCAATTGGTAACAAGGCCTTTCTCGATGCAGAGTTCTTGATGCACTCAGTCAATTATCTGTTGCAACTCAAGATTCTACTCTCTCTGTTCCCAATAGTGGGAAAATTAATTCCGAAGGTCTTCATTGGAAACTTCCTCATGAAGGGATACTTAATGACAATTCGGTAGATCTTGAAGTATCATCTTCAGATGAGAGCCACGATAACCCTCTGTGTGGCCAGAATACTAAGGAGAAAGAGGCACTACTGGAAATACAGTCTTTCCCAATGGTTCTTAACCGTTGGGAAAGGCTGCAGAACCGTTGGTATATGTTATACCAATGGTTCTGCAAACCGTAGGGAAGTAAGTCGTTGGGAAAGCTTTTCCCAATGGTTTACAGTGAAGCATTGTGATAGGGTGGGGAAAGCTTAACATATCCCAATGGTTTGGCTTGAACTGTTGGGAAATCCCAAGGACTCTCCTCTTTCCCAATGGTTTCTAAACCGTTGGGAAAGTTTTTTTACCAATGGTTCATTGAACCGTTGGTAAAAAAAGAATCAGAGATGCTATGAAAATGGTTTGAAACCGTTGGCATAGCCTATGCTGTGAAAATTGCACAGCAACCTGCAATTTGCACAGCAGCTCTCCAATTTTCATAGCAAGCCTCATTTTGTGAATTCCCTCTCATTTTCAATCCAATTATTTTACCTGCAATAAACTAACACATGCATATACAATTATTGTACCTGCAATAACGAACTAACACATACATATAGAGAACAAATTCATACACATTTAACATATAATGAATCTTGGAACTATACACATCAATAATTAAATTAAAATTCATAACATAATTATAAACATACATAATTAATTTAGAATTCAATTTAAAATTTAGATGACAGTTATATGTGGAATCTGGAATTCAATTCATAATTTGACCGGTTTTTTGTATACCATATATTTTTACCTGAAATGATGTTCATTTTAAACAAAATACATACACCAGGAGTGATACCGGCCACACCGTGCCTCAGATTTAGGCGAGATTAACTCATACACGTCACAAATGACCCATCGATTGTTGTCTTAAAGAAACAACACATTCCGAAAGCATTTTATCGGTTTTCCATATGCTAGTTGATGTTTTTCACTTAAAATGATGTCCTTTTGAAACAAAAGACAGACACTTTGAGTGGTTTCGACCACACTGCATCTTAGATTGAGGCGGGGTTGATTCGTACACATCACATAGGACCAATAGATCATTTTTTCAAAGTATCAACACAATCATAATTCGTTTGGTCAGTTTTCCGTATGTACTTAAAATGTTGTCCATTTTTAACAAAAACAGCCACTTCGAGTGATCCTAGCCACACCGTGCCTCAAATTAAGGCAGGATTGACTCGTACATGTCACATATGACCCATGGATCATTTTCCTGAAGCATCAACTCATTTTGAATGCATTTCGTCAGTTTTTTGTATGTCAGTTGTTGTTATCACTTAAAATGATGTCCATTTTTAAAAAAAGAGAGACACTATGAATGGTGTCGGCCACACCACGTCTCGGATTGAGTCGGGGTTGACTCATACATGTCACATATGACCCATGGAACTTTGTTATAGAGTATTGACACAACCAAAATATTTTTGGTCAGTTTTCTATATGCTAGTTTTTGTTTTCACTTAAAATGAAATCAATTTTAAAAAAAAAGAGAGACACTTTGAGTGGTGTCGGCCACACCACACCTCTTATTGAGATGAGGTAGACTTGTACACGTCACATATGACCCATGGTTCATTCTCCTAAATTTTCAATGGAAACCGAATTCATTTGGTTAGATTTCTGTATGTACTTAAAATGTTGTCCATTTTAAACAAAAGAGAGACACTTAGACTGATCCCAGCCACACCGCGACTCGGATTGATCCCGGGATGGCCAATACATGTCACATATGACCCATGGATTATTTTGATAAATTATCAACAGATTCTGAATGCATTTGGTCGGTTTTCCGTATGCTAGTTGATCTTTTCACTTATAATCCTGTCCATTTTAAACAAAAGAGACACAGTTAGAGTGGTGTCGGCCACACTGCATCTTGGATTTAAATGGGGTTGACTTTTAAACGTCTTAAATGTCCTATAAATCATTTTACTAATGTATCAACACAATCCGAATGCGTTTGGTCAGTTTTCTGTATGCCAATTGTTGTTTTTCACTTAAAATGATGTCCTTTTGAATCAAAATACAGACACTTTGAGTGGTGTCGGCCACACTGCATCTCAGATTGAGGCGGGGTTGATTCATACACGTCACATATGACCCATGGATCGTTGTTCTAAAGTATCCACACAATCAGAATCCGTTTGGTCAGTTTTCCGTATGTACTTAAAATGTTGTCTATTTTAAACAAAATAGAGCCACATAGAGTTATCCCGGACACATCGTGCCTTATATTAAGAATGGGTTGACTTGTAAATGTCACATATGAGCCATGGATCATTTTCCTAAAGCATCAACACATTTATAAGGCATTTGGTTAGTTTTTCATATGTTAGTTGTTGTTTTCACTTAAAATGATGTCCCTTTTAAACAAAAGAGAGACACTATGAATGGTGTCGGCCACACCGCGACTCGGATTGTGGCGGGGTTGACTCGTACACATCACATATGACACATGGATCATTGTGATAGAGTATAGACACAATCAGAATCCGTTTTGTTAGTTTTCCATATGCTAGTTGTTGTTTTCACTTAAAATGTTGTCCATTTTAAACAAAAAAAGACACTTAGACTGATCCCGTCCACACCGCAACTCGGATTGAGACGAGGTTGACTCTTACACATCACATATGACCCATGGATCGATGTGATAAAGTATCAACACAATAAGAATTTGTTTTTTCAGTTTTCTATATGTACTTAAAATGATGTCCATTTTAAACAAAAGAGAGCCACTTAGAGTGATCCCGGCCACACCGGGCCTCGGATTGAGGCGATTTTGACTCATACACGTGAAATATGACCCATGAATTATTTTGATAAATTATCAATAGATTTCGAATGCGTTTGGTCAGTTTCCGTATGCAAGTTCTTCTTTTCACTTATACTCATGTCCATTTTAAACAAATGAGACACAGTTAGAGTGGTGTCGGCCACACCGTGCCTCGTATTGAGGCAGGGTTGACTCGTACATGCCACATATGACCCATGGATCATTGTACAAAAGTATCGACACAATATGAATGCATTTGGTCGGTTTTCCGTATGCCAGTTGATGTTTTTTCACATAAAATTATGTCCTTTTGAAACAAAAGACAGACACTTTGAGTGGTGTCGTCCACACCGCATCTCAGATTGAGGTGGGTTGATTCTTACATGTCACATATGACCCATGTATTGTTTTCCTAATTTTTCAACAGAAACCGAATGTGTTTGGACACTTTTCCGTATGTACTTAAAATGTTGTCCATTTTAAACAAAATAGAGACACTTAGAATGATCCCGGCCACACCGTGACTCGGATTGAGCCCGGGTTGACGCGTAAACGTCACATATGACCCATGGATCGCTGTGCTAATGTATAAACAGATTCCGAATGTGTTTGGTCAGTTTTCCATATGTACTTAAAATGTTGTCCATTTTAAACAAAAGAGAGCCACTTAGAGTGATCCCGGTCACACGGGGACTCAGATTGAGGCAGTGTTGACTCATACACATCACATATGACCCATGGATCGTTTTGATAAATTATCAACAGATTCCAAATGTGTTTGGTCGGTTTTCCATATGCCAGTTGTTCTTTTGACTTATACTCCTGTCCATTTTAAACAAAAGAGACACGGTTAGAGTGGTGTCGGCCACACCGTGCCTTGTATTGAGGCGGGGTTTACTCATAGACGTCACATATGACCCATGGATCGTTGTGCTAATGTATCGACACAATCTGAATGCATTTGGTTGGTTTTCCGTATGCTAGTTAATGTTTTTCACTTAAAATGATGTCCTTTTGAAACAAAAGATATACACTTTGATTGGTGTCGGCCACACCGTGTCTCAGATTGAGGCGGGGTTGATTCTTACACCTCACATATGACCCATGGATCATTCTCCTAAAGATTCAATGGAAACCCAATGCGTTTGGTTGGTTTCCATATGTACTTAAAATGTTGTCCATTTTAAACAAAAGAGAGAGATTTAGACTGATCCTGGCCACACCGTGACTCGGATTGAGCCAGGGTTGGCTCGTACACATCACATATGTCACATGGATCATTGTGATAAAGTATCAACAAATTCTGAATGTGTTTGGTTGTTTTTCCGTATATACTTAAAATGTTGTCCATTTTAAACAAAAGAGAGCCACTTAGAGTGATCCCAACCACACCGGGCCCCGGATTGAGGCGGTGTTGACTCGTATACGTCACATATGGCCCGTGGATCGTTTTGATAAATTATCAACAGATTTCGAATGCATTTGGTCGGTTTTCTGTATGCCAGTTGTTCTTTTCACTTATACTCCTGTCCTTTTAAAAAAAAGAGACATAGTTAGAGTGGTGTCGGCCCCACCACACCTCATATTAAGGCGGGGTTGACTCGTACACGTCACATATGACCCATGGATAGTTGTACTAAAGTATCGACACAATCCGAATGTGTTTGGTCGGTTTTCTGTATGCCAGTTGATGTTTTCACTTAAAATGATGTCCTTTTGAAACAAATGATAGACACTTTGAGTGGTTCCGGCCACACCACATCTCATATTAATGCGGGGTTGATTTTTACACGTCACATATGACCCATGGATTGTTCTCCTAAAGTTTCAACAGAAACCGAATGCATTTGGTTAGTTTTCCGTATGTACTTAAAATTTTGTCCATTTTAAGAAAAAGAGAGACACATAGACTGATCCCGGCCACAATACAACTCGGATTGAGCCTGGGTTGTCTCATACACATCACATATGACCCATGGATCATTTTGATAAATTATCAACATATTCCAAATGCGTTTGATCGCTTTTCTGTATGCCAGTTGTGCTTTTCACTTATAATCATATCCATTTAAAACAAAAGAGACACAATTAGAGTGGTTTTGGTCCCACCGCGTCTTGTATTGGGGAGGGGTTGACTGGAACATGTCACATATGACCCATGGATCGTTGGGATAAAGTATAGACACAATCCGAATGCGTTTGGTCCGTTTTCCGTAAGCCAATTTATGTTTTTCACTTAAAATGATGTCCTTTTGAAACAAAAGACAGACACTTTGAGTTGTGTCAGCCACACCGCATCTCAGATTGAGGCGGGGTTGATTCGTACACGTCACATATGACCCATGGATTACTCTCCTAATGTTTTGACGGAAACTGAATGCGTTTGGTCGGATTTCTGTATGTACTTAAATTGTTGTCCATTTTAAACAAAAGAGAGACAGTTAGACTGATCCTGGCCACACCGTGACTTGGATTGAGCCTGGGTTGGCTCGTATGCATCACATATGACCCATGGATCGTTGTGCTCAAGTATCAGCACAATCCTAATTCCTTTGGTCGGCTTTCCGTATGTCAGTTGATGTTTTTCACATAAAATGATGTCCTTTTGAAACAAAAGACAGACACTTTGAGTGTTGCCGGCCACACCGTGTATCAGATTGAGGTGGGGTTGATTTGTACATGTCACATATGACCCATGGATCATTTTTCTAAAGTTTCAACAGAAACCGAATGCGTTTGTTCGGTTTTCTGTATGTACTTAAAATGTTGTCCATTTTAAACAAAAGAGAGACACTTAGACTGATTCTGGCCACACCGCGACTCGGATTGAGCCTGGGTTGGCTCGTACACGTCACATATGACCCATGGATCATTGTGCTAAAGTATCAACACAATCAGAATCCATTTGGTCGTTCTTCCATATGCCAGTTGTTCTTTTCACTTTTAATCCTGTCCATTTTAATCAAAAGAGACACAGTTCGAGTGGTGTCGGACACACCGCGCCTCTTATTGAGGCAAGGTTGACTCCTACACATCATATATGACCCATGGATCATTGTGATAAAGTATTGACACATTCTGAATGCGTTTGGTCAGTTTTTTGTATTCCAGTTGATGTTTTTCACTTGAAGTGTTTTCCATTTTAAACAAAAGAGAGCCACTTAGACTGATCTCGGCCACACCACGACTTGAATTGAGCCCGTGTTGGCTCGTACACGTCACATATGACCCATGTATCGTTTTGATAAATTATCAACATATTCCGGATGTGTTTGGTAGGTTTTCCGTATGCCATTTGTTCTTTTCACTTATAATCCTATCCATTTTAAACAAAAGAGAGACACTATGAATGGTTTCGGCCACACAACACCTCGGATTCAGGCAGGGTTGACTCGTAAACGTAACATATGACCCATGGATCGTTTTTCTAAAGAATCAACACATTTAAAATGCGTTTGGTCGGATTTCCATATGTACTTAAAATGTAGTCCATTTTAAACAAAAGAGAGACACTTAGACTGATCCTGGCCACATCGTGACTCGGATTGAGCCCGGGTTGGCTCGTACACGTCACATATCACCCAAGGATCGTTGTGAAAAATTATCAACAAAATCCGAATGTGTTTGGTTAGTTTTCCGTATGTCAGTTGTTCTCTTCACTTATAATCCTATCCATTTTAAACAAAAGAGACACAGTTAGAGGGTATGTTAGTTTTTTATTCACATTATTCAAATACACTATTTGACTATGGGTCTTTAAATTAATTTATTTATGAAAAATTTACATTTAAAATGAGAATATCATAAAATTAATAGAATATAAAACATTTTCTAAAAATCCTTGTGGAAATATTAAGGTAAACATGATTTATGAGAATCCTCATGTGTCTATTAGTGGAATGGTATTTACTTAAAATCTCTTGGAAATTCATATAGAATATTTTTTTATCATTCTTAGTATGGATTAGATTTTAGTTTATCATGCTATGAAACATTTCAGAGATAACAATTTCAGGCCCAATGAATACATCCCTTTTATAACATACCAAGAATATATGATATTGATTAGATGTGTAAATGTGATTTACATTGATTATCATGATGACAATAAATAAAATATATATTATATATTTTCTAGTAGTAAATGAAATCAAGGAGGGTGGGGGGGCTTTCCGGGGGGGTTGTCCGGGGGGGCTGTCCGGGGGACTGTCCGGGGACCAAGGATGAGGGTGGGGGGTTGTGCGGGGGGATATCTAGGGGGGGTGTTCGGGGGGTTGTTCGGGGTCCAAGGAGGAGGGTGGGGTGCTGTTCGGGGGGCTGTGCGGGGGGGCTATCCGGGGGGTGTCTGGGGGGCTGTTCGGGGGCTGTCCAAGGACCGAGGAGGATGGTGGGGGGCTGTCTGGGGGGCTGTCCGGGGGGCTGTCTGGGGGGCTGTCCGGGGTCCAAGGAGGGTGGTGGGGGGTTGTCCAGGGTCCAGGAAGGAGGGGGGTTTTCCAGGGAGTTCACAAACACACAACCACTAAAAGACATCAACATCCATGAAAACTGGAAATATATAAAAATATCTCAAATGCAATATTATACTATAGGTCTGGATAAAACCAATAACTAGAATAGATTAAATATCAAATCTCAGTAATATTAGTCAAAAATGTAATGGATCAACTTGTCCCACATCACCATCACCATCATCACCATCACCATCATCACCATCATCATCACCCTTATCCTTGTCCCCATCATCATCATTTCCATCCTCGCCCTCCTCCTCACCATTGCCCTCTGCCTCTCCCTTTCCATCTGCCTCGCCCTCCTCCTCTCCCTCCTCTTCCGCATCAGACTCCTCGCCATCATCATCGTAAGCCTGGACATTGTCCAGACCACCAATAGAACTGTCACCTAGTGCTCCATATATAGAACATATCGATGATATATATTTATCAAAAGTTGGGCTGGCTCTGGTGGAAGTGTCGGACGTAGAACTTCAATAAATTTCATAAATGCACTATTTGCCCTAGCAGACTGTTCTGCCATCTCTGTGGCCGTTTTGTCAGCCTTTTCTACCTGTGCCCTAACTTTCTGCAGCCTGGTGGCACTAAAAATCATTCCTGGGGAGGGACAATACCTCGTCGGGGCTATCCTAGGTCGGCAACGTACTCTTTCAGGATGCGCCTCACACAAAACCAGATGTTAGTGATCAGTTGGCCCAAAATTGTCTGGTTCTTGGGCATCGAGGTCCTCTAAAGCAGCCTGTTACAAATATAAATATATTATTAAGTTACAAAATAGATATTAAAATATAAAATCAATGGATTAAAACTTACAATCTGCTGCTGAGTCACTTCGTTGATGGCACTTCCATCCTTTTTCCATCTACTCGAGAAAAATAGTTTAGCTCGAGGCACAAGTCCTTTAATATTTTTTATTTTCCTCTACAATGACATTGAAAACTAAAGTTATATGAAAACATTAGAAAAATATTAAATAATTGAGGGGAAAAAAGAAAGTGTAAGTCATAAATAAAACTTATAAACAATTGTCATACCTGTTTCCTCTCATGATCAGGCATCGTAGTGTGTCCCAGTGTGTGGAGGTATTTTTTTGCATCAATGTTATTTTTATTTTTTCCAGATGATTCCTAAATAAAATTAGAAAATTAAATAGATAGTATTAATTAAAAACATGAATGTTATTTTTTAAATACCTCAAATGTAATTAATACCTTAAACTGAGTACTCATCCAGTGAGTAATCATCTGACGATACTGCTCTATAGGACAATCATCTACCACTGGTACCGCCTCTAACTTAGTGACAACTCTAGAAACCCATCCAATATACAACTCATGCGTGTAGGCTCTCCAAATCTCTCCTAAATCCTTTAGATGTTCCGTTCATTCACCCTCACCATCAGGAAAATTAAATCGAAGCTGACATCAAAATATTAATTCATATAAATACAAAAATAATTCATGGCATTAAATAGAACATATTTTTTTACCCATATCTCTGCCCAAGCTCTATCCTTGACCTCATGTGGCGAATGTATCCATGATAGTGGGATGATGGGAATGATGTTGGAGTATTTGGAAAGCGTCGCCAAAAAACTCCGACATTGCTACCCTGTTTTCTCAACCATTTGGTTGTCTTCATTATAATCCACCATAACTTGTGTGTGGCGGTTCTACACCGAATGCATGCGTGTATTCCCCCGACCACGCCTCCTATCAGTATATGTATCTATCATGAAAGAAAAACAAATATTATATCAAAACAAGTTATAATGAAAATAAATATTTCTATAAAAATTTTGTAGGGTTCTATAAATATACTTGTGTCGGTCTGATCGTTGAGAACTGTTGGATCCACAGAAACTGATGGAACACCCTGTGGTGGAACATGACTTGAAGACGATGGAATAAAAAATCTCAGAGAGATAGAAGTACAAGGAAAAGAAGATGGGACAGTTGTTTGACCAGATTCTGACTGTGGAGTGGAAATCATCATGGGATGTAAAAATGATGAGCCAGAAGATGCAAAAGGTAGCGAAAACATGGGAGGCCTAAATATCGTGTGTTTCCCTAACGACACACCGGGATCAGAATGTGGGAAGGATGACATGTCAGGGGGAGGGGCAGGGTCTAGTCGGGTACGCGCAGCTGCTCGTCCTCCTCTGGTACGAACCCTCCTCGTACCACCGGCCTGAGTACTAGGACCAGTACTAGGCTCCTCGTCGAATAACTGTCGATGTATAGGTGGATCCTACAAAAATATTTACAAAAAAATTAATCACATGACATTATATATTCATTAAATATATAAATTTGAAATAAATTACTCACTACAGGCACTAATGATGTAATTCCCAACTCCTCCATTCAATGATTGTTCTCCATCATTTTTTCAATTCGTTTCTCTAAAATTGGCTGCATTTCCTGCTTTTGAAAACAAATATGTAATTAATTAGAAAAAGGAAACTAATGTGTAACCCAAAAAACTAAATATATGATGAAATAGGGAGATTCATTGGTAATTTAGCTATCAATTATTTTAGAAGATCTTGAATTGATTTAATAAATCATACAAGTTGTAATGTTCAGCAAGATAGAAATATTGTTTGACTAGGTTTGAATACAGTTCAATTCCAAATTAGAAAATGCAATTCAAATAAAACTGCAACCAAAAAACATTGAAAATTCACATAATGGCCAAGTCAGCTAAAACATATTTGTGATCAATACTAAATCAATTTGAATATTACCAACCTTAACAACCCAACTCAAGGTAAACCAAAATAATTGACAACATGGATAAATGATTCTATATATTTTCAACCACAACTTCAGGTTCACAATCAACTCTGACAATTGAGCTATTGGATTCATCAAAATAAATAAATGGATTGGTTCCAATGGCACTAGGGACAATGTTAATTCCATCATCACCATCACCAAAAATATGACTTGGAATTACTTCAACTATGAAACCAAATTCAGGTCGAAGCTGGTATTTGACATAAAAAACTTGTTTATCCATTGATTCCAACACATATGGTTCTTCAGTAGAAAGAGTGTGAGTAATATTAATTACTCGAAATCCACAATCATCAATAAATGTGCCATGTCTCGTCATCGAATCAAACCAATGGAATTTCATCATTGTGACTCATCCATGAGAGTAATAATCCAATATTATTATTTTGTCAACAAATCCATAATAACCCACATTTCCAAATAACGGTCTACTATCTCATGCACTGGCATAACAATATGTTGTGGAAGTAACCATAACAGCATCATGTTGTGTTCTCATGTTCTTTTCTCATTCAGTGACAATAAATTTGTACCCATTGAGAACAATTGATTTACACTCACGAACCACGGTATTAGGACCAAAATCCAAAGCTCTTATTTCCTCAGAGATAGAGTTAGCAGAAAAACTCAATACCTTCAATATAAATGACTATTAAACTTAATTAAATATCGATATAATTATTTTAAAAAGTAATAATTTTACCTTAAATTTTAACCAAGAAGAAAACTCTTTGCTATGAAAAGTCTCTCTCTTTCTCAAAGATATTGAACGATGCTTCCTATTTGTCATTTCTTTATGTTCCCTGTAGATAAAAAATATGAATAGTTTAACAGATATATATGTAAGATATACATAATCAATTTAGTTACTTGATATAGTCATCGAACAAATCACAGTTGAACAAAACTGTACAATGTGCCATCTCCCGCTCTTCATGGATTAATGTCTTCAATGTATATGATCTAGGAATTCCTCCTGTTTGAGGAAGTGATGGAAAACTGGGTTGAATTTTCTCATACTATTCTTCTTCATTTCTTATTGGTCTGTTCAATCCTGTAGTAAGATTAGAAAAATACATCGAGCAGAAATCCATACATTCTTGAGCCAAGTAACCGTTCACGATAGAACATTCGGGATGATTTCTATTTCGGACATAAGACTTTTATGTGAACATATTTCTTTCAGTTGGATACATCCAACGAAAAGAAACAGGTCCTCCAAGAAGTATTACAGTGGGAATATGGATAGTCATATGCAGCATGCATGTGAAAAATGATGGAGGAAATATTTTCTCCAACTCACACAAAATTAATGGGGCATCTGTCAAAATTTTTTGCAAGAAAGACTTGGACAACTTTTTAGCACAAATATCTATAAACAAATGGCACAACCGAATAACAGCCACCCTTACATTATTGGACAAAAGATGACGGATTTCTATAGGAATCAACTCATGCAGTAGAACGTGATAATCATGAGTCTTCAAAGATTTTAGCTTCAACTCTCTTCTATTGACCCGTTTAGATATGTTTCTTGAATAGCCATCAGGAACTCTAATAGTCTCTAATACTTCCATAAATTGTTTGTTTTAATAGGTGTCATCACATAATAAGCACATGGAAGTTCCATTTATTTTCACTCATACACATATGATGCAATTCTGGTCTGATTCCCCATTCCCCCAAGTCACGTCGTGATCATAAATCTTCTTTTTTCTTCCCCTTGACATTTAGAAGAACCGAAAGCAAAATTTCACATATATTATTTTCAATATACATTACATCTAAGTAATGGGGTAACAAATTGGTTGACCAATAAGGAAAATCAAAAAATATACTCCTCTTCCTTCAATTGTAATAGGTTTCAGTGGAAAATTATTTCTCTTTCCATATTTCATTTGACCCTTCCCGAACGAAAAACTGAAATCTTTCAATTCATTAAGCACATTAGTTCCAGACATACGCTAAGGTGGATCATCGGCCCCTATGGTATTATCAAATCCTCGACGATTCATTTTATATGGATGATCCTTTGGAAAGAATCGTCGATGTCCCATAAAACTAAAACTACATCGATGTTTCAGTCTTCTGGATCGTGTACTCTTCATACAAACTGGACATGACAGTTTTCCCTTCGTGCTCTATCTAGACATCATTGCATAAGCCGGAAAATCATTGATCATCCACATAAGCACAACACACATGTGAAATATGTCTTTCGAACATGCATCGTATCTGCTCACACCCACATCCAAAATAATTTTCAACTCTTTTATTAAAGGATTCATGTATACATCAATATCAATTTCGGGATCAGAATGAACAGATATGAGTATACTCATGAAAGTGAAAGGTTTTTTCATACACAACCATGGGGGAGGATTATAAATATGTATAAAAACTGGCCATGTGTTGTGTGAAGTAAGAATCTGCCGAAACGGATTAAAACCATCGCATGAAAGACCCAGCATCACATTACGCACGTCAGCTGCAAAATCAGGATGTCGAGCATCAAATATTTTCCATGAAAATCCATCTGCAGGATGAACCAACTCATTATTAGTCTTATTTCTCTCGATATCAAACCATCTCTTTTTTATTGATATGTCTCAGACATAAAAATATTCTGGAGTCTGGGGATCAATGAAAAGTGCCACATTACTTTCTATGGAACGCAGGATGATGTTCCATCAGATTTTGACTTCCAGCGGGATGTGACACATTTTATAAAATCATTTCGTTCAGCGGTTTCCTCCCAGAATATATTGCAATATTTCGGGCAAGCATGGATTTTTTTTCTTGAAAATCCAAGTTCCTCAACTAACTTCCATGCCATATAGTGGTTTGAGGGAATATCTTCATCATCTGGAAGTAAATCCTTCAAGAGGGTAATAATGTAATCGATTTCTGTATTAGAAATCCCATACATAGTTTTCCCATGAAACAATCGAATTAAAAATTCCATCTTTTTCATTTTATTGCATTGTTGATATACTGGAGTCGTGAGAGCATCATTCAATTTTTTCACCCTATCAATATCATCATTTTAACTAGATGCATCAGTTGTCCTCATATCGAAGTCTTATTGAGTTGAAATCCTTTCTTTTTCATGATGATGAATAAACAGAAACCGATCATCTAACAAATTCTCCATTCCGGTCCTTTCATTTCGATCATCACTAATTTGAGATTTCATTTTCTCCCCATTGTGATACCACACAATTTAGTTTTCTTGAAAACCATTTTTGGTTATGTGGTAGCTAACTTATTCACGGCTCAACCAAGGTCTACCAACACAATTGGAACATGGGCAGTGTATGCGACCACTATCTGAAGAATTGTGAAATGAAAAATCTTTAATGCTCTCCAAATTTTTTTGAAAATCGCTTGAGATCCGATTGGTTTCATACATCCAACTTCTATCCATTCAATAAAAAAGAATTTATATAAGTCATTTTTTCATAAAAAATTCAATAGGATTAAACTTTAATAGAAAATACATTTATGTAAACGATAAATGAAGAAAATAATCAAGGTATCAACTACACATGTAAAAAAAACAAACTAATGTGTTATTGAAAAAATTTAAAACCAACAAGAACATAATGTCTTATCACATCACAACATTCCTCATCCCATAACCATATTATTAGGGTATCAAGAACATGAATAACATCAACCTTGTTCTATCCTCCTACCCTACATGACCCCAACCACATGCCACATCTTATTATAGCCTTATCACATCGTACCTAACCTGAAAACACTAGGGAAATCATTGTACATCTCACCTGAATACACTTGGACAATCACATCGCATCTTTCCTAAAAACACATGGTCAATAACTTATGAAGGAAGAGTGGGGAGGACATGGTAGCTATCCAACCATATAACCACCATCCTGGATATTAGAAAAAATACCCATAACACAAAACCTGTGATCGTTGGTAATTTTATCCAACTCTGGTTGGGAATGTTTAGAAATAACATAAAATACATGATATATAGATAGTGCAAAATACCCAACCTATGGGTTCACATTAACTACATAATCACACACTTTACTACTACCATACAACCCATAAACCATCACAACCACTTTCACCACTATATGCAACACACCACACCACCACCACACAAGACACAAAGCATTTCCCACTTTAATTTATAAGACACTTCATTCACACTTACATTGTCCATTCATTTAATATTAAATTAATTAAATCCATTTAACACACATCCATTTCAATTCCATATCATTTATTTACTATCTTGTTCTTTTGTTTTAACAGTATAATTTATTCCATAGATCACCAGGAAACTAATAAAACCACCACAAAACTCACCATTTCACAATAACCATCATCACCATGCTACATCGGCAAACTATATCACCAAAACAACCACATATCACAACAAAAATATTGGACATCACAAACCACCGCACAACCAAAACCACCTCACCACATCATACACCACAACATCATCATACAACACCTCCACACGGCAAAACAACACCACACATCATCACTATCACACAACTTCACATGTCACATACATGCCCACTAACCATCACATTACAACCCCACATATCACAAAGCCCAACTGGTCACCTCAATCACCATACAATAGCCTATAACATACAATGAAACACAGTAAAAACCCTCTCATAGAGGAAGCATACCCCAACTTCCACAATTTATTCAAGGTCTTCTATTACATTACCCCTTTATTTAGCATGGACATTATACAACAAATGATATTCAATGTGAAACTAATTAGTTAACAAAATATTCGTTCATTTCCCTATTTTTCAGGGTGAAATCATATCAAAATCAAAACTTAAAACTAAAATATTAGATCAATAACAATAAAAACAAGGTAGCATATGTGTATAAAGAATAAAGTACCTGATTTGAGATGATTTAGATGGATTTTCACCTGTTCGGATGGGGGAGTTCGAGAGAGGAGCCGAGAGTTGGATTGATTTTAGGGTTTTGTCGCGACTGGAGGAGAGCAGCAGCCCGATTGTATTTGGGGAAAAGATTTACCAACGGTTTTTAAAAACTATTGGGAAAGGGGTGTTCAGGGTACCCTATCCCAATGGTTCATCAGAACCATTGGGAAAGGGTAACTTAAATACCCCTTTTCCAACGGTTTTATGGATATGTTGGCAAAGGGGACCGTTGGGAAAGGGTTTCCTAGTCCTTATTTACCAACAGTTTAAGCAAACTGTTGGTAAAGAACCGTGGGTAAAAACCACATTTCCAGTAGTGATGTTTCATATTTTTCTGTAACCAATCATGGTGGTCCTCCCCATGACGATGAATTTAGCTACGAAATTACTCTCCATAATAGTAATTCACATTGTCTGGAAAATTCTTCCAAGGAAAATGCAGTGACGAGAAAGCCCTCTTATCTTGAGGCACTTGAAAATGTGAATCCAGTCATGTATGATGCTTTACCATTAGCAGGTGAAATACTTTCTCAATCAAAAGATATCCCAGGGTGTAGGTCATTATCTGAACCACCCCTTGGTCATTCATCTTCTAGTTTGATAAGTGAATTCTCTACCGATCTTGTTGAATTTGATGAAGTAACAAAGAAGCACCAGCTCTGGTCTAATCAGTTAGAAGAACCTTCATTGAATGATAAAGAGGAAGTGCTGAATATAAGAAAACAACTGGAGAATGATGAAGTGCCAGTCATGTTTTGGCATTTGGCTGACTCTCAATACAAAATTCCAGAGATGTTGATGGAAGATTGTATTCAAGATATTCATCTCAAAATGTGGAAAACTATTTATCAATTGAAAAATAAAATATTATCTTATGATGAATATGAAAATCATATCAAGATAATAGAAGGGTTACAATGCCAAATTGATTTTGTACCTCTCTCAGTTTCTCGATATCTGAAGGCTAAAAAGAAGCATAGAGCCATTCAGCATTCATGCCTTGGCGCACTAAGAAGATTGCACCAGTTGATTTCCAATGCCCCATCTGGTATTCAAATTAGGGGATGGGGTGTTCATGGAGAATTACATTTCACTGTACTCTCCATCTAATAAAGCCCACCAAAAATGGTCTCATGCAATGTTATCTTCCATGGAGAGCCACAACCAATTGGTTTTGTTTCTAATCAAAGGCTCGCTTAAGAACATGCCTCAACTAGTTATTCTCAAAATCAATCATACAGAGAACAAGTTGTCGAATTACTCTTGCATCAGGAAAACGATAATATCAAATAGGCTTCTCATTTAGCGTGTGCACATCATCAAGTGAGAGAAGTGTCAAAAATCATCCAACGGTATTTTGAGCCAGGTGATTTGGGTGGATGTTGGTTAATGCATCCAGCCAATTTCCGGACTGAAGTCCGCAAGATCAGGAGATATTTTAAGAAAGTCTCAGATATAGAAACTCAAGATCCACCCCATCTTTCCAGACTGGGAAGTCTTTTAACCCAACCATCGGAATCAACAAATAGGATTCAAGGATTGAACAGGAAAATCAGGAACAGCCCCAGTCCACAGGACTTGGGACTTTTTCAAATCCTCAATCTCATCCTTAGAGAACGTCAGTCTTCTCTCGGTTAGGGAAGAATCCCCAAGAGGAATGAAGAGACTAATTATCAGGAGATTAACTCTAGATTACGGTTCATAAAGAAGTTCATGGTGGATCAAATCAACAAAAGGAAATGTCTCATCAAGGGCATAGAAGAAGACAATATCGCAAAAATTCCGATATAAGGGATGCAATGCATTATGAATCAATTAATGTCAACAATTTCATTGTTGCTGATCCCCCAGATGAGGCTCACTCAGTGGGATCATATGAAGAAGTTCCTACTCAAGAGGTTGTGCACACAGAGGCAAATAAAGAAGGTGTGCATACATGAAACAAAAGGATTACTCAGAATTTGGGTATTCCTTCAAATAACCAACTTCCCCCTCTCCGAAAGGTGTCCAACAAGGGGAAATCAATGAATCAGGATACATTCCACCCTTACTCTGGAGAAGGCTAATCACTCTCACCAGAGAAAATATTTCCACAACAGGAGGAAAAATGAAGGAATTAAGGAAGTTGAATGCAGAACTACTTCAAGGTAGTCTTCCCCCCATGTGTCCTAGAATCAGTCAGCCAAGGGAATTTGTTGCAACTACGTAGATGGATAAATAGTATACTGCTTTACCAGTACACCCTCACAGGTCTAGTCCTATGGTTCATGCGCAAAAAACATCAGGGGTGCTACCATCAGCTGCAGTACCAGCCACCACACCTATCCAAGCTCCAGTTATTGCACCTGCTCAAGTCCAAGCTCAACCAGATGTTTCTCAAAAGTTAATAACTACCCTTGAGTCATTAAGAGCTCATTTGGAAGATATAGTTGGAAAACGTGCACAAATTCCACTAGAAAAGAGAGTATACCCTGAATGGGTTGATGCAATTCCCCCCCCCCAATCAAATTTTTCAAGTACCACATTCCCAATCTTTAATGGTTCGGGAGACCCGAAGCAACACTTAAAACATTTTTTTTCATGTTGCGATCCTTTTATGGGAACCCCTCAGCCACAAGAAGAGGTTAAGCTCAGGTGTTTTGTACAGTCATTACAAAGTCCTGCTTTTGTTTGGTATACAAGCTTGTAATCCAGGTCAATTACCAGGTGGTAGGATCTCCGTCCACAATTCCTTCTTCAATTCAGCTCAAATTTTCCAAAGACAATATCTTTTTATCTTAAAAATTGTAACCAAAGGGATAATGAAAGGGTTTTTATATTCAATTTCTCACTGGAAGGGATTAACATATTCCCTGAGCTTATCACTCCCTCCAGAAGAGTTGTTACCAATTTGTGTGGCAAATATGTGTGATGAATTACGCACACCATTGATTCCTATGAAATACACAGGAGGGTTTCATGACCTTACTTCGATCACTCAGCAGATTGAAGACTCTCTTATGAAGACTAAGGATAGAACTCATGTAATTCCATGAGCTCCCGGAAGGAGAATGGGTAAAGCAGAGACTGCTACAGTTACGCTTAAACAAACACCTCTACCTGCTTCTACATCAAAACCTGCATCTTTTTCGAAGGGATCCACCTCCTGGGCATCAACAACAGAGGTATTTTCGTTAAGATAATAAAAGATATCAAAGATAGAAACAATTTATGGATCTTAAGAGAAAATTTTATTCTTTATGAAATGAAAATGTTCTTGGTTACTTCATTTCAGCTCTAGAAAATAATTTGGTTCAATTTACAAGGCCCAAACGGCCGAACAAGGATGGAGATTAAGACCATCCCAACTATTTCCCCTTTCATCAGATGTTAGGGCATCCCATTCGGGAGTGTTTTGTCTTCATGGACCTCCTTCAAAAGATGGTGGACTCAGGTCAAGTCAAACTGAAAGGTTCTTCAGCTCAGGTAGCATGTGTTACTGCTACAAATCTAGAAGAAGAAGGCGAGTGGCATGAAGTCAAAAACAAAAATGCACATAAATATGATGATTGGATGGTCAGGAAAATGATCAACCAAACTCATGCCATTTTTTGAATGCAATTGAAGAAACCAATTGTGTCTTCTGCTATGAATGCCTCAGTAAAACCCTATTCATCAGAGGGAAAATCTTTGAAGAAACGACATAATTCAAAAAAGAGGAACAATTAGAAGAAGATGAGATCGTGTCAAAGCCCAAGTTGTATTTGAATCTAGCATATTTTATGCCATCTACTTCAAATCCATGGGCACTGTCCCACCAAATGAAACAGCCTAAATTGGCCAATCAGGCAGAGCCTTCCTCAGAAGAAGAATTCATCTTTGGTTCTGTTAACATGATTCACTTAACAGATCCTCATGCCAGCCACATATTCGATTTTGATAGGCCTGAGTTCCCTATATCAGAAAGAGGAATTAGAGGGAGTTCCAGAGGTTTGGGATACAAAGGAAGGCGTGGGTATCCTCGAATACACTATTCCAATTCTACCCCTGCTAGAACATTATATGCAGTAGAAACTCATGGCAGAGCCCTTTATCAGGCTCAACAAGAACAAGAAAATTCTTCAACCAATAGCAGATTCAGTCCTGGCACAATTATTCTACAGGATCGGTTAGTGGTTCCACCTTTTTTCTCATATCATGTAAATAGACATATTTAGTATAATCTTCCAAATCCAAGAGTACTGCCAACTCCTACCCCGATACAAGATGCATCTACCTCCAAAGCATCAACTTCTAAGGCACCTGCAAAATCACATGTTCTTATTGGGAAACATAGACCTTTGGATAAAAAATATGATGTCTTGAAACATTTGTCCCATGTACTGGCCATGTTATCAATTCTGGATCCCTTGAATATATCAAAGGATCTTCAGGAGGCACTAATTGAGGCTTTGTCAAGTCCTTAGGAATTTGAAATAGAAATTGTTGCAGCTGAAGTCTACAATGTTGAGAATAGTGCTGCAGAATGCCATGCAGTGATATCTTTCATAGATGAAGATGATGATGATGTCGTGCATGGACATATCAAACCTTTTTATTTATCTAGAATGTTCAATGGTGTAGACATTTGAAGAGCTTTCATTGATAATGGTTTTGGAGTCAACCTCATCCCCTTTCGTACAATTCGTCTATTGGGCCTCATAGAATCTTTTTTATCTCCTTCTACTCTGATGTTGCAAGGATATGATAAAAATGAACAAGAACCACTGGGCAAGATTACACTCAGAACTCAGTTTGGAGACCCTGTATCCAATTCAGATTTCAAGGTTGTTGATCATGATAAAGCATTAAATATCTTACTGGAAAGACCTTGGCTACATCAACATGCGTCTATCCCTTCATCATACCATCAATGTCTCAAATATTGTTTCAATGGTCAAATTGGGACATTGTATGGTGATAAATCCCCATTCAAGACATGTGAATCTCAATACATTGAGGTGGAATTCTATCACATGGAGGGTAGGGAGAAATCAACAACAAGGGAGGTTTCCAAAGTTAATGCTCCATATGGTTTTGAAAAGATTCCAGTAAACCCATTCACACATGTGAGTAGAAATTATGTGTTTCCTATCAGTCAAATTGACAAGATAGACCTGAATCCAAGTACTCTTATGGAAACTTCCATAATTTCAATTACAACAATCAAGCCAGACAGCATGGGAGAAAGTGGTGATTCACCAAGCAATGATGAAAGCTCAAATCTAGATTTCTTCATTTCATCCACTGAGATCGAGCAAGTCTATACTTCGCCAACCAGGCTAGAAGAAGTTATAGCAATGTCAGAGGTGAACGATGATGTCGATTCTCAATCCATCATCTCCTCTTTATTATCGAAGGAAGACCTGTCATCAACAATTGGGTCATAAATGGAAGCCTCTTCTTCAAGATGTTCAAATTTTAACATCTCTCATGATCATGGAAATTTTGCTTCATCATCTACTAGGCAAGTAGAAAATGAAGAAGTAACACATGTTGAAGAAGAAGAGGAAGATCTTAGGGATGCTCCTCCCGTTTTAAAGATGGTATCTCTACCACTGTGGATGAACTCAGTGAAATAAATCTAGGTACGAAGGAAGACCCACACCCCAATTTAATTAGTACAGCCATGACTCTTGAAGAGCAAGAAATTTATATTTCATTTTTAATGAAAAAGCGAGATATATTTGCTTGGAACTATACAGATATTCCAGGGCTTGATCATTATGTTGCTACTCAACGTTTGGGTTTGCCAGAAGAACATCGAGGATTCAAGAAATCCGCAAGAAGAACACACCCAACTTATGCTTCCATAATTGAAGCTGAAGTGGATAAGCTTATCAAAGCTAACTTTTTCAGAAAAGTTTAATATCCCAATTGGTTGGAAAATATTTTCCCTTTGAAAAATAAGAATGGACAAATTAGAGTTTGCATTGATTTCAGAGATCTTAATCGGCATTGTCCTAAGGATGGTTTTCCAGTTCCGATTATAGAAATCTTAATTGATGCAACAGGTGGTTATGAAGGACTTTCCTTTATGGATTGATATTATGGATATAATCAAATCTGATTGGCTCTATAAGATGAAGAATCTACAGCTTTTAGAGCCCCTCAGGGTGTGTTTCGCTATCGGGTAATGCCCTTTGGCCTGAAGAATGCAGGCGAAACATATCAGCGTGCCATGAATCATATCTTAGAACCCTTTTTAGGAAAGTTTGTTGAATGTTATGTGTATGATTTGGTGGTTAAATAAAAACAATGTTTTAATCACATGGCTGATTTGGAAGTCATATTCCACAAACTTCGGAAACATAATTTGAATATGGACCCCTTAAAATGTGCTTTTGGGGTATCCTCAGGAAACTTTCTCACCTTTTTTGTATGCCATCGTGGTATCGAAGTCGATCCTGAGAAGACAAAGTCAATCCTTGATATGTCACCTCCTAGAAATTTGAAATAATTTATATGACTTCAAGGACACTTGGCCTATATTCGGCTTTTCATCGCCAAATTGGCAGGAAAAAGTTTACCCTTCACCAAATTGATGAAGAAGGGAGTCACTCACTAGTGGACTGAAGAATGTCAAGAAGCATTCAATATTCTCAAGAAATATCTCTTGAGTCCACCAGTATTAATGGCACATGTTGAAGGAAGACCACTTATTCTTTATGAGACATCCTTAGAGCAATCATTGGGGGCCTTCCCTGCCCATAATAATGATGTTTGGAATGAAAATAGCCTCTACTATCTCATTCAGACTATGCTTGAAGCAGAAGCCCGATATTCAAGTATAGAGAAGTGCTGCCTAGAATTAATCTTTGCAGTTAAGAAGTTGAGACACTACTTGCAACATCATGAGGTCCAATTGGTATCTCGCTATAACTCGCCCAAATTCGTCTTTAGTCTTCCAATGCTTATAGGACGTCTAGCATGGTGGGCAATTATTTTTCAGCAATTTGATATCCAATATGTGCCTCAAAAGGAAATAAAGGGACATGATGTGGCTGATTTTCTTACTAAACACCCTTAAGTAGAAGATACATTTTTAGATATTGAACTTCCTAATGATGAAGCCTTCTCTATTCAAGATAGTCTTCAAAAATGGGAAATGTTCTTTGAGGTGCTTCCAGAAGTCCAACAGGGAGGAAAATTGAAGATCCTAAATTCAACAATGTTGGGTTAGGAAATGTGCTCATTTCTCCAGAAAAGGTAGTGCTACCCTATTCCTTCTCATTGTTGGGAGGCGTGACAAATAATGAAGCAGAATACCAATATCTCATCATAGGATTGGAGTTAGCGCTTTAGGAACAAGTGAATCACTTAAAGGTGAAAGGTGATTCAGACATGGTAATCAAACATGTCAATGGGGATTATGAAATCAGAAAAGAAAATTTAATCCCTTTGTATGATTATGTTAGAGAGTTAATGGCAGAGTTTCCTTTGGAACTGACATTTTCTCATGTCTTGTGATCACTAAATGCCCAAGCTGATGCACTGGATAATATAGCTACAGCTCTAGAAGATCCAAATCTGGACGAGACAATTATCGGTATTGCCCACCGTTATACAATTTCACCTTATGTTCAAACCAGAACAGGGGAAATCAATGAAATTAGTCCCATTTCTGAACCATATGGTCATACTATGGGATGGATGACACCTATCAGGGAATATATTCAAAATGGAACACTCCCACCTGATAGATCCAAGAAAGAACAAATCTGGTGACGTATGGTCAATTTTACTCCTTATGATAGCCCGATCACCTAGAGAAAACTATCTACAAAAGAGGTTTTTATGTAATTCTCTTCAGATGCATTGACGTAGAAGAGACAATGGTTGTCATGAAAGAAGTGCATGCAAGAGTCTGTGGTGCCCATCAGTCTGAACATAGATTATTTGATCAAGTTCTAAGGCTTGGATACTTTTGGCCTTCAATGATACAATATTGTGTTGATTTCACAAAGATGTTTCATTATTTCCAAGTAAATGCCAATTTCATTCATCAACCCCTAGAGTTTCTTCATACAGCTAAATACTCATGGATATGTACCACATGGGGAATGGATGTAGTAGGACCATATCCTTCAGCTACATCCAAGCATTTTAAGTACATTCTTACTACTACTGACTTCATTTCCAAATGGGAATAGGCAATACCTCTCAAAGATGTCAGTTATAAAAGCATTTTTTGCTTCATTAAGTCTAACATCATTTCCTGATTTGGTGTCCCTCATACCATATTGACGGACAATGGCAACAACTTCTGTTCATCCGGGGTAAGGAAGTTGTATCAAGAATACAACATCAAATCCAACCATTCCTCTCGGTATCATATAGTGGCCAATGGACAAACAGAATCCTTCAACAAGACTTTTTCAAACATACTACAAAAGATGGTGGATAAAGATAAGAAATTCTGGCCTGATAAACTCTTTCTTTCTTTATGGGCTTATCAGATCACCACCCGCACTGCAACGCACTCAACTCCATATTCATTGTTATATGGAACATAAGCAGCCTTTCCCATTGAGGTTCAATTACCCCCACTCATGGTATCCATTTGTGATTAGTCATCTACAAATGAACAATCTAAAAAGTGATTGGATGAATTTGAATGATTAGATGAGAAAGTATTGTGCACCTTGCACCACTTGGAAGTCTATCAAAATCGAATAGCACGAGATTTCAACAATAAGGTTCGTCTTCGTACATTCATTCAGGGAGAATTGGTATTGGTTCTCAGAACTCCAATGATGCCAAGAAATAATCCTCCCAAGCTTGATCCAAAATGCGAAGAACCTTATTCAATACATAAGGTTCACTCAAATGGAGGTTATTATTTAATCTCAATGGATAGAGAACTCTTCACGACTCCGACCAATGCAATATTTTTGAAGAAGTTTTTTTTATAATACAAATACATCGTCAGTCCACGCATATGACCTTAAACTATTTGCACTTACATCCAGAAAGACATTAAACTGTATAATCGTTAGTCCATGAAGAAGACCTTAAACTATTTGCACTTACATCCAGCAAAACATTAAACTGCATAATCACTGGTCCATTCATATGAACTTAAACTATTTGCACTTATGTCCATCATGATGTTAAACCGCGTAATCACTGGTCCATGAATATGACCTTAAAATACTCGTACCATCGTCCAACATGACCTTAAGCTGTGTCATCACCCAACATGATGTTAAATCGTGTCCCTATATTTGTCCTACATGACATTAAACTGTACTTCTCATTCATCCTACATGATGTAAAAATTAACAAAGTCCCTTAAAACGTCCTACATGATGTTAAAATGTATTCTTTTCCTGCTACATGACACTAAACTGTGCATCACCAATAGTCCTCACTACAAGACATCAAACTGCATAATCCCTTCATATGTCTTACATGACATTAAACTGTGCATCGTTAAGGTTGTTGCTACCTCTTATTTCTCACACCGAGTATGACTCATTTTATCTTAGAGTAAACTTCTAACATAACACCCTCTCTGGGCTGCTAACCATGTGTAAGTCCTGACACCATTTTTTTGGGTCATTGTCCTCACGAACAACTTGATCACCAATTCATTCTTCAATAAAACTACGCGGACTTTGATCCTTTCCTTCTAGGCTGGGTACGTGGGCAACATCCAGAGGTTCAAGCCCAAAATCAATATCTTCACATCGGTTCACCTTCGTCTCATACGATGTTGATTAGTGAAATTGCACCCAAAACTATTGTTTTTTACATTGGTTCACCGTCGTCCTTGCTATATGACATTAAATTGTTCTCACTTTTTTCCTTTAAGACAATAAACTACAAAATTATTTGACACCCTCACCGGAGAGGGAATCATTATTTACATTGATCTCCAATCATGTTATATTCTAAAGACAATGCGCATACATGGCAATTCCCGAACCATTTATCTTGGGTCAAACCATCATTGCACTAAATTCCCCTTTCACCCTTCACTTGTACGAACCAAATCTGTATAGAGGGTATTTCAAGAACTATGTGTGGCGTGATTCCCATCCTTATGGGATACGTAGGAACGTTCGATCATACCTTGAATCTAGCCCCATGTTTTTGGGCCTAACCTCCAATTTCACTTTTAGTGCCTTGGTTGAAAAGTCCCCTTGTAAAAACATGAATGTGGTATGAAAACCCTAGTCTTCATTCACATGAGGTTTATAACCAACACAAACTGTGTATTCCTTATAATGGTATGTGTTCTATGACCCTAAACTAAGATCTCTTACACTCTAGTCCCACATGATGTTAAACTGTATTTCAAGAACTACATTTGGCATGAATCTCATTCTAATGAGATATGTAGTGAAGTCCAACATCTCAATTCAGGACCCAAACACAACATGATCATGGTTAGAATTGGTATGTGTATCTCTACATGCATTGAACAATGCCCATTTTTGTGTGTCATACATCTAACCATAAATAATTTCAAATCTACATAACCCTTTTCTTTACTTCTGGTCACAAAATGTCTGATACCTGAGAGTTATTTTTCGTGACTATGCAGCACGTGCCCTTAGGTGGCCTCGCATAAATAGTCCACATAGCAGACCTGGCAGCCAAAATATGCTATTATTTGACAATGCAGCCAATGCCCTTAAGTGGCCCTGTATAATTCAACCCCCTAATGGGTTTTTCAAATAGTGGTATCTTAATTCTTGGGAGAAAAACACTTTTTTGTCTTTATTGGTCTTATCGCCAATATGTAAGGATCCGCGGAAAATAGTCATCCTTAACATATTTGTCTCATTCTATTTTTCATGATCTGAAAGTATTCAAGTTTATGGTTTATATTTCCCTTCCCAACGTTTGGGTCAGACCTTCGTAGGAGTGACATTCATCCAGTTCTTAGACAATCTTGTTTGGAAATATGTTCTCCAAATTCAAGTACCTATCTCCATACAGCAAACTCTATGCTTTGGAAAATTTGAATCTCCATAAACTTTCATTGGCTTTTTAGCATTAAAAAAGTAAATTTCTGAGAGTTCTTTTTCTTGACTATGCAGCATGTGCCCTTAGGCGGCCTAGCATATGTAGTCTACATAACAGACCTGTCGGCCAAAAGATGCTATTATTTGACTATACAGCCAATGCCCTTAGGTTTCCCTACATAATTAAACCCCCTTACGGGTTTTTTTAAATAGTGGTAACTTCATTCTTGGGAAATACTTCTTCTAATTCCTTTTAGCCCTTTTTTCATATCATTCCTCAGATTCAAAATTTATTACGTCATATTTTACATGAGTTCTCCCATACTTGAATATGGTAATATGTTTTCAGATAAATTATCAAGGAATTGAGTTAATTTTAATCCATTCAGTCAAAGCTATTTTGACCTTAAACATTAGCCTTTTTATGTCTGATGTGAATGACTTTAAACTACCCACAAAAGACAGGGGAAATCTAAACAAAAGTCAAGTCCCAGCTCACTAAACATAGATTTCGTATGATTTAGGTAATATTGAGAAATTAAAAGATTCACTGTTTGTAGGGTTATTTTAATAATCCAAGAAAAAATCAAACTATGTTTACTAGGCCCATTGGCTTAGGTAAATATTTTAAGCAGGTAGAAAAAGAAGGCGTGAAAAAATGATTGAAGATGAAAGTATTCTTCATTGATGCACAAGATTTAGAAGGACATCCATAGACTGGAGTCTCTTCTATTTTCAAAGAATTACAAAAGGCTATCAACATAACTCTTCATTTGATTTACAGCATCTCGAGCTTCATCAGCAGCTACCTGAGCTCATGCACTCGACCAACTTCACTCATTTAAGTATGATGTAGTGCTTTCTTAGAGTCTCCAATGGCTTTCATACCATTCGTTTGAGCTCCCTCAAATGCATTATTATGTTGGTTAAGTTCCCCAGTAACAACATCTAACTATTGCTAAAGGTGCATCTGCTGGATGAATTTATCTTTGATATTATGCTTCATCTCCTTTAACTTGGCAGCATGATCAGCCTCAGTTCGGGATACCATAACCTCAAATTTGCTGATATTAGCTGACAGCCTGACCCTGGTCAGGTCTTTATGGTACCTCTACTCCTGCTCCATCTTTAATATGACTTGTTTTACTGCAGAATGGATCTCTTGATATCCAAAACCACCAAGTCCCAACATGACAATCAGGGATGACAGTCATGGGATCTTCGATGACAGCTCTTCAAGAGGCACTTCATATATGATCTTCTATATGTTCTTCCATGCCTTGCATCCTGAAAATTGGATTTCCTTTTGTACTTCTGGGTCTGACTCAGCATCACTGTCACAAGGGGGAATATAATTTGGGATTAATGCACTTAGAGAAGTGCCTTGTTCTACTCCTTCCCCCTAACACTTGTTACTTCTATTTCCGTTGGGACAGAGGTTGAGGCTTCACCTCTAGATCTATCCACTGAAATTGGCGGACCAACATAGTCATTTGAAAGTATTTTGGTTAGTTTCAAAGGATAAAAATGGTTGATTGGCAATCTTGAAAATTAATTGCATCCACAAATACTGTTATATCTTACCCAACGGTAGATCAGCAACAGAAGAAGGCTCCTCCCTGTCTTTCCCAGCTTCAAAAGGATCTTCAGGATGAGTTTGAGGAAGCTCTACTGGGTTCAGGTCCACTTGAGCCAATGTCTCTGTAATTGTAGGGTTTTCTGTACCCCCTTCAGGCATTGGAATTTTGGCAGCTTGTTCATATGGAACTGCACATTTGAACAAATCATGGTCAGAGATGTAATAAGAAGTTATTTTAACAGGACGAAGGATAACACTCACATCCAAAATCTCTTAAATTACATGGTAATTTAACATGATCTAAAATTTTTTCCAAATATTAGCCAAGTTCCATCATTTAATCCAATTTTATCTCAGATTCCTATTTAGTCTCACCAGTGGGAGCATTCGATATGTTTTTTTGGAGACATTCATGTTGCGGCATCTAATCTCAGATAGCTTCTTCATATAAAATTGCGACATCAGTTGCAGTGGCTCCTAAATGTTCTAGTGCAAGGGTTGAACCAAAAGTATCACAGAATGGAATTCAGTTGATTTTTTCATTCAACATCTTATGAAGCATCGTTAATTTACCAGAAGTATGCTCTTATTTCATTGCAGCAGCAGGAGGAGTGATACTGGGAATAGACGTTTGCTACTCTTTAGGAGCAGCCAAGCCAGCATGAACTTCTGACTGTTCACCAGTACCCTCTTCCGTCCTCAAAGGAAGGTCAATCCTTTCCCTCAAAGGGGAAACTGAAGAAGCCCATGCAATCCAATGAATTATGAGAAAACATTTTATAGGTTAAGACTCATGGCTATCTGAATGACTTACCACTAATGATGAAGCATTTTGATGTGGACTTCTTCCTTAAATGACTTTGCTTCTTTGGCTTCTTAGGAGTGTTGACATAATCATCTCCAAATACAGTAATTGGAGAATGAGAAGCCATGTCTAACTCATCTATGGCTTGTTATCCTGGATATATCTTGCTCGACTCGTGAGGAGATTCATTAGCCCCGATGGCAGTACCACCAGGGCTATACAATGGTGAAGGAACTTTAGCAGTTCCTTTCTTTGCAAGTTGTAGTATGAATAATGTAATTTCCTTGAATAACAAATCTTTGACTGAAATCAAGTTTGCAAATAAAATAAGGAAAGAAACTTACATCTTTAGGAGCCACATAATCATGCCACTCCTCATCTCCAGAACCACCAGTCCCATCAGTGGCGCCACGATCTATCATTTCCTTCACCCTCTTGGTAACAAGAATGGAATCATCGGTGGAATATATGAGCATCTCCAGCTTTCGGATGTAATCCCTCACTTCATCAGGGTTATCCTCGTAACGGATTTCTATAGAAGCCTGATTATTCACTATTCTAGGGATAACCCCTCGCACAGATCTAGCTAGGCTGTTTTTGTAAGATTGGTATAGAGTAAGAGGTTTCCAACCTCTGATACCAATTGTAGGATCGAAATATAGTATGAGATGCTCAATATACAAGAGGGCGGGGGGAGGGGTGAATTGTATACTTTAAAAATTCCTTTGGAACCTTTAAAGTTAGTTATGAATAACTATAGTTTCCTTAAGAAAAGGAAAGAGATAAGTTTAACAAAGATTAAACTAAGAAAATTCACAACACCTCTAACACCGAAAGTAAACTAGGAAAGAGATTCTGAAATTAGGTTCCGGAAATATGGTTCCGGAGATTGAAACTTAACAAACAATTACAATATGAGATTCTACCTTAAAGCGTATAGAATCTAAATGAATCAGAGTTCAAATAAGGAAGTATAAGAAAGTTATAGTTTCCTTATATTACAAAATACAGCGGAATAAAAACAAGTAGTAAAACTACTAGTAACAAGATATAAGTCTTTTAACCCAAAGAGAAGGGTATACAACAACCTTGGATAAAGGTCCCTTGATTTATACTTTCAAGAAAGTCTGTCTTACCCACACCAGGGTAAGCCCTCGATACGAAGATCGGAGTCTCTGTCTTGCTATCCCCGCAAGCCCTCAACTTCAAGGTAGTTGGCAACCTCTGTCTTCCTCAGCAAGGAAGCCCTCGAACTTCAAGGTAGTCGGAAACCTCTGTCTTCCTATCCCCGGAATCCCTCGAATGTAATCACCAACATTCGGAGTCACATGAATCTTTGAGAGTTAATAAGAGCCTCTCTCTCTAGAAATCACTTCAAGCATGTAATCACCTGAGTAGAAGATCTGTCAGCCTTTCAGCACTTTCATCAGCTATCAACTACGAGCTCTTTCAAATGAGCTCCTATTTATAGGTAAGGTCCGCTCCTTATCCAACGGCCATATTTTCCTTAAAGATCGGAGGGACCTGTACACGTGTCACTTAGACAACGGTTAGTTTATAACAAAACAGACGACATCATTTTATAACAAAACAAGTGTAACAGAATATACGACATCGTTTTAAACTCTAACATAAAAGTTCGGAATGAAAACATCGGAGTGAAGGTTCGTAGTGTAAAGAACAATAGTAAAGAGTAGACAAAATTCAGAAGTGTAGGCAAAAAAAAAGTTTGGTGTCAAACAAAGATATTTTTCGGAGTCTGAATTTATTCAGAGTGTATAAAACAAAGATACTCAAATTCTGTTTAATAGGTGAATTCAGAATGAGAATTCGGAATAGGAATTCGTCATCAGAAATTTTAATGAGAATTCTTCATCAGAATTCGTAATGGGAATTCGGAATGAGATTTCTTCATTAGAATTCGTAATGAGAATTTGTCATCAGAATTTGTAATGATAATTCTTCATCAGAATTCGTAATGGGAATTCTTCATCAGAATTCGTAATGAGAATTCGTAATGAGAATTCTTCATTAGAATTAGTAATGAGAATTCTTCATTGGAATTCGTAATGAGATTTCTTCATTAGAATTCGTAATGAGAATTTGTCATCAGAATTCGTAATGAGAATTCTTCATCAGAATTCGTATCCTGAATCTGGAATAGAACTTAGTCAGAGTTCATATCCGGAATTCGGAATGAAACTTCCTTATAGTTCTTATCCAGAATCCGAACCCTAAAACAGAATGCTTTATATCAATGTTTCAATGATTCCGAGAAAATGAATCCAAATTTCATACTTAAGAAAAATATGGATGAAAATGTGATAAGGATAATTTTTCTTATAAAAGATATTTTCCTTAAGAAAGCAATTTTCCTTATAAAAGCAATTTTCTTTAAGAAAGCAATTTTCTTAAAGATAAGGTGTTTGTGATTTTCAAAACAAGAAGGAATGGAAAAGTCATAAGGAAAACCTTATTGACTCAACAATATCCCCCTTTTTGGAAAGCACAAACATCCTTACGAAAAAAAATTCTAAGAAGAAAGAAACATATTAATGCTTATCTCCCTTGTTTTAAGGATATAGATGAATACGACTAACTCCCCCTTAGGCTTTGAAACTCTAAGGATCGTATTCATATTTCCGGTGTGATATTTCATAAGAAGGTCTTCTTTAAGAAAAAAACTCCCCCTTGAACAAACTCTTATTAGAGTTCTTTTTCCTTGGGTATTTTTTCTTTCTCCCCCTTTGATAAGCTCTTATTAGAGTTCCTCTTTTCCTTAAGGATATTTTCCTTCTCCCCCTTTGTGATTTTCAAAAAGAATTGGAGGGAATGGAAAAAAATAACAAATTACCAGAAAGATTAGTAATGACAACAATGGAAACGAGATACACAATTTTCATTAGATTTGGAATGTCAGTAACAAAAAGAATACAACAAAAAGATCGGATTAGGTTATTTCAGATCTTTCTCCTTCGACATGAGCCCCTTAAGAATAGTCTTGATCTTCTTCAGGTATTTATGATCTTCTTCAGCTTGCTTCTCTGAGACCACTATTCATGCGGATTGAGCTTCAATTTTTTCTTCCTGAGCCTTCAGTTTTTCTTCCTGAGCTTTGATCTTCTCTTCCTGAGCCTTCATCCTTTCTTCAAAATCGATCCGATGATCCCTTTCAAATTTCCAATTCTGAGAAACAGAATTCAACTTCCCATTCAGATCTATGACTTCTTGGATCCGGAAGTTGTTTTCTTCAGTCATCTTTTGTTCAAAGGAGGAAGTCAGCTCATTAATCTTCTTGTCCTCGGTCTCAAATGCATCATTAACATTGTCTTGAAACTCATCAAACAACCTCATCTCTTCCACAGTCTTCTTCGACCAGCTTGTCATCCTCTTGCAAGATCTTTTATGAGATTTGTAACCAACAAAGAAGGTTTTGAACTGAGCCTCAATCTCAACGCACTTATCCATAACCATAGATACGGAGTCGGTTTTCTGATTCAACGCATGTTGGAGCATCTGGCATCTTGAATCAATACTAGAGAAGGTCGGAATGGTTCCCACCAACTTCTTTAAGGACTGAACAACAAAGACATGCCCCAACGAGGATGACTGTGAATCTGAAATCTTGCTTGGAGAGTTTTCTTCCTCAATAAGTTGAAGCTTTCTCTTTGAAGAGCTACCAACTTCCTTTCTCTTCTTCTCTTCTGAACTCGGAGTATCAGCAAGAATTTGCTTCCCTTTATCTTTTTTCAGAATAGAATCCTGTTCCGGAGTTTTCTTCTCACTATCAGAAACTTGAACAACAAAATCTTCCTCATCAGCGACTTCCTGAACACCAACCTCTACGTTTTCCATCTGAGCAATATCATGTAAAAGTTTTTCTTCTTCTCCATGATAGGCAACTTCTTCTTCTCATTTCTCTTCTTCCATTGCAGGTGTAACTAGCTTCGAAGATTCAGCTTCTGAAGTCCGGAGTGATAAGTGTTCCGAAGGTGTTCCCTTGTAATCATCTACTTGTTTCAGCACATCTCCGGTTTCACCACTTCCTTCAGCACCCTCTTCTATTTGTTCCACTTGCTCAACTTCCTCAGAATTCTTAGCAACAGCCTCTTCCGGAGCAGCGAAATTCCTTCCTGGAGTCTCAGGTAGAGATTCCAGGGAGAAAGATCTCGGAACTGGAATAGTTGCTGAAACCATTTCATTGAATTTCAATAAAGCCTGAGCTACCTCAGCCTTAGACATTTTCTTCTTGAGCTTCTTTTGCTTTGCTTGTCTTTCAAGGTCATCAGCAGTTTTCTCCTTCAAGGCCTTAGCCTCCGTAGGGTCCAATCCGAATTGCGGATCCCCTTCTTTCCTTTTCTCTTTATCAGCTCTCCACTTTGTAACAACCTCATCAGGATAGGATTTCTTCTTCTTTGGCTTTGGTGGTGCGGAATGGACTTCCTTAGACTTAGGATTCTCTGCTTGTACTTCCACTTCTTTCATCTTTCTCTTCCTTACCGGCTTAGATGATTCCGGATCAGCAGCTTTCGGAGCCGCTTCTTCTTGAGCAGGTAGATCAAAGAATTCACCAGTTTCCTTGTTGAAAGACACATTCATCCTTTTCAAAGTACCATCGCTGACTAGCATGATCTTGCAAACTCTTGGCTTAGATTTGCAAGCCTCCTTGAAAGACTCAAGGCACCGAACAATCAACTTGGAGAGGATTGCTGGATACATAATAATCTGAGCTCTCAGATTCCCCTTCTTCAAATTTTCAATATTAAGAAGAATATGCTTCATCAAGTTAAACTTCCATAGATTTATCAGGAAATATAAGATGTAGATATCACTCTTCTTCAAGCTATCTTTATCACCTTTCCTCGGTACGATAAGTCCTTGCACCCATAACTCCAGAATCCAGAGTTTGTAGATAGACTTGCAATCTTCGGAGCCTTGTCATCAGCCAGTCCAAGAGTTTATAAGGCTTTTTCCTTGTTGAAGCTACCCTTAGAATCTGGTAAAACATGTGAAATAAATTCTACTTCTCCTTCATAAGACAATCCTACCAAGATTGCGGCCTTGGTGTGAGAAAGCTTGTAAGTCTTGCCATAAGACTTAAAGGAGAACTTCTCCCTATTATCTTCCTTGAAGAAAGAAACTAACTCATAAAACTCGACAAGTAAATCTGAATATACTTCATCTTGGTTCCCGGTTTTTGATATCGCAACATCTTCCCAGCCATTCAACTTGATGTTCTTTGAGATAAGGGAATCATAGTTGTTGAAGAAAACCGGATGAACTAACCTTTCTCTGTAAACTAACCACTGAGAAATAGGCTTAGTGGATGACATTTCTTGAGATGCTAACTCCGCAGACATTCGGATCTAAAGTTCTCTGAGATGTTCGGAACGGAGAAGACTGAAGTTCGGAATGGCCTTAAATCAGAGAGTCAGAGCTTCGGGATGCGAGAGCTTTGAGATCGATGTGGGACGAGTATTTGGGTCCCCTTTATATAGGCAACGAGATGACGGTTCAACTTCCTCGGTTGATCTAACGGTTTAGAATGATCTGAGATCAAATCTGATGGTTGAGAGCTTGAATCCGATCTTTTTGAGGTTTTTATTTAATCAACGAGTTAAGAAAACTATAATCCGAAATCATAATACAAGAAAATTCCAGCAAGTAAAATATGACTACGAAAACTTGAGTAGGGTAATCATACCTTTCGGATTGGCTTAGGAGGATTATTCGTAATGGGTAATATAAAGATGACTACGAAAAAAAACTTTATTACGAAAAGACTCATTACGGAAAACTCAGTACGGAAAACAAATTTCAGAAAACTCAGTATGAAAAACAAACTTAGTAAGGGTACGAAAAAACTATGAAGGTTCGGTACGAAAATCTTGTTATGAAAGTACCAGTACGAAATCTTTCATTCTGGATGTTTTCTATATGAATAATTCTATTCTAGAAGTATTCTGTACGGAAATATCCATTCTGGAAAACTTTCGTTCCGGAAGTTCCATTCTGGAAAACGTCGTTCCGAAAATTTTGAAAACAAATTTTGAAAAACTTTGTTAACCAAACAATCAAATGTACTCCCCCTATGAAAAGGAGTTTATTACTGTAAGGAGATTTCTTCAACAGAAAGTTAATTAAGAAAGATTACCTTACGGTTATCATTCCTAATTTCTGTTTAATATATTCAAATCTATCAGAAGGCAAAGATTTTGTGAAAATATCAGCAAGTTGATCTTGCGTTCCGATAAACTGAAGAATAATATCTCCTTTATGTGTGTGATCCCTAAGAAAGTGATGCCTAATATCTATGTGTTTTGAACGAGAGTGATGTGTAGGGTTTTTACTTAGGGCAATGGCACTTGTGTTATCACACAAAATTTGAGTTTTAGTAAAACTCAAGCCATAGTCTGTGAGTGTGTGTTGCATCCACAACACTTGTGCACAACAACTTCCAGCTGCTACATATTCAGCTTCAGCAGTGGAGAGTGCTACAGAATGTTGCTTCTTGCATGACCAAGAAACTAAAGAATCTCCTAAGAAATGAAAAGTTCTGGATGTACTTTTTCTATCCATTCTACATCCACCAAAGTCAGCATCAGAAAAGATTTTTAGGACAAAATCATATCCAGAAGTATAAAATAATCCTAGATCCATGGTTCCCTTAAGGTAGCAAAAAATTCTTTTTACTGCCTTTAAGTGAGATTCCTTAGGATTGGATTGATATCTTGCACATAAGCATACTGAAAACATTAAGTCTGGTCGACTAGCTGTTAAGTAAAGTAGACTTCCTATCATACCTCTAAAAGATGTTTGATCTACTGGTTTCCCAGCTTCATCCAGATCTAAAGAGTGTGAGGTACCAATGGGAGTACTTATACTTTTAGTGTTGTCATAACCATACTTTTTCAGAAGATCTTTAATATACATACGTTGAGATATGTAGGTTCCTTCTGGTTTTTGAGAAATTTGAAAACCAAGGAAAAAAGTTAACTCACCCATCATACTCATTTCAAACTCAGATTTCATTAGACTTCCAAAAGTGTCAGTCAAAGATTGTTGAGTTGAACCAAATATAATGTCATCAACATAAATTTGAACAATCAAAACATTTTTCTTATCTTTCTTTATAAAAAGGTTTGGATCTGCATTTCCCTTGACATAGTTATTTTGAATCAAAAATCCAGTAAGTCTATCATACCATGCTTGTGGGGCTTGTTTAAGACCATACAAAGCTTTGGTAAGTCTAAAAACATGATCTGGATGTTTTGTATCTTCATAGCCAGGAGGTTGTTCAACAAAGACTTCCTCTTGAACATAACCGTTAAGAAAAGAACATTTCACATCCATTTGGAAAAGTTTGAAATTAAAGAATGCTGCAAAAGCAAGTAGAATACGGATAGATTCAAGTCTAGCTACTGGAGCATAGTTTTCTTCATAGTCTATTCCTTCTTGTTGATTATAGCCTTTAGCAACAAGTCTAGCTTTATTTCTAACAATGACTCCATTTTCATCACATTTATTTCTGAAAACCCATTTTACTCCAATAACAGAAGTTTCCTTAGGTTTTTCAACCAAGGTCCAGACTTTATTCCTTTCAAATTCATTTAGTTAATCTCGCATTGCTTTGATCCAATCATCATCACCTAAAGGTTCATCAGTGCTCTTAGGTTCTAATTGGGAAAGGAATGCTAGATGTTCTACTTCATTTCTTAAGGAACTTCTAGTCCTTACAGTTTGATTTACATCACCAATGATACTATCACTGGGATGATTCTTAAGAAACACCTGATTTGGGTTTTGTAAAACCTGTTCATCAACATAGGGTAGAAAGTCTTCTGGGGTAAATGTTTCAGAAGTATCTTCTAGAACAATTTCCTTATCAGAATGTTCTTCTATCAAAGGTTGACAATCAGTTTTTGAAAACACATCTGAAGATGTAAGTTGAGATGGTTTAAAAACAAAAGGATCTGATTCATCAAATTTTACATGTACCGTTTCCTCAACAGTGCAAGTATTTTTATTAAAAACTCTATAATCCTTAGAGGTTGTGGAATAACCTAAGAAAATTCCTTCATCAGATTTTGGTGCGAATTTATGTAAGTTATCTTTAGTATTCAAAATGAATACTTTGCAACCAAAAACCTTGAAGTAGGAAAGTCTTGGTTTTATACCATTCCATAACTCATAAGGAGTTTTATTAAGAAAAGGCCTAATCAAAACTCGATTTATAGTATAACAAGCAGTACTTACAGCTTCAGCCCAGAAATTTCTTGCAATAGAATATTCACTCAGCATGGTTTTAGTTATCTCTTGAAGAATTCTATTTCTTCTTTCAACTACACCATTCTGTTGAGGAGTTCTAGGTGCTAAAAAATTGTGAGTAATACCTTTCTTACTACAAAAAGTTTCAAAATCAGAATTTTGAAATTCTCCTCCATGATCACTATGAATAGTTTTCAATGGAAGGTTTTTCTCATTTTTAACTTGAGCTCTAAAACATTTGAAATAAGAAAAATCTTCAGATTTATTTGCTAGAAAATAGACCCAAGTAAATCTAGTGTAATCATCAACTAGAACAAACACATAGTATTTGCCTCCAATACTTCCAGTTTGTGTTGGACCAAAAAGATCCATGTGCACTAACTGTAATGCATCAGTTGTTGAGACTTCACCGATTGACTTAAAACTAGATTTATGTTGCTTGCCATATTGACAAGGATCACAAACTTTAGAAGAATCAAATCTAAGCTCCGGTAGATCCTTAACTAGTTTCTTCTTAGAGAGTTTACATAGGTTTCTCATATTACAGTGTCCTAGTCTTCTATGCCATAACCAAGAATGATCTTCCATTGCACTTAGGCAAGGTAAATCTTGGCTTCTTAGGTCTTATAAGTTCAAAGTGTAGACATTCTCTTGCCTATTGGCTGAGAGAATAAATTCTTCCTTGGAATTGTAAACTAAGCATTTATCATTACTAAAATTCACAAGGTAACCTTCATCACATAACTGACTTATGCTAATGAGGTTGTGCTTAAGACCTTTAACAAAAAGAACATTTGAAATTAAGGTTTTACCAAGAAAAACAATATTACCAATACCAACAATCTCTCCCTTAGCATTATCTCTGAAAGTTACCTTTCCTCCTTTCGTTTTGATAATATTTTCAAAAAATCTTTTGTTACCAGTCATGTGCCGGGAACATCCACTATCCATGTACCATGTATTGTTGCTGGTACTTCCTTTATTATCCTGAAATAAAGAAGAAAATTAGACTTTCGGAATCCAAACTTGTTTGGATCCGAGATTTCCGGACAATAAAATTTTAGGAACCCACATTTTCTTAGAAAAGTAAGCTTTGTGAAATCCTAGAGATTGGGTTTTGTTTAAGGAACAACTTTTTTCCTAGTGACCACCACATTGACACTTGGTACAAAATGGGGCACTTTGAGGAACAAAATAATTGTTACTGAAAACTGGTTTTGCATGGGTATAACCAAATCCGGATTTATTTCTTAAAGGTCGTATTTGGGAATACATCTTATCAAAATTTTCTTTACCATGGGTAAAGTTTGATAAACACTTCTTTAAGGAAAAAATTTCGGAGTTGAGTTTTACAACCAAGTTTTTATCCTCAAAATCATTAGTTTTAGAACTAGAGTTAGGCTCAAAAACATTTTTATTTGAAATTACTTTTTCTAATTCTTTAGAAAGTTTGTTCTTTTCAGAACTTACTTCCTCAAGATTTTTTGAAATATTTTCAAAATCAGCATTTTTCTTATCAAGATCTTTAGAAAGATCTGAAATCTCTTTTGTAAGTATAGAATTCCTAGAGTTTGCCTTATCAAGTATCTTATTGAGTTTGGAATTCTCAATCTCAAGAAGTTCAGCAAACCTAGAGACTTCTTCATAAGTAGGTAAAGTATTTTCTTCATCAGAAGATGATTCTTCATCAGAAGAGTTATAATACTTACTATCATTAGAATTTAAAGAAACATTGGTCAATGATTCATCATTTCGTACCTTAGCCATAAGATAATGATTATCAATAGGTAATCTGGCTATAAGACCAAGATTCTTCTGTCCTGAAGATTCATAATCAGAAGATTCATCCGAAGAGTCACCACCACTGGCACTCCAGGTGTCATTTTCTTTCAGAACATTCTTAGCTTTAGCTTTATAATACTTCTTTCTGTTCCTGTCTAAATGTCGTTCCTTCCTTTCTTTATTTTTGAGCATAGGGCAATCTGGTCTAATATGTCCAGCTCTTTTGCATTCATAACAAGTAACTTCTCCATCTTTCTTATCTTTCCTGTCCTTTTTCTTATACTTGGATTGAAAGTTTCTCTATCCAGCTATCTTGTTCATCCTTCGATCAAGATTGGCTAATTCATTTTCTGAGACTTCACTCTCACTAGATTCGGATTGGAAAATGACTTTCTTAGACTTGGATCTAGTAACTCTCTCAGGAGTCTTAGCTTTCATCTGATTTGAAGTTGTAGTAAAAGCAACAGTACCATTTCCATTCTTCTTCTTGATGTTGTCAGCATCTCTCTTCATTCTTGTTTCATGTTGTAGAAGAGTTCCAAATAATTCATCAAGAGTAATTTGAGTGACCTTCCTGTTCTCATCTATTGTTGTTCTCTTGGATTCCCAATCATTGGGCATAATATCAATTATCTTGTCCACAAGAGCTTCATCATCTAAGCCTTTCTCTCCCATAGATTGTAGACTGTTGACAATGGTCATAAATCTTTGTTGAACTTTACAGATAGGTTCTCCATAAGGAAAATTGAAATCATGATATTCAGCTCTAAGAATAGCTCTTCTAGTCTCAATCACTTTAGAAGTCCCAAAGTTTTTAACCTCTAACTTCTTCCATATACAATTAGCTGCTTCACAAGAAGAAATTTGGCTATATATATTTCTAGTCATTGAACATAGTAAAGTGTTGCGTACCTTATAGTTGAGTTGATATTCTTGCTTTTCCTGGTTAGTAAAGGTTCTGACTTCCTTGTCAGGAATTTTATAATCACCAGTAAGCATGACAAAGTTTTCTACTCCAGTATTGATAACAAAAGTCTTCATACAATCTCTCCAGTATTCATAATCATTACCATCAAATATAGGTGGTCTTGTCGGATTTAGATTGTCAATAGATCCAACATTAATTCCTGCCATACTAAAATAACTTTGCACACAAACTTGTTAGTAGAAAATATTCGTAATCACAAAGTTCGGAATGGGAAACGTTTGGAATGAACAAAGTTCGAAAGGATAAAGTGAGCAAGAAAAACTTGTATGTGAGTACAAGTATTTCAGAGACCTGCTCGGATACCAATTGTAAGATTGGTATAGAGTAAGAGGTTTCCAACCTCTAATACCAATTGTAGGATCGAAATATAGTATGAGATGCTCAATATACAAGAGGGGGGGTGAATTGTATACTTTAAAAATTTCTTTGGAACCTTTAAAGTTAGTTATGAATAACTATAGTTTCCTTAAGAAAAGGAAAGAATTACGTTTAACAAAGATTAAACTAAGCAAATTCACAACACCTCTAACACCGAAAGTAAACTAGGAAAGAGATTCCGAAAGTATGTTCCGGAAATATGGTTCCGGAGATTGAAACTTAACAAACAATTACAATATGAGATTCTACCTTAAAGCATATAGAATCTAAATGAGTCAGAGTACAAATAAGGAAGTATAAGAAAGTTATACTTTCCTTATATTACAAAATACAGTGGAATAAAAACAAGTAGTAAAACTACTAGTAACAAGATATAAGTCTTTTAACCCAAGGATAAGGGTATCCAACAACCTTGGATAAAGGTCCCTTGATTTATACTTTCAAGCAAGTCTGTCTTACCCACACCAGGGTAAGCCCTCGATACGAAGATCGGAGTCTCTGTCTTGCTATCCCTGCAAGCCCTCAACTTCAAGGTAGTTGGCAACCTCTGTCTTCCTCAGCAAGGAAGCCCTCGAACTTCAAGGTAGTCGGCAACCTCTGTCTTCCTATCCCCGGAAGCCCTCGAATGTAATCACCAACATTCGGAGTCGCACGAAGCATTGAGAGTTAATAAGAGCCTCTCTCTCTAGAAATCACATCAAGCATGTAATCACATGAGTAGAAGATCTGTCAGCCTTTCAGCACTTTCATCAGCTATCAGCTACGAGCTCTTTCAAATGAGCTCCTATTTATAGGTAAGGTCGGCTCCTTCTGCAACGGTCATATTTTCCTTAAAGATCAGAGGGACCTGTACACGTGTCACTTAGACAACGGTTAGTTTATAACCAAACAGGCGACATCATTTTATAACAAATCAAGTGTAACAGAATGTACGACATCGTTTTAAACTCTAACATAAAAGTTCGGAATGAAAACTTCGGAGTGAAGGTTCGTAGTGTAAAGAACAATAGTAAAGAGTAGAAAAAATTCAGAAGTGTAGGTAATAAAAAATTTCGGAGTCAAACAAAGATATTTTTCGGAGTCTGAATTTATTCAGAGTGTATAAAACAAAGATACTCAAATTCTGTTTAATAGGTGAATTCGGAATGAGAATTCGGAATAGGAATTCGTCATCAGAAATTGTAATGAGAATTCTTCATCAGAATTCGTAATGGGAATTCGGAATGAGATTTCTTCATTAGAATTCGTAATGAGAATTTGTCATCAGAATTTGTAATGAGAATTCTTCATCAGAATTCATAATGGGAATTCTTCATCAGAATTCGTAATGAGAATTCGTAATGAGAATTCTTCATTAGAATTAGTAATGAGAATTCTTCATTGGAATTCGTAATGAGATTTCTTCATTAGAATTCGTAATGAGAATTTGTCATCAGAATTCGTAATGAGAAATCTTCATCAGAATTCGTATCCTGAATCTGGAATAGAACTTAGTCAGAGTTCATATCCAGAATTCGGAATGAAACTTCCTTATAGTTCTTATCCAGAATCTGAACCCTAAAACAGAATGCTTTATATCAAAGTTTCAATGATTCCGAGAAAATGAATCCGAATTTCATACTTAAGAAAAATATGGATGAAAATGTGATAAGGATAATTTTTCTTATAAAATCGATTTTCCTTAAGAAAGCAATATTCCTTATAAAAGCAATTTTCCTTAAGAAAGCAATTTTCTTAAAGATAAGGTGTTTGTGATTTTCAAAACAAGAAGGAATGGAAAAGTCATAAGGAAAACCTTATTGACTCAACATTTTTAGCATTGCAATATAAACTTCACCATGTATGGTCAACATCTGGTTATAGATATTCAACATGTGTACCAGAAGGCTGCGAGAAGGGTCCTACAATCTTAGACTTCATCTTCTTCCCAACTCCTGAAACTATAGATAAATGATAAGAAATAATACTTGTTGCTCTATAAAGTAATAATGATTAAATTTCCCCAATGAAGTAACTCACTATGAGTTGATGGAGTTGGTCTCTTTATTATGACATGAGGATTATATCTAGCATGAGGCCTCTTTGCCGCATGTTGTGCCTCATCATCCCTATCTTGGGAATCTGACGAGTCAGCCCTGGGTGAGGAAACTGATAAATCTACTCCAAATGGTGAAGCATCACCTTCCTGATGAAGGGTTTCTTTCTCTACAGTTCTTTTCTTTCCCCCACTTGATAAACCGGACGATTCAACATCCCTTCTGGGTATGATGCTATCTAGTTCTCGGCATACCGTGTAGTCAAGTTTCTCACCACTTTATGAACTGGTAGATCAAACACTGCCCTAGTCTTCTCCATAGATGTCAGTAACCATAGTTGTCAGGAAACCATTAGATGCTGCTCTGACCTAACATGCATAGGTGGGGATACAACAGTCTACTACAGACACTTGAATTGGCATGCAAATTTGTATAGAGCATAGGCCTCACATATAATCTCTCCGTCTATCCTGGTGGCCAGTACGCCATCTTGGCAATACAGCATGTACGACCTCAATTCCAGATCGGCGGTTCCATCATCAACAAACCACCCAGTTGGTGGGATTCTATAAGGAAAGAAATTTAATTCCTTGAACATGCTCGGCATCACCTTCATATCATAGATGTTGATACATAATGGAGAAATTCCAGAATATGTCTGCACTGATGGCCTGAAAGAGCTTCAATGAACCTATACTCCATTCTGTACAACATATGTCCGGAAATGGGTGGCGATCCATCCACACAAAACATGGAATGGTCCCACTATTATCAAAGGAGACTTACCCATCAATACATGGAGTAAGTTCCTGTGAATCTTCACCAAAATGGGGGTGGCCAACCCAGCCATTTTTTTCTCAGCCAACTTCTCTGCCACAACGAAGGTCCCTGGCCTGACGCATCCCTTTGAATCACTGACTGGAAGAAGATAAACATTGAGGCACAAGGCTAAAAATCCCACCAGACGGGTCTTTTTTGGGATTCTCTGATTTACTTCATATCCACACTTCTAAAATTATCCTGCTTCTAGGGTCGGCCAGAATAATCCAATAGAACTCCACTTCTCTGTTCTGGGGAATGTAGTAGGACGAGTACAGGTGGGCCCCTTCTCCTTCGAATCCTTCTCCTCCTTCTTAATAAGAAACATATTCATCCACTCCTCTAGATGAATATCCTTTCTGGAATTAGTTAGGGAGTTCTTTGAACTCTTGAGCTTGTGGAAAATTTTCAATAATTCCTGAGCCAAAGCCGGAGTCTTCTACAAATACATCAAAGTCTCATTGGGGGATGAATTAATCATAAATATCTCCCAGAATTGGAGCCCCTGAGATTTTGTAGACATCCCACAAACAGATGCCTACTTCTCCATGATTCATATGGGAAGAATTGGTTTCTGGGCCCTAGCAGTTGATTAGCTCTAGAACAAACTCATTATTTCTATAGACATATGTCTACTCCCCCAGACGACTTCATATATCGCAGCTCCATTCAAATCCTCGACAAACTCTGCATAGGTTTGTCGCACCCAGTATTCCCACATCCATGTTGGCTTCACACCTCCTCCAGGACATAATTCTCAACTCTTCTTCTAGCCTTTGGATTGATCCATCTGAGAATTTCGAAAGATTGAAGGATAATAATGTGGTTGCAGCTCAGGCTTGTGAGGTTTCAGATCTGGCGCACAAGGTCTATGATGCATCATATAGGCCTTCTCCACTTTTCCAGTATTTAAAAATGATCTTCCACTTGAGCTATTTTCTAAAGAAAAATTGGTGTAATTCTGAAACGAAGAATGTGGGAGATAGTTCATTGCCTCTGGAATGTTGACATCTTGCAGATGACCATGCCCATACAGAGGCAAGTAGATGCTATGTGGAAAGTCACGATGATACTTCTTCAAGTACTTGGACAAATCATGAAGAGTGTTGTCATAGATATCATAGTAATCATGGCCTAAAATGTTCATCATATCATCAATTCTATTGCTATCCAGTTCATCAGCAGTTCTGATTCTTCAAGGAGCCATCGAATCTGCACAAAGGTTAATAATTAACTCTTAAGTGAGTTTATTTTTCAAAAAATTTGTAAAGAAAACTGAAAAAATTTCTAAGGAATTAAGGTGCGCAAGTCCAATTTTGGCACGCAAGTATAGTTGTGTTGTGCAAGTTTTTGTCACGCATGTATCACCGCGAAAGTCAAAATACCTATACAGAAGCGTGACACAAAGAACCATCAGAAAACAAGACACTTGTTTGACAAAGGCAATTTGTGCAGCGAGAGCGGGAATTTTTGAGAACTGGTTTCTTTTCACGAGGAATGGATGCATATTTATAGGCAAGGCCGCACCCCTATGAACGGAAGCCTGCACAGCTTTCACCTGCACGACGCCATTTGCACGCCTCTCACCTGTGTGCCACTATCAGCATGCTCAAAACTTGCGCGCCGCCCTTCCATGGTCTTCTTCTTTACCTCAGAGTCACATTCTCATTAATTTGAAGTCTTCTGAACACTTCTAAGGCAATTTCTTTCCTAGAATGGAATATCTAAAGAGTGGGAACAAGGACTATGTGCTGATGTTGATCAACACCTGCGCGCCTAAGTGTCTAACCCGTAAGGGAAATGAAGACACTTGTGCACCGCCTTATTACTTCAATAGAACCTGCACGCCACTCATTTAAAAGTCTTTATGGATAATACTAAGGGATTGAGCCAAGCCTCGGCCAAGTATTACCCTATGGGTTGAATGGAACGCAAGTATACATGTGTCGTGCAGGTATACCTGCATGACCAGGACCTGCGCGCCTAAACAGGACATGCGCGCCTACCTTCTTTTGGGTTCCCCTCCTATCCATTCATCTCTTTTCTTCAAATCCACCTATCCTCTTCAATATTTACCCATCAAAACCCTCTTCAAAGCCATTTATGGCATGATTCCTTGGTTGGATTTCTTATCTAAAAGGAATTCTGTGAAATCTCTCAAAACCTAATGATTTACATATCTTCATGTTACTAAGGTGAGAGATTTTATTCATTCAACCTCATCCTTTAAGAAGAGAAGATCTTTAACCTGGGCCTTCTTTTCAGGAGTAATCCCCAGTTATAATTCCACTAACCTGGGACTTTTTTTCATGAGTAATCCCCAGTTATAATTCCCTTAACCTGAGCCTCCTTCTCAGAAGTAAGCCCTAGATTAAGTTCACTAATTTGGGAATCCTCCTTAGGAGTAAGCCCCATGTTACCAAATTTGGGCATACTCCTTAGGATTAAGACCCATGTTCCCAAATATGGGCATCCTCTTCAGGACTAAGCCCCAAGTTCCCAAATTTGGGCATCCTCCTTAAGAGTAAGCCCTAAGTTCCCAAATATGGGCATCCTTATTAGGATTAAGCCCCAAATTCCAAATTCCCTTAACATGGGACTCCTTACCAGGAGTAATCCCCAGTTCTCAAGTCCCTTTAACATGGGCCTCCTTCTTAGGAGTAAACCCCAGTTCTAATTTCTCTTAACCAGTCTTAATTTATTTTGATTTGGGAATCTTCCTTAGGAGTAAAGCCACATGTCCCTTCCTAATTTGGGCATCTTACTCCATAGTAAGCCCCAAGTTAGAGTATCCAAATATCCATAAAATCACATATACCTTTATTGGCCATGTTCCTGGACTTCTTCTCTGACATAAGTCCCGATATCTATCTATTTGGGAAATCATACATACATAAGCCCCATATCATTCCTTGTGACCGCATCTTTCATGTCATAAATTGTCAGGTTTACTGATACCTCTTGTTTCTCACACCGAGCTTGACTCACGTGAGCATAGAGTGTAAAAGTAACCACGACACATCTCTTTGGGCCGTTAATTATACGTAAGCCCTACAATTCTTAACCGAACAACATGGACTTTGATCTCTACTTTAAAATTAGAGTAAAAAAGTAAGCCTTTCTATGGTTCAAGCCCATCACCCATTAATTCTCATCTGTCCCATATGACGTTAAACTGTATTTTAATTCCTAAACTACGTGGGTTCTTATTCCTTTTCTAAATAAGGATACATAGGTATCCCATCCATGGGTACGATCCCAACTCTGAAATAAATCATGTCCTTCTGAAAGACAATAAACTTCAAGTTCTCCGCTGAGTGGCTTTACAACCAGTATGGTTATCATAATGACCAATAGATCTCTATAAAATGTATTGAAGGATACAATTGACTAAGAATCTCAAACAAATATAGATGATTCTCTATCGATGAAGAACCTCAAATACATTTAAAAGATTATCTTAATCATATACATATTAATCATTGATATTCAGATCTAAAGGAAATATCATTTTCATACTTGGTAATGTAATAAAGATTCACAAACATAACATAAATCTTTAAAGAGAGTCCCAGAGTAGATAATAATTCCCCCCAAAAATGTGTGATGAGTCCAACCTCCAATCCTCTCAATCAGTGCAAATTCTTAAGCATCGTTGGTCCACAAATAATAAGCACCTACCTTTGGAAAGTAGGTCTAAATGGATACAGAATCATTGGATGTTTCCAGTTCTACGAATAAACCCGTTAGAAACCGATTGGAATTTTTGAACCTTAAACAAGCAAGGTCATCCCCCTTTCCAGAGGAAACAAGGATGAAAAATCCCATGTCTATATAGGCATTCAAATTTCATTGTAAATATGAATTTTCGAACAAGTGGATGGGTCATTTTGAGAATTGGGAATCAAAATTGAGTTTCAATGTTTGGAACACCTCAAGGGATATGTTTTACAGGTGTTTGGAGGCTCATGAATATTTCTAGGGTTATGAGGGAGCCCTGATAGAAGACAGGGGATACTATAGTTAATTCCACGGTAGTGGAATTGGCTATCCAGTGAGATTTTTAGAGGTGGAAATTACCATTTCCCCCTTGAAATTTTATATGGGGGTCCCCCTACTTCTTCCCTCTCTTAGGGAACATGATTATGGGTTGTATCTTCACTCTCCCTTTTTGTCCCCCTTGATTAGGGATGGAGTTTTGGGTTTTCTCTAGGAATTTAGAGTCATGATATCCACTCTTCAAGATTCACTTTTTTCTCCTCTCCTATTTTTAATTTTTATTTTCTTTAGTCGGGGATTTTGGTTCTAATTCCATAGGAGCATGGTGGAATCAAAAACCTATGATAAATTTGCCACACTTATTAGGAAGAGGACATCCTAAGAGGTTGTATGAATATTGTCATAAACTCTTTTATTGAGGTATTCCACCCTAGTGATTTCTTAAATCATTCCGACCTAAATTAGATTAAATGGGTAATTATATCATCATCATCAGAGAGGTATGTTCTTGGGAATAGTGTTGAGATTCCCATGCATACCTCTAGTGGTTTATTGGAGGTGTTTCCAACAAGACTCAATGATTTAGTGATTTATTCATTATTTTTACCAATTGGTTCTAATATAATTAATTAATTATAATTATATTAATTAATTAAATATAAATGATTTATTTTTTTAGGGTTTGAGATGGGAATTTGATCCTAGTTGGTTAAAGAAGTGGTAGGCTGAGCTTTGATGGTTCCTATAATCCAATACCAACCCTTGTAAAATGTTTGGGATGTTTTAGTTAAAGGTGGGTGGTCTCACGTATTCACTCTAGGGTTTTATGTCAAATTTGTTTTCGTGGGGATTCTTAGGCACTCCAATGAGGGTGAGTACCTGGGTTAATTTAATTAAATTAGTTGTTTTTATTAAATTAAATTTCTTATTTAAAATGTATGAGTGCCAAGAGCAATGAATAACCCTTGTGTGATAGCTTGTTTACTCGCCTGCTGATAGAAAAGGTCAGGAACCTAATGATAACTAGTGACCTCAAGACCCTATGGGAGGTCAGGTCTAACTAGATGATACTTAGGAGACCATGTCAAGGTGTTTGAGATTCCTCTAATCTTGGGGTGAATTTGGACTAGTATTCTTATTCCACATGGACCTTAGAGGAACCCTTCATAGACTTCGATCCATTCAGGTTTGCTGAGACATGGATGGGACCAACGATCCTCTCTAATCTGACATGACCATGAATCAATGAATAGACTATAGGTCGATTGAGATCAGGTTCAGTGAGTAGACTGACCTAGAGTGACAATGAGTAATGAGATGGGTTATGGGCCATATATTTACTTTTGTCTATGTGGTGACTCCCATGTTGTTGTAAGGCCATGCTACTGAGTTGGAAACATTATGGTCCATTGATTGTTAACCTGAGACCATGACTAAGATAGATGATCCCTGATAGGGTGCCTCTAATCTACTGAGACTGAGGGGACCTAGTGGTATCCCTATTGAAGAATCGACTATGAATGGTAGTATGTGTGATGAAAGTTTGTTTCACCACAGAACTTGTACTATGATGGTGAACCCGAGGGGTTATTGGTGATGATAACGGGTGTAAAAATTCATAAATACTTTTCATTATTTATGATAGGTTATGGGATGAACCCTTAAGGAATATATGAAATGTTAGGGATACCATGAGTTGGAGTAGGTTATTGTTAGGCTACTAGGAGTTAGAGCTAGGTTTGTTTCGGTTTCCACGAGTGGGATCTGGAAAAAAATTTATTCCATGTTTTGGATCACAATATGTGTGGGAGCTTCCATAGATATAGAGATTAGAATTTGGATCATTGATGGTGTTAGATCTAGGTGATGGAGACACAATATTTATTGGGATTATAATTTGATAGGGGTATCAATGGATTTTTATCCTAGATCGTAGGATCCACCATAGATTTTGAGCTCATGATAGGGTTTTTGGGCCTCACCACATAGTCATGAGTTTGTGCATGGGGTTGTTATAAATTTTGATCTCGGTGATAGGACTATCAAGGGATGAGTACTTAGAGTCATGAGGATTGGTTGGGTTTGCCATGGATTTGTAACTTTCAGGTGACTTGGGATGTATAATCTTCGATACATGAACAGAGACACCCCAAAACTAGATGAAGTAGGTAAGGATGATCATGGTCAAGGACCTATGGATTAAAACTAATGTATTTATATTTCAGTATTTCTTTATTTATTTTATCGAATCATACCACATGCAACTATTCTACTATATGTCTATCAATACGGGACCCCATTAGTTCTACCCTAGTGAGTCATGTACTCACACCCTGCTCATGCTGCCACTACACTTGGGTACCTGAACATACATTCAATTTATTGTAGTTACTAGTTTGGATGAGGCCTAATATTTATTGAGTTGGATGATAGATCAGGGATGTCTTCAGGTTATTGTTTGTTTCATTTATTTATTTTTCTTTGTATATATGATCGACCCAGTGGGTGGTTACTTTTATATGTGACATGGCTATTTGGGCCCTTAATGATTTTCATTTATTATTTAGTTTTTTTTGTACATATCACATCAAAATTTATTTTATAATGATGTATGATTCTTGGTTATATAGTATGTTATTTTCACAATAATATTGGGGGTGTAGTCACCCCCCATTACTACCATACACCCCTATTACTAGTCAGAAGCCTCTAGCATACGGGGAGGTAGGTTTGAGGTCATCTGGGGAACCAGTTCAGATATTGTTCACATAGTGAGGTGGGGTGTAATGTTGCAATCACTTGTAGAGGTAAATGCCCCATAAAATAGTTCTCCTCTTCCAAGACTATCAATATTTGAAAACTCCCTTATACCATTGGTAGAGACTTCAAATACCCCTTTTATTTAACTCATAACTCAGGAGGTTAGTGTTTCTTCATTCCCCGATGGTAGTAAAGAAGAAAGTGGTAATCTTAACAATGATCATGTTAATAATACCATTCCATGACACTCTCAGAGCCCAAGGACATCCCTTTAACCCTTGTTAGGGATAGATATTCTCGCACACTTTTTACTAGTCCTATGGAAACTTCTATCTACACAATGATGGATGAAAAACAGGATGACATCAGAGATGCCACTCTAGTTTTTGAAAAAGGTGTCTCTATGGCCACTGATGAGCTCAGGATGGCGAATTGTAGAATGAAGGAAGACATGTGAACCAATATAATATGTTCTTCAATTCCCTTTAAAGATAAATATATGCACATATTATTCATGAAAAAAACAATGTAATGTGTTCACTTGAAATTATATATAAATTTTATGTTTAAACCCTGATGTTGTTATCCATCACATGGCTCTACTAGATATACATTCAGATTTAAAACATGAATCCAGGAGAATTAATCTTTCAAATTCTTCCAAGGTTGAGTGTTATGTTGATAAGATCATATAATATAACTTTATTCAAGGGGATAAATCCCCAAAATGGCTAGCCAACATTATCCCCATTTAGAAAAATAATGTGCATATCAATGTCTACATTAATTTTAGGGATCTCAATAAACACTGTCCAAATACTAATTTCCTAGTTCAGGTCATAGAAATCCATATCAATAAAACCAGATTTTTATAATCCATTTATTTTTTGGATGGGTACTCAGGGTATAAATAATGAAACAAAGGATGATGGATTGACATTCTAGTTTTAAGATCACAGAATTATTGATTATTATTTTATATATTTTGATTTTCGTTATTTAAATTAGGTGCATAAATTTATATTAAATATATTTTTAATTGAGAATGATTATCTTCCATATTTTCATTTCATAAATTGCCTCAGGTGAAATTATAAGAAGTGGATGAAGATTAAGTCAATGGGATAGTGACAAACTCCCTTTCCACTTTCTTTCTGACTCACACAGTTCTGAGTCTAATCGAAATAGTTCACCCATCCTCTGGATCAAAATCAATGATATGACATGAATTTGATCTAGAAATTTGTTGAATTCAATTTTAAAAACAATTTTAGAACAAAAAGATATGGCCACCTCGTCAAAGGATCAAGGTTTGATTCGCCTTCTATTATGGGGGCTAAAAAAAATTGAACCTAGTGTAAAATGTAGTACTATTGGGACTTGGGTTCTGTTCTAGAGAGTACAATGAAAAATCTGTGTTTTACTTTCATTTTGTGGGTTCAATTGATGAAAACAATAATGAAAGACTAAACAAGATTGATTTCAAAGTCAGTTTTTGAATAATTGGCATAATCTCAGATAAGCTCTTATCATTATTGTTATATCATTATTCCAATTTTCAATCCTCTATGTTTTCTCTGAACAAATTAAATATCCCTCCATTAATCCCTCTTGGAGTTCTCAATTTAATTTTAGTGATGTAAGGATCATTATAATATCTAATCTCCCCTATCCTAGTAATCAAATTTCTTTTATTACTCTAAAGTAAACCTATTTCTCATAATTTAAAGAAATGGATTAGACCTAAGAAAACTATATTTGAATTATTAAAGAAGATAAGACTAATTTAAAATGAATGAAATAACAAATCTCAAAAGTTTGATGAAATTTGAATGAATCTAGAGGTTAATTTATATATTGAACTACCTAAATGTAGAATTAATTAATAAGGGGATAAGGGGTAATCACCTTGGCTCAGCCACTAATGGCATAGAGTTCCATCACTGATGTTTTTATAAAATATAAATTAAAATAGAATAAGAAACAGAAGGAGCGACTGATTGTCAAAATAGACATTGAGAATGAGTGAGAATCACCAGTACCATGAATATTAATTTATTTATAAAATAACGCTTGGTCATCCTTGGTGCATGTAAAAATTCTCCACGTGAATAGCATGAGAATATTCAAAATCATTGGGAATTTTTCTCAATTCTAGTGTTGAGAAGGAACTTTTTAATCATTGGATGAGAAATATATTTCCATCTTGAGGGTTGTAATGATTTTTTCTTGCCTTTGAGAATCTTCCCAAACTGAGTCATGCTCCTCCCATGATCAATATATGTACAATTTTAAGGTGAAGTGTTTTAGTACTTCATAACATAGTGGATGTTAAAAAATGAAGAAGATGAAAAATAATTTTACATTTAATTTAGAATATATTGGATTCAAATAGGGATAACCAGGATCGAACCTAGGATGTTAGTGAAACTAGGATTTAAAGTTTTTCTTGGTGTCTCTGAACCTAAAAACATAAAAAATTTAGAATAATTAATTCAAAAGACACTAAAACAAAAATTCGTTATGTGAATAGGTTTCAATGGGTTTTATTGAGCAATAAAATCAAGCAGGTTATATTTAAAGATGTTTGTGATGGTTCTTGAAATCTTAAAATGATGTTTGGTGTGAATTAAAAGGCTGGCATGGGTTTTATGATGTCGTGCTTCCAATTTGACATAGACGTTACTAAATATTAATTTTGTTCTCCATTTAACACAATGTACATCGTTTTTCAAATCCACAACCAATGAGTTGCAGTTGAACATGGTCTCTACCATCTAAAAATTCCAACATAAGAAAAAAAAATACAGTAATCTATTAATATTATTTTTCATCTAAATCCAATCACGTACCTAGAATGACTCAGACATCTGGATTGGCATTCATCTGGCCTCCTATTCATTATTTTCAATTTGTTTGAATTGCTACAATTCAATACAACCTGGATTTGGGTCTTCTGTGTTAGCAAGAGATCTAGTTCTTTTTAGGGGGGATGGATCTGGTTTTTCCATGATTCCTTAACTTCAAACATCAATGGTTATTCACTTGTTAATTTGGGATTCAGCTGGCACTGGGGTTCCTTCTCTATTTCTCATTCATGAACTTGGTTTTGGAATCAAGTGAAACTCTATTTCAATAGGGGCAGTCGGATTCGACATTAATAGTGGGATGTTCTTCATTTTCAGAAAGGCAACAATCTCAGATTTCCTATTCTTTAGATACTCTCGTAAGGATGGAGATATTTTCTTCATGGTATTTTTGAAGTGGTTGTGATAAGGGTGGATCAATGTAGCCTAAGATACTATAGACTTATGTTAGGTTCCAATTTGGTGCCATGGTAGGTTGTTAATTATAGCCTTGGTCACTTTTTAGTTGATCGTGAATGTGGAAAGTAGTGGTGGATCTTTTTCTCTTGTGAGTTAGTGCCCAGATCTTGCGGTCCCTCAATTTCAATGTGCGAGGTCAGATTTTATTTTCATCACTTAAGTTATTTTGAGGTTCTCCAGTAGTCACTTCATATTTTTCAGTCTACTATACCATATTTTAAATATTCATTGAACAAAAAATAATTTCCATGCAGAAATTTTTTTCCGAACAATTTACCAAATGTTAAAAACCATAAAAATTACAATTTCCACCCTCTTGACAATTTGATTCCAAATAATTTCAAATTCCTTTAAATTGATCAATTTAAAATATGATTTTTAAAAACATTATTAATTCCCATAATTAAAAATCTCACTATAATACAAATTGAAAATAAAAAATCAAAATTCTATTTTTTAAAAAGTTTTAATTTATGTAATTTCATTTAATTATAAAATGGATGATAGAGTTAACAAGTAAAATTGATCCATTTAAAAAATTAATTTTAAATTGAATATTTACATTTTTAAATTCACAGTTAAACATCACAAATCCTAAATCAATTTGAATTAATGGTTTACATCTCAATTAATTTAAAAATTCAGTATTCAATTAAAAATAAATATTAATCCCAATATTCAATAAATTTCAAATTCTCCAAAATCTACAAAGATTAAAAATTTACTCATGATTTCATTAATTGATTGGGATAAATTCAAAAAAAAATAGAAAATTTAAAGTTTTTAACTCCTATAACATGAATATGTTATTCTAATTCTCTCAGCTTTTTAATTTTGGTTTCTTTAGTTAGGGTTTTTGGTTCCTATTACACCAGAGTAAGGTGGAATCAGAAATCAGTGATGGAGATTTTACTTTATCTAGAAAGAGGATGTCTCTGGAGGCGGTCTTCAAATCATCGTGTATTGTTTCATTGAGTTATGTTTTCTCGATGATTTTTTTAAGACTTTCTATCTAAATTAAATTAAATTAGAAATTGTTTCATCATCACATGATAGGGATTTACTAATTAATTATGTCAGGTGACCCCTACGGGCCTCCCATGTGTTGTTGGTGGTGGTTCGATCATAACATGATGATCTAGTGAGATATTTGGAGTTATCCTAAATTGGTTTTATATAAATTAATTAATTATAATTTTGATAATTAATTAATTATTGATGATTGGTTTTAGTTAGGGGATTGGGATGGGGAGTCAATACTATTTGGCTGAGGATGAGGTTAGAAATGCATGGATGGGACCTGACAGCTTCTTTCAAACCATAGAAAATGTATAGAAAGAATCAATAAAAGGTAGGTGGCCTCACATACTTTCTCCATGACATTATGTGTAATTATATTTCATGGGTATGTGTAGGTTCTCTATTGAGTGTGATTCCCATGGTTGATTTAATTTAATGAGTTGTTTTAATTAAAATAAATTTCTTAAATAAAATGGATGAGCAGAAAGGGTCATGAACAACCCTTATGAGCCATCTTGTTACCTTGATCACTAAAGGTCGAGGTTGGGACACTTATAATATTTGGTAGCCACCAAACATCATGAGAGGAAACACCAGACTAGATAAGACTTGGGAGCCCATGCATAGGGGATTGAGAAGCCTCTATTCTATGGGAGAGTGTGGACTAGTTATACTATGTAGTGTATTCCTTAAAGTACCCCTTCAGGGACTTCGAGCTATTCAAGATCAACAAGATGAGAATGGGGTGGGTGATGCTCTCCTGTTTGATTTGACCAAGCCTAGGTGGAAGGACCATTGTTTAAATGGGATCGGGTATGTGAGTGGGCCAACCCGGAGTGACCCTAAGTATCGAGATTGGATGTGGGATATCTCTTAGCCATTTCCTATGTGGCGAGACCCATGTAACTATAAAGGTTGTTTTTCCGAGTTCTTGATGTCTGAATACATAAGATGTTATCCTGAAACCTTTATTGATACTGAGGACTAATATGAGGGTTCATATAATATTCTGAGACCATGGAGATCGAGTGTGTTCCCCATTGATAGACTAAATCTGAGTGGGTGTACACATGATATTAGTAAGTGTCCTTGTAGAACACATTCTGTGATGGAACTCACAAGGGTTTGTGGGAAATGATAAAATGCATGGAAATTCATCCGTACATATGTTATTATTTAAGAAAGCTTATGAAATATACCATCATGGATGATATGAAAAGGTTAGGTATTCTGTGTGTTGGATCTAGGATTGGTTCAACTACGACAAGTTGGAACAAGGTATGGTTTGGCAGCCATGTCTTGGCGTTGGGTATGTTTGGGATGACATGTTTAGGTGATGATACATTCGAGATTCCATATTTTGGATCCTTATATTGATGGTAGATTCCATGGATATAGAGCTCAATGATTGGAACATCTATGGTTTTGGGGCTCGGTGCTGGAGCTTCCATTGATTTGGTTCTTGATATATAATATGGTATTCCATGGATTTGGTTCCTAGATAATTGGAGTTTCCATAGATTTTGATCTCATGATAGGAATGTAGTGGAAATTATACGATTATTTGTGAGGTTATGTTTGGGACTTCCATGGATTGGGATCTCAATAATAGGACTGTTCTGGGATCGGTCCCCAGAGTTGTGAGGATTGGTTCGGGATAACAGTTATTTTAATCCCACATGTTAAATGGGATACACAGTCTTTGATACATGCTTAAAAACACCCTGACATTGTCTGAATCATGTATGGTCAATAGGGGTCAAGGACATAAGGATTTAAAGTAATTTATTTATCATTCATTAGTTATTTATTTATTTTAGCTAAGCATTCCACATGAACATATCATGATGTATGTTGGTTAGTATGGGACTATATTGGTGGTGCTCTATTGAGTTATGTAATCACACCCTACTTGGGCCACCATTTCACTTGGTTACCTAAGAAAATTCCCACTTGGTTTCAAGTATAGTTTGGATCGAGGGCCAGTATTGATTGAGCGGGATGCATATAATTTCTCGTAGAGCTTGGGATGATTTCTAGCTATGAATTTCATGATGCCATTATTTGTTTCTTTTATTTATTTATAGTATGTATATGTTACTGTCCATGTGGGAAGTTAGTTTTATGAGTGAAATGGTTGTTCATTCCCTTACTATATTTCCTTTATTATTCAATTTTTTTATATTTATCATTTTCACTTTTCATTTATTATGTTGTATGATGCTTGGTTATTTTAACTTGTATTGTGTACTCTGATATAGGATAGGGTGTATAGTCTCCCAATAGTACAACCTTAGACCCATGATACTAGTCGGTAGTCTCTGGAGTGAGGGGGGGGGGTGTTCTTGAGGCCATGTGGTTAATCGGTCCGGTTATTGTTCACATAGTGATCCATGGTGGAATGTTACAATGTGGCATCATAGATATTTTTTAATGTTTTGGGATTTGGTAAACTATAGTCATAGTAATGTGTCAGATCTTATGATGGATGTTAGGGTGATTATTTAATAACACATGTTTCGGCATGAAGTCTATGTATCTAGGTATCTGATATTGAAGTTATGGTTGTTGATTTTATAATAGTATTTTATTTTCACTTCAAGAAATGATCATGGATGTTTGGGTTTGATGACTTATGATGGATTTCTATCTCTTAGCATATTGAAAAGATAAAGATGATAGATTTTGACTCTTTTCTTGCGAAGGACAGTGGAACCTCAAGCATCTTGTCAGGCACATTGGATTCACAAGACATATAGGCTTGCTAGTGTGTGATTTCGTTGTTAACGTAGGATAAATTGTTTAAAGTAACAAAAAATTACCATACAATTTTTTATTATATAAATAATTAGTGGAATTCTACTCAAATAGGTAGACATGTATATATATCTCCTTTTGATGGAATGTAGTGATGATCTACAGTGAGTATGATGACTCAATCAATATATACATTAGATGTAGGGACCCAAGTGGGATGGGGTATGCATAGGGTTACTCGGTGTTTGTAACAACCTGTGGGTAGTTTTTACTTTGGTTTGGTTGTTTAAAATTCAAATAAACCCCTATACAACATTTTACCACATAAAATGGAATGAAATTATTCTAAATTGAACCATGTTGGTGGTTTGGAATGGATCATGTGGGATGATGTCATGTGTGTGTACCATTGACTAGTGAGATGAAATCCTCGATGGGGTAGTGTGATGTGTATATTAATAAATAGGATTGGTTCCCATGCTATTGGAAGTTGTTTGCATGTAATGTATTCCTGTTTTATATCCCATAAGTAGGTTCTTGGAAATTCTATATTATGATCATTTTATGATAGGATCATGGATAAAACCCTGTGAGTTTTGAATTTGCTAAGAGAAATGGCTGGTAGAGATGGGTGGGATACCCAGAGACCCTGAGTCTAACTCAAAACCTTATTGGGTCATTGTTTTGTGTTGATTGAGGGATTCCATGAGAGTATCTTGCCTAGGGTTTTTGTTATCCTTAGTGAAATATGCATAGGTGGGTGATTTAGGTTACGATATCGATGCATGAGGGGTCCTATCGGGTTATGACTCAGGCATGGTGATGCCATGGGGTTTTGTAGTGGTGCTCACCTCATGTGATGGTTCATGGGTATAAAATTATGGTTTTGATGGGAGGACTAAGGTAACAAGAGGACATATACATTTTGGATGATTTTAGCATCGTGGAAAGAGATCTAGTGAATGATCATGACTGGAATGATGTCGGGTAAAGGCTAAGTGTGGGGGTGGGGTTGATGGGTCATGTTTTTATGTGAGCATCTGCTGTTCTAGAATTTGATTCATGAGGTAAGCAGTCATTGATGAATCATAGAATGGGTATGGTGACCAATTTTGGAGAAGAGGTCCTAGGGTGCTATTAGAACATCGATATTGAAGGTCTGTAGAGCACAGTCAGTATGGTCGTAATGGAATGTGACACATTGGAGCATGAGTCGGGTGTTGGAATGAATGATTTTTTGGTGTGATTCATTAGATTGTGGTAATTAATGAGAAAATTATGAGATTAGAGAACTGTATATTATGGTAAAATAAATATTTTTTCCCTCAATGATGTATATTTAGTAATTAATCGGTTACCATGGGATGTTCGACCAAAGGCTGGACCTTAACATGTACTGTCAGGGAGACGTGGTTTCAATGGTAGGCAGTAAGTGAGTGTGGCTTGAGAGGAGTGACATATGTGGCTGGTAGATGAAACTTTGAGGAGTGTGCTCAAGGAAAACGGTGAGAAAATGCATACGGTAGAAAATTTTCTATTGACAGGTTGATGGTGGTGACCCACATCATGGAATGAAATTCAGTTATTTTCATAGAGACTATTCCTGGGATATGGGAACATATGATGAAGTTGTAATTTTGGATGATGCTCGAGAATGAATGGGTATGGGAACACAATTGTTTATGTCTGCAGAGAGATGAACCATGTGATATTGGGATTGGGATCTTTTCCCAGTAGTCCAATGAAAAGGATTATCCTAAGGTGTGGAGATGTATGTTGGTCATGAGAACATGAACCTCACATGAGAAGGGTCATCAAAGTGTGAGTCTGGATGTTTCACATTCATTTTTTTCTTCTGATTCCACTTGATAAATAGACCAATGAACTATTGGATTCCTTGGTAAATTCTAGGCATAAATCAAGTTATGTTGTCGAGTGGATTAAATGCATTGACATTGGGATCAAGGTTGTTTTAGTGGAATTTGAGAGGGAATTAGATTAGGGGTACAAAATTTCTCATAGTGTGACATAATGATGGGAAATAGCTAGTCGATGGTTTGGCTGGGGAATATCACAAGATGTTAGATACTTGCATCAGTGGACATGATTTACTGATCATTGAATGCCTCGGGTGTGAAGGCATAATGATCAGGTGTTTGGTAACACATCAATGACTAGATATGAACATTGTTATGGAAATTTAGCCATAGGTGAATTTGGTTGCATTCTCATATGTAGTTGAATGTTATAATCTAGAAATTTTATTATGTATGTTCCTTTACACATGATGTGAGTGTTTGTACTATTGGTTGGGGATTTTCAAGGAAAAGGTATCAAAGTAGGGCTTGGGCATGGTTACTTTGGATTCTGCCAATTTTGACCAGAATCATGAACCAGGGGTTCTGTTCTTATGTGTGACTGTGTACAGTGATTTATAGACCATTTAAGATGTTTTTTTAAATGAAAAACTGTGTTTTGTAGGTAATTCTAATGGTGTAAGTTCCAAAGCATCAGAATGTGTAGTTACTACCTCTCTTCTATGGTGGAGAGAACCATGGGAGAAGTGATGTTTTTTGACATAAAGGGGATGTTTTCTATGTTTTAAAGGCTTGATTAAGTGTCATATCTATGTTTTGGTGGTGTCTGTGAGAATTGAATTCATTTTTGGTGGTTTATGTGTCATAAATTCAAGTGGTTATTTTGAACATCATTGGGAATTCAAGGTTGGAAGACTACCATTTGAGTGGGAATTAAAGACTAGGTAGGTCATGATGTTTGGTGAGATGTCCACCCTGTCTTCTCAAGGATGATAAGTAATACATCAACGAGGTTTAAAAATCCAACGTCTATATATGCATTCAAATTTCATCATAAAATTTAATTTTCAGACAATTGGATGAGTAATTTTGATAAATAGGATTCAAAATTGATTTTTGTGGTTTGGAACACATCAAGGGTTGTGTTTTATATGTTTCTGGAGGCTTGGGATTTATCCCTAGGGGGCTAGGTGGCCCTAAGAGAAGCTGAGTGGATACTATAACTAATGATGCAGTAGTGGAACCAGCTATCCAAGTGATATTTTTAGAGGCATAAATTACCATATCCCCTCATATTTTTATAGGTTGAATACCCTTTTTCTTCCCTCTCTTGGAACACATGGTTATGGGTTGTCTCTCCACCCTCCCCCTTTTTCTCCCCCTTGATTTCGGGTGGTGTTTTTTGTTTTTCGGGGAATTTTTTGGCATGATCTCCACTCTTCTAGACTCTCATTCCCTTGTCCTATCCTCCCTTTAATTTTCAGTTTCTCTGGATAGTTTTTTTGCTTCTAATTCCACTGGAGCACGATGGAATCAAAAACCAATGATAAATATTTCTTTCCTCTTAGGAGGAGGATATCCCAAGAGGTTGTATGCACATTGTCACACTATATTTTGTTGAGGTATGTCGCCACGGGGATTTTTGAAATATTTCCGACCAAAATTAAATTAAATTCGTAATTATTTCATCATCATGATATAGGGAATTTCCTAGGAATGGCGTTGATATTCGAATAGAGACTTCAAGTGGGTTATTGGAGTTGGTTATGACATGAAAAAAAAGATCTGGTGAGTTGTTCATAATAATTTGGAATTGGTTTTAATGTAATTAATTAATTATAATTATGACAATTAATTAATTATGGATGTTTTTTTGAGTTAGGGGTCTGGATGGGGAGTCAAGCCTGATTGGTCTTGGATGAGGCTGGATGATCTTGGATGGAACTTGGAAGCCACTACCAACCCTTGGAAAATGTTTTTAAATCTTTAGTAAAATGTGGGTGGTCTCACATACACACCCTAATGAATTATGTTAGATTATTTTTCATGGGGATTCTTGGGAACACCAATGAGGGTGATTCCATGTGTTCATTTAATTAACCGATTTGTTTTAATTAAATTAAATTGCTTAATTAAAATTGATGAGATACAAGGGTCATGAATAACCCTTGTGTGCCAGCTTGTTGACTCGTCCACCGATGGTCAAGTTCAAGACCCTTATAAAAAAGTGTGACCTCTACACCTTATGAGAGGTGAGGCCTGAGTAGATAATAATCATGATCCCATGTGTACAGTCTTGAGATTCCTCTAATCATGGGGTGATGTTTGAATAGTATTCCTAGTCCACATATACCATTGAGGAACCCTTCAAATACTTAATTCCATTCAGGATCATTGAGAAATGGATGGGATAGGGGGTCCACTCCCATCCAACATGATCAATCTTCGGTGGATAGTCCATAGGCTGATGGAGATCAGGTTCAGCGAGAGGACCAACCCAAAGTAACCCTGATGAATGATATGGGTTGTGGGAAATCTACTGACTATTTTCTATGTGAAAAAACCTTTGTAGTTCGTATGTCCATGCTACCATGTTGGAAACATCCTGGTGCATACAGTGTTCACCCAAGACCCTGACTACTATTTACAATCCATATAGGTGTGCCTCAACTCTATAGAGACTGAGGGGACCAGGTGGGTTCCCTATTGAAGAACCTAATCTGAGAGGCAGTATGTGTGAAGGTTGTAGGTGTCCCCGTAGAACTAGTACCATGTTGGGGAACCCAAGATGTTGTCGGTGATGATAATGGGGGTAGGCATTCAAAAAGACCTAAGTCCTTATTTATGATGGTTTAGGGGATGAACCCTCAAAGAAGATGTGAAAAGTATGGGCTACCATGAGTTGGATTTGGGTGTGGTTGGGCTACCATGAGATGGAGATGGGTATGTCTGGGTTTTCACAAGTTGGATCTGGTACATTTGAGATTCCATGTTTTGGATCCGGTTATGGATGGGTGCTTCCATAGATACGAAGAACGGATTTTGGATCTTCCACGGTGTTAGAAATCTATGTGGGGTCCACCATGGATTTTGGACTTGAAATATGATAAGGGGTTCAATGTATTTTAGCCCAGATGATAATAGCCACCATGGATTTTGAGCTCATGATATGGCTGTTTTGGGCCTTATCCTCAGATTCAGGAGTTTATGTTTAGTGTTGTTATAAATTTGGATATCGATGTTAGGACTTTCATGTGATGCGTCCTCAGAATCATGAGGATTGGTTGGGGATACTATGGATTTAGAACCATCATGTTACTAGGGATGCATAATCATTGAGACATTCAGAGATACACCCTAAAATATGAAAAAGCAGGTGTGGATGATTATGGTCATGGACATAAGGATCGAAAATAATTTATTTATATTAAAGTAGTTATTTATTTATATTATTTTGTCATATCACATGAACAAATATTATTATATGTTGGTAAATATAGGACCACATTAGTAGATCCCTATTGATTTATGTGCTCACATCATGCGCAGGCCGCCACTACACCTGGGTACCCGAGCAGACGTTCAATTCATTGTAGTTACAGGTTTGTCTGAGGCCCAAGACTGATTAAGTGGGATGCTCATAAATGCTCATGGATCTTGGGATGTGGTTTAGATCAGGGATATCTTATGGTTAGTGTGTGTTTATTTTATTTATTTTTGGTATGTATATATGGTTGGCCCAATGGGTGTTCAGTTATATGTGTGACATGGATATTTGTACCCTTATTGATTTTCATTTATTATTCAGTTTTTTATACTTATCAATTCCAATTTTAGTTTATTGTGATGTATGATGATGGGTTATATAATATGTTATTTTCAATCTAATATAAGGGATATTGTCTCTCTAAATTACCACTTTATACCCCTACTAATAGTCAAAGCCTCTAACATATAGGGAGGTGGGATTGAGTTCACGTAGAGAACTAGTTCAGATAATGTTCATATAGTGATGTGGGGTAGGATGTTAAAATCACCTATAGAGTTCAATTCCCCTTAATAGAGTGTTTATCTTCCATCACTATTTGGATTTGAAAATTCCCCTATATCATTTTTAGATACTGAAAATACCCCTATGATTTCCCTCATAACCTGGGATGTCATTGATTCTTTATTCCCCATTGAAATTAAATAATAATGTTAGAATATTCAAAATTATAATACAAACAATACAATACCATGACACTCTAATAGCCCTAGGATTACCCTTTATATCTCATTAGAGATATATATTACCCCACACTATTTACTTGTCTGACAGAAACATATGTCGATAGAATGATGGATGAAAATATGGATGGAATCAGAGATTCCCCTCTAATATTTCAGGATGGTGTCTTTATGTAAATCGATGAGATAGATTTGGTAAATTAAGGAATAAAAGAGGATTTGTGACCCACACCAATATGTGTCACCATTCCATTAGAAGAGAAAGGGAGGTACATCCTATTCCCAAAGAGATATTGTAATGTGTTCACTTGGAATTTTATAGAAATTATAGGGTTATAACCGGATATGGCTATCCATCACATAGGCCTTCTAGATGCCCATTTTGGTTTCAAACATGTATCTAAGGGAATGAATCCTTCACATACGTCCAAGTTTGAGTCTAATGTTGATAATATCATCAAATCCAACATCATTCTAGGGGTTAAATTACCAAAATTTCTAGCCAACATCATCCCCATTATGAAAAAGAATGGGTGGATCAAGGTCTCCCTCAATTTTAGGCATCACAATCAACACTTTCCAAATTATGATTTCCCAATATAGATTATATAACTCCATATATATAAAACCATAATATTTTAATCCATTTATTTTATTGATGGCTACCCAGGGTACAACAATATCAATATGGACTCTCATGATGAGGAAGCCACTAATTTTATATTGACATAATGGATATTATGCTAACAACTCACATAATTTCGTTTGAATAATGTCAGTTCCATTTACCTATTCTCCATGCATCACATATTCAATCATTTTCTTTGAATAATCATAGAATGTTATGCCAAAAATCCTTGTGGTTAAATATCTAAATCATGTTCATAATCAGACTGACCTTAAAAATCTTTATAAAATTAAAATATTAGAATGTGAAGATAAATAATTTGATTTTTGACTTCAGTGCAACATCTGAGAAATTATTTATTTTGGTGGTATGACATTGTGGTGTCAAGGTTGACCCTTTGAAGACTAGTGTAATCCTTACCATCTATATTAAATCCTAAATATTTGAGAGGACTTTTGGGACGCCTCACCAATATTAGGTATATTATATCCAACCTAGACAGAAGATACCACCCATTCATAAAATTGATAAAAAATGAGTTTCTTTTCAGTGGTATGAATATTTATTAGAAGCCTTTAAAACCTTAATCTATAACTTCTATATCCACTTGTCCTAATGTCATTGGTAGAAAAAAATCTACTCATATTGTAAGTTTCAACTATGTAGTGATTTCTCAACTCCCTTCCATTAAAAAATAAGTATGCAGGGAACAAAAATAGTGTCTATTATCTCATGTGAACATTAATAAATACCAAGACATGATATTTTGATATCTAGTATAGATTAATTTCACACATTTTCTATGGAAAAAAAGCTGTGACGCTACATGCTACATCATGAATTCCGTTTTGTTTCTCATGTAGGCCCACTCAGGTAAATCCTCGGCCTCCTTATGATAATTAGGCATCTGTCCCAATGGGAGGTTATTCTATAATGGTATGACATTCAATTTTTGTTTAATTAGGTGATCAATGTTTAAGTTTTAGATGATTTATCATAGAACATACTACCGTATAAAGAATGATAGTAAACACTGAGAAGCCAGAAAAAGAGCTTTTCTATGTGCATGAAAATACACGAACATGGGAAATGTATTTCGATGGAGCCTCTTGAATCCCAAAAAAGATAAAGACTAATATTTAAATGTTCAAATGGGTTGTCTTAGTTATTGTCTTTGTCTCCCCATCAAAGGAAATTGATCCTTACTCCTTTATTATTTTTGAAGGTTGCACCGAAAAATTGGTTGAATACTAGGCCCTTATCATGGGATAAAAACTATCATTGAAACCACAAATATCTCAACTAAATGTCAAAAGTGATTTAATGTTGGTGATCAAACATATTAATAGAGAATATGTGGTTAAGAAAGTAGAGTTAACCTCTCTCAATGTCTATAATTAGGGACTAACTATGGATTTTTCATTTGAGCAAACACTGAATCATGTCTCCCAATCAAAAAATGCCTTTATTAATTCATTAGTTAATGTATCCACAGCCCTAACCAATCCTGGCCATGAAAATATATTTTTTGTATTTTGAATCAATTTCTGGTCTCCCCAATCATCATTTGAAACATGAAAGTGATTAATCATATTAGTTCTACCCCAAGATTTGAAGAGACACAATTCATTATTAGATAAATGAATCCCATAATAGATTACCTTTGAAATAGGACCCTCTCATTGGATCAATCCAGAAGGTAATAGATTTGATTTCAGGAAACAAAATTCACCCTTCATGATAGGATTAACTAATATAGAGTCCTCTATAAATTAGGATTTGATAGATTCATCATTAGATGCATCATAGAAGGAGATACCATTACTATTTTTTAAGAAGTCCATGAAGTCTATTTTTCCCCCCATTAGTTGGGAACCGGGCTCTCCCACCAAATTAGGATACTTGGTTATTTCTATTTAACAATGATACGAGACTTTTTTTTGGAATTCACCAATAATTACCATTCCTGTTAGATATAATAAAACAGCATCCCTGAATAGATAGATTTATTATATTCTTTCAAATACTATTAGTTGGTTTCCATATGGGGAGTGTATGTTCTGGGGCCATGTCCTCTAGTTACATCCATGTTGATCAAGTAAATTCATACTTTTATTGACATATTATTTAAATGTGTCAAGGTTATACCACTCAAGGAATCATAAATGAAGTGTATCATCAACATCATGAAGTTCAATATTTTCACCAAATTTGGCATCCCTCAAATAATATTGATGGGTAATAGCACCGATTTTTATTCCTATGATTTTAATAGACTGTATAAGGAGTACAATATTAATTCAAATGACTCATCTCACCACTATGTTTGGGAAAATGGAATGGTAGATGTTTTAAATAAGACTCTATTGAATATACACTATAAAATATTGTACAAAAACAATAAATATTATCAATAAAAACTCTTCAATTCCCTGTGGTCCTATCATACCACAGCCTACAACACCACACAAGGGACCCCATATTCTCTTATATATGGAATGATAGAGATGATTCACATTTAACTCCTGCTACCCTCACTTTAAATATCTATCTTAATTTAGCTCATAAAAGATGAACAATAAAATATGTGACTTGATGACATAGAAAGACTTAGTGATTATAGGTTTTATACATTTCAGAACCAAGAAATAAATTATAATCATTTCATGTGAACCTTCAAATATGAAGTTTTCCTTTAATCATTTCATAATAGAGAGTTGTTTTTGGTTCTCATAACCCTAATCATATTGTGGAATTAATCTCTAATGTTTTAACTAAATTGGGATGGTCCTTACATCGTACACATGGTCTATTTCAATGGATATTACTCATTAGCATATATGCATGGGGGATTAATCACACCCCCACCAATGTGAGGTTTCTTAAAAAATACTTTTCATAATTTCTTCATGAGCACCCAAGTCTTGGATGAAAGACTTTAAATTACATAGAATACATGTAATTTTCACACGACATCAAAATGTATGACACATGGACCATCATGAAAAGCCATAAATTTTCTAGAGTGGGCTATCCAATGGGGTTTATGATTCGTATGGAAGAAAAATGCATTCCCTCCCTATGTGTGATCCAGATAATCATGGGGTCTTTTTCTTCAAAGAAAAATATGTGGATTGATTCCCATCCTTTTAGTATATGTACTATCATTTATATCTTCTACTCTAATCCCATTCAAAAGTTCTAAAAAGGATAAAAAAAATATTTTGATCCATTTTCACTATAGAATATAAAATTCCCTAACCATGTGTCAGTACTTTACCATTAACTCATTTATGTCATGTCTTTTCATTACTCAACATAGAGACAAGGTTCTGATATTCCATATGCGGATCAGACCCATGTGAAACCAATTACAAGTCTTAGCAGGAGGACATTAAACTTCATAGTATATATGTCCTTACTATATGACATTAAACTACATGGTAAACATCCCCAATTCTTGAAATTAAACATCAAGGTAAAATTTCATCATGCATGACTCTGAACGGATGAGATTTTCCCTTTAATAATGGAATATTTCCCCCTAACTAAGTGTTTGATCATTGTGGTAGTATTTGACATATGATCAGCCTATGTCTTAGGAAATTAATTCCCCTTATTCATTACATGTGAGATAGTTCAATGAATGGAATGATTTGGTAAATTAGCCACATGTGGGATTGATTCCCATTGTTATGGGATACATAGTGACATCCATGTTATCCACCATAAACCCAACTACCATCATTATAATAAAAATATGTGCATCCCCCTAATCTATATGAGCTATATCTTCCCATGAGATTTTGAGATAGATTCTATCATTTATGGATCTATGTTTGGAATAAAAAATTTTCCTTCTAAAACATATGAGTAAAATTAGTGTAAGAGACCTTTATTTCTATAAAATAACATTGAATTGATAATTTTTATCACATGATAAATAGTTTTTCTTGGGCCCCCTAATCATGGGCCCAACTCTACTTTCCAAAATAATAATTCCCCTTTTTTTATTTCCCCTACATATGAGAAAGATATATGCAGGGAACCTTTTTATATTCAAGAACTACATGTGGCCTAATTCATGTTTATTCAAGATACGTTGTGATGCTCTAAAACCTTGTCATAGTCCCAACAACTGTGTCCAGAAATCAAAAATAACTCTCCATGTTTATAAGACGAATCTGTACAAGGAACATCCTATATAATAAATATGTGTGGATTGATTCCTACCCTTTAAAGATATGAAGATATGCTTGATTATAATATCCTAGACCCAAATATAGGCCAATCACCTTCATAACTATCCATGGTACTTATTCTGCATCAAAAGAAGCCACCCCATTTGGTTTCAATACTGTGAGGATGACATAATAAGTAAAATCCTATCCAAATATGAGAAGTCATTCACCTTTAAAACATATTTAATATCCAAATATCATACACCTAGGTAATAGTGGATACCTTTTCATTTTGAGGATTAAAATTCCACTTTCCAAAGCATATGATCCAAATTAATGTGGGGTAACTTAATTTCAAGATCTATAACTTTCTTAATTTATTTCAATATAAGATACATAGTTACACCCATATTCTCTATCTTATTCCTAGAAAAATTCCTCAAAATAATAATAACCCCTTTTATCTTGATGTGTTGTCCCTAATTACCTCACTAAATAGACATGCACTAAGGTGAAATAGCTTTTTCATTTCCTCTTCATGTGAGCTAGATCCCTAAATATTATAATCTATTTGATAACTACTTGTGTATTGATTCCTGTTATCATAAGATATATAGTGTTTTTTGAATCTCCAATCTTGGACCAACCAACAAAATATCAAAAATATACCCCTCCTACATCATTGTTTGAACTTACATGATGAAAAATCATTTCCTAAATAGAATCTTAATAAAGTTGGACAGGTTTTTATTCCATGCATATGATCTAAATCAATTTAGTGCAAGAATCACAATTATTTTGAACATCTTGATACAAATACCCCTCTCACTATGTATATGATCGACTTATGAAGGGAGATGTTTAAGAAATACATTTGTCTGGATTCCTATTATCATATGAAATATAATGATTCCATGATCTCTCATTTTAGGCCTAGCTATAACCTCTAAAAAATTCCCCTTTCTTCTATATACAAGGTAGATTTATTCCAAGGGATCTCATAGAAAAAGTTTAATGCTTATCAACTCCTAATATATAACCTGGATGATTCCATCCAAAGACATAATAGATACCCAAATCTCGACATGGTTCTCATCAAAATTACATTCCATATATAATGGGTCTCATTGGTTATTGACACTGAGATGTGTTACTTTCACCTCACACAAAAATCTGATCCATGCAAAGAAAAAAACATAAAGAGGTCCCCAGTTGCATATGAGCCATATTTTTTCAAGAGTTACCGACATGGGTTCTCCCATTTAAAGACCCTTATTAGTGTAATATATCCCCCACAATTTATTTCTCTATTTTTTATGTACCGCAAACTAGAATTTCATGGGTTATTCTCTAACCACCACTTGCTTATAACACTGAGCATGACTCATGTGAGGTTAGAGGTATGGCCTGACACATTTTTCATTTCATGAAGCATAATGTGTAAGGATGACAATCAAAAGTGGTCCACCTTAAATGACGATAAACTACCCATGTAACATCAATTAGTAGAGAACGTTTTTACTTATCTATGATTTAGATCTGTATAAGGTACCCTATATCATATAAATTTATTTATCAATTTATGAAATTATAAAAAGTGACCCCTAAATCTCATCCTAACTTTATAAAATTAAAATACACATCATATGTTCCTCATCAAATGAGACTAAACTATATAAAACCTAGGACCTTATCAGATGACATTAAATTTCATGACATTTGTGTTCTGGTTTCATAACATCAAACTACATAGACTACCATCCACTACTACCTCCATATCAAAGGACCTCAATAGTGTAATAATGGTGAACTGAGTTTTGGGATACTTTCATCATCTTTTCTAATTCCCTTAATCCATGAATCTCACATAATGTCTTAAGTGTCTCATATCAATGGAAACTCTACATGGCCCTTGGTGATGATGTTAGGACTTTAAGGGACCCTATACTAGAATTTGTATGTCTGCCTCTAACTCCTATATACATGCCTCTCACTTATCAACTAGAAAAATGATAACAAATTTAAAAGGTCCATTAATTCTTGTGAGACATAAAAGTGTGATAATGAAGTCCATCACTACATAATGATTTACAGTAATCCCCTATGGCTATGTCCTATACAATAAATCTTGATCTCAGAACCTTGAGCCCCAATTGAAAGCACCATCATCCCCCATTCAGAAGTGTGTTAAAGTATTACAGACCCTCAGAATCCTATGTGGGATATTTTTTCATAAATATTTCCTTGTAAATTCATCACAACATTAAATTGTATTCACTTTTATCAAAGTAGTATGACATTAAACTCTATCCGTTGACGATCCAAATTGAAAGACCCTAAACTTCTAGTGAAAGAGACATTAAAATTTTTATATTGAAACCTCAAAAGAAAGGTAGTATATGAAAAATTCAAGTATATTCTCACCAACCTCCACCCTCTAAATTTTGGTAAAAGTGATAGAATAAATAAAAAAAGTAACAATGATCATAGGATCCATCTTATTACCTTAGAAAAATATTAGTTAATCTCAATAGACCCTTGCGGTACTTTAAAATGTTATAAAAATTATTTATCACAATACATCACCTTGAAAGCATGTTCATTATAAAAAGAAAAAACTTTTAGGGTGCAGGATTCCTCCATTGATAATATTTTTTCTAAACCCTACTTCATTGCGAAAGTTTATTAATATTTAAAAATCTGTCATGTCCCATAAAATAGAGGGAACCAATTTTTACAGGATACATTGTTTAAATATGCATTTATACCTCTGAATTTTATATATGATCCCTCAAAATTTCAACTATAGAAATATTCACCTTGAAAAAAGGTTCCTCTAATCTTTGTTTGCCCTAGAAACATTAATGCGAATATTGGAACCTCATAGTGATGTGTAGGCATCCTCCGTATGTTTTCCCCATATCACCATCATCAATTCAAACTGCCTGATTTTTTATTTAAACACACCACAATCCAATTATTCAAAAGTATTCAACATCCCTAATGTTATTTCACCTTGTACCATACCCATTCACAAAACAATTATGTCATACCACGTCCATAAACCTTTTGGTGGTCCTCATTTTGTGACCTAAAAACAAATGATATATCGTCTAAGTTTCATGACCATAAATATAATTCCCTTTTTTCTGTGGTAGTCCAAAAGCAATCTCCATGTTTTCAAAATAATCCTTTGATGACATTTATTTCATAGTCCACTTCATTGCTCAAGTTTTTGAATATTCACAAACCTTCAGTGGACCTTGGAAAAGAGTGTATATGACATAAAGTGTCTCTCTAAATTACTATGAATTGTCTATGTTTTTAAACTATATATGAGACATTGAACAATCAACTAGAGGCATTTTATCCCTAAAAAAAGGTTATTCTGATCCCCGTGTTCCCTATAAACATTACAACGAAGCTCAACACCTCAATTTGTTTTGCATGTATCCTCTATTTGTCTGCCCTATCTCATTATCCTTGATTAAAACACATTGAGTCATGTTTTACACAACCCATAATGCAACTATTAATGTGGGATTGAAATCCTAATTATTACATCCTTATACATCATACTCGTTCTTGGAGGAAGGATGAAGGGTTCCAGGACCCTTCATGAATACTCATACTCCATGATGCACTTCTTTTCATAAGCATCTGAATCATTATAAAACACTATATGGACCTCAGTAAAGACTGTATCTTTCTTCAAGGGACGCTCTTTTTTGACTATGCATGTATGTATCTGGTTCTTGTATATAATCCCCATACATACTAACCAAAGGAATATTCTCTATGAAAAAAGGTCATTTGATCCCTATATACCCTGACTGTAAGAGTTGGTGTCCTAGAACTAACTGGTTCTACTTTTATTACATTTATATTTAATTTATTTAAAAATTAAACATCTTATTACATATTTTTCATTGTTCTATATGACTATGATTTAATAATGTCTTAGAGTATTTGTTTCATTGACAGGGTCATGGTAGTTCCCCTCTTTGATGAGAACCTTGAAAAGATATAAATATATTCTTAAATATTGTTTTATGGTTGGATTAAAATGTATAATGGGACACATAGCATGAATTTAGTCGGGTGTGAGTACTTGTATGTAGATGATACTTCCTCTCATGAATTTTTCACATGGTAATCTCCAAGACAGAAGATTATGATAATTGACCCTCCAATTGGAATTATGTATGTTTTGGTTTCATCAGATATTTTTATCTACCAGCATGTGTATTGATCATTATATGTTAATATTATCTTTAATATGTGTCATGAATCATGAACATTGATTTAATGACCAAAACCATCAAACAGACAGTTAGAGGGAAGTAGGGTGTGTTGGGTGTGTCACGGGTGGCATGTTATTAATGGATAAGTCAATGAAGGATTTGTACCTTCCATTTATGGAAGATGATATCTTATACCTATGATTGAAATAGAACCGTCACATGAAATTTCATTACTATGATGTAATGATTAGTTTGTTTCAGGTAGTCAAAAAATGACGTATCATGAATAAAAGTTGATGACACTATCATGAAACCTTATTGAAGAGATATTATGACAAAGGGATTATATTACACAGTGAGAATTCATATGTGGATATCATTATTGTGACTTTAATTTCTTTATCTTTCGTTCTATGACCCTTTGCTAGACAGTACTGTTGGACTTTAAGAATACCTGACTAATGCCAACGAGAAATAATCCTAGAAGGTCACACACTTAGTGTTTCTGGTTGTCTCGATTAAATTATATTTGAATTTAATTAATAAATATTGTTCCAAATATAGGGGAATAATTTTATTCAATTTAAAATTATTTCATAGATTAAATAATTATTTATTTATTGGATTGTGGGTAAAATATGTTTATTTATTTTATTTAATATATAATAATATTTAGTAGTTCTTAAATAAAATAATTATTTAAGATAATAAATTATTTATTTATATATTGCGGTGTTCAATAAATGGAAGTGGAGTTCAAGCGGATCAAGGCTGGTCCGATAGAAAAATTATTATTTTCAATATGGTAAATATATATTAAACTAGTTGGCACAAATTTAAATAACAATGTTTTTATTTTGTGATGCAAAATTTTATTTATAATTCCATTTTTCACATGTTGGCGCACCATAAATAATGACATTGTATTATTATTAATAGAATGGGTTTTCACTAATGTTATGAATGTATTTAATTTTTGTTACACAATTAAATATTTTAACTGAAGCCCTATGTCTATAAATAGACATGTGCGTCTATTCTTCTAGGTACCAAACTGCATTCCCGATGAATAGATAATTGTTGAGCTAAACAACTTCTCTAAAGAATTTTCCTCTTTCCCCTCTCCAGAAGGAGAGACATTCCTTAATGTCGTAGAACAAGCGACCATGAACAACTGAGACAATACACTCTCTTCTTTGTGCAAGCACCCAGAGAATGAGTGGTGTTGATCGGACTCCATCAGAGCACCTGTGGATCCCCACTAGAGGGATTGTAGTTTGGATCCTCAAAAATTAAATGAGATAGTCTAAAAAGGTCATTTGAGACAATCAACATCATAAATGAATAAAATACTAAAGATCTGGGTATTATTTTCATTTTTAAATTAATTAAATTAATTATAAAAATGATGTGAAAGATCTTCTCTAAAGGTTTCAGGCCTCTTCCTTATTTATTTAAATCATTGATTCTATTCTTTAGAGACCGGCGTTCATTTTATTATTTATCCTAGAATAATAATTGATCATGGTAAAAGTTAAACATGGGTGTCATCCCAACCACGCTTCCGCTACAACTAGAAACTACACTGACAACATTATAGTGGATATTGTCATGTTAGTTTGTTTATTGATCATCCTTTGCATGTCTATCTCATCCAATCACTTGGATCTAAGATCTCTGAGACATGATTCATCTTATCCCTGAGTCTAGCATTATAAACATGGTATTTTTTAACATAACATAAGGTCCATGTTATGTAACCTTAAACTATAGTAACATTTAGTCTAAGCTATATGACCTTAAACTACAACAACATAATGTTTGATCTATATTAATTTAAACTAAAACAAATTAGGGTCGATGTTTTTTGACAATAAACATAAGTTATATTGGTCAAATTTTTACAACCTTGATGAATTTGACACAGTACTAGTCAGATTGAAAACTCATAATGTGTGACATAGGAAAAATTCTAGTCTCTATTCACAAAACATGCACCTTGTGTAATCTAGGAAAAACTGAGCATTAATAAATGAAAATGGCATAATGATAGTTCACTCAAAACATGTAAATGGTGGCCTAAGAGAAATCCAAATCCTAGACCACTTAGCTTTTCTAATATCATTCTTACGAAAAATTAATGGAAACAAAAAATAAAATACGTAAAAGATTGTAAGTCCCATCATATGGCCCTACCAATATTGAAGCTATATTCCCTGGCCTAGGAAAAATTTGGAGCACTCCCTCTATAAGATATACTCATCAAATCCACCTCATTAAAATGAATGATCCATTATTTTTTTGAATGGATGTTCCATATTACGTTGATGATGGTGTTTATACTTGTGTTCATCTACAAGACATTCCCAGGAAGAATCATTATGGCTCAAATGTTTGAGTTTGGATTTGGGTTTACATAATTTTTTTAAGAAGATTAATGTTCCTAAAAAATGTTTACAATATTGAGTCACCGAGATACATGATTATAATAGAAAAAAGGGGGAAAAGTGTATAACAATAACACATGGAGCTAAAAAAAATTATCCAATGATAATTCGAAAAAGGGGAAGAGTGGCCCACAAATTTCATCCTTATTAAAGAAAGAAAAAAAATTAAAAAAAAAGATCATAAAAAATTCATCTATTAAAATTTCCAGATTAGTTAGATCCTGGTATAAGGAGTCAATTGGATATTGAGTCTCTACCCACTCTATTTACTCTAGCATCATCCATAGGCTAAGAGACTTAATTAAGTATAATAATTCATTTCCCTATTATTTAGTGGAATCCTGTAAATCCATTTTTTTAAATATCACCCTTACAATGGGATATATACCCTTCATAATCAACTATTTGTGAAGTTAAATCTCTCATATGATCAAAAAAATAGTAAAATATATATTGTTTTTTAAATACATTTTAGGACTCCCTCTTGCATTGAAGTAAAAAACTTATATCATAAAATTCGTGTAGATCTCTTTCTAGACTAGATAGTTGTTTCCAAGTTAAAATATCTATTACATGATTCCATATAGTCTTAGATAATTAAATATAACTACCCCTATGTAATAAAATAGTTGGTAGAGGAATTCCCCTTGGATATAGATTTCTTCCAAAGGAGTCTCATTAAATAAAACACAAACATAATTTTAGGATAATATTCATGTCACCCTATTCCTGGTCTCCAATTTTGAGGTCATAATTTAATGAGGAGTGGAAACTAAGATATATTAGTGTATCAATCCAATTTAGGTAAAGTCTAGAGATGAGGCTACAAAAGAGGTTTCTCGAGTTACTTTCACTCAACTAATTTAATGAGGAGTGGAAACTAAGAATTGTTCGTTTTATTTTTGGGGTTTTTGATTTATGAATTAAAAAAATTGAAATAGAAACATAGAAAGTGTTAATGGGTTTTGGATCTTGGTTTGATTTTAAAAATTATTCATTATCCTTAGGTTATCATCCAAAAATAACATCAATATCATTCTTTGATTGACTCACATTATCATATTTATGTTCTGGACACACATAGAATAAATATCCCCATGTGCATCTAGTTCCACCTCATCCACAATATAAAGGCAATGAACACACTCAATCGAGGCATACACTGTCTCAAAACTCAACTATATTATATTTCGTTCATTCCTCGGTCCAACGTGCTCTAATGGTAGGTACTATGAACTAAGAGGGAGAAGTGGAATGATTTGATATTTTGGATAATGCTGCATCTAATTGGAAATATTATATAAATATTTTCAATCTTGTTTTATCCAATTAGCATCGGTATAATGGATGAATTTTATAAAATTAAAAATAACATGGTTCATATGTGATTCCCCCTTAGGACATATCCCTTAGTTTAGTTCTCTATGGTTTGAAGTTAAAGATATCACTATAACTACATAAAGGTGGAAGAAGACATAATGAATTGAGGGAAAGAGATAACAACACAAACGATTAAATTAAAAAATAGTGGAACATCTATTAAAATTGAATAATAAAAATATAGAAGGAAATATAGTCAGTATATTTCAAAATCTCCTAAAGTGGAGTGAGGGAAAATTATTTATAAGCAATGAAATTTTCTTCAATTCCTCAGTGCAATTGAAATTTCATTATTTAGATCAATAGATTCCACTTATAGATATTGGATGGATTTAGGGAAAATTAGTTAAAATAATCTTCTTCACATGATCGTGCATGCATGACTTTGAGAAAATTTAGAGTAGAAATTATTATTTTATATACACCTCCATTTTGAAAATCTCCCTTTTGGGTGCTTCTATCATGGATTGATTTGGATTTTTTTTTACATAATAGGGTGTTCTTATGGGCTTAAGGTATCAATATATCTATCTATATCTTATTTAGATCCTTATTCTCTCAATTTTTCCTAGAATTTGGGATAACTCCTTTTTCATACCAATAGGTTTTCTCTTACACCTTAAAAGACATTACATTTTTTCCTTAAACACTCACATGTTTGATAGATTTGATAGTAGAAAACTGAATAAAATTATCTAAATAATTCTCACCAATTTATTCATACTATCATTAATTAAAACAAATTCTATATTAAACTAATTTTTAAAAAAAATTAAAAAGAATCACGAGATTCCAAATATTTTATTAAAATAATCCAGTCATCCAAAATTCCAATTTCTTGTTCAAAAAAATAGGTCAAATAAAATTTTTCATAGTAAATCTATATTAATCCTCATGAGGTTATATCATTTAGTAAAATATTTTAAAATCTATTTTTTCATCACCAAAGATCATGTAAAAAGTTACATCATTGACATTTATTATTGTTTTAGAATTTTAGTGAAATTGACTACCAAAAATGATGGGGGGAAAGACTGTTAACTTTCTCTTACTCCATGTTTAGAATGTAGAAATCAGCACGAAATGGATAACCTTGTACACTTACAACAACGTCTTATAAAACAATTACTAGTTAAGAAGTGTCTCTATTAGAATGTTAAACAACCACTTTGGAGGGTTTGAGTTCCCCAATCTATAGATCTAAGTAAACTAAATAACGCATAACAGTAATCAACGCCCCTAAATCACATAATACTTTGGATAGTTTTATTCTCACTTAACTCCCCCACAAATAAACTATTTCACTCCAGGGAAATTTACATTGAATATAAAAATTAAAAAAATTATTGTTTTCCCTAACTGTAATTACACAAGTTATATTTAAAAAATATCAAAGAAAATATTCACGTAAATGTTCATGCCTTGTATGTGACTTCCACTCCCTATCCAATTTTAATTAAAACCCAAATTCCAGTTTCATTAGTGAAAGTGATATATTTAGGTGGAACTAAAATTATTATTGGTAGCACTTCCATTTTCCCTTTTTACAAAATTTCCTAGAAGAAAGTTAATTTTCACAACTCATTGATACTCCCTAAGTTATATTTTTCTAATTCAATTACCCCCTTCATAGGATCCAAATTCACCTCACCTAAATGAATTCTTTTTTGAAAAATGGGAAATTTATTATTCTTTTTTAAGTCTATCCTTTTTTATGTATAACACTGTGAAAAAGAAATTTTTTGAATATGTATAGAGGGATAATCACACACAGAGTGTCGTTATCTCATATATTCATTTTTGGTTCCTAATTATCCATTTTTATTCTATATTTAAAAGAATTATATGAATTTATTTTAGGGGGTCTCTCTGAGGGGTTACTTATTAACCAAGGTCATGTAACACGAGATTGAGTTTGAAATTCAAGGGACCACATGTTATAATTATTATTTTAGAATGATATATTTAGTCTTTACTCTATTACCCTAGTCCTGAAATATAAATTCATTTTAACCAATGTTATGTACTCCCAGTAATCACTCTCATTCATTTTCAGAATCACTAAAATCCTCATATTTAGCATGGTACTTTAATTTGGTAGAGAATAAATGAGGTTTATGTAAATTATAATCAAAACAGAAACTATACAAAATATATTTACATTTTTTAGATAAGTATTTTTGAATTATTTTAATGATTTTATTATTTTTTAATTAAAGACCAAGACTAAATTTCAAAATTTTAAGGGTATTTACCATATTTAAAAACATAAAAATATTTTTATAGGTTTTTTACATTTTTTATTAACACTCTAAAAATAGAAATCCACATGAAATATGTACATATTCCAAATTTTTAAAAAAAATTGTAAAATAGAAACAATGATATTTACATCCAAAAACTACTTTCTCCCACCACCAAACAGTTAGTCGAGACACCATTATATTAAAGTAAATATGTATATTTTTAAGAAAGTTTATTAAATAATAAATATCTAAAATTTTTACACTTCTAAAAAATATACATTTAATAGTGATGGTATTTATCAGTGCTAGAAAAAAGTGTTGATAATTGAAATCGTTATGAGCACTAAATAACGAGGTGATAAATTTAACCCTTTAGCAGCACTTTATTTTTAGCACTGATAAAGGGTCCCCTTTATCCACACAATATTTTTAGTGCTAATAAATAAATCCTTTATTAGTGATTTTTTAGTGCTGATAAAGGTCCGAAGAAATAAAATTAAAAAATTAAATAAATATAAAACAAAAAAAAGTTTATTAAAAATCATTAAAAGTTTTATTAATTAAATAATTATTGATAAAAATGAATAAATTTATTATACTATATATAAATTATAAATACTAATAAATATTATTTATTAAATATATAGATAAATTCAAAATGAAAATTAAATAAATTAAAATAAAAAATAAGTAAATTATGAAAAATATTAAACATTTTATTGATAATGTTAATAAATAGTATATATTAGATATATAGATATATAATAATATATATAAATAGAATTTTTATAATACAAAATATTATTTATTATTTACATTAAATAATAATATTTTTGGTAAAAAAGGGTTTATAATTGTGAATTAATATAAATTAAAAATTCTGACTAATTGCGTCGAGTAATGTATATAATTCAATGTCCTTTTATTTTTCAATTTATACCATAGGTCAAATTTATTATATTTATTTCAAGTATTCATAATTATGGGAGATTTATATACACAGACACAATTGTTTTTGGAATATAATCAATTTATTTTACTTATTATATATTTATTTATTTAGTATGTTTTAATATTTTCAATATATATTTACATTTATTTCAATATATATCCATTTTTTATGTTTTATATTAGTCCAACTTATCCAAATTTATCATATTTTACTCATTTTAAATTAATCAGTTGTACTCATTTTTAACATGCATGAACTCAAGATTGTGAATCCATTAATAATTTTAGAAATACATTTGTAAATCAATATTTATAAATAAAAATATTTATAAATGTATATTTACTGTTTTTATACATTTATAATTATAAATAAATAAATAATATTTGCTTAAAAATATTTATATAATAATAAATAAATAATTATATATTCAATGAATTGTAAAATTATTATTTTTTAAAAAATATTTCTATAAGTATTATAATTATATATAATAATTGAACTTTTTTTTTAAAAGAATGAATTTTTTTTAAAAAAATATCAGTATTTATCATCACTTTTTTAGCTCTAATAAAAATAAGGATTTATCAGTGCTAAAAAATTGCTGATAAAAATTCATTTTTTCATCGCATATTAACTTAGCACTGATAAAAGGTATCTTTATCGGCGCTTTTTTTAAGCACTATTAAAAGAGTCATGATCTATTTTAAGAACCCTAACAATCACGATATCTAATGCTCTATGGGGAAGCGACTTTATTTTAACACTCTTCGTTTTCAAATCTAAGCTCAAATCTAAGCTAGAATCAGGGATCTAACTATTCCAAGGCTTGAATCCAAGTCTCTGATGATTCAAGGGTTGAACTCAACCATGTCTTGACCGAAGTCCATATTTTTTTATATCTCTATTTTTCCTCGGTTATCTACTAAACTTATTGAATCTACATTCATGTATCCAAAAATTTAGTTTCACTATCTTATAATAAAACAATCAAAATTTCATTTCTTTTTAAATATATTGAAGTATCGTATTCCCCGATATCATGTGGGTGTTTTTGGGAAAACATTGGTATAGTATGACTTGAAATATATCAAACCCGGTGTGGGGTTATGTTTTTGTGACATATAGTAGGCTCCCAAATCCTATATTCCATGAAATATACTTCTTTTAAATTTTCAAAATTTGTAAAATTTATCCATATAACGGTCGATGTTGTCATTAGTTTGCAATATTACATTGAAAATCACTTGGATGATTAAATATCTGACATCATTGGGGTCTTATATTATGTCATACAAAAATTAAAACTGAGAGGGTTGAGTCAGGAGGAACTAAAATATAGTTTTATCCCCTTCTATTTGGAAGGTAATTCAATAATTTGTTTCTAAAAAATGATGTTGAAATATCTGAATGATGGGAACAACTATATAATGTTTTTCCATTAAATTTTGTACTAGGAAAATGATCACTAAAATATGGTGAAAATTTGATTGATTCATTTATGATGAGTATGAATTACTTCATGTGGCATGGGATAGAATTATGGGTCACTTATGAAATGTAAAAATCAAATTATTTAGATGAATCTGTAAAATCGTATGAGAATAACATTATATATGTTTGATTTATTTTCTTCTTTATTTGACTACTTTTTGAAACAGAAAATATAATGATTTATGTTATTTTTTGAAATATTTCAATTTAAATTTAAATAATTTGACTTCAATTATATAAAATCAAAAAATAAAGAGGTTTAATGTTCTAGAATCCTTTTACTATATTATATAGGAAAAAATGATTTTGTGATAAAAGGTAATTGATGTTTTGATTTTGGTTGTTGATGTATAGCTGGAAAAAAAAATTGGAATGGGTCATTTTCTAGTAAAAACATCAACATCATGGTTTTCTAAGAAATAAAATACCAGTTCATTACATGGTGAAAAAAAACACTACATTTTTTATATAATTTATTGTTCTCAGTCCTTTAAGATTGGTAAAAAAATTTCTAAATTTGATATTTTCATTGAAAATTAACTTATATAATAAGAAAAGTTTTCCATTATTTTAAATTTTAAAAAATATTTTGAATCATTGAATAATAATTCTTATACCAGTAGATTTAAATAATTTTTATAAAATAAAATATTAAGATTTATTGATTTAAATTTAATAAATACGTTTTAATAGAATATATTTTTTTTGAAATAAAAATTATTTTTCATAGATAAAATTATTACAAATTTAGAATCCCACATCAAGTGAAATTTATTAGTTTGGATTTAATAATTTAGTGACATCCTATGTTCATTATAGATTCTTAATTATATTGAATTTTATGGTTTACTAATATAAACATAAATCTATTTTTATGTCCTTATAGTGGTAATATGATTCCCCATAGATGTGACCATCTCAATTACATGAAATAAAAAAAAGTCATTACAATACATTACCATGACCTTTTATGTAAATAGATTCATATAATTAGGACAGAAATTTAACAAAAAAACACATCTATTTTTAAACTAATGGGAATTTTTACAACAATATATGGAACAACATGATCCATAAGAAGCCTTTATTGTTTTTATTCGGATCAATCACCTCATGTCACATTTTTCTTATTCGTAACAAGATCTTAATTCATATATTTGATCTAATTATCATCCTTGTCAGCCTATCCAAATGATTTAGGCTCTACATGGGGAAAATGAGGTTTTCTATAGAGTCTTATTCCTTTGTGTTTTCACCAAAACTTTCTGATCACCAATGACATGTTATTCATTGATTTCATACTTTCCTTTATTTCTTGTAGTTCATAAAACATTATCCTTATTTGAAATTATTACTCACTCATTCATACTTTTTAAAAATCACTTCATTTCTTATATCACACATCTAATAAAAAATATGTATGTTTTAAATTAATCCATCTAAAAACAGACCATTCATTAACATTTCCTTTTGGTTCCTCCCTTAATAATATCTAATTTCCATTCATGTAATTATCACAAAAGGTAGGCATTCACCATTGATAATGAATATTTTATGAATATTTATTTTTTTATTATACAAAATGAATATTTTATGAACCCAATAGGATATCTTTAATTTCTCTTAGATTATTCAAAGCTTCAATCCAATGTATCCTATTTTCACATCATCCTCCTCACTCATTGATTAATTGTATTGAGAGATCTATTTTCATTTAATTATCATCATTATTTCTTTACCAATGGTATATCCATGTGGTAAACAATGTTTGCACAATAAAATAATTATCTATAGAATAAATATATTGTTTCATATTTTTGTTTAATTTATTTCATTTCATTATTACTCATATAATAATTTTTTCTTTATATAGGTGGATTCTTTTGTTCGAGTTGGGGTGATTTGTTTGAAGTTTCTCATGCTCGTGAGGGATTGGGCTTTAAGCCTACAACTGAGGTAATGAAAATAAGGAAATCCCTTAGTAATTTATACAACCATCAAGAAAAGGTGAATTTATACTACTTATTTAATTAATTTTGTTATCATTTTATCAATTATTTGTATGTTAATTTAATTATCATTTTTTTCTAATACTTATTTTGTTTTTTCACATATCTTTTGGGAAGTCATATTTTTCCTTCTACTATCTAAAAAAATCCACAAAAGAGATAAAATGACACTTTCTTCCAATTTCACAATGATTTTCATATTCATGACCTGTCTTTCTTAAACTGTCAACACTACATATTGATTCAATTTTGTTAGCTAAAAAACCTTTCTCGTTGTTGAAATACTATGCTCTTTTGTATTTCAAAAATGTTATAGATTTTTTTGATAATATAATTGAGTAAATATGAAGTGTTGGAAGTTCAACATATAAATACAATGTAAATATGGTAACATGTATAGTTAGTATATTTTTTAGACATTGGGATTTGAATCAGCCACTCCTCAGTCCGACACATAGTGTGACCAGTATGACTCCAAGTGATTCTTTTTATTTAAAATTGAAATTAATTTTAGTAAAAATACAACTCACATACTCAAAATCAGTTAGACATATTATGGTTGTTTTTATACTTTAATATAATGATTCATAAGTCATTTAAGGAATTTAGGAATCAGCTGCACCTCAATTCAACGCACGATGTGACCACTATGACTCAATGTTACCATTATCTATTTTGAATCAATAGTTTAGTTCATAAAAATAAAACCCACAAAAAATAAAGAAATCATGCTCATATTTTCTTGATATTTTAATAAATCGATTCAAACGTCATTTAGGACTTGAATGAATCAGTCTCATGTCAAACTGATACACAATGCGATCAGTATAAGATAAAGTACTTGTTTCTATTTTATAATGAAATTGTAGTAAAAACCAATGTGGCATACTCAAAACTATGAAAATACATTTGTATTTGTTCTATACATTAGGAAAATGATCCATAAGTCATTTTAGATACGTAGGAATCAACTGTACCTAAATCTGATGCATGGTGTGACCGATATGACATCAAGTGCATCTTTTTATTTAAAATTGACATCAATTTTAATAAAAAGGACATGTGACGTAATCAAAACGAAAAAACACATTAAATTTGTTTTGATAAACTGGGAAAATGATCCATAATTCATTTCAGACTTGTTTTAATCGATCATACCTCAATCAGATGAACAGTGTGAATGGTATGACTCCAAGTGATTTTTTTATTTAAAAATGACATCAGTTTTAATAATAAGGAAAAATGACCTAATCAAAATTGAGAAAACACATTCATATTATTTTTATACTTTATAGAAATGATCCATAAGTAATTTATGACATGTAGGAATCATCCATACCTCAATCAAATACATGATGTTCCCAGTATTACACAATATGTCTGCTATCAATTTAAAAATGATAGTTTAATTCAAAAAATGTCACTCACTGAAAAATGATACAACATTCTCAAATTTTTTGATAATTTATGAAATTGATTCATAAGTAATTTTTGACATGTAAGAATTTGTATCACATAAAACTGATACACTATGTGAGTGGTATATGTCAATGTGCGTGTTTCCAGTTTAAAATGACATTTTAGTAAAAAAGACAAGTGATGTACTCAAAATAATGTAAATGAATTCATATTGATTTCATACTTTAGTAAAATGATTCATATGTAATATTTTATGTGTCAAAATTATCCACACCTCAATCCTATGTACGTTGTGACTTATATGACTCTAAGTGAATCTTTTTGTTTAAAATTGACATCAATTTTATTAAAAAGGAAAACTCACCTAATCAAAACTGAGAAAATGAATTCGGATTGTTTTAATACATTATGAAAATGTTTAATGAGTCATTTTTTATGTGTAATAATTAGATATACCTCAATTAGATACATGATTTCTCAGGCATGACACAAGGTGTCCATTATCAGTTTGAAATCAATATTTTAGTTCAAAAAGTGACACTCATTGAAAACTGCAAAAACACACTTGGATTGTATTTATAATATATGAAAATGACTAATTAGTCATTTTTAAAGTGTTGGAATTTATATCTTGTCAAACTGAAACATGATTTGACTGGTATGAATCAAAGTGAGAGTTTCTAGTACAAAATGATGTTTTATAATAAAAGGCAAGCGATGTACTCAAAACAGAGCAAACAAATTTATATTGTTTTAATAATTTATAAAATGATCCATAATTCATTTCAGATTTGTAAGAATCATACTGACCTCAATTTGATTCATGGTGCTACAAGTATGACTACAAGTGCATTTTTTTCAAAATATAAACATCATTTAAGTGTAAAATTCACATCACTTTACCAAAACCAAGAAAACGAACCTAGATTGTTTTCTATTCATTTAAATTATGTATTCATACAAGAGTTTTTTTATTTATTGGTGTTTTTGGTGCTATGGTGTGTTGTTACATCACACCACATTAGTGCTGCAGTGTGCTGTTATAACAAAATACAAGTATTCCACTTTACCAGTGCTTCTAAAAGCGTTTCTAAAAGACTCTATCTTTTAATTTCTCTCTAGTAGAAAACTCTTCTCTACCACTGATAAAGTCAATTTTAAGTACTATTAAAGGAAAAAAATTATTTTTGTGAGGATGGAATATATAACATGGATTCCATTAATTATTATCAACCTGGAGGATTTGAGACTGTTCCATGGGTTATTTCCATAGATATTCATAAAGAAGTTACAACTTCTTTTCGTTCAACATGAATGGGTTCTAAGAAGCACCTCTCTTGATCTTCACTACACCACATTGAAAATATGTTAGCTATTGTAAAAGGTCTTGTAACCTTTCAGTGATACATTCCAAGCATTAGATTCCCACTTGAATATTATAGTATCAATATCTCTCCAAATTGATAATTTCTATTTATAGGTTCTTCTCTTATGAACATATTTCGGATTTTCTATGAATATTAGGGTGATATTATGGTGTTCTTGGGTAGTTTTCTCCATCTCTATCTTTCTCATCTTCCTATTCTCTTTATTTTTCCCTTACTTCAGGTTAACTCCTTTTCCCCCATTAGGCTTTTTCCTACACCCCAATAAACACCTAGAAGAAGTTAGATAAATATGCACTGGTGTCAAGCCTATAGGATCCATCAAGGGTCAGATCTCTTAGAAAGCGTCTTCTTTCTCCCTCAAAGCATCTTCCAAGGAGTTGTTGTACAATATTCATCCTGGAGGAATCACTACCTAGGATAAACTACATCGAACCATTCTCTAGAATTATTTCACTCCACCAAGGATTGTACAACTGGTAAATGATATTTATTTATTCAAAAAATCCATTGGATGATATGCCTATAATGGTGTCGTTAGAAAAAAAAATTGAACCTGAATTAAATACAGAAATAGTGGGACTCAGTTTGTCTGCATAGAGGACTATGAAATTGGTGTGATTCCCTTTTTTTGTGGGTTCAATTGTTGAAAATAGTATGGAAGATTTTCATTTATGGTTTTTTAAATAAATTTAAGAAAAACTTTCCAAGCCTTGGAAATCCCCTAAATTAATCTATTAAATCGCTATTTAATTTCTACTCTCTTGTTTTCTCTCTTAATAAAATGAAATATCACTTTATTACTCTCTCCTAGATGTTTCAATTTAATCATAGGGGTAAAATAATCAATGAAACCTAAATATAATATAATCCCTGTAATTAGAGATTTCAAATTAACCTTAAATAAACTCAGTGATCAAAATCACAAGAAACAATGAAGATGTAAGTTTCCTCTTTGTGTGATCCATAGAAGAAGTGAAGATAAATTTATCATTTGAGGAATAAAAAATATCTGATTTTCTATAAAATTTGAATGAATATCGAGAATAAATATAGTGATTGGTCAATTGAAACATATAATACAATAACAGGGTTTAAGGGTATCTCCTTAGAATAGCCACTATGATCTTATTATTCCATCCCTAAAGTTATTACAATGAAAAATGAAAGAATAAATATAAATAGAAGTAGAATATAATAATTTTTGAAAGAGAGTGAAATATTGGCTAGCCTCCTCAGTAGAATTAATAATAATATTATTTATAAAATTAAAATCATAATTCATTGATTTATTCGGAAATTATCAATGTTATGAACATACGGTTTCATCAACCTCTTCGAGAATGTTCTTGTTTTCAGTGTGATTAGTTAATTTGAATACTTGAAACGTGTCCAGTGTCGAGGGTCTTCTCCTTAAAACCCATGAAACATAGGTAGGTGAGTTCGCATTCAGGTTTTAAAATTAGGTGCATATGGTTCTCTAAATTTCACTTTAATTGAATCTCATTATCTTTCATGTTTTCATTTCTTAAATTGACTTTAGTTGAAGTAGAATAAGGGGATGAAAAGTTTTTTTATTGGAATAGTGATAAACCCAAATTTCCACTTCCTCATTGATTCTCAAAGTTTTCAGTCTAGCCATAAAAGGTTTCTAATGCTCTGGATCAATTCCAATGATGATAGATAAATTTCATCCAGTAATTATTTGAAATAATTTTTAAATATTAATAAAAAATACTCACCTCATTGGAAATATCACCAAGTTGATGGAGCAGTTTTCGCAACCTGTGGGAAAACAAAAAAATTTATTTTATTAAAATCTGTATTGTCACATAGGGATGACCATTATTGTTTCCCAACGGGTGTGTGTGGGTAAAAGTATAGCTATTATAAATTAATTATATATATATATATATTTCTATCAAAATTTAAAAATATCCATAATTGTTTCTATTATATTTTTTTTTTGATTTTTGAATTAAAAAAAATTAAAATAAAAACATAGAAATTGTGAAAGTGGTTTAGATCTTCGGTTGATTAAATATATTCTTAATTATCCTATGGTTCCAATCCAACAATCACATAAATATCATTATTTGATTATTACACTTTATCTAATATGTGGTTTTGGACACACATAAAAGAAATCTTCCTATGAGCATCCAACTCCACCTCCTCAATAGTGAATAAGAAATTAAAACATTCATTCAAGGTATTAAATGTCTCATCCCCCAACTCCATCATATTCTATTCATAACACTATCCACTATGATCCACTAGTATGCACTATGAACAATGATAATGTGGGGGACTGATTTGAAAAAGTGAATAATAAAACAACTTATTAGAAAGAGAATATAAATATCATCAATCTATATTTATTCACCTAGATACTTCTGTAACACCCCAAGCTTCCATGATACCTTTCCCTTTGAATAAATCAATATCTTGCATTGTAAGCAACTTCGAGATTCTAACACACTACGACCAATCAAACTAGCTGTTATAAATAGTAATGCCCATTTTTTGAAATTTTAAAAATTTTACATTTCAAAAAGGAATTCATTTTTGAATTTAGAATATCGAAATTAGCTTAGGGTGAGTTTTTGGTATTTTTCATAAAACATTTGATTTTTTATGAATAGTGAAAAACACAAAGTTATTGGTTAAAAATGAATTTTTATTTAAATGATTATATATTTTATTTAAATTTATTTTTGGTCAAAATAGATACATAATACCTATATAAGTTCAATATATTTCATTTGATTCATTTTATAATAAGTTTAGATATTTAAAAATTTTATTGAACTTTTTACCGTCTTTTACCCACCTCCTAGGAGCACTTGCAAATTTTCATAAAACATAATTTTATAGCTTCTGTGAGTTGAATTTCCAAAATTAGAGAGACATGATTAATATCAGTAAGTAAAATTTGGTTTAATAAGATTACAATAAATTTTCGTGAATATTAACTTTTAACTTTTATTTACCACGGTTAAACGTTAATAGGGTAATTAAGGGTAAAAATGATATCATAATTACCCTAAAACATATCCTAATTCTATTAAATAAATAAAATTCTACCAAAAACACCCTTGTAAATAAAATATGACCCATTTGGTCCACTTGTATTAGATTAAGACATTTATTATTATTTTATATAAAGAAGAGTTAAAAGATTTAAATTCAAAGTTTAATAACTAAACCATATTTAATATAGGGTTACACAAAATATAAAAACAACTGTAAATATTAATTATAAATCTAAAAATATTTCCTACATAATAATATTTTATTTATAAATTTTAGACATTAAATAATTTTACTTATTTATGACACAATGATTATACAATAATTATCTTATTAATGGAACATTAAAATTATTGATATTATAAATATCCGAATAATAGTAAATTGAGACTTTTGATAAATTAAACTTATTTTATGGGTTAATATAACATGTTAGGGTTGGTTAAATAAATTTTAATAGAATTGATAATGTTTTAATGGATTTCAAAAAAATCAAATACTACATAGTGTCCAAATTAACATTATTTAGTTTTTAAAACAAATACTATATTATTAATTGATAAAATATTCCTAAAAATATAAGGATCGGCCAAAATACTTAGATAAGGTTATATATATAAATTTTGAACCACTTGGCATTCTCTTGGAATCTTATTGTTTGTTTATTAACCATATAATATTAAAATACAAAGAGACATGATAAATGTCATACTATTAAACTAAGAGTTAAATCTAAAAGATAAGGTTGATATGGTGACCTAAACCTGAATAAAACCTATTGGTTGAGAATTTATTGACCCATACCCACCTTATCCTCTAAATAATTCATTTTTTATCAATTAGAAACCGAAAATGATTTTATTATAAAATAATATTTCAAGCTATTCTAAAAGTGACCCTCACCTCTCTTATAAAAAGGCACTTCCCCTTCTCTTATTTTCACACCTCCAAAGCCTTTTCGCCCAGCCAAAAACTACCCAAATATCCTCCCAATTTCTCTCACTTTAACCTAGTGGTCTTAAATTTATCATAAAGCAAACCTTATAAGCCCTTTTGATCAACTCAAAAGGAAACACCTGAAGTAGAGGTAATAATTTCACCACTCTATCATGTTCTTTTCTTCTTCCACTTCCTCTTTATTTATTGTTTCTATTCCAAAATAATAAATCTAGTGCCTTATACTTACTGTGATGTTATTATAAATTTGATAGGACCATATTCGTTATTCTATCCATATATAAATGACAAAGTCACCATACATGCATACGTATGGTTTACCTTCTCAACATCATGGTGTCGTTTGTTATTCAAAAAATTCATTTTTTTATGGGTATAATAATGAGTATAAATGATGTAAATAATAAATATAACATGTTAATGATTCTTTATATATGATATACCATCCAATTGCACACGATTTCTTCTTCAATATAATGATATTTTCACTCGTGTGTACGTACGGATTACTGTCTCCACGAACGCGATGAGATTCATTTCCCCATCGTTACCATTCAAGAATAATTTTCATTTTATGATTAATAATAATGTTTAAGAACTTAATATAATTCTAGATGTGAATCAAATACATCCTATCCATAACAAACACATCTTATGTAACAAAACATATAAAGGAAAATGAATCATTTAACGCATGAAATGACGATAATACTAAAATATTATTAACAAAGAAATATTGGAAGATCATATATGATATCATATATACGTATATGGTTCTTGTATATTTTAATAAAAAATATCTAACTATTATACATGAGCTTAATTTACCCTCGACCAAAGAAGTGTACAAGGTAAGGGTTAATTTCACAATCTCTTTATTATCCAAGGTTATTTTCACGTAAGTGTCTACTAGGACATCTTTATCATCCACATCCATGTTTTCTTAAAAATGTATTTAAATTTTTTTTACTATTTACTAGACTATGGGTTACAGCCATTTATACCTTTATTAGACCTTATATGTTTTTAATGGAATCTTTTGGTCATTTTTTAAATGAGATACTTTATGACTTTTTCAACACAATTAAGTAATGAATGTTTCTTAACATATATACCGGGTGAGGCTATTTTCCGCCATTATAACATCATCAAATCTTCCCTTAAAATCTTATTAGAATATTTTCAAAATAAATGTTTTCATTTATCATTATGTGACTTTTAAATGATTTCAAAATATAAATAGATATTTCTCTCAAATAGTTTTGATTTCATATATGTCAACATCCTTTGATAAATTTGACACTTGTTTGATGTTTATTTATTAATCAAATATTCCATATTGTATTTAAGGTTCTGTGATATATTTGACTATGGATATGTTATTTTTATACCATTCATGGTTTATGGTTAATGTATTGACATTTCATATGCTAGTTTTAGTATGAATGATTTTGTTATGTTTCAACCTTTTCATATAGGGAATGTATTAGACTTAGTAGGTGACGGGTGGAGCCCACTATATCTCCTCGATGTATTGGTAGGTATTATGAGAAAATTAGACGTGGAATTGGCCGAGTACTTTCCCAATTTGATATATGGTTTTGGCCAAGGCCGAAATCATTTTTAGACGTCTTGGCTGAGGCCTTGACAAGATGTTTTAGAATGTCCGACTTTATACATTCCCACATTATGAAAATAATAATGATGGTTCATGTGGTTATTCAACTAGTAGAATACCCATGACTATGTTTTATTATTTAATTATTTACTCATCTCATTTTCCTACCCTAAAGTGTTCATGTTTAGTTTTCACTACTAGAAAAGAAGGTTATACCAATGGATTGAAACCGTTGGTATATGCTGGAAAACTGTTGGTATAGGATATACCAACGGTTTTCCAAACCGTAGGCTAGTAAGAAGTGAGGAAATCCTTATACCAAAAGTTTGATCTAAACTGTTGGTATATCCCACTATATTTATTGATATACCAACGGTTGCAAGAGAACCATTGGTATATGTTTGTATAACATTTTTACCAACTGTTTTCAGAAACTGTTGGTATATTTTGTTTTTTTAATTTTATCTCAATGTATACCAATGGTTTAGAACCGTTGGTATTGTATTTTTCGAGAATTATTATACCAACGGTTGAAAACCATTGGTATTGTGTTTTTCCAGAACTCCTATGCCAACGTTTCTAAACTGTTGGTATTGTTTTTTCCAGAATTCCAGAACTCTTATACCAACGATTTTAAACTGTTGGTATTGAGTTTTTTCAGAACTGCTGCACAGCAGCCCTCCACTGCACAACAGCCCTCCAGTAGCCCCTCCACAATGCACCTACATAATAAATAACACAAAAACCACATACAGACTTCAAACAGTATAAAAAACACCTAAAATAGCCCAAAAAACACATAAAACCATCAAAATCTTCCAACCATGTCATGTACTACAATTCCCTATTTCAATATTCATATCACAACAATCATCTGGTAGTAATTCACCTCACCCACGCACAACCCCCCAACCAGCATAGCCCCCCCACCTCCCCATTAAATTCTAATAGGGAGAATAGTCTGAGAAATACCTATTAGTGTTGAATAAGAGTTTGAAATTGGATCAAATCCCATTTTTTGTGATCCTAGATTTGGGTATGTAATGATGTGTGATGAATTTTGAATTGAACTTGTATTGTTTATAATATATGGTGAAAAGGTATTTTCATAGGAGTCTTGTCACTTATGACCCCATGAGTGAAACTACCCAACTCATGAAAAAGAGTTTGCGACTATCGTTGATGAGTGTAAATTTCAGTTGTATTCACTTAAAATGACGTTCTTTTGAAACAAAAGAGAGACTTTGAGTGATGTCTTCCACACCGTTCCTCGTATTGAGGCAAAATTGACTCGTAAATGTCACAAATGACCCATGGATCGTTTTCCAAAAGTATCAACACAATCCGAATGCATTTTGTTGGTTTACCATATGCCGGTTGTTTTTACTTAAAAGCGTATCCATTTTAAACAAATGAAAGAAACTTTGAGTGGAACCGGCCACACCATGCCTCGGATTGAGGTGGTGTTGACTCGTACGCGTCACAAATGACCCATAGATCCTTGTTCTAATGTATCAACAGAATCCGAATGCGTTTGGTCCATTTTCTGTATGTCAGTTGTTGTTTTTACTTAAACTGTTGTCAATTTCAAAGAAAAGTTAGACACTTTGAGTGGTTCCGTCCACACCACACCTTGTATTGAAGCAGGGTTGACTCATACACGTAAAATATGACTCATGGATCGTTTTCCAAAAGTTTTAATAGAATCCGAATGCTTTTGGTCGGTTTTCAATATGTCAGTTGTTGTTTTCACTTAAAATGATGTCAATTTTAAACAAAAGAGTGACAATTTGAGTACTGTCGGCCACACCGCACCTCGAATTAAGGCGGGGTTGAATCGTACACGTCACAACTGACCCATGGATCATTTTCCTAAAGTATCAACACAATCCGAATACGTTTGGTTTGTTTTCTTTATGTCGGTTGTTTTTACTTAAAAGCGTATCCATTTTAAACAAAAGAAAGACACTTTGAGTGATACTGGCCACACCGTGACTCAAATTGAGGCAGGGTTGACTCTTACACGTCAAAAATGATCCATGGATACATGTCATAAAGTATCAATAGAATCCGAATTCATTTGGTCCATTTTCCGTATGTTAGTTGTTGTTTTAACTTAAACTGTTGTCCATTTCAAAGAAAAGTGAGATCTTTGAGTGGTTCCGGCCACACTGCACCTCAGATTGATGCGGGGTTGACTCATACACGTCATAAATGAACCACAGATCGTTTTTATAAAGTATCAACAGAATACTAATGTGTTTGGTCAGTTTTCCGTATGTCATTTTTTTTACTTAAGAGCACATCCATTTTAAACAAAAGAAAGACACATTGTGTGGTACCGGCCACACCGGCCCTTAGATTGAGGTGGAGTTGACTCATACACATCAAATATGTCCCATGGATCTTTTTCCTAAAGTTTCAATAGAATAAGAATGCATTTGGTTAGTTTTATGTATGCTAGTTTTTTTTTCACTTTAAATCATGTCCATTTCAAATAAAAGTGAGACACTTTGAGTCGTACCGGCCACACGGTGCCTCAGATTCAGGCGGGGTTGACTTGTAAACGTTAAAAATGACCCATGGATACATTTCCTAAAGTATCAATAGAATTTGAATTCGTTTGGTCCGTTTTCCATATGCCAGTTGTTGTTTTAACTTAAACTATTGTCCATTTCAAAGAAAAGTGAGACACTTTGAGTGGTGCCAGCCACACTGCGCCTCGGATTGAGGCAGGGTTGACTCGTACACATCACAAATGACTTATGGATCATTTTTGTAAAGTATCAACCCAATCCAAATTTGTTTGGTCGGTTTTCCATATGTCGTTTTGTTTACTTAAAAGGGCATCCATTTTAAACAAAAGAAAGACACTTTGAGTGGTACCGGCCACACCGGCCCTCGGATTGAGGTGGGGTTGACTTGTACACGTCACATATGACCCATGGATTGTTGTCCTAAAGTTTCAACATAATCCAAATGTGTTTGATTGGTTTTCCATATGCCGGTTGTTTTTACTTAAAAGCGTATCCATTTTAAACAAAAGAGAGACACTTTGAGTGGGGCCGGCCACACCGCACTTCGAATTGAGGCAGAGTTGACTCATACACATCATAAATGATTGATCATGTATTTAATATAGTCATGGACCTCTTTAAATGGATAAAAAAAATTCTCAGATGGATTGAGTTCATTTATCACCTTTCAATCATCCTTCAAACATAGTTTGGAAACCTCCCTTTCCTATAATTATAGGATTCTGGAAGATAATAATTAATTTTAAAAAAATATCCACAAAACATGCCTTCATTATTGAGTGGTATGTGTTCTTATCCTCTATTGCTGGCTTTTGGGTACCACTCCCAGTGTATATCTCATTACCTCATTAAAATTGGTCATGGTTTGAATAAAATAACCATGGAATTGTAATTTCATTAGAGATAATATCATATCAATTTCACTCAAAAATCCTTCTACTTCAAAGAACATTTTCCATATCATTTCCTACAAGCATAAACATGAAATACATGGATAACTAAGAAAGATAAGTAATACAAAATAAGAGAATGGGTATCAGAGTACCAAGGAATATAAAAGGTCTAGGTAGTAGACTAATCATTCAATAAGAATCAAGTGAAAAAAAATGATCTGATAACAACATCCCTATGATGCAGAGGAAAACCCCAGAGTAGAAAACCAGGTTCAAAAATAAAGAGTTATACAAAATTCAAAAATGTAATGGATCAATCTTCCCCTGATCACCAACACCATCACCACTGTCATCATTGACCTCATCCTCACCATCATCTATGTCCTCGTCCTCATCCTCATCATCGTCCCCATGCTCATCGTCAGCCTCATCCTCATCCTCAGCCCCATCCTCACCTTCGGCCCCATCCTCTCCCTCAGCCCCATCCTCTCCCAAGTCCTCATCCGCATCCTCGCCCTCTTCCTCTCCAGCATCCTTGTCATCCCCAGGAACGTTGTCATCTTGATCGCTACTAGAGATGATGCCTGGTGCGTTGGATAATGCACCCATCGATGACAGAAATATCTGACAAGCCACGCTGGCCTCTGGTGGAAGTGATGAAGATAAAGCTTTCATCAGCTTCATAAATTCTGTGTCCCTCATTTGAACTTGTACTTCCAACTCTATAACCCTTTTATTAGGTTGTCTTGCATGCTCCTTGACCTGTTCCAACTCGGTGGTACTAGAATGGATACCTGGAGAGGAACAATACCTCATCGGGACTATATTCATACCAGGTCGGCAGGGTACTCGACCAGAGTGCTCATCTCCCAAAACCTGATATAAATGATCATGTGGCCCAAAATTTTCAGGCTCCTGGGAATCAAGAGCCTGTAAATCTGCCAGTTAAAAATATTAATAGATTATTAAATTTCAAAATAGATATTAAACTTTGAAATAAACAAATTAAAACTTCCAATATTTTCTTGGGTTGGTTCATTTACTGCAGTTCCATCTTTTTTTCTTCTACTCGAGAAAAACAATTTTTCTGGAGGGATACGTCTTTCAATATTCAATTTGTGCTTCTGTAATGACATTGGAACAATATAAAGTGCAAGTATAATCATATATTCAATTTTCAATAAATCACATAATTTAAGTAGGAAATAATAAAAAGGGAAAGTCCTAAATAAAAATTATAAACAACTATATTGTACCAGCTACCTCTCATGATCTGACATAGTTGTGCTCCCCAAAGTGTGGAGGTATTGCTTTGAATCAATGTTTTATTTTTTTTCTTAGAAGATTCCTAAATAATGTTTAATAATAAATAAGATTATATTAATGCAAAATATGAAAACTCTCATTTAAATACCTCAAATGAGATTAATACCATAAATTTGGCAGTCGCCCTATGGGTACTCATTTGGAAATATTGCTCTATCGGGTAGTCATCCATGATAGGTAATGTATCTAACTCCGTTCCCACTCTATCACACCATCCAACATACATCTCATGCTTATAAGCTCTCCAAAGCTCTCCTAGCTCTTTTGAACGCGCTGGTCGTTCACCTTCGCCATCAGGGAAGTTAAACCGAATCTGAAACCCAATAGATTAGTTCATATAAATACAAAAAAAACTACTACATTAAATCCAATAGGTTTTTACCCATATTTTTGCCCACGCATTATCCTTGACTTCATGTGGTAGATGTCTCCAAGAGAGAGGGCTGACCGGAATGATATCAGAGTATTTGGCTAGCATCGCCAAAAAACCCCAAAATTCCTGCCCATATTTCTCAATCATTTGTCCATAAACATTGTATTCAACCATCAACTGTGTCTGGCAGTTCCATACCGCATGCAAGCGAGTATTCCCCCTCCCCCGCCTCCTATATATTGATGAATATGTTATTAAAGAAAAATAATATCAGTACAAGTTATAAAAAAAATAAATTTTGGTATAAAACTTTGATAGAGTTATATAAATATACCTATGGTAGTCGGATCAATGGGCGTCACTGGATGTGCATAAGCTGAAGGAATATCCTGTACAGGTGGAGTGTCCCTCAGTGTATGCTCCTCAACCACATAATGTGTCGCAGCAGGAGTCAAAGAAGGTGGAATATAATAGATCGGAGATAATGAACTAGAAGCAAAAGATGATGGCATAGATGTCTGGCCAACTGGTAGTGTAAACATCAGAGGTCTAAATATCCCGCGAGTCCCTGACGAAACACCATGACCAAAATGGGGCGTAGAAGATACGTCGACAGTAATGGATCATCTAACTCTTGGCCCACGAGCCCCCATACCACCGGCCTTAGTATCGGGACTACTAGATGATCATCCAGCTCTAACACCACCCCCCTCCTACCACCAGCCTCTCTACTGGGAGCAATATCAGTCTCCTCATCGAATATATCTCACCTAGGGGTGGATCCTGGAAAAAAAGTTTAACACAAAAGTAAACACATGCTATTATAAGTTATTGAAATATTTATATTTGAAATAAAATACTCATAATAGGGATGAGTGGGGGAACACCCATCTGTACCATGCGACGATTATTTTTTGTCATCTTTTTTCACCGCCTCTCTTCAATGGGTGTCATTTCCTGTAATGAAAACAAATATGGAAGTAATTAGAAGTAGATAACTAATGTGTAACCCAAAAAACAAAATATAGAAAAACCATTGTGATAAAAAAAATAAAGAAACAGAACATTTATGGTGGGTTGAAGGTAAGTACTAGGATAAACACTCTGAATGATATAGGTGAAACATGTAGGTGAGAACACGACTATATGATTCTATATATTTCCCACCATAAATTCGAGTTCCCAATGAACTCTGAAAATTGAGCTATTGGTGTCATGATAATTAATAAACGGATTGCTACCAATTGCAGTAGGGATAGTTTCAACTTCATCATCACCATCATCAAAACATGTCTGGGATTTACTTCAATAATTTCACTCAATTTTGGATGATGATTATCTTTGACATAAAAAACATGTTTCACCATTTATTCCAATACATATGGTTAATCAGTGGAAAGAGTGTGTGTCATGTCAATAACTCGAAATCCACAATCATCAATAAAGGTTCATTGCCTCTTCATTGAATCAAACCATTGACATTTCATCATCGTGACTTGACCATGCGAGTAATAATCCAAAATTATTATTTTCTCTACGACTCCATAATAAGAAACATTTTCAGAATGAGGTCTAGTATCCGATGAACTGGCATAACAGTCTGTTGTGGTAGTTATAATAACACCATTATGTTGTGTTCTCATGTTTATTTCTCGTTCAGTGATAATAAATTTGTATCCATTGATCACAAGTGATTTACAAGCACGAACCATGGTATTCGGACCAAAATACAAAGCTCTTATTTCCTCAAAAACAGAGTCTGCAGGAAAACTCGATACCTAAAATATAAACAAATAGTAAACATAATTAAATATTATTTTTATTTATTTATTACTGAAATATTTTTACCTTCAATTTCAACCAAGAAAAAAACCCTTTTCTATGAAAAGTATCTTTCCTTCTCAAAGATAAAGAACGATGCTTTCGATATATCAATTCTTTATTTTCCCTGTAGATAAAAATAATAGTAGTTTAAAAAATATTTAAAATTACAATAGATAAGATAAGAGATACATGTACAATTTATTTACTTGATATACTCATTAAACTAATCACAATTGAACAAAACTGTGCGATGTGACATCTCTCTCTCTTCAAGGCTTATGATCGTCAATGTGTATGATCCCGAAATTCCTCCTGTCTGAGGAAGTGATGGAAAACTGGGATCAATTTTCCCATACTATTCTTCTTCATTTCTCATTGGTCTGTTTATTCTCATAGTAAGATCAGAAAAATACATTGAGCAGAAATCCATACATTCTTGATCCATGTAACCGTTCACAATAGAACCTTCGGGATAATTTCTGTTCCGAACAAATGATTTCAATGTGCACATGTTTCTTTCAGTTGGATACATCCAGCAGAAATCAACGGGTCCTCCAAGAAGTATTTCAGTCGGAAGATGGACAGTCAGAAGCAATATGTATGTAAAAAATGGAGGGAATATTTTCTCTAACTCACACAAAATTAATGGTGTCTCTGTGAACAGTTTTTTCAAGAAGGATTTGGACAACCTCTTATCACAAAGATATCTAAAAAATAGCACAACCTAATAACTGAGACTCTAAAATTATTGGACAAGAGATGATAGATTTCTATTGGAATCAAATCATGCAAAAGGACATGATAATCACGAGTCTTCAAAGATTTCAGCTTCAACTCTTTTCTATTGACCCATTTTGATATATTGCTTGAATAGCCATTAGGAACTTTAATAGTCTCTTGCACTTCCGGAAATTGTTTTTTTTTCAGCAGGTGTCATCACATAAGAAGCACATGGAACTTGCCATTTATTTTCACTGATACAGACAGGGTGCAATTCTGGTCTGATCCCCCAATCTACCAAGTCATGCCGAGATCATAAATCATCTTTTGTCTTCCCCTTGACATTTACAAGAATCAAAAGCAACATTTCACATATATTCTTTTCAATGTGCATTACGTCTAACCAATTACATAACAAGTTGGTTGACCAATACGACAACTCAAATAATATACTCTTCTTCTTCCAATTGTAATAGGTATCATTGGAAACATTTTTCCTCTTTCTAGATTTCATTACACCCTTCCCAAATGAATAACTGAAATCTTTCAATTCATTAAGCACATCGGTTCCAGACATATGCTGAGGTGGATCATCATTCTCCATGGTATTTTCAAATCTTCGACTATTGTTTCTATATGGATGGTTCATTGGCAAGAATCGTCGATGTACCGTAAAACTAAAACTACAACAACATTTCAGTCTTCTCAATCGAGTATTCTTCATACAAATAGGACATGAAAATATTCCTTTTTTGCTCCATCCGTACATCATTTCATAAGCAGGAAAATCATTGATCGTCCACATAAGCGCAACACACATATGAAATATGTCTTTCGAACGTGCATCGTATGTGGGCAGACCCACATCCCAAATAAGTTTCATCTCTTTTATTAAAGGTTGCATTTATACATCTATATCATTGTCGGGATCAAAAGGGCCAGATATCAGTATACTCAAGAAAGTGTAAGTATTTTTCATACACAACCAGGGGGAAGGTTATAAATGTGTATGAAAACCGGCCATGTGCTCTATGAAGTAAGCATCTGCCCAAATGGACTAAAACCTTCACATGAATGACCCAGTCTCACATTACGCACATCGGCTATAAATTTAGGATATCGAGCATCAAATCTCTGCCATGAAAATCCATCTGCCGGGTGAACCAACTCTTCATTATTCTTTTTTCTCTCGGTGTCATTCCATCACATTTTTACAGATATTTCATCATAAATGAAAAGGTTCAGTAATCTGGGGATCAATGGAAAGTGCCACATTACATTTTGTGGAACACGATATGGTGTTACATCATCTTTTGGCTTCCATCGGGAAGTTCCACATTTGATACGATCATTTATTTCAGCAGTTTCCTCCCAAAATAAGCTGCAATCATTTGGAAAAGAATGAATTTTTTTTGAGAATCCACACTCATCAACTAACTTCCATGCCATATAGTGGTTTGAGGTAATATCTGCATCATCTGGAAGTAATTCCTTCAAGAAGGTATGAATGTAATCAATTGCAGTATTTTAAATCCCATACATAGTTCTCCCATGAAACAATCGGATTAAAAATTCCAACTTTTTCATTTTACCACATTGCCGATATACTGGAGTCGCCGCAGCATCATTCAATTTTTTCACCATATCAAAAACATCATTTTCATTGGACGCATCATGTGTGCTTGTATCGAAATATTGTTGGTTGGACATCCTTTCCTTCTCATGATTCCGAATAAATGGAAATCGATCATATATCAAACTCTCGAATTCAGTCTTATCATTTGGATCATCAACATTTTGAGATTTCATTTTCCCTCCATTGTGATACAACGCATAATAGTTTGTTTGGAAACCATATTTGGTTATATGATATCTAACTGGTTCATGACTCAACCAAGGTCTTCCAACACAGTTAAAACATGGGCAGTGTATGTAACCACTATCTGAATCCTTCTCAAATGAAAAATATAGAAATCTGTTCAAATTATTTTGAAAATCGGTTGAAATCCGATCAGTTTCGTACATCAAACATCTATCCAATCTGTAAAAAAATTGCAATATGTCATTTCAAAGCAATTCAATAATATTAAAGTTTAATCAAACAAATATTTAGGTAAATTACAATTGTTTACTTTATATAAAATCATAACCGACACATTACTCTACATGAGAATCATATTAAGAAATAAAAAAAATGTGTATATAACAAAATAAGATACAGAATTTCTAATGCCTATATTCAAGGTTTTCCCAGTAATATATTCGAAGTGGATCAAGGAATACATAATCCTTAAGGGTCTTGTTGGGAGTACATGATTTTTATACTTTAACTTCTTTAGGGAGATCAGGATGAGGAGTAGTATGATGATCAGGGGAGTGGCAGGACAGTCCAAGGGGTGCGGGGTGTCCAGGGGGTGCGGGGTGTCTAGGGGGGTGGTGGGGCCGTCCAGGGGGGTGGAGGTGTCTAGGGGGTGGGGGGAACTCTAGGGGGTCGAGGTGTCCAGGTGGGCGGGCTATCCGCGGGGGTGGTCAGGCTGTCCAAGGGGGTACGGGGAGTCCAGGGGGGTGGGCGGGCTGTCCAAGGGGGTAGGGGGAGCCCAGGGGGTGGGCGGTGTAGGACCCCGGGGCACCCTGAGTGGGGAGGGGTGAATTAGGGTGTCAACTTTTTCTTCTTAATGTTATGGATCTTGTTCCCACATTGGTAGGAACCCGTTAAACATGTATGATAGATATGATTAGTAATGAAACATTCACATGCAGAGATTGCAAAACTATTTTTACTTGGTTCACCACTAAGGGCTACGTCTAAGGAGCATATGCCGACAGGTTTTCGGTCGTACCAGAATCCACTATGCTTCACTAGCTGTAGATTACAAATGTTCGGGTACAGTCACTCTGTCCCAGGATCACTGCCTTTACAAAAGTTTAGGGATAGATCATTGCGTCCCTCGGGTCACTCCCGTTGACTCCCCCTGGCTCACTGCTGTTGGTGAAGTCCCACTCAGTTTATAGACGTGAAGGTCTATTCAATAGATGTGCATTGAAGTTCTTTGTCTCCTGTTCAGCATGATACTTTGCTTGCATCAGGGTTCAGAGTTGATGCTCTTTTTCATTCAACCTTCAACTTTAGTGCAATAACTGATTGCACTATATCTTCTTCTTCTCTTTGATTCTCTACACTAACACCTGAGTGTACTGATATATTCCCCTCTTTCTGTGCAGATCTGAGTTTAGTTACACGAACCGTTCTTCTTCTCTTCACAAAGCACAATGAGGATGTTAAAAATCATTCATGTGTGTGTGGTACCTCTTCTATTAATAAAACCAGATTGTTCATTGCTCTTCTGTCTTTGTAAACAAATACATCATCTATTGTACTGAAGGTATAGAGCAATCTTCCAGCTTTCGTGCAACTCTAAAAAGACGGGCCTACTCTAATAGCACCAGGCGCTCTTTTCCAAGACCGGCGCGCAAGTCCCAATACGGCGCGCAAGTCTTCAGCGCACAAGTCCAAAATGGCACGCAAGTGTCACCAAAGCACCTGTGCGACTCTTCCTTCCTCAACTACAAACTTGTGCAACCCACTTCCTTTCTCTCCCAAACTGCCTTGGGCACGCAGCCAACAACCGGCGCGCAACCTCTACTTGTGTGACCCAACTACCACTTGCGCGGCTCAATCACCTGCGTGACGAGAGCTCAAACAATCTCTAATTCTTTAACTCTATAAGAAATGAGGAGGGGTCGACCTGTATTTATAGGCAAACTGAGCCCCCTGCGCGACGGCACGCAAGTCAACCAGTGGTGCGCATGTCTCGGCACGTAGGTCTCTTCCCCTTCTAGTCACATGCGCGACCAACTTCCAAACTTGCATGAAACTCTTTCCATTGACAAATTTTGATCTTCTGATCTTGAAAAACCATAGGCACGCAAGATCTCAAGCTTCCAAGGCATTGGCACGCAGGTCTCTTTCAGGGCGTGCAAGTCACCTGCGCGACCTCAGCAAAACTTGTGCGACCCTTATCCCTTTGCCATATTTTGATGATCTGATCTTGAAAAACATATGGAACACAAGTTTCCAAGACTACAAGTACACGTCGTGCAAGTCCCTTTTCCAAAAACCACTTTTCTTCATTTGTCGATTTTCAAGCCCAAAAATTTGGCAAACACTGGGAAACGGCACCAACTTGTATCTTCTCTTTTTGTTCGCCTCCAGATCATCCATTCTTTTGTCGATGTTCCTTGAATAAAACATGTATCATCATCCATAGTTCTTGAACTCGACATGCCACCATGGAATCTCCTTTGTCAACTAATTTTTATGTCGTTTGTTTGCTTTGTCAATAAGAATGATCACATCAAAATCACTTCTTCTTGGTGATCTGTATCCTTCAGCAACTCTTCTGCTTTTATCACAAACTCCACTATTGTGATATGTATCTTTGAAGGAATAACTTTAGCATCATCATGTTCTATGACAATGTGATGTTCATGGCTATCTCAGAATTACAATCCCCACACAACCATCTTATAATTCCAATCATTAGCACATTGTCTTCTTCATCAACTGTCATGATCTACTTCATGAAAACCATATGATTTAATTCGTCATGAATTATCTTGCATGGTTCTCAGGCAATAATGAGTAATTTCATGGTCTTCATCAAAAACCCATGGTTCTCATGCAATAATGAGGAATTGCATGGTCTTCATCTAGAAACCCCATTCTTCTTTAATCATCCTCAGATGGATTACACCTCACATTCTTCATTGTTGTAAACAATGTATCACCTTTGACACATGATCATTGAACATATGATCAGTACAACAATTGTCTGAATTACCATTCCTCTACTTCATCAGAGTACTTCATGATCTCCTTCATTTTGATCTTCCATTCCTCCATTTCACTGGAGTACTTCTTGATCTCCTTCATTTTGATCTTCATTGACAACTATTGACAAAAAATACAACCTTATACACAAAGTGGTTCCAACAATCTCCCCCTTTTTATTTTGTTGTCAATACCATAAACATCTTCTGAAATGAATTCGTCAATGTCAAAATGAGAATCTTCTCTTCAATAAAGTTTTCTTTTCAAATGTTCATTTCACTTTCTCTCCCCCTTATTGACAAGAAATACAAAGCGCATGGTAGGTAGGGTATCAATCTATACTTAAGAAATGTTTCATTAATCATTTCACTCTAAGTCTACTTGAGCAATGCCCAATGTAGAAAACAAGAGGATTTGATTAAGTCAACAAGGCTTTCCATTATTCACGAATTATGATACCAACATGAGATGAGAACTCATATATTTTTTCTTCAAGGTTTACAACTTTTATTTCAGGTAGAAGAAAATCAAATGTGATAGGTAATAATCAACCTGAAACTCCTGCACTCACATCAGCAAATAGATCAAAAACATTCAAGTGCAATCGGCATGATAAGTGACCTTGGGGCACTTCCATTCTTTTTATGTCACTGATCAATTCAGTTACTCCCCCTTTGTAGAATGATCTGAGTAACCAAGGTTAAGAGATTGATAAATGACATACCTTCTCCAATGACATGTTCTTTAATAAATTTTCAATGTAACTGCATTTGATACCAGTTGGAGTTTATATTGATTGAAATAGTGATTTTGGAAGCTTCTTCATTTTTCTCCCCCTCAAGGGAAACACTTCTCATCAGCTTCATCAAGAGTGATCCTTCATCATCTTAATCATTGAATATCAATTTAAGAATCTACTAAGGATGGAAAATTCTTTATCTTGGCTATCAAGAGTTGTCAGTATTCACTAATTCTCATGTTCTCCCCCCTGAGAGCATGCTTCACCTTCAATTCCCTGCATTATTAGCACAAATACAATACACAAATGAATAAGGGAATAAGGTGGTTCCTCCTTGCTTCATCAACATGTTCTGTATGGTTAAAGTTATTTTCTCAACCAAGTTCCTCTGTTCACTCCAGTCTTCATGCTTGCACATTTGAACATATGTTATGACTTATGTTGGTGTGGCATGGCTATGTTCACATTCTCTTCTGCTTTGTGTGAAGACTTGTTCTGCTTAACAGCCATCATGAATGATACATTCATACTCCTCTTAAGGACTTTTTCTTGCTCTGGTATTAAGGTTAGGAAACCTTTTTCAATGTGACCATATTTCTTGCATCTCTCACACAGAACTTCTTTGACACATGTGTTTCTCTTTGTTTTCAATCTCTCATGCACTATGTCTTCATCATGTGAAAGTTTTCCTTTTCCTTTGTCACCAGCCTTGGCCTTTTCAACTTCAAGTTTCCTCATTCTTTTCCAATCTTCTGGCTAGATTACCAATATGTCATTTGGAACTGTTGCAGCTGGTTTGGGTCTTCCACATGGGTTCATCCGAGTTTCATCCGACTTAGTGTTTCTTTTGGATGAATGACCCTTCAATTTCATGGATCTAAAGTCCTGGGTCATCTCAGCTTCCCTACTTGATATCTTCTTGGAGAAATGTGTGTTCACTATATTCTTATGATTTCTTCCCAAGGTACTTTATTCATACTTATACGGCATTAGAGGTATTCTTTTCTTATCAATAGTGAAAGCATGTTGATATGCACATGTGCCTGCCTTGTGACTGCTATCATTTCATACATCACAGATGTTATCAAGAATTCCAAATCTATTTGTGGTAAACAGATGCTTCTGGACCTGAGGATGTTGCTTCTACTTCTCTGGCTTCCTTCCCTTTGATATAGGCTTTCCCTGTTCTTTTCCATGTAAGGGATTATAAAAATAATCCAGTGCACAGTGCCCAAATCTGTTGCAGCACCAACATTGACCCACAAATCTTTTCTTCTTTGTATCTCCTATATTAGGTTGTTGGGCCATCTGATTAATCTTTCGTGCTCTATTTGAGGAACCAACTTCCTCCTTTTTCTTCCCATCCACCCTAGCCATGGTGGTAGGTTTCTTCTTCTCACCTTTCCTCATCCATACTTGTTTAGAACTATTCTTCCAACCTACAATGATTGTGGGAATGTATCTAGGAACATGATTACAAGATGGATTGGATGGTACCTTCACTTTCTCAGTTTCTTGTGATAGATCAATTAGTGAAGTCATGATCTTATTATCTCATTTTTTAGGACTTTCAACAATAGAATCCTCCAATGAGAATTGAGTACCAGCAGCAACTGATTCTTGATGTGTATAATCAAGAGTCGTCATAATATTCTTGTCACATGTTGGTGGTATTTCAGCTTTAGATTCCTCTAATGATCATTGAGTGAAATAATCACTCATTTCATTATTTTGTGAAGTCTCCATATGTGTATTCTCATTCTTGGTCAACTGGGCTTCCAATTTTTGACCCTCAATACTGAGGATGATCTTCTGATCTTCAATCATGATCATCTTCTCTTCACAAGACTTCTTCAATCTTTCAACCTCATCTTCATGAATCTTAACCTTGTTTTGTAACAAAGAGTCAATTTACCTTAATTTAATGGATGTTTCTTCCAAACAAAAACTCTTGACTTCATTTCTATTCTTCAGCTCAGCTTCATGTGCATGAATATTTTCTTATAGAGTCTTATTGACTGCCTCGTTTTCTTCAAAGACTTTAACCTGTTTGGTGGGCTTCATACTTTCCAGAAATTTTCTTTCCAACCCCTTTTCCATATTGTCAGCTTCTCTTTCTAGTCGAGTGATATCAACCTACATAGATTGGAATAGGATACAAATAATATCAACCCTTTCTTCAGGAATATCATGCAAATATGTTTTGAGTTTTTTCTGAAAGCTTGAATTGGGGATGTCATCCTTTCCTCTGGAAGAATTTTGAGCCACTTGCTTGATACTTTCCAATCCTGATATTTCTTCATTATGGGAATGGCATGGAGAACAAGACACTGAATCTTATTTGGATATGAGGGACTTTTTTAGCTGCTTCTTCTCTTTCTTTTTCCTATTTGTCATGGTCTTGCTAGATGTAGACTTCTGCTCATAAATGACTGAATCTTCATCAAGACTTCTCTTCATTGTTGACTTTAGGAAAGAAACTCAAATCCTCTCCTGAATAGAATTACTGTAGAATATCCAACATACGTCAACCTTTGCCTCTGATACCACTTGTAGGACCTCAGGGCACCCTAAGAGGGGAGGGGTGAATCAGGGTGTCAGCTTTTTCTTCTTAAAGTTGCGGATCTTGTTCCCACGTTGGTAGGAACCCGTTAAACATGTATGATTGATATGATTAGTAATGAAACATTCACATGCAGAGAGACGACACATCTATTTTTACTTGGTTCACCACTAAGGGCTACGTCCAAGGAGCATACGCCAACAGGTTTTCGGTGATACCAGAATCCACTATGCTTCACTAGCTGTAGATTAAAAATCTTTGGGTACAGTCACTCTGTCCTAGGCTCACTGCCTTTACAAAAGTTTAGGGATAGCTCACTACGTCCCTCGGGTCACTCCCATTGACTCCCCCTGGCTCACTTCCATTGGTGAAGTCCCACTCAGTTTATAGACGCGAAGGTATCTTCAATAGATGTGCATTGAATTTCTTTGTCTCCTGTTCAGCATGAGCCTTTGCTTGCATCAGGGTTCAGAGTTGATGCTCTTTTGCATTCAACCTTCTACTTTAGTGCAATAACTGATTGCACTATATCTTCTTCTTCTCTTCCTTGGATTCTCAATACTAACAACTGAGTGTACTGATATATTCCCCTCTTTCTGTGCAGATCTGAGTTTAGTTGCACAAACTGTTCTTCTTCTCTTCGCAAAGCACAATGAGGATGTTAAACATCAGTCATGTGTGTGCGGTACCTCTTCTATTCATAAAACCAGATTGTTCATTGTTCTTCCGTCTTTGTAAACAAATACATCATCTGTTGTACTGAAGGTATAGAGCAATCTTTCTGCTTTCGTGCAACTCTAAAAAGATGGTCCTACTACAATAGCACCTGGCACTCTTTTCCAAGCCCGGCGCGCAAGTCCCAATACGGCACACAAGTCTTCAGTGTGCATGTCCAAACTAGCACGCAAGTGTCAACAAAGAACCTGCGCGACTCTTCCTTCCTCAACTACAAACTTGCGCGACCTTCTTCCTTTCTCTCCCAAACTGCCTTGGGCGCGCAGCCAACAACAGGCGCGCAACCTCTACTTGCGCGACCCAACTACCACTTGCGTGGCTCAATCACCTACGCGAAGAGAGATTCAAAAATCTCTAAGTCATGAACTCCGAAAGAAATTAGGAGGGGTCGACCTCTATTTATAGGCAAACTGAACCCCCTACGTGGCGGTGCGCAAGTCAACCAGTAGCGCGCAAGTCTCGGCGCATAGGTCTCTTCCCCTGCTAATCACTCGCGCGACCAACTTCCAAACTTGCACGAACCTCTTTCCTTTGCCAAATTTTGATCTTATGATCTTGAAAAACCATAGGCGCGCAAGATATCGAGCTTCCAAGGAATTGGCGCACAGGTCTCTTTCACGGCGCGCAAGTTACCTGCGCGACCTCACCAAAACTTGCGCGACCCTTATCCCTTTTCCATATTTTGATGATATGATCTTGAAAAACATATGTCACACAAGTTTCCAAGCCTTCAAGTACACGACGCGCAAGTCCCTTTTCCAAAAACCACTTATCTTCATTTGTCGATTTTCAGGACCAAAAATTTGGCAAACACTGGGAAACAGAACCACCTTGTATCTGCTCTTTTTGTCTGCCCCTAGATCATTCATTGCTTGTCGATGTTCCATGAATAAAACATGGACCATCATCCATAGTCCTTGAACTCGAGATGCCACCATGGAATCTACTTTGTCAACTAATTTGTATGTCATTTGTTTGCTTTGTCAACAAGCACGATCACATCAAAATCACTTCTTCCTGGTGATCTGTATCCTTCAGCAACTCTGCTTCTTCTATAACAAACTCCACTATTGTGATATGTATCTTTGAAGGAATAACTTTAGAATCATCACCTTCTATGACAGTGTGATGTGCATGGATATCTCAGAATTCCAATCCCCGCACGACCATCTTAGAATTCCAATAATTTTCACATTGTCTTCTTCACCAACCGTCATGATCTACTTCATGCAACCCATATGATTTAATTCGTCAAGAAGTCTCTTGAATGGTTATCAGGCAATCATGAGTAATTTCATGGTCTTCATCAAAAACCCATGGTTCTCATGCAATAATGAGGAATTTCATGGTCTTCATCCAGAAACCCAATTCTTCTTTAATCATCCTCAAGTGGATTACACCTCAAATTCTTCATTGTTGTAAACAATGTATCACCTTTGACACATGTTCTTTGAACTTATGATCAGTACAACAATCGTCTGAATTACCATTCCTCTACTTCATCGGAGTACTTCATGATCTCCTTCATTTTGATCTTCCATTCCTCCATTTCATTGGAGTACTTCTTGATCTCCTTCTTTTTGATCTTCATTGACAACTATTGACAACAAATACAACCTTATACACAAAGTGGTTCCATTAGGCAGGTTGCCCAAGGAGGTGAGTGGGGTATCAAGGGGGTGGGTGGGGCTATCCGGGGGGTACGAGGTATCCAGGGGGTGGGCGGGCTGCCCATGGGGGTGGTGGGGCTGTCCAGGGGGTCTAGAGTGTCCAGGGGGTGGGCGGGCTGTCCAGGGGGGTGGGCGGGCTGTCCACGGGGGGTGTCCGGGCTGTCCATGGGGGTGGCGGCGCTGTCCAGTGGGGTCGGGGGTGTCAAGGGGGTGGGGGGGCTTTCCAGGGGGTGGGGGCGTCCGGGGGGGGGGGGGATGGGGGTGTCCCGGTGGTGGTGGGCGGGTGTCCGAGGGTGGGGTGGGCGGGCTGTCAACAAGGGGGGGGGGGGGCTGTCCAGGGGGGCGGGGGCTGTCCAAGGTGGTGGGCGGGTGTCCCGGGGTGGGGTGGGCGGGCTGTCAACAATGGTAGTGATAGATGTGGAAATTTTACGCCTAGATTTTGATGAGGAAATACTTATGAGGATGGATTGGAATCTTGGTAGGTTCATAGAGTGGGATGGTCCCTCTGAGTGTATAAAATGTATTATGAAATGTTTTAGGGAAATATAATAATCATATAGGGCACATGTCTATATGGAGATAAAATTATATTTTCATAGATGTAACATGGTATTTTATTGATTTTTTGGACTAAATGAATATTAATTATTTAATAGAGATGACGAAGTTCTCTATAACAAATATTAGGAAAAATTGATCTGTTACAGGACATTTTGTTGCTTTCTATGGATTAAAATACCTAAAAATAACATTAGTAGTGGTTCATATAAAGAATCATTCCGAAGATTGAATTTAGAAGTATATATGGTTTTTATTATTTTTTTCCATGACTTTTGGGTTGATAAACACTATAATTTTCTTCATAGATCTCATGAATATGATTTTCCATCCATATAATGTCTCTTTAATCATTATATTTATAGATTAAATGAAAATATAGTTTATGAAATTATTTTTTAATGATTGACGCTGTGACATATTAATGATTACAATTCAATAAAATTAGATTTATAAAAAATATTATGTGTGTCAATATTGGATACAACAGACTAAGAGCTATTGAAATTAGAGAAGCACCGAGATTTTGGTCTATCTCAATCTCAACATCATGTCAAGGGGATATCATCACAACAACCTCATAAAAAACAAAAACAAAAACCCTAACAACCTTGGTATCCTCCAACATAATATCTTTAATCAATTCTATAAAAGTATGAACAATCACAAAAACTAGGTGGTCCACATATCAACTTCCCACCTAAAATTCCCACTCAATAACAAAAACTACATTTTTTCTCTCCCCATATGATTACACAACCCTCCTTCAGAATCATTTTATAAAAGTCTATAAGGAATATAACTAGTTGATTCATTTGATGACACAGTATAGGTATATTTATATGAAAAGAATACCCCCCACAATAATTATGCAGCCCTGTCACCATTCTAAACCCCTAGAACACATAAAAGAAGCTATTATGGACATTTACTAAAATATTCAACACCATAATAATTAAAATACACTCTAAATATAGTTTGAGAGGATTTAATGTTGTGTGTGAAAAAATGATATTAAATAAATTTAAATGAATATGGAACAAAGGAGGGTTTACTATACACTAAGAGTACCTCAAACAATCCAAAACCACTATAGCGCCACATATTCAACTTCATGAAACCGGACCTAGAAATCTTACCTACGTCTTTACTGATGACCACCTAATTGGAACACTCTATTTATGATTCTTGAACACAAGGAACAAACTATGTTTGGTCTCTACCAACTCAATCACCCACTTGTAGATCATAATCTTGTTTCCCCTTATACTAAAATGGTCTCACTGGAAGCTACTTCAAATGTTGGTCCTAAACCATTCATTCTCCACAAATAAATGATCAATTAACCATTGGGCACATCTTAATTATGATACAAGCTCATCACATATAGGTTAAATCCAAATAGAAACAAAAACATATACACATCAAAATAAAAACTAAAAACTAAAATATTAGATAAATCTCAATAAAAATAAGGTACCAGTTAAGAAAATACCTAATTTAGGATGGGTTTGATAAGATTAAGCAAGAGATTCATCACCTTGGATGGGATGGAGGAAGAGGAAGCCGAAGGAGCTCCAAAATCGCCAAACTGCTCCTGTTTAGGGTTCTGTATCGCGAATGGGGGAGAGAACGGGCCGCTGTGAATTTGGGGAAAAGTTTTACCAACGGTTTTTAAAACCGTTGGTATATATTTTCAGGCCAAACCTATACCAACGGTTCCTTAGAACCATTGGTAAAATCTCCCCTCAATCACACCTATACCAATGGTTCTCATTGAACCATTGGTAAAACTCCCCTAAACCACATCTCTACCAATGGTTCATTAGAACTGTTGGTAAAAGCTCCCAAAAACACACCTATACCAATGGTTCTAAGGAACCTTCAGTAAAAGATCCCCTAAATCATCCTTTACCAAAGGTTTCATGAAACCGTTGGTATGGAAGTGTGGGTAAAAATCCATATTCCAGTAGTGATTTGTAAAGGCATGTGTTTTTAATTATTCACCATGCCAAATGTTTTTGTTATCATCCTCTATATTTCTTAGCCCTACTGAGAATTTTAGCTCACCCCTTTCATATGTTCCATTTTCCTAGGATATGAAGAAGTTAGTTATGAGTGACTTTCAGGCATAATCTAGGAGGCTTGTATGTTTCTAATGGAATAAATTAGTTTTTTATTTCTTTTCAAGTTGTAATGTTGAACTTATGTATGTATCTTGTTTCCAATAATACAAAAATGATCGGTCTTTCAGTACATGATTCCTTGTATCATTCCAATGTTATGTAATAAAGCACCAACTCTGGGTAACTGGGGTTCGGGCATTACAGTTGGCATTAGAGGAAGTTTAGTACAATCCTTGGAAACCAGATTTAGGAACTCTTATTAGAGAACATTGCTCTAAGATAGACTTTGAGGATTAGTATATAAGTACTTCCTAGAATTTTGTTACTATAGAGATTTTTTGATTTTTCTAAGCAATACATCCCTATCTGGATACGAGTAAGTAGAGGCAGCTCTGCAACAAAGGTACCTAGGGGTAAAACCCAAAAACACCGCTTTGAGCTAGACTCGAACGAGAACTGGTGCACAACAACGGGCCTTGCCGCACTCTTGGTTATTCCACTCCCAGAGGATATGCTTAGGATAATTCTCAATTTATTTACAATCCATTATGAAGGATTTCTAAGTATATACCTTCTCAAATAAAACATTTTTATGATTATGGATTATATCCATAAACTATTCAATTTATGTTATGTGTTTTAAAAGTTCTCAATTATCTATTACGAATTAAAAACTAATCTATTGGACGCCTTTGTTTAGAAATGGTGCCTAGTAGAGGAATGGAAGTCATATCAATGCACGTAATACATGTATGGGTTTCCCTACTACTCAATATAATTATAGTGGATTTGGGTATGCAACTGGTGCTGATCAACTTATCACCATACTGGGAAAACTCACTCAGGTTATCAATAATAACCATACCCATATGGAGCACACTGATCCACGACGTGGATGATCAATGTTATACCACTTCATGGGGAAACAACAACCAAAATTCAACGGGATTACAAATCTGTCAGTAGCTGAGCAATGAATATGTTCCTTATAGAAAATATTTCATGCTTTGGGGAGTAGTGAAAGGGAAAAGGTTTTCATGGCAGTTTATCGCTTCACGGGAGATGCAGATCAATGGTGGTTATTTATTATAAACACAAAGGAATATGAAGAAGTATCAAACATGGAATGGATGGGGTTTAAAGATATTTTATTAGAAAAAAACATTCCTCATGACCATAGAGAAGATATGGAAAGACAATTACTGAGTCTAAGGCAAAAGGAGAATGAGAATGTCGAAAAGTATGAGGCTAACATTACATGGTTAGTAAGGCACGCTGCAAATTATATATGTAACTCATGATGTAATATTGATTGTTTCTTTGATGGGTTAAAACCATTTCTCTATCGAGCATTAGTCTCACTATCCTTCCCATCGTATGGAGATATTGTCTCATGTGCTATCAAGACAGAAAATGAATTTTCTATGTTTTATGACTTTAAAGAAAAGAAAGAGAAGAAGTGATCTGCTGAACACTCTAGGAAAGAAAATACAGAAATAGAGAATAAGTTAAGAGTTGAATTTCCACCCTCTGATAATTGTGGATGAAAGCACCTAGTACCTATCTAAAAGTAAAAAGAGTATGCTACAAATTTTGATAAGAATTCCATCATTCTAGTGATTGTAAGGGGAAGAAATAAGCTACCAATGTTCAATGCTATAATTTCAGGGAGATGAGACATTATGCAAATGAATTTCCTAAGCGTTAGAGAAACATGCCTCAGAAAATACCAAGGGAGCAAGGCCAAGCTTATGCGATCACTACTGTTGATGTTGAAACTTGAAAATATGTGGTGGTAGGTAATTTAATGGTTTCCTCAAGTTTAGCCAATGCTTTATTTGATTCTGGATCATTGCATTGTTTTATATCTTTCCAGTTTTCTAAGAAAATTTGATATTTTTAATTTGAATTAAGATGGGATTTGTCAGTCAAAAAGCCTAAGGGAAATATCATCGTAACAAAGTTTTGTGAATCAGTTCCCATTAGAGCATAAAAATGTTTTTTATTTTCTAATCTCATCATCATACCCATGATTGAATTTGATATAATCCTTAGAATGGATTGGCATACAGACCATGATGCAAAAAATTATTTTAAGAATAAGGAGGTTGCAATTTTTGATGATGATAAAGAGTACCTTATCCTTAGATCAAAAACATTGCCACCTGATTTTTATCTAGATCCACACCCAATAGCTCTACTAAATTCAATTATTGGGGAAGAAGAGAATAAAATAACTATGGGTGAGGAAAATAATTTTCTAATAGATGAAGTACCTATTTTAAAAGAATATGTTGATGTGATTCCAGTGGATTTACCAAGACATCCTCCAGAATGAGAAATTTTGTTTTCAGTTAACTTAATTCCCAGTTCAAAGCCCATATCAAAGAACTCTTATAGAATGTCCACTATGGAATTAGTGGAACTTAAGAAACAACTAAAGTAATTGAGTAATAAGGGATTTATTCTCCTTAGTGTTTCTTTAATGGGGAGCCCGTGTTCTTTTTGTTAATAAGAAAGATTAATCTATGAGGTTGTGTACTGACTACATGGAGATCAATGCTATAACAATAAATTAAAAGAATTACCTATGTAGAATTGATGATTTATTTGATCAAATTCATTGGGATCAATATTTTTCAAATATTGAACTTCGATCGGGATATCATTAGTTGTGTTTGAAGAATTAAGGCATTCCAAATACAACATTTTGAACTAGGTACGAGCATTATGAGTTTACAGTAATGCCTTTTGGATTGACTAATGCACCCTCTATATTCATGGATATAATGAATAAAGTTTTCAAGGAATATCTTGATGACTTTATAGTGGTATTTATTGATGATATTTTGGTATACTCTAAAATCTATGAAGATCATAAAAATTACTTGTGAAATATCCTAAGGACTCTTAGAAGAAAGGAATTATATGGGAAATTTTGGGAGTGTGAATTCTGGCTTCATGAGATTTATTTTCTTTGCCATATTGTCTCTAAGGATGGAATCTCTAACGATCCTTCAAAGAACAAGGAAATACAAGAATGGCCAGCACCGACGAGTATAAATGAGGTACACAGTTTTATTTGTTTAGCAGGTTATTATTGACGGTTTGTCCAGAATTAATCTCGGTTGGCTAACCCATTAACAAAGTTCACACATAAATGGGATAAATTTTTTTTGGACAAAAGAGTGTGAAGAATGTTTTGAATAAATAAAGATAAGATTAGTTAACTCTCCAATATTTACTCTACCATCGAGGAATGATGGGTTTCTTATTTATAGTGATGCTTCAAAGAAAGGACTTGGTTGTGTCCTTATGCATAATGAATGAGTTATTGCCTATGCATCACGACAGCTAAAACTTCATGAGGAAAATTATCTTAGTCGGGATCTTTAGTTAGAAGCTATAATCTTTTCTCTAAAAATATGGAGACACTATCTGTTGATGCCGAAAAAAGACCGTAACTCTTGGAGAAAGCTTCAGAATGACGAAGAGAAGTCATATTCGGAATCAGAGGCCTGATCCGGAGGCCCGGGATGTGGTGTGTGAAATAAAGGAGGCTCCGCATGAATTTTTTTTCTACGCGCATAGAATCACCGGGTTTCACGAAATTGAGCCAATGAGGCACGCAATCTTTGTGCGCCCCGGTTCTGCGGGGGTGAGTTTTTTGCGCACCGGCTGCGCTCGGCGTGAAGAATTTCGCGTGCCACCTGGATTCCGCGTCGGAGGTCACCTATAAATAGAAGGTGACCCCGAACGGTTTGGGGGTTGAGGAATCCGAAGTGACTCCTGTGCGCACAATTCGGCTCCCCCACGTGCAAGATGAATTCCAGGTAAAACCCTCATTTCACGCAACCTTGCCCCGGATTTCTCCTTTGTGTGCAACTCCACCGGCTTCAATGAATTTTCCCCCTCCCCAAGGTTCCAGCCTTGCGCGAAATCTGTGTCTCGTGCGCGCAATACCCTTTCGTGCGTGCAAAACCCTACGCGTAGTTCCCTCTCCGCGCGCAATTCCTTTGCTCCAATTGCACGTTGTCCCGGTGTTTTGCGTTCAAACCTTCCCTTTTGTGTGCAAAGCCCAGGACACCTCACCTTGATGCCCCTTGGCTGCCCCCTGCACCGGCACCTGATGTCTCCCCGGTCGGGCATGCGCGCCATGCGTTGTTCTCCCGTGCGGCCTTCCAGGATCGTGCAAAGTAACCTCAAGGTCCCTTGGGCCATGTTTCCCGTTGCGTTGCTTTGCCTTATGCTTCTCCGCATAGGCACGCTAACAGCTATTGCTTCTTCATATAGCCATGCTAACGTGGACCCCCCGGTGGTTTGCCCTGCGACCCGCCTTCACTATGGCCTTGCCGATTCCTTCCCTCCCACAAGGGGTTGAGGGCATTGGGCATGTAAGCCCTAGGGGTGTGGAGCAAATACACCTCGTCTAAGGTGCAGGATGTTAAACTGCTAAGCACCTTGTCCTTAACACAAGATGTTAAATTGTGGTCTGATCCTGTGCTTCGCACGCAGGGTCCCCCAGCTCAGACATTTTTTACGCCCACTCGTCTCCACGGGAATGGACTCTTCCTCACATGGAATGAGATACTCCTTGTCGGAGCGGCGTTTGTCCACGGGGGAAGGGCCGCCTCAGAGCGTAAGCCCCTAGCCTTCCGTATGGATGACTGCACCCATGAATCTCCGTACTTCCCCCCTGCCAAGGCCAGTGGAGTCCTTTTCCCACTGTGCTTTGTCGCACCACGGGCCTCCACCCTGGAGTAAGCCCCGACACCATGGGCCTCTAACCACACGTAAGTCCATGTTTCCTCTTTGGGCCACTCAACGCGTAAGCCCCATTCCGCTTCTCACGGACGCACCCTTCGCGACGTGATCGTCTGTTCCCTGCTTCCTCTTGTTTCCCACACCGATCATGACTCACGTGGGCTTAGAGCGCGCATCAACCATGAAATCCTCTTATGGGCCGCCCCAGAGCATAAGGTCCATCCCAGTGAACTACGTGGACTTTGATCTGTGCTAACGCACGGTACGTAGGAAGCCTCCACGAGGTTCAAGCCCACCACCCGGTCGTCCCGACCTCTCCATGTCGGTTCCCAGACCACCTTGGGCCACCTCAGAACGTAAGCCCCAAACCCCTCGTCCCGCATGACGTTAAACTTTATTTCGTCATGCATGACGTTAAACTGTATTCCGTCCTGCATGATATTAAACTGTATCGCGTCCTGCATGACGTTAAACTGTATCCCCCCTCTTGGGCCGTCTCAGAACGTAAGCCCCATGTCTCACTCCACCATCCATCTTGATCCTTACCCGGGCCACCACATCCCGGTGAGGTCATGCCACCCCATCCCACTCCATGACATCCGGGAAGCCGCCCACGTGCTGGCCCCAACATCAGTGTTCCCCCTAGGGGTCCTTCAACCTGATCCATCTCCGCAAGACGTTAAACTTGCGACATACCTCGTGTTAAACATGGGAAGCTGAGGAAAACCTCAGATGGTACATATTCCCCGTGTTCGATGTGGGATGCCTCGGTCTTACGCGCCCTCGAGAAGCCCTGCGATGAGGGACCAAAGTTAGACATGCCAACGACGCCCCAATGTGACCATTCTCCTCATCGAAGGTTGCTGCCCCGACAAGACCCCTTGGAGCGTCTTGACGGAAGTAGCGTAATTAACTGGCGTCCATGTAGATATGGAACCGGGAATGAGCTTCACGAACCCGTCTTAAATCTATGAGGGAGACCCGGACTAGGTAATGATCTCTGAGGTGGAATCCACGGAAGGAAGAACGGACATCCCATTACCTGGTTTCGATCAAGGAGCAGACGTCCCTGAACAAGGAACGGATGCCACCAGCCTTTGGAAAGCAGGAATGCGGGGTAACAAGCAGCGCGTCCTCCCCATAGACGGATGCGCGCACCCTGGTGAAAGCGTCGGAAACAACAAAATGGTGAACCCGACGTGAAGCTCGTCTCCTCGATACGGGTAATGGTAGCCGTCAGGGTGTCGGAAGAACAACATGTCACCAGGTCCGGGTAACCCTCACCGGGACGTGAACCCGCCAGGGGTCGAGGCCGTTAGGATGTTGACTACTCCGTTCTAAGACGTCGTCAGCGTGGATCCCTCTCGCCGACCATGGAAGACGGAATGACGTTGGGCCTTGGTTGTTGATCTCCTTTCCTGTTGATACTAATGGGTTCATCTCCCTGCTTCCAGGAATCAGACCACTGTATTCGGAGCTCGATCGCCACCTGCCCACCGGCATGGGAGCAGGGGCAGTACCGATGCGGCTACCCCACGCGGTCCCACCTATTCCACGGTCGCTCCGACTTCGACCACCGTAGAAGCTGGGCGCTTGCGCCCCCTCTCCCCGACAGAAATCATCCAGCGGAGGGTTATCAATGACCTGGTTCGTAGGTATGACGAGGAAGGGGTCATCTCCACTAGGGGCATGGCACGCTTGGATCCAGAGGTGGTCGCGCCTCACCACCATCACCGCCCTCGAGGGCCGCACAGGGAGCCACCGCTCCCCACGCCGACATTCAACCGATTCGGGAGCCTATCCCCAGAGCGCTTTGACACATCCCTACCCTACGCCAATGAGTTGGGGGATGTCCGGGTCCACCCGACTGGCGATCCATCCTAGGGGTTAATGGTAAGAGCCCCCGCCAGGCTGCGTCGACACCGCCGCCCGACTCCCCGAGCCGAGGAGCAGGCAATCTTCATGCCCGCACCGTCGGTTCCAGCCTATCTGACATGATGCCAGCGTCGGGCGCGAGTGGGAGAGAATTCCCATCCTAGGGCACCAACATCAGCAACCACTATGGCCTGAGCCACTGCTGACTCCTGTTACCAGATCCCCGCGCATGTTGAGCCGGAAAAGCCTCGTGCCCAACTGGGATCGAAACCCCGACCGCCCTGCAGGCGAGTTGGGTCGAATCTCCCGGTCACGGACACTGACAATGGCCACTTCGGAACAACCCGCGGTAGTGTCGCTCGCCATGAAGGCTCATTCCGTGCCACCAATCTAGAAAGCCGAAAGCTTCTTCGCGACGACTATGCTCTGGGTATGACTCCTTCCAGCACCCACTGCATGGGGTATGAGGTCACTCCCCCTGCTGCCGGCCTCGAGCATGGAGTCGTTGTGTATCTAGTCTCTCACTCACATGGAGGTCCTCCCCATGTCCCTTTCGACATCTGTCCCGGTGCTTCTCGCACTCCAGCCTTCAGTCCCCTCTGCCCAAGCTCTATTGTGGATGGGGGACCCCATGAAGGAAATCGTCCGTACCCTGAGGAGCTACCCAGGGGCAGGAAGGCCGGGCGTCGTTGCCGTCGGAGGAATGTCAGGGGAGTCCGGACAGAAATCAGACCAGTCCGTTTCTCGGATTCTGAGGCAGAGTACGACTTGGCGATGGAACCTCCCCTCAAACCCTTCGAGTTGATGGCAAGGGTGGGTACATGGCGCGTCAGTCTCGTACTCCCCGAATGCGAGATCCGTATGAGTCCCTCCTCCCTTCGAAGGTATATCCAGGAGGACGAGGACTCGGCATACCACTAGGGATCAAGCCCGCAGTTGCCGCTGGCCTCCTTGGAAGCACCTCCCGGCCCTGTTAGGGAGAGTGAGGAACTTTTCTGGGGGACCGACACAAGAATCGCGAGGCGATACACCCTCGACGAGCACCGACGCTGTGACAGGAGGCCCATTCGCCGCCCCATCCTATCGCGACGTGGAAGCCAGGGAACTGAAACCCCTGGAGGATGACCTAGGGATCAGCGGCCAATTGGCATGTTCATCGTATTCCCCGCCGGCCAGCCCACCGCCCTGACGGCCTGCCTCGGCGCCATTTCCAATTCCCCGACTTTCTTGGGTGGACGATCAGGGGCGGCAAGTTCCGGACCCCGAACCGGAGCCTTGGAGCTTCGGGATCATTCTGGCAGCGGGCCACTTCCCTGAGAAGTTTTGGCCGGTCACAGAATCGGGTTTTGATGTGCCAGAGTCACTCACCCCGGGAGAGTTTGAATGCTTCCGCCAGATTCTTCGGGTGACTCACTCCCGCCTCTACCATCAGCTAGTTCCTTATCCCGGGAGCCAAGTGCATCTCGAGGAGATTGGTGAGTAGTGCCGCTGGGTCGACGTAGAAGCACTCCCCGCGGTCCAGCACCCCGAGTCGCTGGACCACCAGAGGCCCTTCAGCAATAATGCATCCAGTGTTTTCAAGTACTCCGCAGAGTTATTGAGGAGTCCACCCCCACGCGCACGTCCGCGGGTGGGGGCAGTACACTGCTCTCCTCTACTGGGTGATCCGCAGACAGCCCGATTCACTGGGTGGCCCTGAGGGAGCGTCGCCAAAGGCAGTCGCAGTCAACATGGATGACCTTTCAGATGAGGGAAACATTGTAGAGCCCCTCGACAGGGAATCACCCCCTGGGGACAGGCCACTATTGGACCCATATGGGAGGATTACTTGCCAAAAGAGGAGCCTCCTACAACTGCCTGTACCCAAGGAGGCGCTGGCGCTGGGCCGAAACATCGGCAAGGGTAAAGAGCCCGTTGGGTCTATCAAACTCGCCGACCCATCTTCCTCAGTACGGAAGGTAGAGGAATATCCCAAGAAGGCCATGCTGCGCCAACAGCTAGCCGAGGAAAAGAGACTGGTTGATGAGCTCCTGGCCGAATGCATTGCAGAGCGGCGGCCTGACTACAGCAACCCTAGACCAGGACAGTAGGGGCAGGAGCATCTACCCCTTGCTGAGATGCCCCCGGGGAACCGTGATCGTGTTTTGTTCGCTGACAGGGGAGACACTGGAACCCATGGCAAGAGGGCACGATATGTTTCGCCGAACCCTCCTGAGCGGCGAGACAACCTGGGGGACCCTACTCAGTTTCCTCCCGCCGCTCCGAGAGTCGCTCCGCCAGCTGCCCCATGAGCCGCTGAGCGCGACTATCATATTGAAGAGCCTGACAACACACTTGTGGTTAGAGATCCCCGTCAGGATAGGAATCCTCATTCAGATGATCTGATGGAAGTACTCATCGCCCGCTTGGAGGCCCTGGAAACTTGGCAGGTGGCAGTCCCACCGGATGGCAAGTCGTACCCCGCATGGGTGGATGACATGCCGGCCCCGCCGGGATTTGGGAACCCACTTTTTTCCCCTTTAATGGGACCAGAGACCTTCCGTAACACTTGAACCACTTCTACTAGAGGTGCGGGCCTATGTTAGGGACTCTGGCGCAGCAGGAGGCTACCAAGCTCCGGTGCTTCGTTCAGACACGGGAAGGACCAGCATTCGTCTGGTACAGCCAGCTCCCTGTTGGATTGGTGACTAGCTGGGAGGACCTTCGCCGGCAATTTCTCTACTAGTTCAGTTCCACAACCCGGAAGACGAACATTGCAGACCCCTTCAGGTGAAAGCAAAGGCCTGACGAGCGAGTCGTGGACTTCGTCACCCGGTGGAAGGGGATCACGTACTCCCTTGACATGCCGCTGACTCAGGAGAAATTACTGACTATGTGTGTAGGGAACGTCAAGGTGGAGTTGGTTCCTTCTTTGATCACGCAGAATTACCCTGGAGGATTCTGGGACTTCTCGAACAAGGCTCAGCGCCCCGAAGAATCCCTGCAACAGGCCAGTCATGCGCACCTGCTGCCTCCTGTAATCTCTGCAAGGAGTGCCGCCATAGCCGAACCCGCTATTGTGGTGCAGACAGAGTCCCCCAGACAGCTGGAGTTGCTGCAAGTGAGGCCATATCAGCAGGCTCGTAGGGTTTCACACCCACAGCCTCCGGCCCAGCAGCGACCGCCTCAAAATCGGCAGGCGCCTCCGCGTAACGCACCGCCACCACCTAGGTGAGGTAATCCGGCTCCGCCTCCTTGTCCTGCTCCTCCGGCCCCTGTCTATGGTCAGCCCCCAAGAGTCCCCTTTCCAGACAGAAGGAATCGGGCTTACTCGTTTGGTGAGGCCCAGGTCCCCGGTTATTTTCGTAGCGCCTTGGAGCAGAGGATCGTGCGACTGCCTGAGTGCCGGAAGCCAGAAGAGGTGTGTCTCACAGATCACCCTAACTACTGCCCTTATCACCGGATCCTGGGACACACCATCCAGAAATGCTATGTGTTCAAGGACTGTCTCTAAGACCATATTGACAACAACATAGTCGGGTTGGGCCCAGCCCCGGCACAGGTGGCAGGTGTCTTCGTGGCATCAGATGGAAGTAGTGACGATGGGGATGGGTGGGAACTGGTTTCCGACCGTGGGTCCCGGAAGTATAAGGACTAGATGGCCCACAGGACGGTCTCCCATGCCCATGTAATCTTCCGTGCCCGCCTGGATCAGCTAGAGCCCTCGAAGTCTGCGAGCACCGCTTTGGCATCGTCGTCCCAGCCTACTTCTTCCCCGAAGAGCAGGCGGCGGCGTAAGAAGAAAGAACGCGCCCTGCCATTTCCGTCATCTTCTCGCACGCTTGGCAATTTCATGCCCTCAGAAATGGGGATCCCTTCGAGATACCATCCGGTAGTGGATGACTCCTAGAGTGAGAGCCCGGGGTACGCTTCGGTTTACACCGTAGAGTTGGTAAATCCCTTTTTGGCTCCCGATGGTGAGGAGCGCCAAGTGGACCTCCCCGAGAGCCCGAGGTACGCTTCGGTTAACACCGTAGAGTTGGTAAATCCCTTTTTGGCTCCCTACGGTGAGGAGCGCCAGTTGGACCTCCCCGAGAGCCCAGTGTACGCTTCGGTTAACACCGTAGAGTTGGTAAATCCCTTTTTGGCTCCCGACTATGAGGAGTGCCAGGTGGACCTCCCCATTGTCCCCAGCCGTCGCCAACGTTGACGGAGCCGTGGCTACGTGAGTCGCCAGGGCACGATAGTCGTCACCTCTAGTCAGGTCGTGCACGCTACCGAGACTAGGCAGCAGGCTCGGTACAGAGAGCAGCACTCGCAGCTCCCTCACCCAGTGACAACAGGTTCGCTTCCACCACCATTTGGGTTGCTGGATCGGGCGGAACCGCCTTGCCTGCATCGCAACTAGACCAACCCTGCCACTGGCCGACTACGACCTTCCGGTCCTAGAACGACAACCACCTCCCGGGCTTTAGCTGGTGAACAGTGGGATGTGCCTAGTACCAGTCAGTCATCGGTCCCGCCAGCAGGGCCCGTCATGCCCCCAATCGCAGAGCGACCTCCTGTAAGCAGAATCTCGCATTTGGCGAGAAATTATGATGTCCTGAAGCATCTGGCCGGCATTCCGGCAAGGCTTTCCATCCTTGAGGCCCTTCGCCTGTCGTCCGAAAAGCGTGAGGTGCTCGTCGAGGATCTAAGGAGCCCCCTCCAGTTTGAAACGGAGGTCGTGGCCGTAGAAGCCTTCAACACCGAGGTGATTGAGGACGCCGAATGTCAGGAGGTTATCTTATTATCTTGTGAAGATGAAGACCCTCCCATACAGGGGCACATATGCCCACTGTACATCACCGGCCAGTTCAATGGTGTGGAAGTCCATCGCTGTCTTTTCGACACGGGTTCTAGGATTAACTTGATCCCAACCCAGACACTGTGAAAACTGGGGTTGTCCGAGGATGATTTAACTCCCTCCGATCTCAGAATCCAGGGGTATGACAGGACCGAGAAAACTCCACTCGACAAGATTCATCTGAAGACCTAGTTCGGCGGCTTAATTTCCAATACTGAATTCATGTTTGTCTCTCAGGACACTGCCTACAACGCATTGATGGGCAGGTCGTGGCTCCATCTTCACGCAGCGGTTCCCTCATTATACCATCAGTGCCTCAAATACTCCCTTAAGGGTCGAGTGGGTGTGCTCCAAGGAGATGTGTCTCTCTTTACCTCTTGTGAAGCTCGTTACCTGGACGCTGACTATTACAAGAGCAAGGATAAGAAAATCCTGGCAGGTGAGGTTGAGCCCGCTGCTTTCGCGAGTGATCCCTGGGCAGGTTTGGATGACGCATATGTCTTCCCAATCCATTGGTTGGAGGCCATGACTCCAGATATGGGAGAGTGCTTTGTTGTCTCGGGTACCAGAGGAATGCATATTTCCGGGTCTAAGCGACGGTGGGAAATCACCTCGTACTCTTACACCAACCAGGCTCAGGTGATCCCCGAGCCTCCTACCCCTATACGATATCGGGACGTTGGGCTCATGGCAATGACATTTCGTCATACGTGTCTGTTTCGCCAAGCCGGAATTGACCGACTCAAGCCAACGCGTCACCACTGCTTTGATGTCACAAAGCGTGGCCCCTTGGGCCGATGGCCGGATGGAATTGGATCAACCGCCTTCGTCGCTATGGTCTTCGCGATGCATGAGTCTCCCGTCATGATGACCTCTGCCGCCCAAACCGGTGCCAGCTCCCCATCAGGGTCGAGCAGCCCCGAAATGGCTGGCCCCATGGAAGATACTTCCACAAGTTGAGAAGAAGACATGGAAGATGATCCACCTTCCTTTGAGTAGGGTGTCTCCACCATGGTCGACGAGCTAGTACAGGTGAACCTCGGTAGTGAGGCGGACCCGAGACCCACCTTGGTCAGCACCGCTATGCCTCCCGAGGAACGACAACAGTACATAGACTTCCTTAGACAGCACCGTGATGTGTTTGCCTAGAGTTATGACGAGATGCCGGGACTAGATCCCCAGGTAGTCGTCCCCCGCCTTGGCCTCCCAGCAAACCATCGCGGGTTCAAGCAGCCTCCCAGAAAAATGCACCCCTTTCATGGTGCCATGGTTGAGGCCGAAGTTGATAAGCTCATTAAAGCCAACTTCGTCAAGGAATTCCAGTACCCCAGGTGGCTAGCCAACATTGTTACCATCAGGAAGAAGAACAGGTAGATCAGGGTTTTCATCGACTTCTGTGATCTTAATCGCCACTGTCCGAAGGATGACTTTCCCCTTCCCGTGATAGAGCTGTTGATCGATGCAATGGCCGGGTTCCAAGCCCTCTTTTTCATGGATGGGTACTCCGGGTACAACCAGATCTAGATGGCCCCCGAGGATGAAGAGTTCACTACCTTTAGGGCCCCCAGGGCACTTTCTGCTATCAGGTTATGCCCTTCGGCCTAAAGAACGCGGGTGCCACCTATCAACGGGCTATGCACCGCATATTCAAGCTGATCCTCGAGACACTGGTGGAGTACTATGTAGATGACCTGGTGGTTAAATCTTGTCAGCGCCTGGACCATCTCAAAGACCTTGAGAAAGTGTTTTATTTCCTCCGTTCTTGCCACTTGAAGATGAACCCGTCGAAGTGTGCCTTTGGGTTCACCTCCGGAAAGTTTCTTGGCTTCATCGTTAGGTGTAGAGGTATCGAGATCGACCCCGAGAAGATCAAGGCCATCAGTCAGATGCCTCCCCCGAATAATATTCGGGAGCTTCGAGGCCTCCAAGGCCACTTAGCCTATATATGCCGATTCATTGCGAATTTGGCCGGAAAATGTAATCCCTTTTCTCGACTCATGAAGAGAGGCGCCGCCTATGGGTGGGACGAAGAGTGTCAGACTGCTTTTGAGGAAATCAAGCAGTATCTGCTTCAACCTCCGGTCCTGATGCCACCCGTTCCCAGAAAGCCGCTAGTCCTTTACGTGACCGCCCTGGAGCGATCCATCAGCGCCCTTCTCGCCTAGAAGAACAAAGAGGGAACATAGAATAGACTCTACTACCTCAGTCGCATGCTCCTAGATGAAAAAATTAGATATTCTCCCATCGAGAAGAGCTGCCTGGCGCTCGTATTTGCCGTACAGAAATTGCGGCACTACTTGCAGCACCACGAGGTATAGTTGGTCTCTCAGGTAGACCCGTTGAAATACATCCTGAGCCGGACTATGTGGACCGGCCGATTTCCACACTGGGCGGTGATCCTCCAGCAGTTCGACATTAGGTTCATACCTCAGAAGGTCGTCAAAGGACAGGCGTTGGCAGACTTCTTAGCTGCCCACCCAACCTCTGCGGACCAGCCACCAGATTTGGGCTTTCCTGATGAGGCAATCCTCTCAGTCAATCACGCCACCCCATGCTGGCAGATTCACTTTGATGGCGCCTCCCAAAGCCCTACCGGTAGAAGGATCAACGATCCTAGGCTTAACAGAGTGGGCCTGGGTATCGTCTTCATCACCCTGGAGCAAGCCGTTCTGCCATATTCTTTCTTATTGTCAGAAGGCTGCACCAACAATGAGGCAGAATATCATGCCCTCATCATTGGCCTCGAGTTGGCTCTGGAGGTTAACGTACCCCACCTATATGTAAAAGGGGACTCTGAGCTAGTCATCAAGAAGGTTAATGGTGATTATGCTGTCAGGAAGCAAGAACTCATGTCGTTGCTGGAGTGCACCCTCCATCTAATGGCTAAGTTCCCCTCCTGACCAGATGTCATTCACGTTCCCCGGTCGCAGAATAGTCGAGCAGATGCTTTGGCTAGCCTGGCCGCATCACTCGCGGAGCCCGAATAGGATGACCTAATCATCCAAGTGGCACACCGAAGAGTCATTGCTCCTGTTATCCTGGAGGGCGATCATGGCTTGCGAGTGAACCATCTCACCGCTGGTGCCCCCGCGTCAGAACCCCCCGAGGCTTTAGGCGTGGTGATCAAGACAGTTCCTAACTGGAGGACACCCTTGGTTGAATATCTCCAGCACGACAATCTTTCGATGGACCAAGTAGAGCGGGAACGAATCCGGTGTCGCGCGCCGCAGTTCACCCTTCAGAGCGGTCCCAGCCGTGAGCAGCTCCTTTATAGGTGTGGGTTTGATGGTGTTATCCTCTGTTGTCTTCATGGAGTGGAGATCCCACATGTCATGCAGGAAGTGCACACTGGTTCCTGTGGCGCCCACCAGTCCAGGTCGAAGTTGTCCCACCAGATTTGGAGGTTGGGATACTTCTGGCCCTCCATGATCCATGACGGCATTGATATGGGGGTTGGATGTCGTAGGGCCTTACCCGCCGGCGACGGCCTGCCAGTGCCGGTTCATCTTAACCGCCAGGGATTTCTTCTCAAAGTGGGCAGAGGCAACCCCGCTCAGGGAAGTCAAGGATGGTTCTATCACCGACTTCGTGAGCTCCAATATCATTCACCGGTTTGGAATACCTCACGCTATCCTCACGGATAACGAAACCAACTTCCGAGCGGCCGAGTGGAAGAGATTGTACGCCAAGTACAACATTTGCTCTAACCACACCTCCCGCTATCATGCGCAGGCGAATGGAAAGATTGAGGTGTTTAACAAAACCCTCTCTAACATTCTACAAAAAATGGTTGGTCAGAACAAGAAAAGTTGGCCAGACAAGCTCCCCAACGCCCTCTGGGATTATAGTACGACGACTCGCAATTCCACCCAGGTGACTCCATATTCCCTGGTATATGGAGCTGAGGTCATCCTTCCCATCGAGGTCCAGCTGCCCTCATTGCGCACAGTGGTCTACGACCAGAAAGTGGCGGATAGAGTCGCCGAGATCCGTCTAGTCGAATTAGAAGCGCTGGACGGAAGTAGGCTTCTTGCTTTACATAACTTTGAAAGGCATCAGATCAGGATGGCTCGAGCTTTCGATAAGAAGGTTCGCCTCCACTCCTTCCTGCAAGGTGACTTGGTGTTGGATCTCAGAGCGCCAATGATTCCCGACAGGAAACCACCCATGTTTGAGCCCAAGTGGGAGGGGCCTTTTATTGTCCACAAGGTCTATCCTAATGGCGCGTACTCCCTGGTGACTATGGATGGTGAGCGTATCACTCCTCCCACCAATGCCAGGTTCCTCAAGAAGTACTTTTCCTAACCAGTATGGTCCTTTATGTCCTTAAACTGTATGGTCCAGCACGACCTTAAACTACACTCTCCCCTACATCTGGGCTCCATGGTCCGAGCTCTAAGACCTAAAACTAAGATCCTCTTTTGGTTCTGCCCTCTTGGTCCGAGTTCTAAGACCTAAAACTAAGATCCTCTTGTTCCGAGCTCTAAGACCTAAAACTAAGATCCATATTTCGTCAAACATGACGTTAAACTGTATTGCCAGAACTACGTCTAGCTTGATTCCCATCCTAATGGCATACGTAGGAATGCCCAGACCTTTCGTCTTTGGGTCCAGCTTTTCTCATGATCCTGCATGACCATAAACTGTATGGTTCATCACGACCTTAAACTACACTCTGCCCTACATCTGGGCTCCATGGTCCGAGCTCTAAGACCTAAAACTAAGTTCCTATTTTGGTTCTTCCCTCTTGGTCCGAGTTCTATGACCTAAAACTAAGATCCTCTTGGTCCGAGCTCTAAGACCTAAAAATAAGATCCATATTTCGTCCAACATGACGTTAAACTGTATTTCCAGAACTACGTCTAGCTTGATTCCCATCCTAATGGGATACGTATGAACGCCCAGACCTTTCGTCTTTGGGTCCAGCTTGAGGTCCGTTGTCACGTCTGTTTCGCCTTTGGGACCTTGACCACAGGATCGCGTGGCGTGGTGTGAGATTATGTCCCCATTCACATTGGGTATGCAATAGGTTCACCACGAGCACCCTGTCCTTAGGATTTTGCCCTCCTCTGTCCAATGGCATTTAGAGACGCTTTCAAGAACTATGTGTGGCTTGATTCCCATCCTCATGGGATACGTAGGACCGCCTGAACACCTAGATGTCAGGTCCAGCCCCATCTATTAGGAGATCCCACGATCTCCCGGTTCCCAGGGTGTTTGGAATTACGCCCCCACTTTTGCCCGGGGATCCGCCATCTTTTGGCCGCTCTCGGACTGAGCCCTCTAACCCTTTCCAGTGGTCTGCTGATGTGCTCAGGGTACTCTGGTCTAGAACTTGGAGTGACAGATTCGACTTAGGCAAGTTCCATTCACTTTCCAAGCTTCGTGTTCCCCTTCATGCGGCCCCCCGTCATCCTTCACACCTAGAGGGACCCCCCAAGAACGGCCTGGATACAACGCCCAAGGGCTCTCCTACCATCATGGGCCAATGCCCCCGAGTGTTTCAGACAACAAATTGATACGAATCCCACATTGCGATCATGGTCAGCGGTTGATGATCATTTGTTTGTCCCCGTGGCTAACACGACAGGATGATGTGTTGCGAACATGGTCAGCAGTAATCCTCAGTCGTCACACCGGCTTCCCCGGGCCCTGAATGTTGGTGGCATGGTTCATGTCATGTTCTTCCCCACTGTGTCAAGGTGGAATCTCGACACTCCTTATACTAACCCTCAGTACACCCCCCACACATCAGATAGACCGAGCTGCATAACGGTGTCTCTCGGGGCTCCCGCGATCTGAGCGCTAGAGTATGTGCTTGGGACTCTTCTTTACGGGTTGCGTGCATCTTGACCCTCATCCCCATTGGGAACAAGTAGTCACCCATACATTGTGTTTCGGGCCCAGCATAGCTGGGGGATAGCATCTCCCGCCCCTCCCGGATTGTTGAACCCTCGTAGGCCCCTTTGGCCCGAGGATCCTCTCTCTGATGGTCCAAACCTTAAGACCTTAAACTGTGTGTTGGTCCAAACCATACGAACTTAAACTATGTTTTTGGTCCAAACCAGAGGGACCTTAAATTGTGTGTCGGTCCAAACCATACGACCTTAAACTATGTTGTTTGGTCCAAACCATAGGACCTTAAACTATGTTGTTGGTCCAAACCATATGACCTTAAACTATGTTGTTGGTCCAAACCTTAGGACCTTAAAACTGTGTGTGGGTCCAAACCATACGACCTTAAACTATGTGGCGGTCCAAACCATACGACCTTAAACTATGTTGTTTGGTCCAAACCATACGACCTTAAACTGTGTGTCGGTCCCAAACCATACGACCTTAAACTCTGTTGTTTTTTTCAAACCATACGACCTTAAACTATGTTGTTGGTCCAACCATATGACCTTAAAACTGTGTTTTCAGTCCAAACCATACGACCTTAAATGGTGTTATTGGTCCAAACCTTATGACCTTAAACTGTGTTGGCAGTCCAAACCTTATGACCTTAAACTGTGTGCCGGTCCAAACCATACGACCTTAAACTATGTTGCTAGTCCTATCACATGACTCTAAACTGTGACATTATCGTCCTCGCCACAAGACGAAAAAACGGCATCGCATTGTGATGACCTTGTTGTAGAGGACATCACGTTGGGTATTGGTCTTGTGCCATGCCATTTTTCAACGCCTATCACAGCTTGATGCTTGTGGAGACACCATGGCCTACTACTCTAGGTCTGTCTCTTCACAAAAAAAAACCACTCACCTTAAAGGACAAACAAGATTTATCAAATTCCGCTTCTTTCAGTACAAGGGCCATGCCCGCACTCCCATTTTTCCCTGGCACTTGTATCTTACCATGTCACCTTCCAGAACTACGTATGGATTGATTCTCATCCTTATGATATACGTAGGAACGCCTGGGGCACTTCCCCGCGGGTCCTAGCCTACCTTCGTGTTCGGTCCCTCGACTCGAGCATTTCCCTGGAGAGCACAATGTATGTAGGGCTTAGGTCCTCATTCACATAGGGTTTTGTAACTGCCTTGCTATGTGTCCGTTTCTCCCCTTTCCCACTCTCGGTCCCAAGCTCTAAGACCTAAAACTAAGATCCATATCTCATCCCGCATGACGTTTAAACTGTATTCCATCCCGCATGACATTAAACTGTATTTCGTCCCGCATGACGTTTAAACTCTATTTCGTCCCGCATGACGTTAAAAATGTATTTCTTCCAACATGACGTTAAACTGTGTTTCAAGAACTACGTGTGGCTTGATTCTCATCCTAATGAGATATGTAGGACCGCCTGGACATTTCATCTTGGGTCCAACCCCAGGGATTACTGAACCCCGTCCTTCCTTATTGTTGGCCCCTCGGCCCGACTTCAAGGGAAGTGGTGTAATCGGGATATCTACCCAGAGCAGGTGCGGGATGCCCCATGGTAATAATGGGAAGCGAAAGTTCTCTCGCCAAAGAGGTCCTGCCTGGAAATTGGGACGACCCGTGATCAGGTCGGTACGTCCGCCTAATGCGCCTTCGCCATGGTGGCGCAATTTCGGGAGTGTTGGACTCTGTTCGAACAAACCACCACTCCACCTTCCACGCCTTGAGTCCCCCCCTTATTCGGATCCTCATCTCCTTTCATGTTTGACGGGACCCCCTAACAGTAAGGATGCTCGACCTATGGTCCGCCTACTGTCCTGGGCCAACGTTCCGAAGGACTGGTCATGTTTAAAGATACCCACTAATAGTATGGATGCTCGACCTATGGTCCACCTACTGTCCTGGGCCAACGTTCCGGATAACTGGTCATGTTTGATGGGACCCCCTAACAGTATGGATGACAGACCTATGGTCCGCCTATTGTCCTGGGCCAACGTTCCGGAAAACTGACCGACGATATTTGATTTAGGCCCCGTGTTGCGAAGATGGTCAGTCGTCATCCCTCATTTATTTCCCCCCCATTCCAGGCCAACATGAAATGGATGATGTGTTTCCACCACGGTTGATAGTTGTCCTCCATGGTTGCGCCCCATTGGGTTCCGAATTTGGGCAGTGTGATTTACCCTTCCTCTCCATCCCCCTATGTTCAGATGGATTTCAATGCCCCCAGCATTACCCCGCTTGTGTGTTAGAGCACATTGAGAAGTCGACACATCAATCGGCCTGGGGTCTCCTAAGAAGTCCATGCCCAATTTTGGACGCCTGAAGCTTGGTCAATGCCCCACAGTTGAACAAAATGATGGTACGAGCATCTTCTGCTTCTTGCGTTGGGCACGACCCACAGGAGCCTAGGGATGAGTTGTTATTCGTTTAGAAACTATGGTTGAGAGCATTAAACCAAGAGTAAAAATGAGTGGATTTGGCAATATATTGGATTGAGATGTTGAGTAGTACAAGCAGAAAGTTCATGAGATGGCAAAAACAAATCCCTTAGGGATCAGCGTGCTAAAGAGATCTTTCCAGCGCTGCTACCCTCTGGCCGGTAGCCTCCAGGACCGCTTCTTGCTCTTTGAAGACTCTCTCCTAATCGGCCACCATAGAGAGCAGCTCGTCAGCCCTAGCTAGTTCCTGCACCCGCTCGGTTTGAAGTATGGTCATCTGGTGACTTGCCTCCACCAGTTGTTCCTGCACATCAGCCAGCTGGGCCATCAATTGCTCCACGAGCTCAGAGCATGTTGCGATGAAGGCCTCCATATCTTCCGCCTACCCTTCGAGGTGTCGGACTTCTTGCTCCGTCCTCAACAGTGCTTGAGAACTCGCTGATCCTTCCCGGCACTAGGAAATGTCGATGCGTCGGCTGCTCTAGCGTATATTCTCGGCCATGTAATCACGGACCGTCAGATGAAGGCGCTGAGCGTCAGCCCCTCCAGTGCACAGGAAGCGCATCCAGGTCTGAAGTGATCCCATCCGCCTTAGCCAATCCGACTGGGGCTACCTAAGGAAGCGCTGGATACACTTCCACCCTTTGCGCCATGTCATCCGGCTCTCCTCGGCTGCCTCTGAGTCTGAGTCATCTATCTCCTCAGGGTCAGCGGTCGGTATATGGGGAAGGCTGCCAGTAGATCGGCAGCAGGATCCGCCCTAGGGATGTCTTCATGAGGAATAGAATCCTCGACGTCCAGGCGACCTTCTTCTCTTGCCCCAGCGGCAATGATGCCTCCACCAACTTCCGACCTCGTTTCAGGAACAACACAGTTGATGTCCTCCGACCCCTATTCATCAATTGTCGTGGACGACTTAGTGCAGAGAGCATGTTCTGAGCGAGGTGGTATGTCCGCCGCCGGTCCACTCGCTGATGGCCCGGGCTCCGCATCCTGACGTGCCTCCAGTGTTGAGATCACTGCGCAAGGCATACACTGGTCATACGGGATCTTTTGACACCAAGAACCAGTAGTGAAGCGTTAGACTTACAGGAATCCAGAGCGTCGTTCCCTAGTGTTTCGGCCGCTGCAGGAGCTGTCGTAAGGGGAGACCCCTATGCGCTTGTTAATTCAATGATGGGTGTCAGATCTCCATCATGTCCCACTGGTTCCTCTCCTCCCTCCTCTGGTGGGGACGCTCTTCCAACGCTCAACTGCTCTTGAGTAGGATGGGGAAGTGAGTTAGAAGTTGGAAAGTAGAATGGATGAATGAGGGAAATGAATGAAGACAGAGACAAACCTCGAGAATCTTGGTTATGTCGAGATCAGAGTCGGCAATCTCACCGCTCTCTCGGAGACTCCCTTAGTAGGTCTCCCCTTGAGACCCCTCACCTTCGGGCTCCTCTTCTTCGTCTTCTCCCTCGCCTTCGTCCTCTCCGGTTTCCTCCTCCCCCTCCATCTCCTCGTCACTGTCGCCTTCTCCCGGTGGCATCGCTTCCGGATCATGATCTTGGACGAGCATCACTTTCACTAGGAAATTTGGCTCCGCACGCCACCCCCTTTGGTATGCGTATGCATTCATGGCCTTCAGATAGCATTCCGCCGATGGATGTTTACTCATTCGGTAATTCGAATGAGCCCGACCTCTGGTAGTTGGATCCCGTTTTGAATTATCTTCTTCCAGATGGCTTCGACGCTCAGCGATTTCCATAGGGTCATCCAGGCCGACCATAGTGCTGGGATAATTGCGTCTTGGGAAGGTTCGAGCAGATATCTTATCTGCTTCCCAGGTAGTTCCCGGGCTGCCTCATGTGACCCCCATGCGGGTAACGAGGACGTGGCAGCACCATGTGATGTTCCCGCTGCCGAAATCCCGACATGCGCAAGCCTCACTGCCTAACGAGTCCTTGGTTCCCCCCTTCCGACGGCACCATGTCTTCTTTCCCGTCGCCCGGTTTCCGTGCGAGTAACCTCGAGTTTCCAGACGCGCTTGCGTAATAGCCCCTCAGGGTACACAATGTTCCAGTGTTCAGCGTATTTGGTTTCTAGTCCAGCATCGACCCCAGTGGGAGGAAGAGTAATGACGTCTCCAGAGCCAAAAGTGGTAAACATCAACCACATCTGGCACAGGACGCATGTATTCTTCTCCAACCAGACAGACGTGAATACCTTCTTCGGCATTCGTTGGAGGCACCCGAACTGCCTGGAGAATCGGGATGGCACGTAAGGCTCACAGATCACCTTCTCATCGATCCGAGCCACAATCACCCCACCCCGAATGCTCTGGAAGTATTCCAGTTGTTCCAGAGTGCCTCGCCTGTTGTACACCAGCTAGCCGACTGGGGTGGGGAACGAGCTGAAGTTGAAGTTGGCATGGTTACTGATGTGAATCCTCATGCCCACCTCATTGAGCGTCATCGGCACCACCCCTGCGATGTTTAGCAAGGATAGTCGCAGACCGTTGCCCGAAGGACGGACGACATTTGGGAAAGTATACCTGCCGAGATGAGCCGTCACCCAGCCATGGAAGATATGGAAGGGACCACATACTCTCTGAGGTGACCCCCCTCGTGAGATACACCCCAGGATGGTATACCGCTTGCCCAGTATGGGGACGCCCAAGTTGAACCGTTTGTTGGTGGCCATGGAGCTTGCCATCACCAATGTTGCTGGACAGACGCCCATCCTTGTGTCCCGCACCGGAAGGAGCCACCTGCTCAGGAATTCGGCAAGGAATCTGGCATACCGGACGTTCGGGTCTCGGGCCTCAATGATGCGGTAGCCCCATGATTGGTATTGCCCCGCCTCCAGGGTCTTCCAGTATGACCCGTCCTTGCTCCTCTGAGTCGCGGTTGGGCACCGTTTACCCCGTCCCGGAATCTTAACGGCCTGGTCCTTCTCAAGGAACAGGCTGAACTAGCCCTTGTAGGCAATGTCCTTCAGGAAGTCCTTGACCCCCAGCCTCTCTTTGGCCAGCTGTAGCAGGTGCCACGTCAGCATAGGCATCCGCGACCTGTCTCCCTAGGTGTACTTTGGAGGAACGAACTCGTCATATTGGTAACCCTCTAGTGGGATACCTCCGATGCAGTGAATGTCCTAGAGACTGATGCCTACTTCCCCATGATGAAGGTGGAATGTGTTGGTTTCAGGAGACCACCGGGAGAATAGCTCCAGTCCGAGTTCAGGCTGGTGGTGGAAATGGAACTGCGATGTCCATACCGCCTCGAACAGGCCGATATACCACAGTTCATCCCCGAACTGGTCACAGGTATGGAGAACCCAGAACGCCCAGGCCCATTCGCTGGTGAAGTTTCCCCTGGACCGCAGGTCCCAATCCTTCAGCCAGCCCTTCGTGTCATCCGTGATGCTTTGACAGAACGTGCTCACATAGAGGTCCAGAGAATCCTCTACCACAGGCTCTTCCCCGGTAATGGTCCTAGTCCCCGGGTTCGAGAAATAAACGTCCATATGTCTAGTTTCCCTGGCATGATGGCTACTGTTGGTGATGTTGTATCGAGGAAGTTTGTCCTCCCGAGTCACCCAAAACCGCGGCGTGTCCACCTCGAAGCCCGGAAGTGGCATCTCCTCCAGGATGCCAAAATTCCAGAGCGGGATGTTGTCCGACAAGGGATACGTCTTCTGGGCCAGAGTCAGCATATTAAACAAGGTCATATTGTTGGAGACAATCACCTTGGCGCCATAAACCTCCTCGTTTTCCGCCATTTCTGTCCTACTGGCAGCGGCTTCCCCCTCATCAACTTGGTTTGCAGCCATCTCGAATCTATCAGGAGTTGGGCGAAATCAAGATGCAGGGGGCGGAATCGGAGTGTTATGCGCGAAATCTGAATGAGTTGTGAGAAATCCTGGAGATGAGCGCGCAATCGGCATGTAAAGCACGGAAAAGCCTGAACAGGCACGAAATCACGTCCGAATTTCGGATGGAATCCCGTGCTGCCAGAGCACTATTACGCGCAGCCGTGGATGTGATTTCACGCATGAGAGAGATGAGCTTATCGCGCGGGAAAAGCAGAAGTACGGATTTGGGACCCAGCGCCCCTTTTATAGGCGAGGCTAGGGTTCCGCACCGTGCGGAAAGAGGATATCACGCGCGTCCGTAGGTTTTGCGTGCCCATCAGAATTTTGCGCACAACTTGACCAAGGGACTTAGCATTTCGGTGTTTCGGCGTTTCCCTTGGAATCCAAACATTGAGACCTCTAACTGATCCAATTCCAAGGGGGGGCATTTGTTGACTCCGAAAAAAGACCGTAACTCTCGAAGGAAGTTTCGGAATGATGAAGCGAAGTCATATTCGGAATCAGAGGCCCGATCAGGAGGCCCAGGATGTGGTACGCAAAATAAAGGAGGCTCCACGCGAAAAATAGTTCTGCGCGCATAGAATCACCAGGTTTTGCGGAATTGAGCCGATGAGGCATGCAATCTTTGCGCGCCCCGGTTCTGCGCGGCGAGTTTTTTGCGCTCCAGCTGTGCTCGGCGTGAAGAATTTCGCGCGCCGCCTGGATTCCTAGAAGGTGACCCTGAACAGTTTGGGGGTTGAGAAATCCGAAGCGACTCCCATGCATGAAATTCGGCTCCCCCTGCGTACAAGATGACTTCCAGGTAAAACCCTCATTGCGCGCAACCTTGCCTCGAAGTTCACCTTTGTGTGCAACTCCACCGGCTTCAGTGAATTTTCCCCCTCCCCAGGGTTCCAGCCTTGCGCAAAATCTGTGTCTCGTGCGCGCAATACCCTGCCATGCGTGCAAAACCCTGTACGTAGTTCCCTCTCCGCGCACAATTCCTTTCCTCCAATTGCGCGTTGTCCTGGTGTTTTGCGCACAAACCTTCCCTTTTGCGTGCAAAGCCCAGGACCCCTCACCTTGACGCCCCTTGGCTGCCCCCCCCCCCTACACCAGCACCTGATCTCTCCCCTGCTGGGCATGAGCGCCATGCTTTGATTTCCCGTGCGGCCTTCCAGGCTCGTTCGAAGTAACCTCAAGGTCCCTTGGGCCGTGTTTCCCATTGCATTACTTTTCCTTATGCTTCTCCACATAGGCGCGCTAACAGCTATTGCTTCTTCGCATAGCCACGCTAATGTGGAACCTCTGTTGGTTTGCCCTGCTGCCCCCCTTACTATGGCCTTGCCGATGCCTTCCCTCCCATAAGGGGTAGAGAGCATTGGGCATGTAAGCCCTAGGGGTGTGGAGCAAAACCACCTCTTCCAAGCTGCAGGACGTTAAACTTCTAAGCACCTCGTCCTTAACACAAGATGTTAAACTGTGGTCCGACCCCGTGCTTCGCACGCAGGGTCCCCCCCAGCTCTGACATTTTTTATGCCCACTCATCTCCACGGGAATGGACTCTTCCTCACATGGAATGAGATCCTCCTTGTCAGAGCAGCGTTTGTCCACGGGGGAAGGGCCTCCTCAGAGAGAAAGCTCATAGCCTTCCTTACGGATGACTGCACCCATGCATCTACGTACTTCCCACCTGCCAAGGCCAGTGGAGTCCTTTTTCCACTGGACTTTGTCACACCACGGGCCTCCACCATGGAGTAAGCCCCAGCACCAAGGGCCGCTAACCATGCGTAAGCCCCTGTTTCCTCTTTGGGTCTCTCAACGCGTAAGCCCCATTCCGCTTCTCACGGACGCACCCTTCGCGACATGATCATCTGGTCCCTACTGCCTCTTGTTTCCCTCACTGAGCATGACTCACGTGGGCTTAGAGCGCGCATCGACCATGACATCCTCTTATGGGCTGCCCCAGAGCGTAAGCCCCATCCCAGCGAACTACGTGGACTTTGATCCGTGCTAACGCACGGTATGTAGGAAGCCTCCACGAGGTTCAAGCCCACAACCCGGTCATCCCGACCTCTCCATGTCGGTTCCTTGACCACCTTGGGCATCCTCAGAGAGTAAGCCCCAAAACCCTCGTCCTTCATGACGTTAAACTGTATTTCATCCCGCATGATGTTAAACTGTATTCCATCCCGCATGGCGTTAAACTGTATCACGTCCTGCATGACGTTAAACTGTATCCCCCCTCTTAGGCCGTCTCAAAATGTAAGCCCCATGCCTCACTCCACCATCCATCCTGATCCTTACCCGGGCTGCCACATCCCAGTGAGGTCATGCCACCCCATCCCACTCCATGACATCCGGGAACCCGCCCACGTGCTGGCCCCAACATCGGTGTTCCACCTAGGGGTCCTTCAACCCGATCCATCTCCACAAGACGTTAAACTTGCGACATACCCAATGTTTAACATGGGAAGCTGAGGAAAAACTCAGATGGTACATATTCCCCGCGTTCGATGTGGGATGCCTCGGGCTTCCGCGCCCTTGAGAAGCCCTGCGATGAGGGACCAAAGACAGACATGCCAACGACGCCCCAACGTGACCATTCTCCTCACCGAAGGTTGCTGCCCTGACCAGACCCCTTGGAGAGTCTTGATGGAAGCAACATAATTAACTGGAATCCATGTAGATATGGCACCGGGAATGAGCTTCACGAACCCGTCTTAAATCTATGAGGGAGACCCGGACTAGGTAATGAGCTCTGAGGAGGAATCCACGGAAGGAAGAACCGACATCCCATCATCCCGGTTTCGATCAAGGAGAAGACGCCCCTAAACAATGAACGGATGCCGCCTGCCTTTGGAAAGCGGGAATGCGGGGTAACAAGCAGCGCGTCCTCCCCACAGACGGATGTGCACGCCCCGGCGAAAGCGTTAGAAACAACACTATCTCTATGGGGAAAATTTTAGATTTATAATAATCATAAGAGTTTGATGTATATTTTCTCATAGAATAAAACTCAATAATATGAAAAGAAGATGGCTTTAACTAATCAAGGATTATGATTTAACTGCACACTATCACCCAGGGAAGGAAAATAAGGTGGCAGATGCTTTGAGAAGAAAGGATCATGGAGTACTGAATAAGATGAGAGTTGAAAGGGATCCTATGAACATGGATCTAGTAAAACTGGATATGGGACTAATCATTGAAGGTGAATCATTGATACTTTTTCAAATGGTTTCCAAAACATATTTAAAATAAAGGATAAGAAGTTATTAGGATGTTGATGAGGAGTTTCAAATGAAAATTAAAGCTGTGAATGATGGGAGACTGATCGACTTCATATATGAAGATAGGATTTTGAAATTTTGGAAGAGACTTTGTGTTGCTGATATACCTGATCTAAAAAGGGAATTGTTGGATGATTCTAATAGATCCAATTTCTCAATACACATGGGGAGCACCAAGATGTATAGAGATTTTAAGTAACATTTTTGGTGGGTAAAAATGAAGAGGGATATTGCTGATTTTGTGTCAAGATGTATTGTTGGTCAACAAGTGAAAGCTGGAAAGCAACAGCCTGAATGAGTCAGGAAAACTCTTCCCATACCTGAGTGGAAATGGGATAATTTTATGATGGACTTTGTCATGGGGCTACCAAAGAATCCTATAAGGAATGATGCAATATGGATCCTTGTGGATCATCTTACCAAGTCATCACCTTTTCTTGCTATAAGAGAAAATTTACCACTTGAACGTTCAACAAGACTGTATATTAATAATGTTGTAAGACTACATGGGGAACCCCTGTCGATTGTTTTTGATCACGATCCCCATTTTATATCCAGATTCTGGAAAAGTCTATAGAAAGTCATTGATACTGAACTTCATTTGAGCACTACCTACCACCCTCAAACTGATGGACAATCAGAACAGACTATTCAAACCGTAGAATACATGTTGATATCTTGCTCACTTGACTTTCAAGGTATGTGGGATCAATATTTACCTCCGGTAGAATTTTCCTATATCAATAACTTCAATTCAAGTATTCAGATGGCACCATATAAAGCATTAAATGGACAGAGATGTCACACACCAACTTGTTGGGATGATGTTTGTGAAAGAAAACTCATAGGCCCAGAACCTATTGAGGAAATGATGGAAAAGGTGAAGGTTATTCAAACCCGCATCAAATCAGCTCAAAGTAGGCATAAGAGATATTCCGAAAATTGAAGGAAGGATTTGTAATTCCAGGTAGTAGATCATGTTTTCATGAAGGTATCTTTATGGAAGGGAGTTATACTATTCGGTTAGAAGGGTAAATTGAGTCCCAGGTACATTGAACCATTCAAAATTCTAGAACAAATTGGAGTTGTATCTTATCATTTGGAAATGCCACCAAGTCTCTCCAAAGTTCATTATGTGTTCCATGTATCACTATTGAAAAATACATGCTTGAACCAACCCATGTACTCACCTATGAGGAAATTGAACATGAACCTGATCGGTTTTATTATGAAGAGCCTTTCAAAATTCTTTATACCAAGGAACAAGTGCTGAAAAACTGGATGACTCGTTTGGTAAAAGTTCTATGGAGAAACCATAAGAAGGAAGATGCAACGTGGGAACAAGAGGAACTTATGATGAATAACCACCCAAATCTTTTTATGTGGTAGTATTCCTGAAATTTCGAGGACAAAATTATTTGAAGGTGATAAGAATGTAACACCCCAAGCATCCACGATATGTTTCCCTTGGAATAATGAAATAGCCTGTATTGTACGCAACTTCGATATTTTAACACATCGCGACCAATCAAACTAGCTATTATGAATAGTAATACCCACTTTTTAAAATTTTATTAATTTTATTTTTTAAAATGGACTTCATTTTGAATTCAGAATATCAAAATTATCTTATGGTGAATTTTTGTTATTTTTCTGAAAACATTAAATTTTTGATGAATAGTGAAAAACATTGCATTATTGGGTAAAATCGACTTTTTATTTAAATTTATTTTCATTCAAAATAGATACATAATACCTTTGTATATTCAATTTAATTTATTAGAGTCATTTTATAATAAGTTTAGATATATAAATTTTTTATTGAACTTTTTACTGTCTTTTACCCACCTCCTAGGAGCATTTTAAAATTTTCATAAAACATAATTTAACTACTTCTATGAGTTGAATTTCAAAAATCTGAGAGACACTATTAATATCAATAAGTAAAATGTGGTTCAATAAGATGAAAATAATTTTTGTTGAATAGTAACTTTTGACTTTAATTTACCACGGTGAAAAGTAAATAGAGTAATTAAGGGTAAAAATGACATCATAATTACCCCAACACATATACTAATTCTATTGGATGAGTATAATTCAACCAAAAACAACCTTACAAAAAAATATGACCCCCTCTATTCTAATATGATTAGATTAGGACATTTATTATTATTTTATTCAAAGAAGAGTTAAAAGTGTTAAATTCAATGTTTAATAACTAAACCATTTTTAATATAGGGTTACATACAATATAAATTTGTCTATACATATTAATTAAAATTTTAAAAAAAATTCATACATAATGGTATTTTTTTTATAATTTTTAGTCATTAAATAATTTATATAATTTATGTCACATTGATGATGTAGTAATAACCTTATTAATAAAATATTAAAATAATTGATATTATAAATATCCAAATAAATGTAAATTGATACTTCTAATGAATTAAACTAATTTTAAATGCTAATATGACATGTATCAGTGGTTTAAATAAATTTTATTCAATGTGATAAAGTTTTAATATCTTTCCAATAAATCAAATACTAAATAGAGTAAGAATTGACGTAATTGAGTTTTAAAAAAAATATTATATTATTAATTGATAAAATATTTCTAAAAAACTAAGGTTCGGCCAAAAGGCTTATATAAGGTTATATATATTAATAATGAATCACTTTTGGTTCTATTGGAAATTTATAGTATGTTTATTAGCCATATAATATAAAAATACAAAGAGACATCGTAAATGTGAAGCAATTTAACTAAGAGTTAAATCTAAAATATAAAGTTAATATGGTGACATAAACCTTTCTAAAACCTATTTTTAGAGAGGTTTTCGACCCATACCCACCTTATCATTGAAATAATTTATTTTTGTGCCATTAGAAACCAAAAATGATTTTATTGTCAAATAATATTTCAAGATTTTCCTAACATGACCCTCGCCTCTCTTATAAAAGGGAACTTCCTCTTCTGATAATTTAACACTTCCAAAGCCTTTTGGCTCTTCCAAACCCTACCCAAATATCCTCCCAACTTCTGTAACATCAACCTAGAGGCCAATATTGATCAGAAATCCAACCTAAGGATACCTTTTGATCAACTCCAAAGGAAACACCCGAAGTATAGGTAATAATTTCACCACCATCTTTCATGTTCTTTTCTTTTCTCAGTTCCTCTTTGGTTGTTGTTTCTATATCAAAATAATAAATCCAGTAAATTATACATACTCTGATGTTATTATAAATATGGTACAACCATATTCATTATTCTATCCATCCTATAAATGACAAAGTCACCATACGTGCGTACGTACGACTTACCATCTCCACGTTATGTTGTAGTTTGTTATTCAAACACTTCATTATTTGGATGGGTATAATAATGAGTATAATTGATGTAAATAATAAATATAAAATGTTAATTATTATGAATATATTATATACCATCCAATTACATACAATTTCTCCATCAATATAATGATATTGTTGCTCCTGCGTACGTACGGATTACCGTCTCTATGAACACGATGAGATTCATTTCCCCATCATAACCATTCCAAATTAATTATTATTTGATGATTAAAAATAATATTTAAGAACTTAATATCATTCTGGATATGAATCAAATACATCCAAACCATAACAAACAAGTGCTATGTAACAAAACGTATAAAGGAAAAGAATCAGTTAACACCTTAAACCATTATAATACTAATATATTATCAACATATAAATATTAGAAGATAATATATGATATCATATTTACATATATGGTTCTATATAATTTCATAAAAATGATTTAAATATTATACAAGTGGTTAATTTACCCTCAACCAAGGAAAAGTAATAGGTAATGGTTAATTTCACAATCTCTTTATTATTTGAGGTTGTTTTTATGTAAGTATTTACGGGGACCTCTTTATCATCTACATCTGTGTCTTCTTAGAAATTTATTTCAATTTTTTTTTACTATTTACTATACTAGAGGTTAAATTCATTTATACCCATATTTGACATTATATGTTTTGAAAGGAATGTTTTCATCTTTTTTCAAATGAGGTACATTATGACCTTTTCGACAAAATTAATGTAAGAATGTTTTTTTAACTTATATGATGGGTGTGGAAATTTTCCACCATTATAACATCATAAAATATTCTCTTACTAGATTATACGAATATTTTCAAAATAATTGTTTTCTTTTATAATTATGTGACTCTTAAATTATTTCAAAATAGAAAGAGATATTCCTCTCAAAGAGTTTTGATTTCATCTATGTCAACATCCTTTGTTAAATTTTACACTTGTTTCAAGATGATTTATTATTCAAATATTCCATATTGTATTTAAGGTTTTGTGATATGTTTGAATATGGATGTTTTTTTTTATACCATTCATAGTTTATGGTTAAATTATTGGCATTTCTTATTCTAGTTTTAATATTAATGTTTATGTTATGTTTCAACCTTTTAATATGAGGAATGTATTAGACTCGGTATGTGATAGGTGGTGCCCACTATAGCTCCTTGATGTATCGGAAGGTATCATGAGAAAATTAGAGGTGGAATTGGATGAGGCCTTTTCCAATTTGATATATGGTTTTGGCCAAGGACTAAATCATTTTTATACGTCTTGGAAGAGGCCTTGACAAGTTGTTTCAGAATTTACGACATTATACATTCCCTCATTATGAAAATAATAGTGATGGTTCATGTGGTTATTCGACTAATAGAATACCCCTAACTATGTTTTATTATGGAATTATTTACTCAGCTCATATTCTAGCCATAAAGTGTTCATGTTTATTATTTGTAAAGGTATTTGTTTTTAATTATTCACCATGCCTAATGTTTATGTTATATTCCATTTTATTGCTTATCCTTACTGAGCATTTGATCTCACCCCTTTCTTATGTTTCATTTTCCCAGGATATGAAGAAGTTAGTTATGAGTGACTTAAAAGAATACTCTAGGAGGCTTGGATGTTTCTAATGGAATAAAACAGTGTTGTATTTCTTTTCAAGTTGTAATGTTGAACTATGTATGTATCTTGTTTCCAATAATACTAAACTGATCAGTCTTTCGGGACATGATTCCTTGTATCATGCCAATTTTATGTAATAAAGCATCGACTATGGGTTACTAGGGTCGGGGAATTAGAGTTTGTATTAGAGGAAGTTTAGTACAAACCTTGGAAACTTGATTTTGGAACTCTTATTAGAGAACATTACCCTAAGATAGAATTTGAGGATTAGTATATAATAACTTTCTAGAATATTGGTACTATAGAGATTTTGTGATTTTTCCAAGCAATACATCCCTGTCACGATTCGATTTAGTAGAGGTGGCTCTGGTCTAAGGTTACCTAGGGGTAAAACCCGAAAACATCACTTTGAGCTAAACTTGAATGAGAATTGGTGCACAACAACGGGCATTACTGCACTCTTGGTTATGAAACTCTCAGGGATATGCTTAGGATAATTCTCATTTTCATTACAATCCATTATGAAGGATTTATGAGTATATACCTCCTCAAATAAATCATTTTTATCATTATGTATTATATCCATAAACTATTCATCTTATGTTAAGTTTTTTACATGTTTTGAGTTATGAATTGTGATTCATAAACTAATCTATTGTATGACATTGTTTAGAAATGGTGCCTAGTGGAAGGAATGGAAGCCGTATAAATGAACAAAATCCATATATATATTTCCCTCCTACTCAAGATAATTATAGTGGAGCTGGTGATTAAAACTGGTTCTGATCAGCTTATCACCATACTCAGACAACTCACTCACGTTATGAATAATAACCATACCCATATGGAGCATACTGATCTACAATGTGGAGCATCAATGTTAGAATGCTTCATGGGGAAAACACAACCAACATTCAATGGGAGTACAAATCTGTTAGTAGCTGAGCAATGTATAAGTTCCATAGAGAAAATATTCCATACTTTGGGTAGTAGTGAAAGGGAAAAGGTTGTCATGGTAGTTTATCGCCTCACAGGAGATGCAGATCAATGGTGGTTCTTGATTCTAAACACAAAGGAAGATGAAAAAGTATCAAATATGGAATGGAGGGAGTTTAAAGATATTTTCATAGGAAAATACTTTCCTCGTGACCATCAAGAAGATATGGAAATAAAATTTCTGAGTCTAAGGAAAAAAGAGGTTGAGAATGTCACAAAGTTTGAGGGAAACATTACATGGTTAGAAAGGCATCTTGCATATTATATATGTTACTCATGAAGTAATATTGATAGTTTCTTTGATTGGTTAAAACCATTTCTCCATCGAGCATTATTTTCTCTATCCTTCTCATCATATAAAGATATTTTCTCATGTGCTATCAAGATATAAAAGGAATTTTCTAAGTCTTACAACTTTAAAGAAAAGAAATAGAAGAAGATATCTATGGAACACTCTGGGAAAGGAAATAATGAAACAGGGAATAAGGGAAGAGTTGAATTTCCACCCTGTGATAATTGTGGAAGAAAGCACCCTGGTGCCTGTCTAAAAGTAAAAGGAGTATTCTACAAATGTTGATAGAATGTCCATCTTTCTAGTGATTGTAAGGGGAAGAAAGAAGCTACCAATGTTCAATTCTCCAATTGTAGGGAGATGGGCCATTATGCAAATGAATTTCCTAATCATCAGAGAAACATACCTTAGAAAAGGCCACGGGAGAAAGGCCAAGCTTATGTGATCACTACAGGTTGAAGCTTCAAAAGATGTGGTGGCAGGTAATTTAATGGTTTCCTCAAGTTTAGCCAATGCTTTATTTGATTCTAAATCATCAAATTGTTTCATATCTTCCCAGTTTTCTAAGAAATTTAGAAATTTTTATTTTGACTTAACAAGGGATTTGTCAGTCAAAACACCTAAGGGAAGTGTCATCACAACAATGTTTTGTGAATCAGTTCCCATTAGTGCATATAAATGTTCTTTATTTACTGATCTCATCATTATAACCATGATTAAATTCGATATAATCCTCGGAATGGATTGGCTTTTAGACCATGATGCGAAAATTTATTTTAAGAAGAAGGAGGTTACAGTTTTCAATGATGATAAGGAGTACCTTACCTTTAGAGTAGAAACGCCGCCACCTGATTCATATCTAGATCCACCCCAGAAGATCTACTAAATTCAATTATCAGGGAAGAAAAGAATGAAATAGATATGGGTGAGGAAAAGAATTTTCTAATAGAGGATGTACCTATTGTACGAGAATATGTTGATGTGATCCCATAGAATTTACCTGGACATCCTCTAGAATGCAAAATTCTGTTTTCTATTAACTTAATTCCATGTTCAAGACCCATATCAATTAACTCTTATAGAATAAACCTTGTTGAATTATTGGAACTAAAGAAACAACTAGATTAATTGAGTAATAAAGGATTTATTCTCCCCAGTTTTTTTCCATGGGGAGCCCTTGTTTTTTTGTTAAGAAGAAATATGGATCTATGAGGTTGTGTATTGACTACAGGGAGATCAATGCTATAATAATAAAGAACAAGCATTCCCTACCTCGCATTGATGATTTATTTGATCAACTTCATTGAGATCAATATTTTCCAAAGATTTACCATCAATAAGGATATCATCAGTTGTGTTTTAAGAAGGAAGGCATTCCAAAGACAGCATTTCGAACCTGGTACGAGTTTTATGAGTTTATAGTAATGCCTTTTAGATTGACTAATTCACCCTCTGTCATCATGGATCTAATGAATAGAGTTTTCAAGGAATATCTTGATTACTTTATAGTGGTATTTATCGATGATGTTTTGGTATACTAAAAAAGATATGCAGATCTTGGAAATTACTTGTGCAATATCCTAAGGACTCTTAGAAGAAATGAATTATTTGTGAAATTTAGAAAGAGTGAATTCTGGCTTCAGAAAATTTCTTTTCTTGGCCACATTGTCTCTAAGGATGGAATCTACATTAATACTTCAATGAACAAGGCAATCTAAGAATGGCTAGCACCGATGAGTATAACTGAGGTACACTGTTTTATTTTTTTATCAGGTTATTATTGATGGTTCGTCCAGAATCTATCTCGGTTGGCTAACCCATTAACCAAGATCACGCATAAAGGGGTTAAATTTGTTTGGAAAAAAGAGTGTGAAGAATTTTTTTAATAACTAAAGATAATATTAGTTAATTCCCCTATCTTGACTCTACCATCGAGGAATGATGGGTTTATTATTTATAGTAATGCTTCAAAAAAGGACTTGGTTGTGTCCTTATGGAGAATGATTGAGTTATTGCCTATGCATCACAACAGTTAAAAATTCACGAGGAAAACTATTGTAGTCATGATCTTGAGTTAGCAGCTATAATATTTTCTCTAAAAATATGGAGACACTATCTCTATGGTGAAAATGTGAGATTTATAATGATCATAAGAGTTTGAATTATATTTTCTGACAGAAAAAACTAAACAATAGGCAAAGACGATGGCTTGAACTACTCAAGGATTTTGATTTCACTACACCCTACCACCCATGGAAAGAAAATAAGGTGGAATATGCTTTGAGAAGAAAGGATCATGGAGTACTAAATAATATTATAGTTAAAAGGGATCATATGTACATGGATCTAGTAAAAATGGATATGGGAATAATCATAGAATGTGAATCATTGATACTTTTTCAAATGGTTTCCAAACCATCATTACTATAAAGGATAAAAAGTTCTTAGGCTGATGATGAGGAGTTTCCAATGAAAATTAATGTTGTGAATGACGAGAGATTGATTGACTTCATATATAAAGTTGGGATTTTGAAATTTGGGAAGAGGCTTTGTGTTCCCGATAAACCCGATCTAAAAAGGGAATTATTGGATGATTATAATAGCTCCAATTTCTATATACACCTAGGGAGAACCAAGATGTATAGAGATTTTAAGGAACATTTTTTTTGTGGGAAAACATTAAGAGGTAGATTGTTGATTTTGTGTCAAGATGTATTGTTTTTCAACAAGTGAAAGCTGGAAGGCAACAGCCTAAAGGAGTCATGTAACCTCTTCCCATACCTGAGTGGAAATGGGATAATATTACGATGGAATTTGTCATGGGGATACCAAAGACTCCTAGAAGGAATGATGAAATATGGGTCATTTTTTATCATCTTACCAAGTCAGCACATTTTCTTGCTATAATTGAAAATTTACCACTTGAATGTTAAACAAGACTGTATATTAATAAAGTTGTAAGACTTCATGGAGTACCCATGTTGATTTTTTCTGATCCTGATCCCCATTTTACATCAAGATTCTAGAAAAGTCTTTAGAATTCCTTGGATACTAAACTTCATTTGAGCACTGCCTACCACCCTCAAACTGATGGAAAACCAGAACAGACTATTCAAACCGTAGAAGACATGTTGACATCTTACCCACGCTACTTTAAAGGTATGTGGGATCAATATTTACCACTGGATGAATTTTCCAATAATAATAGATTCAATTCAAGTATTCAGATGGCACCATATAAAGCATTATATGGAAATAGATGTCGCACACCAACTAGTTGGGATGATGTTGGTGGAAGAAAACTTGTAGGCCCAGAACTTGTTGAGTAAATGATGGAGAAGGTGAAGGTTATTCAAACCCACATCAAATAAGCTAAAATAAGGCATAATAACTATGAAGAAAACCAAAGGAAGGATTTGAAATTTCATATAGGAGATCATTTTTTCATGACGGTATCTCCATGGAAGGGAGTTATACGATTCAGTAAGAAGGGTAAATTGAGTCCCAGGTACATCGGAGCATTCGAAATTCGAGAACGAATTGGAGTTGTATCTTATCATTTGGAAATGCCTCCAAGTCTCTCCAAAGTTAATTATGTGTTACACATATCACTATTAAGAAAATACATGCCTGACCCAATGCATGTACTCAACTATGAGGAAATTTAACTTGAACCTGATCTGTCTTATTGTGAAGAGCCTGTCAAAATTCTTGATACTAGGCAATAGGTGCTGAGATACCGGACGACTCGTCTGGTAAAAGTTATATGGAGAAACCATAAGATGGAAGAGGTAATGTGGGAACCATAGGAACTTATGATGAAGAACCACCTGAATCATTTTTTGCTGTAGTATTCTAGAAATTTCGAGGAAAAAATTATTTGAAGGAGATAAGAATGTAACACCACAAGCTTCCACGGTATGTTTCCCTTTGAATAATGAAAAAGATTGCATTTTACGCAACTTCGTGATTCTAACACACCGCGACCAATCAAACTATCCCTTATGAATAGTAATAACCAATTTTTAAAATTTTTAAAATTTAATTTTTTAAAATGGACTTCATTTTGAATTCTGAATATAGAAATTAGATTACGGTGAAATTTGGGTGTTTTTCTGAAAACATTCAATTTTTGATGAATAGTGAGAAACATTGCGTTATTGGATAAAACCGAATTTTTATTTAAATAATTAATTATTTTATTTAAATTTATTTTAGGTCAAAATAGATACATAATACCAATATATGTTTAATGTAATTTATTGGAGTCATTTTATAATAAGTTTAGATATATAAAAATTTTATTGAACTTTTTACCGTCTTTTACCCACCTCCTAGGAGCATTTTCAAATTTTCATACAACATAATTTAACTGCTTCTGTGAGTTGAATTTTAGAAATCTGAGAGACAATGTTAATATCAGTAAGTAAAATGTGGTTCAATAAGATGAAAATAATTTTAGGTGAATAGTAACTTTGGACTTTAATTTACCACAGTGACAAGTAAATAGAGTAATTAAGGGTGAAAATGATTTCATAATTACCCTAACACGTGTACTAATTCTATTGGATAAATATAATTCGACCAAAAATAACCTTATAAATAAAATATGACCCCCTATGGTCCACAAGGATTAAATTAGGACATTTATTATTCTTTTATTTAAATAAGAGTTGCAAGAGTTAAATTCAATGTTTAATAACTAAACCATTTTTAAAATAGGGTTACACACAATATAAATTAGACTATAAATATTCATTAGAAATATAAAATTATTTCATATATAATTGTGTTTTAATTATACTTTTTATATATTAAATAATTTAATTTATTTATGACACAATGATGATGTGGTAATTACTTTATTCAAAAAATATTAAAATAATTGATATTATAAATATCCAAATAAATGTAAATTGATGCTTCTGATGATTTAAACTAATTTCCAATGTTAATATTACATGTAAGGTTGGTTTAAATAAATTTAATTCGAAGTGATAATGTTTTAATAGCTGTAAAATAAATCAAATACTAAATCGAGTAAAAATTGACATTATTGAGTTTTAAAAAAATTACTTTATAATTAATTGATAAAATATTATTTAAAATCTAACATTCGGCCAAAAGACATATATAATGTTATATATAATAATAATTACTCACTTGGGGTTCTCTTGGTAGTTTATAGTATGTTTATTAACCATATAATATAAAAATACAAAGAGATATGGTAAATGTAAAACTATTTAACTTAGAGTTAAATCTAAAATATAAAGTAAATATGGTGACGTAAGCCTATATAAAACCAATTTTAGATAGGTTTTCGACCCATCCCGACCTTATCCTTGAAATAATTCATTTTGGATCTATTTGAAACCAAAAATTATTTTATTATCAAATAATATTTCAAGATTTTCCTAAAGTGACCCTCACCTCTCTTATAAAAGGGAACTTCCTCTTCTGTTAATTTCACACTTCCAAAGCCTTTTGGATCGACCAAAACCTACCCAAATATTCTCCCAACTTCTCTCACCTCATCCTAGGGGCCTTATATTGATCATAAATCCTACCTAATGAGTCCTTCTGATCAACTCCAATAGAAACACCAGAAGTAGAGGTAATAATTTCACCACCCTCTTTCATGTTCTTTTATTTTCCCACTTCCTATTTCTTTGTTGTTTCCATAACTAAATAATAAATCCAATAGATTTTAAATACTGTGATGTTATTATAAATATGGTACAACCATATTCATTATTCTATCCATCCTATAAATGACAAAGTCACCATACGTGCTTACGTACGGCCTACCGTCACCACGTCATGTTGTAGTTTTTTAATCAAACACTTCATTATTTGTATGGTTATAATAATGAGTATAAATAATATAAATAATAAATATAACATGTTAATGATTAATTATATATTATATACCATCCAATTACATACAATTTCTCCATCAATATAATGATATTGTCGCTCCTACGTACGTACGGATTATCGTCCCCATGAACGTGATGAGATTCATTTCCCCATCGTAACCATTCAAGAATATTTTTTATTTGATGATTTAAAATAATTTTTAAGAACATAATATCATTCTGGATATGAATAAAATACATTCTATCCATAACAAACAATTCTTATGTAACAAAACATATAAAGGAAAATGAATCAGTTAACACCCGAAACCATGAAAATACTAATATATTATTGACAAAGAAATATTAGAAGATCGTATATGATACCATATTTACATATATGGTTCTCGTATAATTTCATAACAATGATTTAAATATTATACAAGAGTTTAATGTACCCTTGACCATGGAAAAGTACAAGTTAAGGGTTATTTTCACAATCTCTTTATTATCCGAGGTTGTTTTTACATAAGTATTTAATGGGACCTCTTTATCATCTACATCCGTGTTTTCTTAAAAATTTATTTAAATTTTTTTTACTATTTACTAGACTATAGGGTAAAGTCCTTTATACCCTTATTTGACATTATATGTTTTGAAATGAATCTTTCAATCTTTTTTCAAATGAGGTAGTTTATGACCTTTTTGACAAAATTAATGTAAGAATGTTTTTTAACTTATATGGTGGGTGCAAATATTTTCCACCGTTATAACATCATAAAAGATTCCCTTACCAGTTTATTAGAATATTTTCAAAATAAAATTTTTCTTTTATAATTATGCGACTCCTAAATAATTTCCAAATAGAAAGAGATATTTATCTCAAATAGTTTTGATTTCATTAATGTCAACATCCTTTGATAAATTTTACACTTGATTGAAGTTGATTTATTATTCAAATATTCCATATTGTATTTAAGGTTTCGTGATATGTTTGACTATGGATGTGTTATTTTTATACCATGCTTGGTTTATGGTTAAGGTATTGACATTTCGTATGTTAGTTTTAATATGAATGATTATGTTATGTTTCAACCTTTTCATATGAGGAATGTATTGGAATTATTATGTGATGGGTGGAGCCCACTATAGCTCCTTGATGTATCGGTAGATCTCTTGAGATAGTTAGATGTGGAATTGGTTGAGGCCTTTCCCAATTTGATATATTGTTTTTTCCATGGCCTAAATCATTTTTAGACGTCTTGGATGAGTCCTTGACATGATGTTTCAAAATGTCTGGAATTAAACATTCCCTCATTATGAAAATAATAATGATGGTTCATGTGGTTATTCGACTAGTAGAATACCCATGACTAATGTTTTATTATGGAATTATTTGCTCAGTTCATATTCCTGCCATAAAGTGTTCATGTTTATTATTTGTAAAGGCATGTGTTTTTAATTATTCACCTTGCCTAATGTTTATGTTATCTTCCATTGTATTTCTTAGCCTTACTGAGCATTTGAGCTCACCCCTTTCTTATGTTTCATTTTCACAGGATATGAATAATTTAGATATGAGTGACTTGCAGGCATAATCTTGGAGGCTTGGATGTTTCTAATTTAATAAATTAGTGTTGTATTTGTTTTCAAGTTGTAATGTTGAACTCATATATGTATCGTGTTTCCAATAATATTAAACTAGTCGGTCCTTCGAGACATGATTCCTTGTATCATGCCAATGTTATGTAATAAAGCATATAATATGGGTAACTGGGGTCGGGGCATTACAACTAAATCAAGGATAAATTTCAAAAAATCAAAAGGAATGTGGTTCCTGTGTGATCTGCCCCAGGGACCTAGCCCTTGAGTTAGTTCTCCATGGTTTGGAGTTTTATATATCACTAGAATGACGTATAGGTGGATGAAAAACACATAATATTGGCAGAAGAAGATAACAACACATAAAATTGAATGAAAATAATGTAAAACATATATTAAAATTTCGTAGGAGAAAATAAGGAAGGAAATATAGTTAGTAGATGCGAAATTCTTCTAAAGTAGGGTGATGTAAAATCTATTATACATACTAAATCTTGTGGCTCCTATCCATGTGTCCTCTTCTTCCTGATTCATTCCCCTCCCTTTTCCCGCTTCCCGCTAACCCTACCTTTCCCTATCTCCCTCCCCTCACTCCCCCATCTCCCATATCCCCTTCATCGGCTCCATGTCCCCATATCCCTCTCTGCTGCCTCTACTCACCTGCTCCCCTACTACACTGTCTCCCCCTATATCTCCTCATCCTTGACTCTCCCCCTCCCCCTACACATCCCGTTCCTACGATCTCTATTTCTAACCAACCATAACTCCCCATTTCCGACCCTACTGACTCAGTAAATATCCACATCCTCCTTCCAGTTAACAGAATCCACCTTCTAGATACCTACCTCTACCTCTTACTATGCCTCTGTCTTCTCCTTCTCCACCGAATTTTGGCTACCCACCTCCACCTTCCACCTCCTGCCTCTGCCTCCACCTACATCTTTGATTTTGTCTCTACTTCTTCCTATGCTCTCCCATCACCTCACCTCCACTCAAGCTTTACCACATCCTTGTCCTCTACTCTTGGTTTTGCATATTTTAATCATCATTAGCATCTGGTGAGTAACCATTTTGTTTCCAATGATATTAGAATGACAGATTTTAAACCCTAATTTTATTTATTTTATTTTCTATGATTATATATTTTGGATCAATGAACATTTTTATCCCATTTACTTATTACCATTATAGGTTTTCATTTTAATACCAACTCTCCTATTTTTATCATCAGCTACTCCTCTCTGGAAAACCTCTTAAAATTTTAGTAGGTTTTTCAACATTAATAGAAACCAACAAATTATCTTCCAGAATAAGTAGTCTATTAATACATATAAACATTCTATATTTATTTTCATGTACATACAATTCATTATAATCATACTATGTTGATGAATTTTCATTCATTTACCACGTATATTTTTATCCCACTCGAGTTAAATTTGTTTGAAGTTATCATTTCTTATTTCATCTCATAGTATAATTTATATATTTATTTTAAAATTTTCTATTTCATGTTCCATTGCTTCCTTATTATATAATTTAAAATTATTATCTCATCTTATATCATGATTTAAAAAGGTGTACTATTCTAATTAGACATGACAAAAATAACACTCCTGATATAGTACACGCTAATCTTTGTTCATTCATTTCTATTGATCATAGTTTTTTATGTTTTTTCTACAATTTTGATTGAAATTATGCTTCATGGTTATAATAAATACTTGATTTTTAATCATATAAACTTCCATTTTGTTTAGGACAGGTGAATCATTCAATTGAGTTAATTTCTTTTAATGATTCCAACAAGTGTGGCTTCATCAATGGATGATTGTGCTATTTTCTACATAACTGGTGATTTTCAACAATTTTGTGAAATCAAGAAGTTAAATTTTTTTTACGCAATTGTGTGTTTTATTGTATTATTTTTTTGGGATTCATTTTAAATAATTTGTGTCTTGATCATGCTCTATAAATGAGTGATCTATATTTTTATTTTCACGAATTAATTCCCCCATTTGATCCATTATTATTTTTTATCAAAAACAATTTTGTTTTTTCTTATTAGTTTATTTTTTTATCTCCTAATTATTTTTGCTCCCAGGTTCTATTAATTTGAGGTCTTTCTAGAGGAATAACTCAAGAGATTATTTGGATTCATCACCTCTAATAGCTCAAGGGGTATTTATATCAATTCTTACAGTATTATATATATATTTTTTAAACAAAAAACAGATAGATTATTATATATATGATAGAGAATGATAGACGAAAATATATTCTTTTAATTATATATATATATTATAAATAATAAACAAATTTTTTTTTTGAAATTATCTCGCGTTAGTATAAATATTTCAAGTTTAATTAAGTTGAGTGATGATGATATTGTACCAGAATTTAATATATTTTTACTAGATAACTACATTCATTTTTAAGTATAGGATTTAACATTTCTCATTGATGGTTTATATATTTTTAATATATTTTTAAAACACATGAATAAGGGATATATTTTTTTTGGATTCATGGTTGGAAATGGGGTACGATTCATTAGAATACATTTACTATAAATTAATAAATATTTCAGATATTCTTTAGAATTGTTTGTTTATTATTTTGGTCACACAACTCAATAGTTATTCCAAATTCATTATACATTTACTCAACCAAACATAACAAGGAACAATGAATTTTTAATTTTGTAGTTATTTGATTCATTTCACATTTAATGATAATGTGATATTTATAAGTACCAGTTTTGTAACATCCCTATGGACTCTGTTTTAAGGGTTCATATAACTAACCCGTACTAATCCCATATAGGCCTATTTTAATATTTTTTGGTTGAATAAATTGTAATTTAATATTCAAAGGATCATTAACATAAATTTATAAGTCAGGAAATACAATTTTGAAGGCCATTATCCATGGTATATTTTTCTAAAATAAGATGATAAGGGATCCCCTAGAAGAATTTCTTTGATGCATGTTAGCAATTTTAAAAACAACTCAATTGCATCTAATAGGTTTGAATAATTTCTTTATAGTATCACATAAATAATTTTCATGTTATATATTACTTTTTTTTAATTCATTTATATGATTACCTAAAATATAGGTTCCTGTATTGTCATATATTCAATACATGATAATTAAAAATTATCAATCATTTATGACATAAATGTAATTTCAGGTATTGAGATTAACATAAAAAATTTAAAGTGATTTACATTTTAAAAACATCCAATACCTGGTTTATATGTTTTTTTACCAAGATCCATGGGTTTTTATGTTTAATATTATAAGATTTTTTAGTTAACTTTAAAATAGTAAATCTTCTTTTAGATAAGAAATTTTCCTGATCCTGTTTTTTGATAAAAAAATGTATTCACGTATTTTATAGTGTGCTATTTCAGGTGGTTTTAAATCCTAAAAATAATTCCATATTCATGGAGCATACAAGAGTGTAGTTATTTGAGAAAGATTGTAATGATAGAATATTTATTGAAGATGAGGTTTTTAAATCTACCTTTCCTTTGTAAATTATTTGGAATTTCTATTACAATAATTATTGTTTACACAAATATCTAATATTTCATTTAAGTAAATTTCATAATCCTTTTCCAGGAGGAGTATCTTTTGAATAACTCATTTAAATAATTTTCTAATTCCATTACATGGTAATAAACACATAACAGACTATAAATTCATATATATGTTTTTATTCATATTATTTAAATTTAAATTTCATTATTTTTTTAGAAATTATTCTATAGTGATTTAATTCTATAGAAATATTTGTTGGATGGAATCAATAAACTATTCCATAAAATAAATAATATATGTTACTATATGGTCTCTATTCATGTTTTTTTCATTGATCTTTAACTTATTTTTTACCAGCCCATGTTTAAAAAAACATTATTTTTCATTTTTCCTTGTCTAATCCCCCTTGATATATTTAGTCCCTAAATTAGTATCTTCCACATAATAATATATTACTCCCGAGGTGTTTTATTGTAGGTAGTATGATGGATTTGTTCCATGTAACACCCCAAGCTTCCATGGTACAGTTCACTTTGAATAATACAAAAGCTTGTGTTGTAGGCAACTTCGAGTTCAAAACACACCACAACCAATCAAACTCGCAATTATGAATAATAATACCCAATTTTTGAAATATTATAAATTTTTTCTTTCAAAATGGACATCATTTTTGGATTCGAAATATCAAAATTGGCTTAGGGTGAATTTTTGGTAATTTATCTGAAAACATTCAATTTTTTATAAATAGTGAAAAACACTACATTGTTGGTTAAAACTGTCTTTTTATTTAAATAATTATTTGTTTTATTTAAATTTATTTTAGGTCCAAATAGATACATAATACCTATATAAGTTATATTTAATTCATTGGATTCATTTTATAATAAGTTTACATATATAAAAACTTTTTTGATATTTTTACCGTCTTTTACCCACCTCCTAGGAGCATTTGCAAATTTGCATAAAACATAATTTTACCGCTTATGTGAGTTGAATTTAAAAAATCCAAGAGACATGGTTAATATCAGTAAGTTAAATATGTTTTAATAAGATGAAAATAATTTTTTTTGAATAGTAACTTTTGACTTTTATTTCCTCCGGTTATAAGTAAATAGGGTAATTAAGGGTAAAAATGATATCATAATTACCCTAACACATGTCTTAATTCTGTTGGATAAGTATAATTTTACCAAAAACAACCTTATGAATAAAATATGATCCTTTTTGGTCCACTTGGATTAGATTAGGACATTTATTATTATTTAATTTAAAGAAGAGTTAAAAGAGTAAAATTTAAAGATTAATAACTAAAAAAAATTAATATAGGATTATACAAAAGATAAATTCGACTATAAATATTAATTATAATTCTAAACAACATTTCATATATAATGGTATTTTATTTATAATTTTTATACATTAAATAATTTAATTTATTTATGACACAATGATGATGTTGTAATTACCTTGATAATGAAAGATTAAACTAATTGATATTATAAATATCCAAATAAATGTAATTTGCGACTTTTGATGAATTCCAATAATTTTCTAGGTTAATATGACATTTTAGGGTTGATTAAATAACTTTTTTCGAAGTAATCATGCTGTTATAATTTCACAAAAACTAAATACTAAATAGTGTCCAAATTGACATTATTGAGTTTTTAAAACAAATACTGTTTTATTAATTGATATAATATTCTTAAAAATATAAGGATCAGAAAAAGGACTTAGATAAGGTTATATATATTAATAATTAACCACTTGGGGTCTCTTGGAAGATTATAGTAAGTTTATTAACCATATAATATAAAAATACAAAGAGATATGGTAAATGTCAAACTATTTAACTAAGAGTTAAATATTAATGATAATGTTAATATAGTGAGATAAACCTGTATAAAACTTATTAATCAAGAGGGTTTCGACCCATCCCCACCTTAGCTTTGAAATAAATCTTTTTGGAGACATTAGAAACCGGAAATGATTTTATTATAAAATAATATTTCATGCTTTTCCTAAAATGACGCTCACCTCCCTTATAAAAGAGTACTTCCTATTATATTAATTTTACTCTTCCAAATCCATTTGGGTTGGCCAAACCCTGCCCAAATTCCCTTCCAACATTCCTACCTTCATCCTAGAGGCCTTTCTTTGGTCAGAAAGCCATCCTAAGGATCCCTTTTGATCAAATCAATAGGAAGAACCCGAAGAAGAGGTAAATATTTCATCCCCTCTTCCAATTCCTTTTCTTCTTAGAATTCCTCTTTATTTATTGTTTACATTATAAAATACTAACTCCATTATATCATATAAACTGTGATGTTATTATAAAAATGTTACAACAATATTCATTATTTTATCCATCAAATGAATGACAAAGTCACCGTACGTACGTACGTACGGCTTACCGTCTCCACGTCATGGTGTAGTTTGTTATTCAAACAATTCATTATTTGGATGGGTATAATAATGAGTATAACTGATGTAAATAATAAATATAACATGTTATCGATTCTGTATATTTGATATACCGTCCAATTACAAATGATTTCACCATCAATATAATGATATTGTCGCTCGTGCGTACGCACAGATTATCCTCTCCACGAACGTGATGAGAATCATTCCCCATCATAATCATACAAGAATAATTTTCATTTTATGATTAAAAATAATTTATCATTCTGGATATTAATAAAATACATCCTATCCATAATAAACATGTCTTATGTAACCGAACACATAAAGTAAAATGGATCATTTAACACTTGAAACGAAGATATTACTAAAATATTATTAACAAAGCGATATTAGAGGATCATATATGATATCATATTTATGTATATTTCTTTTTTATAATTTAATAAAAATTATTTAACTATTTTACAGGAGGTTAATGTACCCTCGACCAAGGAAAATTACAATGTAAGGGATAATATCCCAATCTCTTTATTATTCGAGATTGTTTTTACGTAAATATCTACTGGGACCTCCTTACCCCCCACATCTGTGTTTTCTTAAAAAATGTTTTTCAATGATTTTTTAATATTTACTATAAAATGAGTTAAATTAATTTATACCCTTATCTGACCTTATATGTTTTGAAATAAATCTTTCTGTTGTTTTTCAAGCAACATACTTTATGACCCTTTCGACAAAATTAAGGTAAGAATGTTTTTTAACTTATACGGCGAGTGTGGTTATTTTCTGACGTTATAACATCATTGAAACTTCCCTTACAAGATTATAATAATATTTTCAAAATAAATGTTTTGTTTTATAATTATATGACTTTTAAATGATTTAAAAATAGAAATAGATATTTCTCTAAAAAAGTTCTGATTTCATCTATGTCAACATCCTTTGATAGATTTTAAGCTTGTTTGAGGTTGATTTCTTATGATAAAAATAATCCATATTGTATTGAAGGTTTTGTGAAATGTTTGAATGTGGATTTGTTATTCTTATACCATCCATGGTTTATAGATAAAGTGTTGACATTTCTTATGCTAGTTTTAATATGAATTTTTATGTTATGTTTAAAACTTATCATATGAGAAATGCATTGGACTTAGTAAGTAATGGGTGGAGCCCGCTATTTCTCAATGATGCATCAGTGAGTATCATGAGGAAAACTAGTGTCTTGGTATAAATCCTTAACAAAATCATATTTTTAGTCTTGGCACAAGGACTTGACTATGTGGTTATGAAGTCTGGAATTATGCATTCCATCATTCTGAAAGTGGTTATTGATATTACATTGGATTATTCGACTAGGAGAAAATACATGTGAATAACTAAATGGAATTATTTGATTTTATCTTTTCCATATTATGCTGAAGTTTATGTTTAAAAGGCTTTTTTTAGTGTAATACATTTCCTTAAATTTTTATGCATATTTATAAAGGTTTCCTCTATATTTTTATCCTTATTGAGCATCTGAGTTCACCCATTTATATGTTTTATTTTTCCCAGGATGTGAAGAAATATTTTATGGTTGACCTGTAGGGATAGTCTAAGGATATAGGTGTGTTCAAAAGGGGAAAAAATATTGTCGATGTTTTTATTTCAAAATGTAATGTAAAACTTATGAATGTATCTAGTACTTCCAAGGCTACTAAACTTACTGGTCTTTCAGGACATGATTCATTGTATCATTTCAATGTTATGTAATAATGCACTGAATCTGGGTAAATGGGTCAGGGCATTATAGTTGTTATTAGTGGAAGTTTAGTAAAAACCATGGAATCTAGATTTAGAAAAACTCTGATGAGAGAAGATTAACCTAAGATAGACTTTGAGGATTAGTATAGAAAAAATTCCTATAATTTTGGTAATGAAGAGATTTTGTGAGTTTTTTAAGCAATATATCCCTATCTGGATACGAGCATATAGAGGCGGCTCTGGCACAGATGTACCTTGGGGTAAAACACGAAAAAACCTCTTTGAGCTAGAATCGAACGGGAATTGGTGCATGACAACGGGCCTTGCTGCACTCTTGGTTACGACACTCCCGAGGGATATGCTTAGGATAATTATAACTTTCATTACAAACCATTATAAAGGATTTAGAAGTATATACTTCCTCAAAAAAAACATTTTTATGATTATGGATTATATTAATAAACTGTTCAATTTATTTTAACCTTTTTACACGTTTGGAATTATGTATTGTGATTCATAAACTAATCTAGTGTATGCCATTATTTAGAAATGGAACCCAGTAGAAGGAATGGAAACTTTATCAATGCATGTATTCCATGTAGGGATTTCCCTCCTACTGAAGATAATTATAGTGGAGCTGGTGAAGCAACTGGTGACGATCATCTTATCACCATACTGGGAAAACTCACTCAGGTTATGAATAATAACCTTACCCTTATGGAGCATCCTGATCCACAACCTGGAGGATCAATGTTAAACCGCTTCATGACTAAACAACAACAAACATTAAATTTTATTACAAATCCATTAGTAGCTGAGCAGTGGAAAAATTCCGTAGAGAAAATATTTCATTCTTTGGGGAGTAGGGAAAGGGAAAAAGTTGTCATGGCAGTTTATCACGTCATAGGAGATGCAGATAAATGGTGGTAATTGATCTAAAACACAAAGGAAGATGAAAATTTATCAAAATGGAATAGAGGGAGTTTAAAGAGATTTTCATAGAAAAATAATTTCCCCGTGACCATTGAGCGGATATGGAAAGAAATTTTTTGAGTCTAAGACAAATGGAGGAGGAGAATATCGTAAAATATGAGGCTAACTTTACAAGGTTGGTGAGGCATGTAGTAGATTATATACATAACCCAACGAGTAATATTGATCGATTATTTGATGGGTTAAAACCATTTCTTCGTCGAGCATTAGTGTCACAATACTTCTCATCATGCAAAAATATTGTCTCATGTGCTATCAAGACAGAAAATGAATTATCTAATTATTGCAACTTTAAAGAAAAGTAAGAGAAAAATAGATCTGATGAACACCCTGGAAATAGAAATAAGGTGAATGAGGGAAAAGTTGAATATCCATCCTATGTTAAATGTGGGAAGAAAGAACCCGGTACTTTCCTGAATGGAATGAGAGTCTGTTACAAGTGTGGTGAAAAAGCCCACCAAGCTCATGATTACTTGGGAAAGAAAGAGGCCTTCAATGTTGAATTATACAATTGAAAAGAAAATGGTCATTATGAAAATGAATGTCTTATGTGACAAGATAACTTACCTCATAAAAGAACAAGGGAGAATGGCCAATCTTATGTGATCACTACTGTTGAGGTTTAAGCTCTGAAAGATGTGGTGGCAGGTAATTTAATGGTTTCATCATGTTTATCCAAGGCTTTATTTGATTATGTATCATCGAATTGTTTCATATCATCCATGTTTTTGCAAAAAATTAGATATTTTCAATTTGACATAACATGGGAGTTTTTAGTCAAAACACCTAAGAGAAGTATCATCACAACAAAGTTTTCTGAATCAATTCCCAATAGGGCATATAAATGTTCTTTATTTGCTGATCTCATCAGCATACCCATGATTTTATTTTATTTAATCTTTGGAATAGATTGGATTTTGGACCATGATGTGAAAATTTATTGTAAGAAGAATGAGGTTACATTTATCGATGAGGATTAGGAGTACCTTATCTTTAGGGAAGAAACATCACCACCATATTCTTATCTAGATCCTCCCCCAATAGCTCTACTAAATTCAGTTTTTGGGGAATAAGTGAATGAAATAACTATGGGTGAGAAAAATAATGTTCGAATAGATGATTTACCTATTGTGTGAGAATATATTGATGTGTTTCCAGAGGATTTACCTGGACATCCTCCAGAATGAGAAATTGAGTTTTCCATTGATTTAATTCCTGGTTCAAGGCCCATATCGAAGATCCCTTATAGAATGGCCAATGTGAAATTAGTGGAACTAAAGAAACCACTAGTGGAATTGAGTAATAAGGGATTTATTCACCCTGGTGTTTCTCCATGGGGGGCCCTTAACTTTTTCTTAATAATAATGATGGATCTATGAGGTAATGCATTGAATACAGGTAGATCAATGCTATATAATAAAAAACAAGTACCCCCTACATCGCATTAATTATTTATTCGACCAACTTCATGGAGATCAATATTTTTCAAAGATTGACCTTCGATCTAGATATCATCAGTTTTGTGTGAAGAAGGAAGACATTTTTAAGACATCATTTTGAACCTGGTACGGGCATTAAGAGTTTACAGTAATGCCTTTTAGATTGACTAATGAACCCTCTGTTTTCATAGATCTAATGAATAGAGTTTTCAAGGAATATCTTGATTACTTTTAGTGGTATTTATGGATTATATCTTGGTATACTCCAAAATCTATAAAGATCATTAAAATCACTTCTGCATTATTCTAAAGACTCTTAGAAAAATGAATTATATGGGAAGTTTAGAAAGTGTGAATTCTATCTTCAGAATATATTTCTTTTCTTGGCCATATTATCTCTAAATATGGAATATATATAGGTCCTTTAAAGACCAAGGCAATCCAAGAATGGCCAGCACCGATGAGTATAACTGAGGTATGCAGTTTTATTGGTTTAGCAGGTTATTATTGGCATTTTGTCTAGAATTTTTCTTGGTTGGCTAACCCATTAACCAAGATCACACTTAAAGGGGTTAAATTTGTTTGGAAAAAGAGTGTGAAGAATGTTTTGAATAACAGAGGACAAGATTAGTTAATGATTCTATCTTGACTCTACCATCGGGGAACGATGGGTTTGTTATTTATAGTGATGCTTCAAAAAAGGACTTGGTTGTGTCCTTATGCATAATAATAGAGTTATTTCCTATGCATCATGGAACCTAAAAATTCCTGAACAAAACTATCCTACTCATGATCTTGAGTTAAAAACTGTAATATTTGCTCTGAAAATAAAGAGACACTATCTCTATGGTCAAAAATGTGAGATTTATATAGATCAAAAGAGTTTGAAGTGTATTTTCTCACAAAAAGAACACAAAATGAGGCAAAGTTGATGGCTTGAACTACTCAAGTATTACGATTGCGCTATACACTGCCACCCGGGGAAGGAAAATAAGGTGGCATATTATTTGAGTAGAAAATATCGTGAAGTTTTAAACAAGATAAGAGTTGAAAAGGATCCTATATACATGGATATAGTATATATGGATATGGGAATAACCATGGAAGGTGAAACATCAATTCTTTTTCAAATGGTAGCTAAACCATCTTTACTAGAAACGATAAAAATTTCTCAGACTGTTGATGAGGAATTTCAAAAAAAATAATGTTTTGAACGATGGGAGATTGATCAACATCGTATATGAAGATGAAAATTTTAAATTTGGGAAGAGAATTTGTGTTCCTAATATACCTGATCTAAAAAGGGAATTGTTGGATGATGCTCATAGCTCTAATTTCTCTATACACCATAGTAGCACTAAGATGTATAGAAATTTTAAAGAATGTTTTTGGTGTGACAACATGAAGAGAGAGATTACTAATTTTGTGTCGATATGTATGGTTTTCAAACAAGTGAAAGCTGGTAGACAACATCCTAGAGGTGTCATGCAACCTCTTCCCATAACTGAGTGAAAATGGGATAATATTACGACGGACTTTGTTATGGAGATACCAAAGAATCCTATAAGGAATGATGCAATATGGGTCATTGTTGATCGTCTTACCAAGTCAACATATTTTCTTTCTATAAGATAAGATTTACCACATGAATGTCTGGAAAGACTATATATTAATGAAGTTGTAAGACTACCTGGTATACCCCTATAGATTGTTTCTGATCATGATCCCTGTTTTACATCAAGATTCTAGAAAAGCCTTCAGAAGGCCCTGGATACTAAACTTCGTTTGAGCACTGCCTACCACCCTCAAATTGATGGACAATCAAAATGGACTATTCAAACCATAGAATACATGTTGAGATCTTGCTCACTTGACTTTTGAGGTATGTGGGATCAATATTTAACTATTTTAGAATTTTCCTATAACAATAGCTTCTATTCAAGTATTAAAATTGCACCATATAAGGCATTATATGGAAAGAGATGTTTCAAACCAACCTATTGGGATGATGTTGGTGAAATAAAACTCGTAGGCCAATAACTTGTTGAGAAAACGATGGGAAAGCTGAAGGTTATCCAAACCCACATCAAAGAAGCTTGATGTAGGGAAAAGAAAAATGTCGATAATCGAAGTAAAGATTTGTAATTTCATGTGGGAGATCATTTTTTCTTGAAGGTATCTCTATGGAAGGGTATTATAAATTTCTGTAAGAAAGGTAAATTGAGCCCTAGGTATATCAGGCATTTCGAAATTCTAGAACAAATTGGAGTTTTAGATTATCATTTAGAAATGCCTCCATGTCTCTCCAAAGTTCATGATGTGTTCCATGTATCACAATTGAGAAAATACAAGCATAGACCAACACATGTAGTCACCTATGAGGAAATTGAACTGGAACTTAGTCTGTCTTATTGTGAAGAGAATGTCAAGATTCTGGATACAAGAGAAAATGTGTTGAGAAACTGAACGACTCGTCTGGTAAAAGATCTATGGAGAAACCATAAGATGGAAGAGGCAACGTGGGAACCTGAGGAACATATGATGAAGAACCACCCGAATATTTTTATGCAGTAATATTCTAGAGATTTCGAGGAAAATTTTTTTTAAGGATGGGAGAATGTAACACCCTAATCTTCCACGGTATGCTTCACTTTGAATAATACAAAAGCTTGTGTTGTACGCAACTTCGAGTTCAAACACACCACAACCAATAAAACTAGCCGTTATGAATAGTAATACCAATTTTTTGTTATTTAAAAATTTTATATTTCAAAATGGACTTCATTTTATGATTTGGAATATCAAAATTGGATTATGATTATTTTTTGGTATTTTTTCTGAAAGCATTCAATTTTTGATGAATAGTGAAAAACACTGCGTTATTGGTTAAAATTGGCTTTTTATTTAAACAATTATTTATTTTATTTAAATTTATTTTAGGTAAAAATAGATACATAAAACCAATATAAGTTCAATGTAATTCATTGGAGTCGTTTTATAATAAGTTTAGATATATAAAAATTTTATTGAACTTTTTACCGCCTTTTACCCACCTCCAAGGAGTATTTTCAAATTTGTATAAAACATAATTTTACTGCTTCTATGAGTTGAATTTAAAAAATCTGAGAGACATGGTTAATATCAGTGAGTAAATTTTTTTTCAATAAGATAAAAATAATTTTTTTTTGAATAGTAACGTTTCACTTTTATTTACCACGGTTAAAAGTAAATATGGAAATTAAGGATAAAAATGTTATCATAATTACCCTAACACATGTCCTAATTCTATTGAATAAGTATAATTCCACCAAAAACAACCTTAGGAATAAAATATGATGCTCCTTGGTCCACTTGGATTAGATTAGGACATTTATTATTATTATATTTAAAGAAGGGTTAAAAGAGGTAAATTCAAAGTTTAAAAACTAAACCACTTTTAATATATGGTTATACATAAGATAAATTATACTATAAATATTCTTTATAAATAAAAAATATATATCCTACAAAATGGTATTTTATTTATAATTTTTAGACATTAAATAATTTAATTTATTTATGACACAATGATGATGCAGTAATTACCTTATTAATGCAAGGTTTAAATAATTTATATTATAAATATCAAAACAAATATAATTTGATACTTTTGAGGAATTAAAATAATTTTTTAGGTTACTATTACATGTTAGGGTTGATTAAATAATTTTTTTTCAAATTATTCATTTTTTTTTATTTTCACAAAAACCCAATACTAAATAGTGTCAAAATTGACATAATTGAGTTTTTTAAAAAAATATTATATTATTAATTGATATAATATTCCTATAAATATAAATTTCTTCAAAAGGGATTAGATAAAGTAATATATACTAATAATTAACAACATGGGGGTCTCTTGTAAGTTTATAGTAAGTTTATAAACCTTATAATATAAAAATACAAATAGACGTGATAAATGTCAAACTATTTAACTAAGAGTTAATTATAAAAGATAAGGTTAATTTAGTTACCAAAACCTGTCTAAAACATATGTTTTGAGAGTTTTTCGACCACTCGACACCTTATCCTGGAAATAAATAATTTTGGATCCATTAAAAACTGAAAATAATTTTATTTTAAAATAATATTTCAAGCTTTTCCTAAAGTGACCATCAACTCTCTTTTAAAAAGGCACTTCACCATCTATTAATTTCACACCTCCAACGCCATTTGGCTCAGCAAAAACCTACCTAGATATCCTCCCAACTCTCTTAACTTCATCTTAGAGGCCTTCCTTTGGTCCGAAAGCCAACCTAAAGAGCCCTTTTGATCAAATCAAAAGGAAGAACCCGAAGAAGAGGTAAATATTTCAGCACCTATTTCAAGTTATTTTCATCTTCCACTTCCTCTTTATTTGTTGTTTCCATTATAAAATAATAAATCCATTATATTCTATATAAATTGATGTTATTATAAAAATGGTACCACCATATTCATTATTCTATCCATTATATGAATGAAAAAGTCACCATACGTGCGTATGTACGACTTACCGTCTCCACGTCGTGGTGTAGTTTGTTATTCAAACACTTCATCACTTGGATGGGTATAATAATGTGTATAACTGATGAAAATAAAAAATATAACATGTTATTTATTCTTTATATATGATATAACATCCAATTACATACGATTTTACAATCAATATAATGATATTATCGCTCGTTCGTACGTATGGATTAGCGTCTTCACGAACGTGATGAGATTCATTATCCATCGTAACCATTAAAGAATAATTTTCATTTTATGATTACAAATAATTTTTAAGAACATAATATCATTCTGGATACAAATAAAATACATACTATCCATAACAAACATGGCTTACGTTACCGATCATATAAAGGAAAATAGATCAGTTAACACCCAAAATATTGATATTACTAAAATATTATTACCAAAGTGATATTAGAGGATCATATATGATATCATATTTATGTATATAATTTTTGTATAATTTAATAAAAATTCTTTAACTATTATATAGGAGGTTAACTTACCCTCGTCGAAGAGAAATTACAAGGTAAGGGTTAATTTCACTATCTCTTTATTATCCGAGGTTGTTTTTACGTAAATATCTACTGGGACCTCTTTATCATCCACATCCATGTTTTCTTAAAAAATGTATTTCAAAACGTTTTTACTATTTACTAGACAATGGTTTAAAGTCATCTATACCCTTATTTGATCATATATTTTTTTGAAAACAATCTTTCCATCATTTTCCAAACAAGGTACTTTAAGAGAAGGGGAAGTACTCTTATATAAGTGAGGTGAGGGTCACTTTAGGAAAAACATGAAATATTATTTTATAATAAAATCATTTTCGGTTTCTGGTGGCTTTAAGATGATTTATTTCGAGGATAAGGTAGGGATGGGTCAATAACCTCTGAACCAATAGGTTTTACAAAGGTTTAGGTTACTGTATTAACCATATATTTTCGATTTAACTCTTAGTTAAATAGTTTGACATTTACCATGTCTCTTTGTAATTTTGTATTATATGGTTAATAGAATTACTATAAACTTCCAAGATACCCCCAAGTTGTTCATTAATAAAATATATAACTTTATCTAATTCCTTTTGGTGAACCTTATATTTTTAGGAATATTATATCAGTTAATAATATAGTATTTGTTTTAAAAACTCAATTATTTCAATTTTGACACTATTTAGTATTTCGTTTTTTTTTGAAAATCATAACAGCATGATTACTTAGAAAAAAAGATATTTAATCAACCCTAACATGTCGTATTGACCTATAAAATTAGTTAAATTCATCCAAAGTATAAAATTACATTTATTTGGATATTTATAATATCAATAATTTTAATCATTCATTAATAAGAAAATTACTACATCATCATTGTGTCATAAATAAATTAAATTATTTAATGTTTAAATATTATAAAAAAATACAATTATATAGGAAATATTATTATCTTTATAATGAATTTTTTAGTCTAATTTGTCTTTTTTATTACATTATATTAAAAATGGTTTAGTTATTAAACATTGAATTTAACTATTTTATCTCTTTTATAAATAAAATAATAATCAATGTCCTAATCTAATCCAATTAGACCAAATAGGGTCATATTTTATTCCCAAGGGTTTTTTGGACTAATTATACTTATCCAACAGAATTAGGAGAGGGGTTAGGGTAATTATGATATCGTTTTTACCCTTAATTTCCATATTTACTTTTAACTGTGGTAAATAAAAGTCTAAAGATACTATTCACAAAAATTATTTTCATATTATTGAACCCCATTTTACTTATTTATATTGATTGTGTCACCCAAGTTTTTCAAATTAAACTCACAGAAGTAGTAAAATTATATTTTATTCAAATTTTCAAATGCTCCTAAGAGGTGGGTGAAAGAGGGTACAAAGTTCAATAAAATTTTTATATATATTAACTTATTATAAAATGACTCCAATAAATTAAATTTAACTTATATAGGTATTATGTATCTATTTTGACCTAAAATAAATTTAAATTAAATAAATAATTGTTTAAATAAAACGTTAGTTTTAATAAAAAACGCAGTGTTTTTCATTACTCGTCCAAAATTGACAGTTTTTAGAAAAAATACCAAAGATTCACCCTAAGCCAATTTTGATATTCCAAATCAAAAAAATGAAGTCCATTTTGAAAGATAAAATTTATAAAATTTCAAAAATTGGTTATTACTATTCATAACAGCTTGTTTGATTAGTTGTGGTGTGTTTGAACTCGAAGTTGCGTACAACAACTGCTTTTGTATTATTCAAAGTGAAGCATACCATGGAAGATTGGGGTGTTACATTCTCCCATACTTAAAATAATTTCATCCTCAAAATCTCTTGAATATTACTGCATTAAAAGATTTGGGTGGTTCTTCATCATAAGTTCCTCGGGTTCCCACGTTGCCTCTTCCATCTTATGGTTTCTCCATAGAAATTTTACCATATGAGTCATCTAGTTTCTCAGCACTTATTCTATTGTATCAAGAATCCTGACAGGCTCTTCAAAATAAGACAGATAAGGTTCCATTTCATTTTCATCAAAGGTGAGTACTTGCATTGGGTCAGGCATGTATTTTCTCAACAGTGATATGTGGAACACATCATGAACTTTGGAGAGACTTGGTGGCATTGCCAAAAGATAAGCTACAACTCCAATTCGTTCTAGAATTTTGAAAGTTTCGACGTACTGGAGACTTAATTTACCCTTCTTACCGAAATGTATAACACCCTTCCATGAATATACCTTCACAATAACATGATCTCCTACCTAAAATTCCAAATCCTTATTTCGATTATCGGCATAACTCATTTTCATACATTGAGATTCTTTGATGTGGGTTTGGATAACCTTCTCCTTTTCCATCGTTTCCTCAATAAGTTCTGGTCCTACAAGTTTTATTTCACCAACATCATCCCAACATGTTTGTGTGTGACATCTATTTCCATATAATGCTTCATAGGGTGCCATATGAATACTTGAATGGAAGCTATTGTTAAATGAAAATTCAATTAGAGGTAAATATTGATCCCACAAACCTTGAATGTCAAGTAAGAAAGATCTCAATATATCCTCTATGGTTTGAATAGTCTATTCTGATTGCCTATCAGTTTGAGGGTGGTTGGCAGTGCTCAAATGAAGTTCAGTATCTAGATTCTTTTGAAGAATTTTTTAGAATCTTGATGTAAAATGGAAATCAAGATTAGAAACAATCGATAGGGGTACACCACAGAGTCTTAAAAATTCATTAATATATAGTATTTCCAGACATTCAAGTGGTAAATAATATCTTATATCAGGAAAATTTGCTAACTTGGTAAGATGATCAACAATGACCCATATTGCATCATTCCTTATAGGAGTCTTTGGTAGCCCCTTGAAAAAGTCCATCGTAATATTATCCCATTTCCACTCAGGTATGGGAAGAGGTTGCATGACTGTTCTAGGATGTTGTCTTCCAACTTTCACTTGTTGGAAAACCATACATCTCGACACAAAATCAGTAATCTCCATCCTCATGTTGTCCCACCAATTTTTTTTTTAAATCTCTATACATCTTAGAGCTACTTAGGTGTATAGAGAAATTCGAGCTATAAGCATCATCAAAAAAACCCCTTTTTAGATCCTGTATATCAGGAAGAAAATTATCTTCCAAAATTTCAAAATTCCATCTTCATATACAAAGTCGATCAATCTCCCATCGTTCACAGATTTAATTTTCTTTTGACTTTCATCATCATCAGTCTAAGAAATGTTTATCATTTCTAGTAAAGATGGTTTGGAAACCATTTTAAAAAGAATTGATTTATCACCTTCCATTGTTATTATGATATCTATCATTACCTGATCCATGTATATAGGATCCTTTTCAACATTCATCTTGTTGAAAACTCCATGATTTTTTCTACTAAAAGCATCTTCCACCTTATTTGCCTTCCCCAGTTGGTAGTGTATAGCGCAATCATAATCCTTGAGTAATTCAAGCCATCGCCTTTACCTCATGTTGAGTTTTTTTTGTGAGTAAATATACTTCAAACTTTTTTGATTAGTATAAATCACACATTTTTCTCCAAAGAGATAGTGTCTCCATATTTTCAGAGAAAATATTACAGCTACTAACTCAAGATCATGAGTGGGATAGTTTTGTTCATGAATTTTTATCTTCCGTGATGCATAGGCAATAAATCTATCATTATGCATATGGAGACAACCAAGTCCTTTCTTTGAAGCATCACTATTAATAACAAACCCATCTTTCAATGATGGAAGAGTCAAGATAATTGCATTAACTAATCTTCTATTCAGTTTTTCATAACATTATTCACAATCTTTTGTACAAACTAATTTAACCCCCTTACGTGTGATCTTGGTTAATGGGTTAGCCAACCGGGAAAAATTCAGGACAAAATGCTGATAAAAAACTATTAAACCAACAAAACTACGTACATCAGTTATACTCATCGGTGCTGGTCATTATTGGATTGCCTGGGTAATTGAAGGATCAATAAAGATTTCATCCTTAGAGATTTCATCCTTAGAGACAATATGGCCATGAAAAGAAATCTCCTGGAGCCAGAATACACACTTGATAAACTTCCCATATAATTCATTTATTCTAAGAGTATTTAGAATAATGTGCAAGTGATTTTCAAGATCTTCATATATTTTGGATTATACCAAGATATCATCAATAAATACCATTAAAAAGTCATCTAGATATTCCTTGAAAACTCTATTCATTAGATCTATTAAAATAGAGGGTGCATTAGTCAATCCAAAAGGCATTACTATAAACTCATAATGCTCGTACCTGGTTTGAAATGCTGTTTTCAGAATGTCTTCAATCTTCATGCATAACTGATGATATCTAGATCAAAGGTTAATCTTTAAAAAATATTGAGCTCCATGATATTGGTCAAATAATTCATCAATGTGAGGTAGGGGATACTTGTTCTTTATTGTTGTAGTATTGATCTCCCTATAGTCAATTCACAACCTCATAGATCCGTATTTCTTTTTAACAAAAAGGACATGGGATCCCCATGGAGAAACACTAGGGTGAAAAAATCCCTTATTACTCAATTCCTCTAGTTGTTTCTTTAGTTCCACTAATTCCATAGTGTCCATTCTATAAGGGTTCTTCGATATGGGCCTTGAACCAAGAATAAAATCAATGGAAAACTCAATTTCTTGTTTTGGAGGATGTCAACGAAAATCCTCTGGAAACACATCAACATATTCTTACACAATAGCTATGTCCTCTATTCGAACATTATCTTTCTCACCCATAGTTATTTCATTCTCTTTTTCCCTAATAATTGAATTTAGTAGGTCTACTAGGGATGGATCTAGATAAGAATCAGGTGGTGATGTTTCTACTCTAAAGATAAGGTACTCCATATCATCATTGAGAATTGTAACCTCCTTCTTCTTATAATAAATTTTCACATCATGGTCTGAAAGACAATCTATACAAAATATTATATCAAATTCAATCATGGGTATGATGATGAGATTAGTAGACAAAGAACATTTATATTCCCTAATGGGAACTGATTCACAAAATTTTGTTGCGATGATACTTCCCTTAGGTATTTTGACTGACAACTCCCTTGTTAAGTAAAATTGAGAATATATTATTTTCATAGCAAACTAGGAAGATGTGAAACAACGCAATGATCCAAAATAAAATAAATCATTGGCTATACTTGTGAAACCCATTAAATTACCTACCACCATGTCTTCCAGGGCTTCAAACTCAGTATTAGTGATCACATAAGCTTGGCCTTGCTCCCTTGGACTTTTCTAAGGTATGTTCCCATGACACTTAGGACATTCATTTTCATAATACCCCTTTTCACTACAATTGTAGCATTTAACATTGATAACCTCTTTCTTTCCATTGCAATCATGACCTTGGCGGCCTTTTTTACCACACTTGTAACAAACTCTCATTACCTTCAGGAAAGTACTGGGGTATTTCTTCCCACATTTACCATGGGATGGATATTCAACTTTTCCCTTCTTCCCCTTATTTCCATTTCCAAAGTGTTTAGAAGATCTCTTTTTCTATTTCTTTGCTTTAAAGTCGTAATACTTAGAGAATTATTTTTTTGTCCTGATAGCACATGAGACAATATCTTTGTACGATGAGAAGGATTGGGAGACTAATGCTCGATGAAGAAATGGGATTAACCCATTAAATAATAGATCTATATTACTCTTTGGGTTACATATATAATATACATCTTTCCTTGCTAACCTTGTAATGTTATCATCATATTTTGCGGCATTCTTATCCTCCTTTTGTCTCAAACGCAAAAATTGTCTTTCCATATCCGCTCGATGGTCACAAAGAAAGTATTTTTCTAAGAAAATATGTTTAAACTCCCTCCATTACATGTTTGATACTTCATTATCTTCCTTTGTGTTTTGGATTAATGACCACCATTGATCTGCATCTCCCATGTGGCAATAAACTGTCATTGCAACTTTTTCCCTTTCACTACACCCCAAATATTGAAATATTTTCTCCAAATAATTTATCCTTTGCTCAGATACTAACGTATTTGTACTCCCATTCAATATTGGTGGTTGTTTCCTCATGAATCGGTCTAACATTGGTCCTCCACGTTCTAGATCAGGGTGCTCTATATGGTTAAGGTTATTATTCATAACCTTAGTGAGTTGTCCGAGTATGGTGATAAGCTGATCACCACCAGTTTCTTCACCATCTCCACTATAATTATCTTGAGTATGAGGGAAATCCTTACATGGATTAATTTCATTTATATAGTTTCCATTCCTACCACTAGGCACCATTTCTAAACAATGGCATACACTATATTAATTTATGAATCGCAATACATAATTTCAAACTTGTAAAATAGTTAACATAAATTGAATAGTTTATGGATATAATCATTAATCATAAAAATGTTTTCTTTGAAGAATTATTTACTTATAAACCCATCATAATGGTTTTTAAAGAAAATGATATTTATCCAAAGCATATCATGTGGGAGTGTCATAACCAAGAGTGCAGCAAGGCCTGTTGTCGTGCACCAGTTCCCATTCGAGTCTAGCTCAAAGTAGTGTTTTCGGGTTTTAACCCTAGGTATATCTGTGCCAGAGCTTCCTCTACCTGCTCATATCCAGACAGGGATGTATTTCTTGGAAAACTCATAAAATCTTTACTTTACCAAAATTCTAGGAAGTTATTCTATAATAATCCTCAAAGTCTATCTTAGGTTAATGTTCTCTAATCAGGGTTTTTCTAAATCTAGCTTCCAAGGATGGTATTAAACTTCCTCTGATACCAACTGTAATGTCCTGATCCCAGTTACCTAGAGTCTGTGCATTATTACATAACATTTTCATGATACAAGGAATCATGTCCTGAGAGACTGATCAATTTTGTAGCCTTAGAAGTACTAGATACATTCATAAGTTTTACATTACATCATGAAATCAAAACATCAACAACATTTTGTCCCCTTTTGAACACCCTTATATCCTTATCCTATCCCTACAGGTCAACCATAAAATAAATCTCCACATCATGGGAAAAATAAAATTTAGAAAGGGGTGATATCAGATTCTCAGTAAGGATTACAATATAGCAGAAACATTTATAAATAATCATAAACATTTAAGGAAATGTATTAGACTAAAACAAAATCCTTTTAAACTTAAACTTCATCATAATATGGTAGAGATAAAATCAAATAATTCCATTTACTTAATGACCTGGATATTCTAATATTTAAATAATCACATGCAATATCAATAGCCACTTTCATATTGATGGAATGCATAATTCCAGACTTCATAACCACATAGTCAAGGACTTGGGCCAAGAATAAAAATAAGATTTTTTCAAGGCCTTGTTCCAAGAAACTAGTTTGTCTCATGAGACCTACCAATGCATCAAGGAGCTATACTGGGCTCCACCCATCATTTACTAAGTCAAATGCATTCCTCATATGAAAAGGTTTAAACATAACATAACATTCATATTAAAACTAGCCTAAAAATGTAAATACATTATCTAGAAACCATGAATGGTATAATAATAATGCATCCACAGTCAAAAATATTACAAAAACATCAATACAATTTGTAATATTTTTATCATAATAAATCAACTTCAAACAAGCTTAAAATCCATCCAATGATGTTGATATAGATGAAATCAAAACTTTTTTAGAGAAATGTTTTTTTCTATTTTGAAATCATAAAAAGTCATATAATTATAAAATAAAACATTTAATTTAAAAATATTAATATATTCTTGTAAAGGATTCTTCGATGATGTTATAATGGAAAAAATAGCTAAACTCGCCGTATAAGCAAAAAAATATTCTTAACTTAATTAAGTTGAAAGGGTCATAAAATACCTTGTTTGGAAAAAGATGGAAAGATTCATTTCAAAACATATAAGGTCAAATAAAGGTATAAATTACTTCAACCCATTGTCTAGTAAATAGTAAAAATGTTTTGAAATACATTTTTTAAGAAAACACAGATGTGGATGGTAAAGAGGTCCAAATAGATACTTACGTAAAAGCAACCTTGGATAGTAAAGAGATTGTGAAATTAACCCTTACCTTGTACTTTTCCTTGGGTGAGGGTATGTTAACCACCTATATAATAGTTTAATCATTGTAATTAAATTATAAAAAACTATATACATAAATATAATATCATATATGATCTTTTAATATCGCTTTGTTAATAATATCTTAGTAATATCATCATTTTGGGTATTAACTAATCTGTTTTCCTTTATATACTCAGTTACATAAGCCATGTTTATTATGGATAGGATGTATTTTATTCATATACAGAATGATATTAGGTTCTTAAACATTATTTTTAATCATAAAATGAGAATTATTATTGAATTATTATGATGGGAAATGAATCTCATCGTGTTCGTAGAGACGGTAATCCGTATGTACGCATGAGAGAAAATATCATTATATTGATGGAGAAATCATATGTAATTTGATGGTATATCATGTATACAGAATAAATAAAATTTTATATTTATTATTTACATTATTTATACTCATTATTATACCCATCCAAATAATGATGTGTTTGAATAACAAATTACACCATGATGTGGAGACAGTAAGTCGTATGTGCACACATATGGTGACTTTGTCATTCATATGTTGGATAGAATAATGAATATGGATATACAATTTTTATAATAAAATCATAGTAAATAGAATATAATGGATTTATTATTTTATAATGGAAACAACGAAGAAATGGGAAGTGGAAGAAGAAAATAACTTGAAAGAGGGGGTGAAATATTTACCTCTTCTTCGGGTTCTTAAATTTGATTTGATCAAAAGCGCTCCTTAAGTTTGCCTTATTACCAATGTAAGTCCTCTAGAATTAATTTAGGAAAGTTGGGAGTATATTTGAGTCATTTTTGGCTGATAATAATGGTTTTTTTGGTGGGAAATTAAGAGAAGGGGAAGTACCCTTTTATAAGTGAGGTGAGGGTCACTTTAGGAAAAACTTGAAATATTATTTTATAATAAAATAATTTTCGATTTATAATGGCTCCAAAATGATTTATTTAGAGGCTACGGTGAGGATGGGTCTAAAAAAACTCTACCAATAGGTTTTATATTGGTTTAGGTCACTATATTAACCTTATCAATTATATTTAACTCTTAGTTAAATAGTTTGACATTTATCAGGTCTCTTTGTATTTTTATATTATATGGTTAATAAACATACTATAAACTTCAAAGAGACCCCCAAAGTGGTTCTTTACTAATATATATAACCATATATATGTATTTTGGATGAACCTTAGATTTTCATGAATAAAATGTTGATTAATAATATAGTATTTGTTTTAAAAAATCAATTTTGTCAATTTTTACACTGTTTAGTATTTGGGTTTTGTGAAAATAATAACAACATGATTACTTCGAAAAAAAATGTTTAATCAACCCCAAAATGTCATATTAACCTTTAAAATTAGTTTAATTCATTAAAAGTATCAAACTACATTTATTTGTAAATTTATAATATCAATTACTTTAATCATTCATCAATAAGGTAATTACTGCATCATCATTGTGTCATAAATAAATTAAATTATTCAATGTATAAAAATTATAAGTAAAATACCATTATGTAGAAAAACAATTATCTTTATAATGAATATATATAGTTGAATTTTTCTTATGTATAACCCTATATTAAATATGGTTTTGTTATTAAACTTTGAATTTAACTTTTTTAACTATTCTTTAAATAAAATAATAATAAAGGTCCAAATCTAATCCAAGTGGAGAAAAGAGGATCATATTTTATTTCTAAGGGTTTTTTGGTCGAATTATACTTATTCAATAGAATTATTACATGTGTTAGGGTAATTATGATATCATTTTTCCCCTTAATTACCCTATTAAATTTAAATTGTGGTAAATAAAAGTCAAAAGTTAATATTCACCAAAAAATATTTTCATCTTTTTGAACCACATTTTACTTATTGACATTAACCATGTCTCTTAGGTTTTTTAAATTCAACTCATAGAAGTGGTAAAATTATGTTTCATGCAAATTGGCAAATGCTCTTAGTTGGTGGGTAAAAGATGATAAAAAGTTCAATAAAGTTTTTATATATCTAAACTTATTATAAAATGACTCCAATGAATTAGATTGAACATATATAAGTATTATGTATCTATTTTGGCCTAAAATAAATTTAAATAAAATAAGTAATTATTTAAATAAAAAATTCTGTTTTAACAAATAACTTAGTGTTCTTCACTATTCATCAAAAATTGAAAGTTTTCAGAAAAAATGCCAAAAATTAACCCTAAGCCAATTTTGATATTCCAAATCCAAAAATGAAGTCCATTTTGAAAGATAATGTTTATAAAATTTCAAATATTGGGTATTAATATTCGTAACAGTAAGTTTGATTGGTTGTGGTGTGTTTGAACTCGAAGTTGCGTACAACACAAGCTTTTGTATTATTCAAAGTAAAGAATACCACGGAAGCTTGGGGTGTTACATATTTTCAATGTATGAATTATGAAAAAACAAAAAAATGAATAAATTATTAAAAATTAATATTTTATCAATATAATAGTTAATTCTAGATTTCATAAATTTTATAATAATTAAATGTTTTTAATAAGGAATTGTATTTAATTTAAGGAATTTTTTAAAAAATAAAAGAATTTTTTTTTTGAAATTTTGAGATCACATCAGTTATCATCCACCTTTAACACTATCAATGGTTTGGGAAGAAACCCTTTACGTACTATGAAACTGGAGAGAAAATATTTAAGTATTGCATGGATCCTAAATGGCTAATTTATCTATGTGAGCTGCGAGAACCCCACATTGAAATCATCCCATAAGGTGTGATGTGTGGTATAAAATTGAAATTTTGGTGGTTACATAACATATCAACATCCTCATCAATCCGGAGTAGTATCTCATTGACTGAAGAGAAATTAATTAGTCCAGATTAAACTAAGTGATGAAATTTTTTTGAGTGTTTTGATTCTTATAACATTTGAATTGATCGCTTATCTAAAAAAATAGAAAACAGAGTGGCCTACTAATTCAGAAAGGTGTTTCACCCTTTTGAATGTGTCCCAAGATTTTATAAATATATGAAAGTGTTGTTACGAACATGTTGAGAAGATTCCCTATTTTCAATCAGGCTACCATCATTAGTGTACTGAGCTAGACACCTAAGTGTGCATCCTCTACAAGGAATAAATATCTATTAAAGAACATATCTAGAAACCACTTTAATCAAAGACATTGGGAGATGCCTTATTTCAACCTTTATCTCCATGATGTGTACTCCCCTATATTTAGAACATATTAATAATAGACCTTACTATCTTGAACCTATAAAGAGAGATAATTATTAAGGTGTACCATATTTTTCTATGATCCACTCTGACAAAGGAACATTATTATCCAATATTTGAAAGAAATAATTGAATATTGGCTCAGATCCTTCTTCATCCACTCCTTTCATATAAAAATCATATCCCTGGCTAAGATGGATTATATTTAGATTCCATAAAAATGTTTTTTGTGGGAGGAACTCATAAATCCTCTCCTGAAGATGAGGTATCCCTCTATGTTTGTAGATTTCTAATAGGTCAATCCATACCTCTCTTTGGGACAGGTGGAAGGAGTTGGTTCCAGAACACTAGTGGCTGGTCAATTCTCTTAGGATCTCTAAATATCATTAAAAGATTAAATATTAGATCCATTTTTCCTCATAGTGGTTCTAGACATGAAACAAATCAAAATATTTTGCACAACTCTGACTAACCCATAATGGATATTCCCATTCGTTAGAGAAATTATCGGTGGGGCACAGGTCAAACTTCAAACTCTAGACTCAATTTTTATTATTCAATGAAGAAGTGAATATGCATGAATAACTATGGGTAATTGGTTGATGAGTGATATTACAACCATTTGATGTCATAGGGTAGTTTTCAGTATATAAGAAGCCTCTAGAATTGAACCAAAACTGTTTTTCCACTCTCAGAGATAATCAATTGAATGCATCTATAATATTGAAAAAAAAGGATGAAAGAAGATTATGGTTGTGTGAAGTAATGGAAGATGTATTATGAAATAGTATAATAATGGTTATAATATGGGGTGATTTTAGTTTCTAAAGATTAGTAATAATAAAAACCATTACCTCAATTTTAGTTTATCTAGTGGAATCTTTGTCCGTTATTTCCAAAGTTCTAATTGAATTCACTTGATTCCAACAAAATTTTTTAAACAGAGTTATAAGAAAATTATATAAAAACCAAAAAAATTATTATATCAATGATCATTCGAATATAAACTTGTATAAATAAGCAAATTAAAACATTACAAATTTCAAAATTAATAATTATAGAAACATTATGAAATAAGATGAACGCATTACAATTTAGTTTAAAGGAAGTCAAAAACTCTGAGTTAAGGTTTCATGAATTAACTGAACAATAAATTTATGCCTTTATTTATGAATAAATCCCTCGATCACAAATATTTGAATTACACTGGCTTCCTAGTCCAAAAATCCATCAATCAAAAACAATGGACTCAACAATATTCCTATCCCTAGAAGCCCCCGATCAAACCATATTTGAAATTGTGAATACCAAATCAAAATATTCGAAGACATTTACAATCCCCACTTGAATGTATTATAATTAAAATGCTATAAATATTTACAAAGCATGAGTAAAAATTTGTTACAACTGAGTTAAATTTAGATGGTTTGAGTTAAAAAATCATAAACTCTGTCCTCCTCAAATGCACCTCTATTTATAATCAAGGCTCCAACTATCATATTTCACACTTATTAGAGTTGGTTGAAATTTTTTTAGATGAAATTCATCTTGGAATCTCGGCATGTTCTGAATAATCTTTGAATAATGGTTATTTTCATAGCATCATCATATTGATGTTATGTTTTTCATATAATATAGTATACTTTTTATTCTGATATTATCTAAAAATAATTGTTTGGTATAATAAAAATCATAATCTGATTTTTTTACAATGATTCATCTAAGGAGTATGTCTACATTTATCTCATGAATATCTATCTAATTGAGAAAGTGAAATTTTTTCTAGTGATACTTATTTTTTATTTGTAATTTGAACCTTATAAAAACTTGTTTTAATAAAATATAAAGTCATTCATATAATGTACAAAGTACACTTCCATATAATTATAATTTTTTTATTACAAAGATTGTCCAATTTTACTGTTCATCTTATTAAAAAATATATTTTAAAAAAAAAATATCATCTAATTATAAACTATCATCTAATTAAAAGATATTTTTTGATTAACAGTGTTTTGTATGTTTGGTAAAATATATGTGTGTTCTAAAAAAAAATTCTAAAACCTTGGGAAATATATAATGTTAGTAAAACAATATATTTAACAATGTGTGTTATGATTTTTACAAAAAAATGGTTATAATGTTTTGAATGTATGCTATTTGACACAACAATCTCCCCCTTTTGGAAAATCACAAAACAAAACACTTAAATAGAAAACTAAATATAAAATAAAATCTTTTAATAGCTTACATTACCATTTAATAATTATATATATAGGAACTTTTATCTTTAATATCTCTTCTTAGAATAATGATTCTTCAATGTTTCTTTTCTTTCTTATATTTATATATCTCTATTTTTTAACAATAGTTTTTCAAAATAATTGTTATAATATTGAGTTTTATTAACATCCATAAGATATGTTTTGTATGATTTCTCCAACTTTTTGATTTTCAAAAATATTTAGAGGAAGAAAATGAATCAGGTAAAATTCAATTGAAAAGATATTAAATAAAATCCATTCAAACATTTATTTAAAAATTCATTTTGTTAGTTTTAAAATAATTTAGAGTTCAGAGAAAATTCATTATTTTTTAAAATTCTTTACAAGGTAATTATTTTTTATAATATCATCCTAGTATTTCTATAACTCTATTGAGTATGAATACATATTAGAAATATTATGTTTTGTAACATGAAACTTCCTATCTTTCTATTTCAATCTCATAACTTCTTCTTTGAGTAACAGAATGTGTATATTCACAAATTAAAACATTAAAAATTATTCTTATTGAGAGAAAATTGTCTTTTGGTGTTATATAAATTGTTCTTCTTGTGAGAATGAAAGATTTATCATATCATCTAATACCTTTTTATTTTCAAAAACTTCATAAGATATATATTTAATAGAATTCATACTGGAAAATGTGGATTTCATAAAACCTTTAGTTTGTTCATCATGTTATACTATATAAATTTTAGTGTGTTTGATCCATCATTTTATTTTCATAAAACATCTTCTATTATCATTTTAACTATCTATATAGAATTTTAAATATTTTTTATTCTGAATAACTATATCAGTATCTTATTTAAAAGCATTTTAATTTTCTAAGGCATTCGTTATTTCATTTATATACTTACAATGAGATTCAATGTCTACGAAAAATAAAGGGAATATCCTAGTTTCATTAACACTTCATTAAAATAGGTTATCATAATTTACAACATTTAATATGATTCACTTTGAGATGAATTAGATGAATATAATGAAATTTATAGAACTTGAGGATTATAAGTCCCAAATTTTTATTTTTATTTACCTTTCACTCCAGTAAAAATTTTCATAACATCGACAATTTTTTAGACTCATATTTGTATGAAATATTAGTTAAATAATGTTGATTATATTCATCTCTTTCTAAAATTTCTAAATTATAATATATCTCGGATTTAGAAAACAAATTATGAGGAGGATAAGGAGGAACTTTATTCCTCTCATTTTTCTTCTTCTTGTTCCAATTATTTTTCAGTTTATTTTGATCACGGGTCATCACTTCTCAAATAAAAATTTACTGATTTCTTCACAGATTCTTGATGTCATAAGTTCCAATTTTATTTTCTTATGATATAATGGTTTGGAGATAAAATTTTAGAGGCATTACTAACTCATGTATAGTATAGATATCAAAAAAATGAGTTGTCTATTGATCAACTGATAATGGAGAAATTGAAAGAGACCCTTCATGTTTAGAAACACGAAAATTTCTATCTATTTTCTCCACACCTTTCATAAGGCTTTTTACAAATTTAGAGTCATCAAGTCTTTTCTTCTTCATTTTTTTCTTTTATTTTTTTTAAGATCATTATGAGTTTTATATTTTTGAGTAAAAAATTAACCTTATGTAAAATAAAAATATGATCTCTTTATTTTCTCTACTATTTCTATATCATCAAGAATTGGTTGGCTTCATCTAAAATATTCTTAAAATTCTTGTTTGGATAAGGAGAAGAACATTCGCCTTTCTTATTTTCTTTAAATATTTCTTTTAAACACTAAACCTAAACATTGTACATAGCCATGTATTATTTATCAAAAAACATTTTTATTATTGGAACTTAAACCAAATTTATTATATTAATGGTTTGTTCTCCAATAGATGGAATTTTCTCCCTCATTGATACTATTGTATTTTTTATTTCCAACACTTTCATAAAATTTACAATATTGTATTTATGAAACGAAGAAAAAAAATAATATTTAACTTGATAGTTCTATTATATACGGCCTTGACTAATATTAAAAAAAATTCACTGATTCAAACTTATACATGTTGTAGAGAAAATAAAAAACATATATATCTTGAAATTTCAAAGTTTATCAATCTAGTTTCCATGGGATAAGATAGTTTTTCGTCCAAAGATACATTACTCTTACTTATAAAGGTAAATGAAAAAATCATACTTACATTTTCATAAGAAGAAAAAAGAGAGTTTTATGCATTTGACTTTTTAAAACATTCCATCTTATCCAGTAACTTATGAGTAACAAAATTTTCTACCCCTTACAGTGGTACTCTAACTAAATTAGACACTTTGAATTTTTAAATTGTATAATTCGTCAAATAAGTTGACAGTTATAACCTTAAACCCTTATTCTTCACCAAAAACAACAAATAAATAAAACTCAAATACCAGAGATGGATAATTAAGATCTATATATTCCAATTTATAGAAGATATATTTCCAATCTTGAAATAATATCATATTCTATAGCAAAGAATTAGTTTTATAAAACCATTCTTTTTCTATTAATATCTCCTTAAAAAAATTTGAAAACTACTTTGAAGAAGCCATATTTCTAAATCCATCTAAGAAAACATAATGGTATAATTGGTAAACAATTTGATGGATAGAGAATAAAGTGATGGGAGTTGAGAGAAAAGGGTTGAAATAAATGTTGAATTTGATGACTTACACTCTGATTTATAGGCCTGAAGAGATGGCACTTTGACTTCCACATATTTAACAGATCATAATTAAAAATATTTATGATATGAAGGATGATATAATTCTTCAAAATATTGAAATAAATTTCGTAATTATTAATGTTTTTTAAATATCATCGAAAGAAATTTTTATTTATAAAAGAAACATAAATGTTTATAAAATAAAATTTTAATTTTTTTAAAAAAATAAGATTATAAACAACATAAAATAAAATTAACAAAAAAATTAGTAAATACTTAAAATTATAAAAGTACCTCTCAAAGAGAAATTTTATCTTTTTATGGGAATGGTTGTCTGGTAACTATTTTTTTCTAGAATTTTTTTTTCTGATAAACATTTTAAGAAATATTTTTTCAATGAACTTTTTAAGAAAGTTTTTTTATAAACATTATATGAAAAGTTTAATTTTTTAAAAAAACTAAATATAATTAAAAAGGTAAATATTTTATAAAAACTAAATGTTTCATGTACTCCTCCTTTTTCAAAATAGTTTATTACTATAAAGAGATTAGTAAATGTGTAGAAGATATGCATGATCATTTTATGTTTATCAGTCTTATATTTTATTTAACATATTCAAATCTATTGGTATTTAGAGATTATTCAAATATATCATTATCTTGTTCTTTCATTTTGATAAATTTTAAAAAGATATATAATTCATCTGTTTGATCCCAAAGTAAGTGGTTTCTTATAAATATGTCTTTATCTCATGATTGATGTGATGGGTTTTTTACTTAATGTTATGGATGTTTTGATATTAAATAAAATTGAAGTTTTACTCAAACATACGACAAAATATGTGATTTTGTGTTACATCCACACTAGTTGAGCATAAAAAATTCTAGCTGCCATATATTTCACTTTAACAGTGTAAAGTTATATAAAATGTTTCTCCATTTGAGACCAAGAAACTAAAAATCCTACTAAAAAATGAAATTTTCTAAATGTATTTTTTCTATCCATTTTACATCTACCAAAGTCATCATTTGGAAAACTTTTACATTTAAAATCATTTCATGAAGAATAAAATAAGCCATGATCCATAGTTCCCAGATAAAAAAAATCATCATAAAACTTTACGATGATACTCTTTAGTGTTAGCTTGACATCTTGCACACAAGAATACATAAAACATCAAATCTATATGAATAGTTTTAAGATAAAGTAATGTACCAATAATTCCTCTAAATATTTCTATAGACTAAATTCTTAAATTAATCATGGTGTAAATTATTTGAGGTTTTTATAGGACTACATATTATTTTAGTGTTTTTATATCCATATTTCTAGAGAAGTAATTTTATGTTATTATTTTGAGATATAAAGTTCTATTTGGATTTTGTGAAATTTGAAAACCAAAAGGAATGTAAGTTCACTAACCATACTCATTTCAGACTCAAATTTCATAAGATATGAAAAATAATATATAAGATATTTTTTTTATTTGATCTAAATATAGTTTCAATCAAATAAATTTGAACAATAATAGTTATTTGAGAAAAAGTTTTAATAAAAAAATTGTATCTTCAATTAGCTTAAAAAGACATTCGTTAACAAAAATTTAGTTAATCAATCGCATGAGGGACTAGGGGCTTATTTAAGTCAATAAAGTGCCTTAGTAATTCTAAACCACATGATCTAGATATTTTGTGTTTTTAAAACTATGGAGTTTTTCAACATAAACTTCCTCCTATTCATGTCTTTTAAGGAAATCACACTTCACATCCATTTGAAAAATTTTGAAATTTAGAAATACCACATAAGCTAAAAGTATAAGGATATCTTCAAGTATAACTACTAGAGAATAAGTTTCTTCATATTTTATTCCCTATTGTTGATTATAACCCTTCACAATAAGTCTACTTTTATTTATAACTATGATTCCATTTTTATCACACATATTTTGAAAAAACCCATTTGACATTAATTACAATTGAATATTTCGGTCATTCAACCAAATTCCAAACTTGATTCATTTCAAATTTATTGATTTCATCTTATATATATTTTATCTAATCTTAACCAATTAAATCCTCAACAATATTTTTAGGTTTAAATTGTGAATAAAATTCACAATTTTCAACTTCATTTATTAAGGAACTTCTAGTTATAACAAGTTGATCTACATCACCAATGATATTATCATTAAGATTATTCCTAAAGATCAATTGATTTCTTGAGTTTATAAAAATATATTCTTCACCAACATGTTGAATTTATTCTTGAGATATAAATTCATAAAAAATTCATTCTGTTATTCTCTCATAAGAAGAAGTTTCCAACATGGGAAAAATCTGTTTTAGAAATAAAATTCAAGGATGAGAGTAGAGATTATATGAAAACAAAACGATTTATTTCAAAAAATTTAACATTTTATATTTCCTCAATAATACTTGTGTTTTTATTAAAAACTATATAATCTTTACTAGTGGTGTAAAAACCTAGAAAAATACCTTCATAATATTTTGGAGAAAATATTATGTAAATCATATTTAGTATTCTGAATGAATACATTGAATAAAAACATTAAATTAATAAATTTTTGTATTTCTATAACTCCAAAACTCATAATATTATTTATTAATAAAAACTATTATTAAAATATGACTTATAGAATATGAGTCATTACTAAATGCTTCATTCTAAAAAATTAGCAATTTAGTATTAATACAACATTGTTCTAGTAATCTCTTGAAGAATTATAATTATTCTTTCAACTAGAACATTTTACTATATACCTCTAGGTGAAGAGAAGTTACCTAATATAACTTTTTTTACAAAAAAAATCATTAAATTATGGATTTATAATATCTACCCATGATTACTACGAATAGTTACCAAAAGAATATTCTTACCATTTTTACCATGAGATAAAAAAAATTCAAATAAATAAAGGCTTCTAATTTTTTTCTATAAAATAGAACCATGTATATCTACTGTAGTCATTAACTAAAAAATGTACATAATATTTTCCACCAATAATTTCATTTTGTATAGGACCAAATAAATCCATATTCAATAATTGTAAAGAATTAAAAGTTTAAACATAACTAATATATTTAAAACTCGACTTATTTTTCTTTCCAATTTGATAAGGAACACATAATTTAGAATAATTAAATGTAAGCATTGGTATATCTCAAAATAGTCTTTTAATAGAGAGGTTGAATAATGTTTTAATCTTATAGTGTCCTAACCTTCCATTCCACAACCATGACTGATCTTAAATTTCACTAAGGTAAGGTAGATCTTGGTTTATAAGGTATTATAAATTTTTGGTGTATACATTTTCATACCTATCGGTGGAAAGTAAAAAATTATATTCTAAACTATGAACAATATATTTTCATTATTAATGTTAATAGGATAACCCTCATAACATAATTAAATTAAGCTAATAAGTTTTTTCTTAACTCCTACAACAAATAAAACATTTGAAATTAAATATTTATTAACAAGAACAATATTACATATTTCAATAGTTTATCCTTGAGAATTTTCACATAAAGTGACTTTTCATCCTTTAATTTTAAAAATATTATTCAAGAAGTCCTTATTCACAATAATATTACTAGAACATCCTCCGTACACATATGAAATATTATTATTGTTGGTACAATTCTAATTTTCCAAAAATTAAGAAGATTTGTATTTTAGAACATAGACCTACTTGGGTCCAACAATATTATAAAATAATATTTTTAGAATCCACATAATTCAAATGTTAATATATTCCATAGTTTTTAATTATTTTCAAAAATATTGTTTCGTGAAATTATAATGATTTTACTATATTTAAAGATCATTTTTTTTCAATGTCCTCTACTTTTATAATTATTAAAAAAAATATGGCACTTTTTGGAACAAATTTTTTTTTTAAATTAGATTTAGTATTAGTAAAACCAATTCTAGAAAAATTCTTTTGAGGTTAAATATTTATGTTTATTTTATAAATATTTTATTTGTGAGTAGTAAATTTTGATAGTATCTTTTTTAGACTTCAAATTTTAGAATTTATTTTCACAACTAATTTTTTATCCTCAACAGATGTAGAGTTATAATTAAAATTTTCTAACTCTTGAAAAATTAGTTTTCTCAAGATTATATTTTTATAAATTTTTTAAAATATATTATATTCTAGTAGTGAGTGTAGATATTATTATATTTTATTTGGTCAATTTTTTTACATAAGAATCAAATTTTTTAGAAACATAATATTTTTTTTTAGTTTAAAAAAAATAGAAACTTCCACAAAGCTAGGTAAACTATTATTCTCTTATGAAGAAGTAGATTATTTATATGAAGATATAGAACTACTATAAATTAAATTATCCGGATAATTTTCATTCAAATTAATATTGGTAACAATTTTATTTGATACCTTATCCATTATGAAATTATTGTTATATGTAATTTTATTAAAGAAACTGATATTCTTCTGATCTTCACTTTCATTTTATAATGAATTATCTGAAGAACAATCACCTCCACTTGCACTCTATGGGTCTGAGGATATCATAATTTTATTACTCTTATGTATGTATAACTACTTTTAAATCCTCTCATAATATCTATTCTTCTTATATTTTCTCTTAATCTTGAGAGCATTTGGTCTTATATGACCAGGTTTCATGCACTCAGAACATATAATTTCAGAAAAACCATAATATTTAATTTTTTCCATAAAATTATTCTAATACATATATCAATAATATTTCTTTCCAAAATATTTTTTATTTTTTGGAAAAACATTCTAACTCTTCTTTAGACAATTTTTAAGAAATACACTTTTTTCAACTTGAATCTTATTTTTCTTTGAATACATTGAAAGTTTCTCTGCAAATTTTACTTTCATAGAAACAACTGAAGTACAAGTAAAATCTACTCCACTATTTTTATTTTTTTTTCTTTATCTACATCTATTTTCAGTCTTGCATCAATATAGCTATAATTTATAATTAAATATTTTATTCTCAACTTAGTCATCTTCTTTATATCATCAATAATTTTTCTCATGTATTCCCACTCTCCGAGTATAATCTCAATAAAATTTTCAGCCAAAATAAAATCATTATGTTATTTAAAACCTATAGACTATAAACTAATAAAAAATTCCATGAATCTGTGATGAATATTAGCAATTTATTCTCCATGAAATAAATTCAATTCTTGATAATCTGCTCTTAGCATTTATCTTCTACATTATATAACTATAGATGTACCAAAATGAGTAATTTATAACTTATTTCAAATGATGTTTATAACATCCCAAGAATAAATTTGACTATAGATATTCGTTATCATATAACATAGAAAAGTATTTATAACTATATATTTAAGTTTATATTGTAAATTTTTTTCATTTTTTAAGATAGAATCCAATTTTTCTAGAATATGATCATTACCAGTTAACATGAAAAAATTATAAACTCATATGTTGATAACAAATTTTTAAACAAGATCACTCTAACACTCATACATAGCCCCCATGTAATGTTGGTGGGTTGTTATGATTAATATTATCTAGATTTCCATCATTTTATCATTCCATCTTTGTAAAAAAGAAATATACTCACTCTCAAAGTATACACAAGTGTAAAAACGATTAATATAAATTCTATAAATAACATTTCCAAATAAAATTTATAAGGGTTTAGGAATTTGATTAATATAATAAAGGTAAAAACTAGAATGTTAACCAGAAAAAAGTACTCTGATACCAAAAGTAGGATCAAATAGTATAAAAATGGATATAATAGGGGGTTGAATTATAGTTTCTAAATATTAGTAATAACAAAAACATTACATCTCTTTTAATTTATTAGGCATAATCTTTTTTTGATATTTTCTATGTTTTAATTGTATGAAATTTTTTCTAATACTTTTTATATAATCATATTTATAGGAAAAGTATATTTAAAAATTATATAAATTCATAAAAAAACTAAAAATATATAAAAAAGAAAATAAAACATTATAATGTTCTAATGTAAAACATTCAAAACCTTTATAAAATAATATAAACACTTTAACCTTCAGTGTAAATGAAGTCAAAAATTATAACTTAAGGTATCCATTGTATAACTGAACCTTAATGTTTACTCTTTCTACAAGGAGAAATCCCTTGATCAAAATAATTAGAATAAATATGTCTTCTTATCCTTGAAGTCCATTAATCAAAAATATGAGACTCAAAAGTCTTCTTACCCCTATAAACCCTTGATCTAACTATATTGGAAATATTGAATTAAAAAGAAAAATGTCCTAATACATTTACAATCCTCACTCAAATGTCTTAAAATAAAAATCCCTAGAGATTTATAAAGGATTATTAACATGATGTTATAGTTGAGTAAAAAATTTAAAGGTTTAGTTGCAGAAGAATCAGTTCCCTCCTCCTCAAATTCACCACTATTTATAAGAAATTATCTAATGATAAAAAAAATTGATTTCTAGTGTTGGTTGAAACAACCTATGGTGAACTCTGTCCTAAAAACTAGGAATTTTATATAAATACTTCATCTGATAGTTGTTTTGGTAGAATCATTACAATGTTATAAAGTGTTCCATATAATTGAGTAAATTTTTTTATCTAATAATGTAGAACTTTAATCATCTAGTGGACAAAAAAATCTTCATCTGATAGTTAATACAAGGATTTATCTAGAGAGTCTATCTACCTCCATCTGATTAATATCATTCTGATTAAAAAATTAAAACATTGTCCAGTGATACTTATTTATGCTTTATAAGTTCAACATTATAAAAAATTGATGAAATATGAAATTATTCATCCAATTTACAAACTACATTTCTGTCGGATTATAAGGATTTTCAATTACTGTTGATAATTGGATTATAAAATATCATTCAATTGAAAAGATCATATGATTATAAATTATCATCCAATTAATAAATATTAATCATTTAAAAGAAATTTTAATGTTTTTGAATACATATATGTTTTCAAAAAAAATATAATTACCATGGGAAATATATAATGTTAATAAAATAATGTATTTAAGAAAGTTTGTTTTGATTTTCAAAACAATGGTTATAAAGTGTTTAATGTAAAACTTTCTAATCAATAGAAGCATCATACAAAAATACAAATCTAGATAAATGGAGTATGTGTGATTGAGGATATCCTTGAAGGTTAACCAAAATAATAGTATTGAGAATCCCACTATCAGATGAAACATAGTACCAAGGATCCGCATTACGGTTCCCAACAATCAAAGGTCTCTATCTAGCCATGTTGGAAGAAATTTTCAATCTTGAAGCCATCTAGACCAAAGTGTAAGAAATATACTTTAAGATAAATTATGATTGAAATGTTTAGAGGGTATTAAAACACAACATGAGTCATGTGATCCCCTAAATGTGGCAGTGTCAGATGATTGTGTGACTATATAAGGGTCACACAATCACCTCACCATTCAAGGTTTATGTGAACTGCATTCCCTTTGATTTTCATGAGCCGATTGATTTTGTGACTTTATTAGAGCTATTTTAACACCATAACTCTCTTAGAATATGTGATTAATTTTCCGGAAAACTTGTTTTTTGGTATTTTATAAAATCCACTTTTGGAAAATGGTAACCATACAAAGATCTAAAACATCACCCATACAAAATCCACTGCATCTCAATTTCAAAATTCAAACCTTCAAAAACAAATAAATCGTGCACCTTGAGCCACTGACCGACGGCCTCGAAGCACGGGTCCTCTTGATTTCTGCACTGCCTCGAGCAAGGACCTACCTCGAAACAAGCACCATGTGGTTTCTAACTTATCCTCATCAGCCGGATCACTGGCGAGCTTCATCTTCACCGTCGCCGTCGAAGGATACAATGAAAAAAAAAAGTGAATTACAAAATCAAACACAAAAAACAACACACCAGTGACCATTGAACATCAGCATTCACACCACTGTCACTGGACCCGCGATCCACACAGCACCACACCAATCGCAACGAATCCAAAAATCATCACCGAATCAACCGAAATGCAAAAATCATCAACAATAAACCATCACGATTTCACCCCGACCGGTCGCGGGAACTGGAACCATACCTCAACCATGATGCCATAGCACACCATCAAGAATATCGCAAAAAGGATTCCGAAAACTAAAATAAAACCAAAAGATGAAAACTAAACCAGATCTGTGGGCCACCCGAACAAACCGACACCTCACAAGCCAGAGGGAGAGCCTGTCGCCGCCTTCATCACCGAACCCAAAAGCCAGATCCTCCCAGCACCTGCAGACGACATGACCCGCAACGGCATCCCTAGGTCTCAGCTGAACCCGCCTCTTGGTCCGACACCGTGATGCCGAGAGAAACCCTAACTAGACAGCAGGTTAGGGCGAGGAGACTGCTAGGTCACGAAGAGGTTCTTCGAAGAGGACGATCCCGCACGCCGATGCAAAAGGACGAATCCACACCACAAACGCATCGAGCAAGCAGCTGATAAGAGTTCCAGACGACCCTGGGCAGAGAGGAGGAAGGTCGCGGCGGGATAAGACCTAGAGATGTGAATCCCCTTATGGGCACATCCCTATGTGTAGCCACCAATGTGATTAGGTGATTATTTTGAGTTATCATGGTCATAGATTATGTGGTTCACTTATACAAGTTATTTATGATGTCCAGTTACATAAATAAAATCATGCAATGAGAGTATGTGATTCATTCATGTGAAGGGTTCATGCAAAAGGGATCATTCAAATCATTAATGTGAAAATGTAATATGGAATTCTCCATATGGAAAAGTTTCAAGTAAAATGGAATGACTATAGTTCTCCTATTTATATAGAATTTCATGGAATACCATGTGTCACCCATAATTCCAAAAGTCACCGAGAATACCAAAGGGAAAATATAAGCCCAAGAGACTCAAGGGGGAATTTACATCCTCAAAACCAAGTCATCTCTTCTTCCTCTAGTTGTCATTTTTAAGTGGGTTAGATTTTTTTAAAACCTTCTTGATGAACATTGTAGAATTTATGTAAGTAAAATACATGAAGTATGAATTCAATATTTATACAAAGGCATTTAGAAATAGGAATACACTATGCCTAGATATTATGACCATTTATGTTTTATGCATTCAGGTCATGCAATCATATAACATCGGAATCCCCATGAGATTCCATGAATAAAAGAGATCAAAGATGCATGTTATGGGTGCCTATCATGGTCATTGATCATCACACAATACCCTTTGAGTAATGAAATCTCCCCATATCAAAATCATCATGTGATGCCTCTCTGAAATATGTAGTTGTATATCGCCAGATGGGTCATCTGACTGATGATTTATATAGTGGGAGGGTCTCATGGTTCCTATTATATATGTGATTCCCTCCCATATCCATATGTCTATACCAAGAAAAACATATTTTTTTATTGACTCTCGGGTGATTTTTTCCATGATGGACCCCACTTGTGAACTTTATTTCATGTAATTAACTAGGGGATTCTACTGATGATAATCAAACTATTCATGTGTGATGCATGATCCCAAGATGATTTATATGAAAAATCATTATGCCGAGTTAAGCCTAAGTACGCGTCTCACCCACCATACGATGTAATTTAGATATAGGTGACTAACTCTTAAAAAACACCCCTTGGAACTCAAATAAAACATAGTGGTTATGGATTTTTGAAGTTGGTATACGGAGAAGAATCAACACATAAAGAGCTATAAGGAGAACCATACAAATACAAGGCATCCCGTTCAATATTATTGTGAGTAAACTTAATGGAATGGTTGTAATTCTCTAAAAGGCATGAATTAAGAATGTGAGGTTTGATCACTGGACCACATTCAAAAAATTCAATCTCTTAGAGACCCATTAGGAACACAACCATGTGATGACCTATCCATTACGTGATCACATGATGATCTATGGGTCATTCAATAGTTTTATGAAATGATATAACCTAATACTAGTTACACAATCACAAGACCCTCATTCCCTTGGGAACTCATTCAACCTCACCATTCCATTACATAATAATGATACATTCTTATCTTCCTATGATCATGTGACATGCAACATTTTTATGATATATGTGTGACTCTATGATCATCATGTAATCATATAGCTCTAAATAAGTACAACTTGAACCCTCCTAGAATGTATTGTATCCCCCTCCCATGAGGAAATATTCATTATGGGTATCAAACTTGGTGTCAGTACCTAATGAAACATATAAATTATGAGGAATCTAATTCCTATTATAAACAAGATATGTTGGACACATTCCTGAGGATTGATCCTCAAAATTAAATATTCACAACATTCCCTTTTTATGAGGTCATATTCCCTGTAAAGGCCATGAAATGTTCATGTAATTATTGCAAAAATCACCCATGTAACTTTATATTTACAATATTACTTTTGAATGATCATAATTATTTTCTCATGGGTCCATATACTCTATAGGACTCATGACCATACTCTTATTGAGAAAAATGTCAGTGTGTAATACCCATTAAACCCAATCTAATACTCATATGTAATGCATCTGATCTTATACTATCTCTTGTTTCTCATAGTAAGCATCATAGATGTGGGATTACAGATCTGTAATGATAATTCCATTAGCATAATAAAAATTTTCCTATTATGGTAATCCTCTTTTGTTGTAAGACCTAACTAAATCCTTTTGGACTTTAAAAGGGCCATACTCCCTGATGAAGAGTCTCATGGAATCCTTGTGCATAATTCCCACTCAAACAACTATTTTCAAAACTTTTACAACACAAAAACATGTAACATTGGAACTATGTAGGCTCTTATTCATGCTTTCACATGATATATAGGATGAATCTCCATGACTCGATCTCCCATATTATATATTCTAACATGCCCATACATCTTAGTCACATGGTGTTAAAGTAAACGACAATGCCCTTAGTGCATTATGATAAACTGCATGGTATAGTCCCATTATATGACCTTAAAATATGTCACTCAAACTATGTGGGATTTGATTCCCACCTTGATTTGATACAAAATATTCCTCCCTAAGATTAAAACCCAACATCATTAACCTTTCTTCATAAACATTATCAGGGATATATTCTCTACAGATTCCATTCCATCAGGTCAATAAGCCATATTGAACATGTTTTTATCATTCCATACCTTCAATAACATCATACCCCAACCGAAGAGATATATTCCTTCTAGGACCCACTATATCATCCTCATCAAGCAATATTTCTTGTATGGATCACCTTCACAATTCCATACTCCTTAAGAAACAACATCATTAGTCCATACTCCCAATGGTCTCCATCTTCATTAGGCCATACTTCTTATAGCTTCGTATCATCCTCATTGGTCCATAATACCAATGGTATTTATATTCAAAAGACCATACTCCTCGTGGAACCAAAACATTCACATTAATATATGTTCTATATAAGGTTAAAGAAAAAGTTTCACTCATTCATAAGTCCCACAACAATCACTTATAAGAACCTTTATCCTAGTTTTCCATGTTTCACAACGTTAAACATTATGGATGGGTCCTTATAATAAGACCTTAAAAGGATTAACCTATCCAATAATACATGGTATTGGATTAATTTTACAAGGATATTTAGGAAGCCTCTCCATGGTACTAATCCTGGAACCATAAACAGTGGTCACCCGCAAAGAAGGAAATAAACTATAGAGAGCTAGTTGTATGACATTAAAACATAGAAATCCTCAACATAGAATATATAATTAATAGTGGAAAAAATAGGGAGAACTTATGATACCTGAATATGGTTTCATTAATTGGATTCCTCTTATATGTTCAAATTCTCACATCAACAAAAGTATACAACAGATTATTAATTCTTTGGTACCCAGTTCTGCATTTGAATCTGGAAAACATTCGAAAACATGTCATAAATCTATAAGAGAGTACCAATGTGTGTAATGATTCCCCTAGAAAAGGTGGGATGATCATGACCTTCTATCATCTCAAAATATTTGTTTTACTAAGCATCTCTAGGAAGAAAACTAAATAACCACCTACTTATGGAATGTATGCTTGTAGATCTATATGGATGTGGAAACCATTTTTTCTTTTTGGTTCCACAAATAAACCACATTGGAAAAAATACATGATAGTTGAAACAACACCAAATATTGGGTTGTCGTGTACCAATTCAAAAAAAATGTGATGAGTATGTTTTAGAAAAAAAATTAAGGTAGTGACGATTTACCTATTTTTTAGTATCAAAGTTATTTAAAGGATAATTTTATATTATATATATGTGTGTGTCTCTGTGTTGTTTCAAATATGAATCATTTACTAATATGGTAAATTTGAAAAGACTCTTTGCTTAATCATCATTTATTTTTAAAATTTGGTTTTATTATAAATTTTATATACATTATTTGAGTTTAATTAAGTAACTTTAGTGGATTTACTATGTAAAATATATTTTAGCCAAAACAATATTATGTATTAGAGTGGATTATGTTAGTCTTATAAATTTTTTTTGATTCAATTGAAATATTAACATATAGAAAATGGTTTCATATAGTAATAGTTATTTTGAGAGTGTTTTAATAATGGAAATGGTTTATCAATTTTTACTTTCTTTATTAAATTTTTTATTTTCTCTAAATATAAATTAATTGTTTTGTATGGTGTTTATATATATATATATTAGTTTTGTCCAAGCATGTGAAACCTTGATTTTAAACATTAATATTATTTTCATTAATGGTTTCATTATTTATTTACTAAAAATACATGAGATTTTTTTGTTTTATAAGGTCTCTATATATTTATTTAAAATGGACAATATATGGTTTGTTTTGAAATTTATAATTTGTTATAAAACCTTTTTATTTCTTGAAATTTTTGTAAAATATAATATTTTTGGAAATTTAATGTTTTAAAATCTTTTAGAAAACATTTGGTTAATTAAAATGTTATGTTTTAGAGAAAATGATGTTTCATAGACTATGGGGGTGGGAGAATTTCTATGGATGATTTCAGGGTTTGTTCTGTGAAATGGAGTTTATTGATATTAAAACCTGGTTTATTGGGAAATAAAGTGTAGTTTTGGACATAATGGTTTAAAATATAGTGAAATTATTTTACATAAAAATTAATTAGTGTAAAAATACCATGATAACGGTTGTACAGTTATAATTTTCTTAGGAAATTGTGTATAGATTTTAAAAATGTTTCCTTAAATTTTAAAACATCCATTTCAAGTTTCAAATTTTATTTATAGTTGGTTAGTTTAATCAAAATGGTTTTTGAAATATTTTTAAAACCTTTGGAAGAGGGAAACCTTATTCTATAAATAGAATTTTATTTTAAATTTTGTGTGAATATATTTAATGTTATAGAAGAGGATTTTCTATGATTATTTGAAAAGATTAAGAAAATCCTAGAAATTTATATTTGTTCAATTCTTAATCAATTAATTTTGTAAGGTTGTTTTTATCTTTATCTTTTTAAAATTCACAGAGAGTTTTTTTTTAGATTAAATAATCAATTTTAAATATTTTATTTACTTAAATTTATTTTATAGAAATCATTTTTAATCAATATATAGTAATAATATTATTTTGACATAAATTTTAATTGGTGGTAATTATTTTGAATATATTAATTGGTTGAATTGATTATTCATATTAAGTTAAAATAAATAAATAATAGTTTTTTAAGTCAAGGAATGATTAATTGATTTATTTGGAATTATTATACAATATATTGTGAATGGTTAATATATATTTCTCATAAGTTCATTGATTGTGTTAGTTAATATGTGTTAAAAATAAACTTAATTCATATTATTATTTGTAAATTTGTTTTTATTGAAGATGATTGATGAATTTTTATATTATATTTAATAAAGTTGTTTTAATTAAAATATTGGTATATTATTTATCTACAGGATTAGGTTATTCATTTAAGTAGCATGTTTTTTTAAGGAAGTGATATAATTAAAGAAGCATTCATAGAATATAATATTCAGAGACATGAGATTATTATTGTTGAATAAATGTTATATTGTAAATTTTCATATCAATTAAATAACATGGTGGAATTTATACTCGAATTTTTAAATTAAATTATGGGTGTTCTTAGTAAAGTGGTTTTAATGTTTTTTAACTTTTTATGTGGTTTTATTGACTAATTTTAATTTGTTTGGAATGCGAGTTATGTTTCTTCCAGAAAGCGACTATTCAGAGTTTCAATTTTTTTTATAATATGATTTACTGGATATAAGATTAGCCTAGCATGGTATACAATTTCCCCTTTCCCTTGGGATGGGCTGCAATATTTTCCAGACTTGGTATATTCTATTCCCTTTCTCAATGATGTTTGTTTTAACCTAACTTAGAAGTATATCACAATCCTTAAATCCTAAGCTTGTCTCAAATAATATAAACAAAGATTTGAATCCTCCCCATATATGGAGTTAATTATTCATGTTTTAAACAATTCTAGTATTTTATCCAAAAAATACATGTTATTTTTGTGTATTAACCTTCTTTGTATTGATACTAGATAGACTTTTATCTTTTACTAGTAGCTAGGGGTTGATTTTTGTCCTCCTACTTTAAATGATAAACTCATTACCTATATATATCCATTTGTGATGCATGTGTATCCTTTAATATGTGACCCAAGTATTGGTAATTCTCCAAATAATTGGATTTTATTATACATAGAGTTTGGATTATTGTAGGATTATTTTTGTGATTTTGATAGATAATCTAGGTTATTAAAAAGGGGTTATCCTTGGAATTTATATACAGTATGTTTCACCCATTGTACTTACCATTTTCACTCTTTATTGTATCATTGGTTTCCTTGTACTTTTATTTCTTTATCTTGTCTAGTTTCACTTATTTAGTGGTTTATATCGATATTTTGGGCCATTTTGGATTGATTTATCTGTTCATGTTGTTTCTAAAATTCAAATTACTTTCTAAGTAGATCTATTATACCTGATAGATAGGTGAAGCATGCTCTTCATGATGTATGGAAGAAATAATTAAATCCCCCTAAGGGTGCATTTTGAGTAGTAACCAGATAATAATTCTCCAAAAGATCATTTTTTTAATGAAGGTGTCACATTAAAACAAATATCATGTTTGAAATATTTTTGAATATAATATATTTTTAGAAGATTGGTGAATTTTAAAATGATAGATAAGTGATGGGATTAGAGTTGGGTTTTCCTTTTTTAATGTCATCATATTTTTTAAGAAAAATGAAACTTCTGGTTTTAGAAAGAATATATAAATTAATTGAATAAAAATTCTTTATTCAATTCACCTTTGATTTAATTATATGTTAAAATTTAGAAATATTAATATACTATTTTTAATTAACAATGAAATAACAAATATGGTATTGATTTTCCTAAAATAACTATATTATACTACCTTAATTTCTTCATGTGTTTTTGTAATCACTAAACAACAAACTTGCTTGATTTTCATTAAAAAATAACCAATTAGTGTAAAAATAAATAAATCATGTAAGGGTTGAATAATATTTAAATCTAGGAAACATAATATTTAAGACCAAATTTAAATAATATCACATTTAATTTAAATTAAAAATAATTAAATTGAAAACCATTCAATTAAAAGCATATAATTATTTTTAATTGAAAACTTTTAGAAACTCAAGCATCAAAAAAATTGGATATCCCTCCCATTCACCAAATAACTTACAATTATACCCTTCCATACAAGAAGGGTTTTTTGAATTAAAAATTGAACAAGCCTTAAAAAAAGGGAGGATATTAGAGGAGAGGAGGATGAGCTCCTCCTTGGTGGTGGTGTTTCTTCTACCTTGCATAGGTGATGTGGTTGAGGATTTTATTATTTGGAAGGAGGATATCTAATCATTTTTTAGGTGAGGATGAGGGAATCCTTCTTTCATCTCAATAATGTCAAACCATGGGTGGGGTTCAAGAAACAATAACCCCCCTATGACTTCCCATGGTTTGAGGGAGTGACACTTGTGGTTGAGGGTGTCAAGGGACCATTTCGGTAGGATCCACAAGGAGAAGAAGATCCTGGGTGCATGCAAGGAAATTAGGGTGGATGATGCATAGGAAAAAAGGCAGGGACTCAGTGGCTAGCGGGAAAGTGAGGGTGCTGATGGGAGTCGGCAATGGAAATAGTTCCAGGTGAATAGGCTAAGGTGCCAAGATGTGGCCGATAACACTTGGCTCAGCTTGTTTGGTCATGAAGTAGAGTGGGTATATAGAGGAAACAAGTGGGGTTTTTCAAGGGGACCACCTCCTCTGGTCTTCCAAGTGATTGCAGGAGGCCCTTACAGTAGCAATGGCGGATGATCCAAGCTCACCTGGTGGTGAACTTGTGGTAGTGGAGGCGAGAAGGTCATATCCGACATCTCAGTCTGAGTTGAGGGAGGTGGTGACAATGAGGGGAAGTGTAGGCACTAGAATGGTAATTAGACATATGTAGAGTTGTAAGGTAGGTGGACATGTGGAGTTTTGGTATTGGTGGCCTACTAAGGTGGCCCTAGTGGTGAGGTGATCTATATAGAGAAATATAGGTAGAGGAATTACGTGATAGGAGTAATGGTGGGAGGTAATGGTGGTTGAGGAAATGCAGGAAAGGTGCATGTGTGGCAGAGAAGAGTGGGTCATTCTAAAGTTAGGTGGTGCTTCGAAGAAGTGAAGTAGCCTTGGAGAAGCCATTGCGTCCAGTGAGGTGGTCACAGCGGAGTGTGATGGCAATCATATTCCACATCGAATCAGGGACACGGGTGCCCCTCCCATATTAACCTAGACACAAGAGCTCTGGGCTTCCTCCCTCTAGGGTGGACTCCCGTGATGCCACTTGAACACACAATATGTGTGACACGATACACATGGCCCACACTAGGCCCTTCAGTCTGCCTATGCAAGCCACGAGGCTTGATCACCCACATCCCAGATATGGGACTTCACTACCTATGGGTTTAACTTGGGCAAAACACCCCCTAAGTCCCCTCTAGTCTTGAAGGCCTCCCTACTAGTCCAACATGTTCGGATGAACCTTCATGCTAGACCTGTCACTTGGTTTATCAGTGGTTGACCTCTATCCTTCTGGGTAAAGTTTTACACAAAAACCAACCAAACATTTACCAAATTTCCCTAAATATTCAAATGATTCAAAAAAATAATAGTTTTAATTCATATCTATTCATTTTACCTATTTCAAACCATTTCCATTCCCTCTTCAAATTTATCCATAAATCACTAAAATATTGAAAATCAATGACTTTAACATTGAAAAACATCAATAAAAGATAAAAATTTGTTTAAAAATATTCAAATTATCTTGTTATATCAAATACCCCCACACATAAACCATGATTTTCCTCAAGTATAAAATCTCAACAAGAATTTAAATAGGGAACCTGTGTTTATCAATATTCAAATTTCAATGTAATAAAATCAAACAATTATCAATGTCAAATAAAAATTTCCAATCCGACATAAAATATCAATTAAATTTATCATTTTTAAATGAAAAAACCAATCCATGTATTTTAATTTTCCATTTTGAATAATGGTGGATTATCTCCATACATTAATTCAATCTACTTGATTAATTATTATCAAACATCCAAAATCATGATCTACCCCATCAGAATATTTTCACTCATATCTCATGATAAAATTCAATTATATTTATGTTCATATCATGAGAACATTCTAATTATCCATAGGTTTGTAAAGGAACTAATTTCTCTAATTCATAAAGAAATAATACACATAAAATCATTTTGAAACTTCATTCCTTCAATGAGTTTAATAAACGACAAAAAAATTCTTTAGAAAAAATTGGAGAAACACATAAATAAAATAAATATTTTCAAAGGAATGAGCTTTGATCACCATAGTCAGACCAAGGGGTCGTCGGCGTGTATCCTACTTGTGCGTCCCAATATGGTGTGCAACATACTTATTCACCCAATTTCATTTCTCCCAGGTTTCTGTTTTTTCCTATAAATAGACCATTGGGGCCTTCATTTATATGGACGAATTTCCGTAAAACCTAATTGATACTATTGTCACCCTATTTCTTCTCCCATGTCCTCTGAAACATTCAAGGTAGTTTATTAACACTTAAAATTGAGGAATTAAAGGAGGATCATAGGACTTAAGTCTTTCTAGTGTTTGAAATCCATAACACTTGCATGCCTAAAGCTCCCAACCTCTTTAAATCAGAAACACATGCACGAAACCGATTCATTTCACAGAAACATGTGCACCCCACATCTAGGATCACCTGTGAATACTCCTGAAGGCTTGAGCCATGTCTTTCCCAAGTATTAAAATACATGGTTTTCATCGCTTTAGTGAACATATGGTCACCCAAGCTTGCTTGCACGCCCATATGTATGTGCTAGTATCTACTTGGTAACCCCTCTTTGATTCACCTATTCTCTTTAGTCTACGAGACATCAACCCCTCCTCAAAGCAGTTCATTGAATGGCTTTTTCCTCATTAGGTCCCTTTTCTAAAAGGGATTATATTGAGACCTCCACCAAAACCTTCTAAATTATCAAACCTATGGGAAAGGAACATATTCTTGTCTTCAATTAGGATTTTTGTATCCACATTCAGAGGTTTCCCACATTTGTTTCAAAATATGGTTAAGATTCATGGAGTTTCTGTGGGTTTGTATATCTGAATCCTCATGGACCTTTATCCTAGGAACAGTGTTAGGGAGTTCCCGGTTTGGAGGATTAGGGTTTTGATTCTTACCTCACCTTCTCATCTCTAAAACCTGGAACCTTAGGTCTCTAATAGGGATAGTATTGTTTACACCTTCTTTTCCATGAAAGCAAATGAAAAGTATCCCTTCCCTACAAGGATCAATTTTAGAGAATCCATCCTAGTGTAAGACCATAACCTTCTCCTTCCTTTTATTGGACCCTTGTCCAATGTAAAGGGAATAGAGGGAGGGCTCATCACCTCTACCTCTTCCTAGGTCGCCCCAACATTTTCCACCCTAGTTGTCGTAGGTTCTCCCTCTTCCACCAGTGGAGGAGGAAAATTGTGGGAGTGATTCTCACTCAAATTTACCCAAGAGATGAAGGTAGAACGGTCTATGTAGTTTAGCTTGGGTTATTGAATCCTCAGAGACCTAAGAAGAAACCTATAGACACGTACATTATATGGACTGTTTTTGGATATGAAGTGGCCAGATTGGGTTGATTTTATATGGTTTTAAATTATAACTAACATATTTATGTGAATTCAACTTAAAATAATTAGTTGATCCTAGGTTATCGCTTGGGGTGGATTGGACGTATTTTCTTTTTAATGATTTCAATTTCTTAAATTTGAGATGGGTTCATTTAAGGAGATAAAACAACATCATCACTTACTGGTTTAATTCCTACACCCTTTAATACTAATCACCTATAAACTTGAAGGATCAAATTTTTTATCACTTCAAGGTAAAGGTTCATATTAGAACTTGAAGGGTGTGGCCTTAAATTCAACAAGGACGATGGAGTTTAAAAATCATCAAATAAAAATCTCATTTAAAGAAGTGATTATACATTAATGAGGTGATAAATAACATCCAATCCATCCCCTTTCTACTCCCTTGTATCAACCCATAAGTGGGTTATCCCTCCATTGATTCTATGGTTTCAATGGAAGAAGAATGTAGACTCATGAGGGAGGAAATGGAGAAATAAAAAAACGCAATAAAATAACAATCACTCCACCGTTGTGTGATAATCTCACAAGTTTTGGTATGAACAAGTTCACACTGTTAACCAATGGTATCAAAGTGATAAGGATAAGAACAGAATAATAAGAGAAGAAGAAATTTTATTAAGAAACAAGGATGAATTAAAACAACTTACATGTGAAGGAAGAACATTACAAAGAGAAATTGGCAGCGTAACATTAAGATCAAAACGAGCTCAAATATTATCAACTCCTCCACCACGACTGCCTTAAAAAGTCATTTTGGAAGCCTTGGGTCGAGCCTCCAATAGTACAAAGCATCCCACTTGATTATGGTAGGCCTAGGGTGGTGGAAAGCTTGTGGAACTTAGACTTTTCCACATTTGACCCGAGGTGGAATCCAGCTTTCATCCACCGAACAGACGCGCTTTGATGATATTCCAGATGGCCAAATCAGAGTGGGACATATAATAATAACAATGCTCTCCAGATGTTGGCTATCCGCCTATAAAATTTGGGCCCATTTGGAGTTGTATATTCGGAGATTTGATCAGATTAGTGGGCTGTTTTTCTGGGCCGCAGAATCTGTCTCATAATTGTATCTCTAACTTGGGTCACTTTAATGACCACCATAGAGGCCGAATTAGAATTATCTCATGGAGGGTGATTTGTTCCTCAATAGTTATTATATCATCTCACAAATGTTTGGATTCATTGGGTTTGTATGTTGGGCCCCACAGTCTCATAAGTGGGATGGTGTGCAATCTGCCTTCTCTAGAATTGCTTCCATTCATCTCCAAATATCTCCATCATCGTTTATGAATCATCCATTGACCCTTGAATGAAATATTTTCACATTTAAATGTAGATATATTTCCCAAAATATCAAATTAAAATATTTATAATTACATTCCTTAGAACCATATGACTCATTGGGCCTAAATTGGTGTATATTAGGCATGAAGTGCACAAATGATGAGAATGGATGTTCATAATGAAAATGCACTAACTCAGGCCCATAAGATAAAAAATGAACATTTAATACCCTTAAAAGTTAATTAAAATATATGTTTTTATTGGATAATCACACCCCCCAACTTGATATTTTCTAGTCCCGAGCAAATAATTCAATGATTTTATTTGAATTCCTTTCTTCGAACACATTATAACAAACAGTTCTCACAATGTAAACTGCACACAAATATATTTTTATATCCTATCAAGATAATTTAAAAAAGATGAATTTAAAAGCAGATCCCAATCCCAAGCCCATTCCTTTGATCAAATCCATCATCATACTTCATCTAACTTAATTAGGTGTAATGATGTGTTGTGAATCACAATAGATATGGGGGTTCATTTTCATTCAAGGGGGAAATCATGGAAGTGCTAGGTGGAATCACATTTAATCCTAATATGAGTATTTGAAAGAGCTATGTCATGGGCGCCCTCAAATGATTAGTGTAATTTGGGGTACTTAGGTGCAGCAGAGTGGCTGACCAAGGTCGTCTCTCAAAGGAGGAAGTGAATTTAACTACTTATTAAAGGTGTTCTAAAAATAAAATAAAAGAGAATAAAATAACTAATTGAAAGAATTGGGGTGGTTTTTTTATAGTTTATGAACATAGAAGAAGTTTGCTGGAAGAAGATTGCATTTTTTTTAATTTTGAAATGATGTTTCGATCAGAATGACACAACAAGAAGTTGTTTTTTTTAGAAATCTATTTTAAAAGGCATAATCGATTAACTCTACCTATTCAATCATTTATTAATCATTATCATTTAAATTAATATTCACTTAATTATGATCCCTTAATTTGTTAAATCCTGAACCCTACGAGAATTAACTTTAACACGAAGATTGAAGTGAATTTTAACCTTAGGCTAACTTTGGAACATGCAATCGCAACACCCTGCTTTGATTGATGTTCTAAAATTTTCTTATGGTCAGTGGTAAATTAAGGCACATAACCACTCTGGAAATGAGTATTAATTGAGTTTAGGGATTATATTTGAACTATACAAATTGATCCCATGTGGTTTTGAATTACCGGTTAAGGTTGCGCTCTCACAGTTCACACAATTCCCGACCTCGCGTGTTTTGTGTTAACTATTCAATTGCTTTCTTAGTTTCATTTAAATTAAAAACTCAATTAATAGATCATAATATGTGAATTACAGTAGCTCATTGATTCAAAATAAATGAATGAATAAGGATAGAGGTCGATCGATTACTAAAAAGAACTACTCTTCCATGGGTGGTGTAGTCATCGTGGAGACGTTTTGCATAAGCAATGGATTGAAAGGGTAGAACCCAATCTTGTCTCCACTCTTGATTCCAACCCAATTAAGAAGATTAAGATAAGAAGAATAGGGATGAACACAGAATATTATTTGAAGAAAAATTCAAGAAACAAACATGAAAGAAAAGAAATACAAAGAAGAGGTGAGAGAGGAGAGCCTTTTTGAAAGAGAGGTTTGCACAAAGGCTTACTTCTTAAAAGAGTTGTGGGGGGATCTCAAGAGACACACTTTCTGCCACACCTTCCCAAAGCCTCTACCATCCCTCTCAAAGAGTTAAACCCCCCTTTAAATAGAGTTTGTGAGGGCTAGGGATACATAACGTTTTAAGTGTGAAATGAAGAACTCGGCCAAATATTTTATTCCAACTTGCACCGCCCATTTGACCTCCAAAACGCGTGCATTTACCAGCCTTCCAGAAAGGTGATTTGTGCCAAAGCATATCCCCGAGCTTTCCTCATACTTTGGGCTCAATCCAAGCCCGTATGTAGAAGATATGTCCCACATAAAGAACACATGTCCATTCTGCCGAGTCCAGCCCACCATTGGATTAATGGCTCATTTACTCCATTCAATGCAATCTTTAGCTCTGGTGTCCTAAATTCAAGTTGTATACGATGAAGTTAGGAACACGGTTACAAAATTTCAAATGCAAATAATAAATATAAAAATATTTATCTTCGAAATACTACAGTGCACTATTAAGGGTAAAACTGGAATTTTCACCAAATTTTCAAATGAATGATCAAATCCCAAATATTTTATAAATAAAAATATTTAACACAATGTGAGGAAATTATTTCATTTATTATCAATAAAATATTCAATAAAATATTGTTTTATCAACTCCCCCACACTTACCCTTTTGCACACCTGGGCAAAACCTCATATCAAGTAAACATCAATATCAAATCAAAACCAATTTTAAAACACATATCCTTAAGATCAATCAATTTCACACCAAGAATCAAAAGATCTCATGCCTCATAAAAAACCTTATTTCAAGTTCTCCATTTATATCATTCAATATATTTCCACTTCATTTATCCGCCCATGCACAAAACACTTACCTCGCTTGAATTTTCTCTCATCACTCAAATGTCAATTTTTTTTGCAATGTCTTTCTCATCCAAACTCATACAAGGGTCACCATAGGCTTGATAGATTCCTACATCACTAACTGATGTGATTCAAGGACATATGTTAATCATGAGGACTTTTAAGGGTTGTTCTGTGGCTTTCGGTTGGTAGGATTAAGATTTGAAAAACTCTGAGGCTGAATGAGGAGGGCTTGACTCTTTTGAAGAAAAATTGCATTAATCTAATTTTCACTTAAATATGGTCTTCTCTTCAATCCCCATAGTATCAATTCAGCTCCATCATCATGAGAAGTCATGAAAGGTTTACACCATTCATCATTTCAGCATAAAAAAATTCCAATCTTCTCAAACATGATTTTCTTGAAAGCTCCAGATGGGAACATCTTTCCACCTCAATTAGAAGCTCCAGAAAAGGCACAGCTTCACTTGTCATGAAAGCTCCAGAAAAGGCAAAGATTTCAATATAATGACTTTATTTAGCAGAAAACACGTCTCTTAAGAATTTAATTTTCCACCCAAAGTATCACATAATGTGGTGGCACAACACAAGACAGCTTCCCCCACACTTAAGCTCAACTAGATTATGCAATTTCACTTCAAGAGTTGGTTGGATAGGGAAAATTGGCTTGTAATGTGGCTTAACCTAACAGGCTGTTCATGGCTTCTAAGGGTTAAAAGGATTAAATATTCAAGGTAGGCCATTATAAAAAAGGATTCTTTGAAATAGGGGCTTTAATACCAAACAAATGCTTCAATCATTTAAACATAAGTACCTCAAACCCTCATGTTTTGACAGGAATAGGTCAAATTATGGTTAAATCAAGTATGGTTTGGTTCTCTCAAGAAGTGAGGTGAATGTAAAGAATATGAAAATAATGGTTTAGAAGCCTCACATGAAAGTTATTTCAAATATAAAGACAGGGAGATTGGCATGGGATTCAAAATTCAGCATACTTTTCATGAAATTACTAAATGTTTGAACTTAAAACAAAGTCATTTCAGCATTCATTTAAGCTTAGTTTCAAGGGGTAAATTGTTTCACTTATTGATATGGATTTAAAAATGGTTATGAGAATCATTTCATCCCAAAAGTTTCAAAAACACAAAGAAAATTGTAAAATAAACACACAAATTTTGAAAAACACACAATTTTTTTTTTTTTTTTTTTTTTGGTTTTTTTAACAGGAAAGAAATTGAAATTACTAAACTAAAAGGTTCCCTCCCCCACACTTAAAATATTGCATTGTCCTCAATGTGAACCTATGAGATGATATATGCACATGAAATGTAGAATTTTTAAATATGACAAATAATATAAAAGTGAAAGGGTTAGGAACAGCCTGATGTGATCAAGTGATGATGGGGTCATGCAGTGTGATAAAATCCACTGCATCAGTAGGATGTCCCTCAATGTATCTCTTCAAACATTGCCCATTGACTGTAAAGCTCCTTCCAGTGTCCTCTTATGTGATCTCCACTGCACCATAAGGAAAAACATTAGACACAATATAAGGACCTAACCATCTGGAACGCAACTTACCAAGCATCAACTTCAGTCGTGAACTATAGAGAAGGACTTTCTCTCCAACATGAAACTCCCTTTGTTGGATCATTTTGTCATGAGTTGCTTTTGATCTTTCCTTGTAGAGCCTTGAGTTCTCAAATGATGACAGTCGAATCTCCACAAGCTCTTGAATTTGCAACTTCCTTTGAATTCTAGCTTGGGCCAAATCCATGTTACATTTCTTTATAGCCCAATATTCCTGATGCTCAAGTTCTATGGGGAGATGACACGCTTTCCCAAAAACAATCCGAAATGGGGACATACCAATGGGTTTCTTGTATGTTGTCCTATAAGCCCACAATGCATCATCCAAGCGCTTGCTCCAATCCTTCCTATTTGGCTGCACAGTTTTCTCCAAGATTTGTTTCAACTCACGATTTGAAACCTCAGCCTGACCATTTGTTTGGGGGTGGTATGGTGTTGATGTTTTGTGTGTCACCCCATACTTCCGACAGAGGGAAGCAAAATTCCTATTGCAAAAGTGTGTCCCTTGGTCACTGATGATGGCCTTTGGTACTCCAAACCTTCAAAAAATCTGTGCTTTGACAAATTCCACAACAACATGAGAATCGTCAGTCCTGGTGGCCTTGGCCTCCACCCATTTACTCACATAATCAACAGCAACCAAAATATACAAGAAACTATATGAACTTGGAAAAGGACCCATAAAATAAATTCCCCACACATCAAAAATCTCACAGAATAGTATGGGTTGTTGGGGCATCTCATGTCTCCTAGAAATATTCCCAGTGTGTTGGCAACGAGAGCATGACTTACAAAACACATGGGCATCATGGAATAAACTAGGCCAATATAATCCAGAGTCCAAAACTTTCCTAGCTGTCTGTTGGGGTCCAAAGTGTCCACCACATGCAAGTGTATGACAGAAATGCAAAACAGACTCAAACTCATGATCGGGAACACACCTCCTAATGACTGGGTCACTACACATGCGCCAGAGGTAAAGATCATCCCACACATAAAACCTAGACTCACTTTTTAATTTTTGGACTTGATGTTTCATTAAATTTACAGGGATTTCAGAAGCAACAAGGTAGTTAACTAAATCAGCATACCAAGGATGTGTACCTAAGATGGTATGGAGATGCTCATCAGGGAAAGTGTCCCGAAGTGGTACCTGATCCAAGGTGTCATCCTCTAGTGTGTGAGTAAGCCTACTCATGTGGTCTGCCACCAAATTCTCTGACCCCTTCTTGTCCTTTATCTCAAGGTCAAACTCTTGAAGAAGGAGCATCCAACGGATAAGTCGTGGCTTTGCATCTGGCTTCTTTAGGAGGTACCTCAAAGCTGCATGGTCCGAAAAAACAACTACTTTAGAGCCCAATAAATATGAACAGAATTTATCTAAAGCAAATATGACAGCAAGAAACTCCTTTTCTGTGGTATTGTAGTTTGATTGGGCTGAATCTAGTGTCCTCGGTGCATAGGCGATCACATGTGAACGCCCCTCCACCCTCTGAGATAAGACAGCTCCGACCGCGAAGTTGGAGGCGTCACACATAAGCTCAAAAGGAATCTTCCACCTTGGGGGTTTTATGATAGGTGGAGTGGTCAGACGTTGTTTTATCTCATCGAATGAATTCCTTCAAGAAACATCAAACACAAAATCAGAATCCTTTTGAAGTAATCTTGACATAGGAAGAGCAATCTTACTAAAATCTTTGATGAAGCGCCGATAAAATCCTGCATGCCCTAGGAATGATCTAACATCACGCACACATGAAGGATATGGTAAGGATGAAATAATGTCTATCTTAGATCTATCAACCTCTATCCCGTGTTTTGACACTACATGCCCTAAGACAATGCCATGCTCTACCATGAAATGACACTTTTCAAAGTTCAGGACCAGATTCTTCTCAATACAACGATTCAACACCTTTCCCAAACTAATTAGACATTCATCAAATGAAAACCCATACACTGTAAAATCATCCATAAATACCTCCATGCAGGTCTCAATAAAATCAGAAAAAATACTCACCATACATCTCTGGAAGGTACCTGGGGCGTTGCAAAGTCCAAATGGCATCCTCCTGTAGGCAAATGTGCCAAAGGGACAGGTGAATGTAGTCTTCTCCCGATCCTCTGGAGCTATAGGAACCTGAAAATATCCAGAAAATCCATCCAAGAAACAATAGTATGTTTTCCCAGCTAGTCTCTCGAGCATTTGATCAATAAATGGGAGGGGAAATGGTCCTTGCGAGTGGTCTGATTTAGTTTCCTATAATCAATACACACACGCCAACTGTTTTGCACCCTCATTGGAACTAAATCATCTTTCTCATTTTTAACAACAGTAAAACCAGTTTTCTTAGGCACAACCTGAATTGGACTTACACACTGTGAATCTGAAATGGGAAAGATTATACCTGCCTCGAGCAATTTCTCAACTTCCTTTTTAACAACTTCCCGGAGGGTGGGATTGACTCTCCTTTGTGGTTGTCTCACAGGTTTAGCCCCATCCTCCAAAACAATCCTATGCATGCAAATGGAGGGGCTAATACCTGATATGTCAGCCAAGGTCCACCCAATCGCCCTGATGTTCTCCCTCAAAACATTCAAAAGCTTTTCTTCATGTTCAAAAGGAAGATTGTTAGCAATGATAACAGTTAATTTATCACCACTCAACAAGTATGAGTATTTCAGATTTGGTGGCAATGGATTGAGTTCTAATGAAGGAGGGTGTAGTATGGAAGGAGACATTGAAGTAACTGAAATATGTGCACAAATAGCATCAGTATCAAAATAGACATCATCAAAATAATAGAATAAAGCATCAAATCCATCAGCATACTCAACAGCCATTTCATAATCATAATGAACATGATTAAAATCAGAATATGAATCCACATCAAAATCAAATCCAAGATAGGATTGTGTATCAGAAACATGTGTGGAAGTGCTCTTAGACATCAAACTCGAACCAATACTCATAATCTCCCTAAGCATAGGACAATCAAATTCTATGGAGTTTTTATTTGGTGGTTCAAAATGGGAGATAACAAAAGCAGAATGGTCCTCTGAGGGGTACTTCATGGAAACCATAACATTAAATATCACAACTTCATCTCCAAACTCCATGGAAAGTGTACCATCATTGACATTTATGATATTTTTTGCAGTTTTCAGGAAGGTTCTACCTAAGATAATGGGGGCATGAGAACTTACCTGATCATCCTCCATGTTAATAACATAGAAATCCACTGGAAAGATCATGTCTCTTACCCGGACAAGTACATCCTCAAGGACTCCCGCTGGATATGCCGTAGCTCTATTTGCCAATTACACCACTACTCTTGTTGGATTCAACTCACCAACCTTCAAGGAAGAGAATACAGATTGAGGCATCACATTTATTGAAGCTCCTAAATCATAAAGAGCATCAGAGAAGTGCAACTCCGCTATGGTACATGGGATGGTGAATGTCCCAGGATCCTTGCACTTTGTTGGCATTTCTAGAGTTGGTGTAATGAGTGTCGGGACATTCCTTCCAAGGTTGATCCTCTCATTCCCCTTGAGCCCTCTTCGATTAGTGCAGAGTTCTTTTAAGAATTTGGCATACCTTGGGATTTGCTTAATGGCTTCAAGTAGAGGAATGTTGATCTCCACACGCTTGAATGTGTCCAAAACCTTCTTTTTCATTGCTTCTTCAACCATCTTCTTGGTTTGAACAACCCTATTTGGAAAAGGAAGGGGTTTAGGAGGTACATCATCAATCTTTTTCTTACCTTTATCTTTCTCCTTGGATTGCTCATTAGTAGGTATGGAATGCGGATTCTCTGGAGTTGAGGTGAATCCCGGTGGAATGGTAGGTACAGATGTATCGTTCATTTGCTTCCCACTTCTCAATGTGATGGAACTAACATTCCCCTTTGGATTTGGAGTGGGTTGGGAAGGTAGATTTTCGGAATTATTACTTACAAGTTCATGGAGGGCGGTGGAAATCTAGCTCATTTGATTCTTTAACTCCCTCAGCTCTGAATTTTGACTCTTCAGCTCATTCTGTTGATTAAAAACAATTTGCTTCAAAAGATCATCAGTATTAGAATCTACCTTTGGTGGGGGATTCCCTTGTTGTTGTCTTTTTTGATGCTTGGGCTTCAAATCTCCTTTGGGGTTGTTGGAAACCCTGCTGGTAAGGCAGAGGCTGCTGGAAGTTTGGTTGAAAAGGGGGCCTTTGTTGTTGTCAAGAGCCATACCTCATGTCCGGTTGATCTTTCCACCCTTGGCTGTATGTTAGAGAAAATGAATCAAACTTCTTTTGGGGATATGGTTGTTGTTGCTGCTGAAATGGTCTCCCAGGGAACACTACTGCACAATCTTCTGTCTCTTGTAGTTGTGGGAAACAGTCAGTTGGGTGGCTTGTCTCAGTGCAAATACCACATGTCCTCGAAGGAGGGGGTTGGGATGTCTTTTGAGCCAATGCAATATGCCTCACCAAAGTTGTCAATTCTTCTAACTTAGTATCAATCAAATTACTTTCAAGAGAAGAAGGACTTACTTGATGTACTCCTCAAACATGTGGTGTACCTCTATCACCGAATTGTTGAGATTTTTGGTTCATTTTGTCGATAAGTGCTCGTGCAGCTACTGGTGTCTTGTCCACCAATGCTCCTCCAGTAGCATCATCCACCATGTTCCTCTCCATGGGTGTGAGTCCTTCATAGATGTACTGGATGAGTAGTTGCTCGCTGATTTGGTGATGTGGGTAGCTTGCACACAACTTCTTGAATCGCTCCCAGTACTCATACATTGACTCCCCTTGTGCTTGCTTGATCCCCGATATCTCCTTTCGAATGGATGTGGTCCTTAATGCTGGAAAAAATCTTTGCATGAAAAGACGTTTCAAATCATTCCAACATGTTACATCTTTAGGTTGCAAATAATACATCCAATCTTTTGCAGCTCCATCATGTGAGAATGGGAATGCTCTTAATTTAATTTGACCTTCAGAAACATTTCTTGGTTTTAAAGTTGAGCAAACCACATTAAATTCCTTAAGGTGTTTGTTGGGATCCTCACCAGATAAGCCATGAAACTTTGGAAGAAGGTGAATTAATCCAGATTTCAATTCAAAGTCCGATTCGAGATTTGGGTATGCAATACAATTTGGTTGATAGTTAATATCAGGTGCAGCCAATTCTCGAATGGTTCTATTAAGTTCATTTCCATTATTTCCATCCATTGGTTCCTCTTTTATGTTTGAATTTGAATTGCTTCCAATTTCAATGTTTCCAGAAGAGAGGAATTCACCAACTGGTTGAATATTGAAACTTCCCGTAGATTGAGAATGTCTGATTCATGCCCTAAGGCTACATTCAATCTCAGGGTCAAGATCTAAGAGATCTTTGGGATTAGTTCTTTTCATAGATCAAATAAAAATGAAAAGAAAGAAGGTGGACCATAGTAAAATAATAATGAGAAGTTTGATTTGATGGTCCAAAGATAATTAGAAGAAATTAAAAGAAGAAGAAGAAAAATCAGATTGGGTAAAGAAGGAAGAAAGAAGAGAGGAAGAGAATAAAATGTAAGATAAAATAAATACCTCTAATTGGTTGAAATAATTACTTGCCTCCCCGGAAACGGCGCCAATTTGAAAGAGCACTGTCGTGGGCGCCCTCAAATGATTAGTTTAATTTGGGGTACTTAGGTGCAGCAGAGTGGCTGACCAAGGTCGTCTCTCAAAGGAGGAAGTAAATTTAACTACTTATTAGAGGTATTCTAAAAATAAAATAAAAGAGAATAAAATAACTACTTGAATGGATGGGGGTGGTTTTTTTATAGTTTATGATCCTAGAAGAAGTTTGTTGGAAGAACATTGCATTTTTTTTGTTTTTAATTTTGAAATGAAGTTTCAATCAGAATGACACAACAAGAAGATGTTTTTTTAGAAAACTATTTTAAAAGGCATAATCAATCTAACTCTACCTCTTCAATAATTTATTAATAATTATCATTTAAATTAATATTCACTTAATTATGATCCCTTAATTTGTTAAATCCCGAACCCTACGAGAATTAACATTACCACGAAGATTGAAGTGAATTTTAACCTTAGGCTAACTTCGGAACATGCAATCGCAACACCCTGCTTTGATTGATGTTATAAAATTTTCTTATGGTCAGTGGTAAATTAAGGCACATAACCACTCTGTAAATGAGGATTAATTGAGTTTAGGGATTATATTTGAACTATACAAATTGATCCCATGTGGTTTTGAATTACCGGTTAAGGTTGCGCTCTCACAGTTCACACAATTCCCGACCTCGCGTGTTTTGTGTTAACTATTCAATTGCTTGCTTAGTTTCATTTAAATTGAAAACTCAATTAATAAATCATAATATGTGAATTAAAGTAGCTCATTGATTCAAAATAAATGAATGAATAATGATAGAGGTCGATCGATTACTAAAAAGAACTACTCTTCCATGGGTGGTGTAGTCATCGTGGAGATGTTTTGCATAAGCAATGGATTGAAAGGGTAGAACCCAATCTTGTCTCCACTCTTGATTCCAACCCAATTAAAAAGATTAAGCGAAGAAGAAGAGGGATGAACACAGAATATTATTTGAAGAAAAATTCAAGAAACAAACATGAAAGAAAAGAAATACAGAGAAGAGGTGAGAGAGGAGAGCCTTTTTGGAAGAGAGGTTTGCACAAAGGCTTACTTATTCCAAGAGTTGTGAGGGGATCCCAAGAGACACCCTTTCGGCCAAACCTTCCCAAAGCCTCTACCAGCCCTCTCAAATAGTTAAAACCCCCTTTAAATAGAGTTTGTGAGGGCTAGGGATACATAACTTTTTAAGTGTTAAATGAAAAACTCGGCCAAATATTTTATTCCAACTTTCACCGCCCATTTGACCTCCAAAACGCGTGAATTGACCGGCCTTACAGAAGGATGATTTGTGCCACATCATGTCCTCGAGCGTTCCTCAACATTTGGGCTCAATCCAAGCCCGTATGTAGAAGATATGGCCCAAATACAGAACCCATGTCCATTCTGCCGAGTCCAGCCCACCATTGGATTAATGGCTCTTTTACTCCATCCAAATGCACTCTTTAGCTCTAGTGTCCTGAATGAAAGTTGTATAAGATGAAGTTAGGAACACTGTTACAAAATTTCAAACGCAAATAATAAATATAAAAATATGTATCTTCGAAATACTACAGTGCACTATTAAGGGTAAAATTAGAATTTTCACCAAATTTTCAAATGAATGATCAAATCCCAAATATTTTATAAATAAACATATTTAACACAATGTGAGAAAATTATTTCATTTATTTTAAATAAAATATTCAATAAAATAGTGTTTTATCAGTATTCTTCATTATTATTATTTTTTTAGGTTTTTTTTGCAATATTTCAATAGTAATTGAGATTGCAGTTAATAAAATTAACCCATGTAGCAAGACTTTGCCGATGACTCCCAGACACAAAGGCCTTAGGGCACCAAGTGAATCCCACATACTCGGGCATCGCCTCGAGTTAACTTAATTAAAAAAAGTCATATTACCATAATTAGAGATTTATTAAAAAACTCAGGGCTAGAAAACTCTGGAGTCACGATCCCCAAGTGTCGATAGCCTCGCATTTTATCAATCCATTGCTCTACGCGCAATTTTTTTTATTTTTTTATTTTTTTATTTTTTTGAATACTCATATTATTCATAAAAATCAAACCAGCCTATGCTATTTATTATGGGACCCCAAAAATTCAAATTAGTACCCTATAGTCTAGAGGACATGCATTGTGGCATTTTGATTTAATGGATGAAAATAAAAATGATGAAAATTTTCATTGGACAACCAAACTTCCAAAATCAATGCTTTTAAACATAATCATGATTTAAATTAAGAGTCGAGGAAATAAAATTTATTTTCTATGTAGTTTTAATGTGAGAAAAGATGATATTATATGAATGATAAAGGAATTTTACTTCTTTTTTATCATTTTTTTTAAACAAACATTTTGTTTCCACACCCCCCAACTTAGAATGAAATTGTCCCTAGTTTCGTAAAAATAAAATTTAGAATGGGGTAGAGGAATAAAAGGGGAGTTCAATAAGAAAATTGAAATATGAGGATCATGGAATGAAGTCACCTTGTGGTTGATGTTTTAAGTTATTGTCGCTCGAATTTAATCCTTTGATATCCATGTCTCTTATAAAGTTCCCTAGAGAAAAAAGGAAAACAAACAAACAAAACAAAACAATATATATATATATATGAAAAATATAAGTATATATATAAAAATTATATAATAAGTAAGCACATTAAGTATTAGGTCAGTGGTAAGCGCGCACCCCTATCTCCCTTCGGTCCCTGGTTTGAGTCCCCGCGGCTTCACCGGTTGTGATGAGGTTTTCCTCATGGCCTATGGCGTGTCCCCTTTTTTAATTGTTATATTATTTTTATTATTTTTATTATTTTTATCTTAACCTATAAAATAATAAAAATACAACAAAATAAACAGATGATACATTGTATTCTTTTTAAATTTCTGGGTAAGGTATTACTCAAGGATCACAGCACGTGACACAGATGAATATGGTTCTCCCCTTTCATACCCATCCATACTCATAATAGAATAACATGTCAAAAGTCTATTTTTTATTTTTAAATATAAAAATGATTAATTAATCTTATTTGAAAAATAAAGATGATTCAGAAATATTAAAAACATAAAAACCACGGGTTGCCTCCTGTGCAGCGCTTTGTTTAACGTCGTTAGCCCGACATAGATCCTAAATTTATCATTTTTTTCCTGGTTCATAGATTGTCTCAATTAACTCAACATCTATTTCCTGTTTATTGAATGATTCAATGAATGTTTTTAACCTTTGACTATTTACCTTGAAAATGTGACCACTAGTGGGATCTTGAATCTCTACTGCCCCATGGGGGTATACATGATGCACTATGAAAGGACCCGACCATCTAGACCTTAACTGTCCCAGGTGTAAATGAAGTTTTGAACTATACAAGAGCACAAGTTTTCCCGGTTCAAAATGTTTGACCTTGATATTCCTAGATTGGTAGGCTTGAACTCTGGCTTTATTGATCCTTGAATTTTCATAAGCCTCCATCCTTAGTTCCTCCAGTTCATTAAGATTTAATTTCCTTTTTTGTTCCGGCCAATGAGAGGTCATAATCCATTTTCTTAATTTCCCAAAAGGCCTTATGTTCAATCTCCACTGGCAAATGGAATTCTTTACCATAAACCAACCTATATGGGGACATTCCTAAAATGGTATTATATGCGGTTCTATAGGCCCAAAGAGCATCTAAGAGATTCTCATACCAATCTTTCCTAGAGGGGTTGACAGTTTTTTCAAGAATTTTCTTAATCTCTCTATTCTCTAACTCAGCTTAACCATTGGTTTGAGGATGGTGTGCAGTGGAAACTTTATGAGAAATATCATACTTAGACATGAGTGAAGAGAATGGGTGGTTGCAGAAATGGGTTCCTTGATCACTGATTATAGCCCTAGGAATTCCAAATCTTGAAAATATGTTCTCTTTCAGAAATCGAATCACAACTTGATGATCATTGTACTTAGAGGGAATGGCCTCAACCCATTTTGAGACATAATCAACAGCTAAGAGTATGTAGAGGTATCCCCGAGAGTTTGGGAAGGGACCCATGAAGTCAATTTCCCAACTGTCAAATATTCCAACCACTAAGAGGGGAGTGAGGGGAATTTGATTCCTTTTTGTGATGTACCCTACTTGTTGACACCTAGGACAACATTGAAAAAATTTGTAGGAGTCCCTTGACAGGGTCGGCCAGAAAAGACCACATGGAAGAATCTTAGAATATGTTTTCTTAGAGGAAATGTGACCTCCACATGCCTCACCGTGACAGAATTTAAGGATGGACTCTTGGTCAGATTTTGGAACACACCTCCTAATGACTTAGTCAGGGCAGAACTTATAGAGGTATGAATCATCAAACACATAGTGTCTAACATCATAAATAAATTTCCTTCTAGATTTAGTCCCTAAGAATTTTGGAATGACTCCTGTCACTAAGAAATTTGCTATGTCAGCATACCAAGGGATGTCACTCACAGAGTATAGGTGTTAATCAGGATACGAATCAGACACATAAAGGTGATTTGAGTTTTCTTTGAATTCCATCCTAGAGAGGTGATCAGCTATAACATTTTGAACTCCATTTTTATCCTTCATTGTGAGGTCAAGTTCTTGTAAGAGAATGACCCACCTAATCAATCTAGCCTTAGCATCTTGTTTTTGGAAGAGGTATTTTAGTGCCGAATGGTCAGTGAACACAGTGATGGGGGATCCTAAGAGGTAGGACTTAACTTCTACAAGGAAAACACAATAGCAAGTAACTCCTTTTCAGTAGTGGTGTAGTTGATTTGGGCATCATTTAAGGATTTTCTTGCATAAGAAATGACATAAGGATTTTTATCACAACGTTTTCCTAACACAGCTCCTACAACAAAGTCATTGGCATCACACATAAGTTCGAAAGGAAGGTTTCAATTTAGATATTTCATAATGGGAGGAGAGGTGAGAGAGGATTTGAGGGTTGAGAATGAACCCTCACAGCTTTCTGTCCAAACAAATGGAGCATCCTTTACTAGGAGAGCACAAAGGTGACAAGATATTGAACTAAAGTCCTTGATGAATTTCTATAGAAACCAGCATGTCCTAAGAAGGACCTCACTTCCTTGATAGTTTTGGGTGATTGAAGGTGACGAATGATGTCAACCTTGGCTTTATCAACTTCAATCCCCCTACCTGGGACCCGATGGACTAAAACTAGTCCCTCTTTAACCATGAAATGGCATTTTTTCCAATTTAGGAGCAGATTCATTTCTTCACATCTTGACAAGACTCTCTCCACATTCTGCAGACAACCCTCAAATTTATCCCCAAACATAGAGAGTCATCCATGAAGACCTCTATAAAATACCCTACCATGTGTGAGAATATTCCCATCATTTACCGCTGGAAGGTTCTAGGGGCATTGCATAACCCGAAGGGCATGCGTTTGAAAGCAAAGGTTCCGAATGGACATGTGAATGTAGTCTTCCCTTGATCCTCTAGGGAGACCTCAATTTGATTGTACCCCGAGTACCCATCTAAGAAACAGTAGAAGGCATGACATGCCACTCTCTCAAGGACTTGGTCAATGAATGGTAAGGGGAAATAGTCCTTCTTGGTGAATGAGTTTAGCTTCCTGTAGTCATATGCAGACCCTCCATCCACTACTCACCCTTATTGGAAGAATCTCTCCATCCTCATTGGTTATCACTGTGATTCCGGCCTTTTTTGGAACCACTTGGATTGGGCTCACCCACTCACACTCAGCTATGGGATATATGATACCATCTTTTAACAATTTCAAAAGTTCCTTCCTTACTACCTCCATGAGATTAGGATTGAGTCGCCGTTGAGGTTGACAACATGGCTTTGAATCAGATTCCAGAACAATCCTATGAGTCACGATAAGTGTTCCAATCCCAGGAATATCAGAAAGGGTCCAACCAATGACTTTCTTAAGCTTCCTAAGGACATATAGAAGCATCCTCTCATGATTGGATTCAAGAGAAGAAGAAATGACAATAGGATGTGTTTGATTTTCCCCCAGGAAGGCATACTTTAGTGCAGCAGGAAGTTTCTTCAATTCAAGATCGGGTTGGTTCAGACTTTCAGCAGAAGATTGGGACATTGGATCAAGATCAATTTCTTTTTTATTGTTTTAGATAGGATTGATTACCCACATGTAGAAGTTTCAGCTACTAGATTGGCTTGATCAGATTTAGGGAAGGAAATTGGTGTGGTCTCCATGAAATTGGTTTCTTGAAAGGTTTCACTGATTGTTGGACCTAAGACTTCATCATAAGAGAAATTTGAAAATTATTCAAGCCAAGGAGATAAACTTCCTTCATATGAACAAAGTAAATCAATCTCATCCTGACTTAAACATTCATCAAATATTCCTTGATGTTCCACAGATTCATTATCAATGCTTCCAATCATGTTTACTTCATGAATGTCCTCGTCATCCCCTATTTGTGAGCTTGGATTATAGATGTTCAAGTCTAGACTCATGTTCCCAAAGGTGATGGTCATGTTCCCATTTCGTATTCGGATAACAGAGTTGATTGTTGCAAGGAAAGTACGACCACGTATGACTGGTGTTTGTTCCTTATTTCATAAGATTGGATGGTTGTCAAGGACAATCAAATCAGTAGGGTAGATGATGTTTTCAACCTTTACCAGAATGTCCTTTAAAATCCCCTTTGGAACCCTAATGCTACGATCATCAAGTTGAAGTGTGACAGATGTGGGTTGGAGTTCTTCTAGGACTAACTGGCAGTACACAACATAGGGGATGATATTGACAGTAGCACCTAGATCACACGAGGCCTTGACAACTTTTCATTCTCTTAGTTCAAAATTGATGTAAGGGAAACCTGGGTCTTTTAACTTAGGAGGAATGGTCCCTTGAATGGTGGTACTCACATTAGCAGTCAAAAGGACTTTGTTTTTATGTGAAATTTTTCTTTTAAAAGTGCACAAGACCTTAAGATACTTTGAGTAGGTAGGTATGGTTTGGATTGCATCGAGAAGGGGTATGTTCAACTTGACTTGTGATAAGATTTCCCTCAATTTTTCAATTAGTTCAGGCTTGGTTTTCCCCCTCATGCGTTGAGGAAATGGTGAAGGTTGTGGGGTTGTTTGTTGAATATTTGTTTCCTTGACAATGTTATCAGTTTCCTCAGTTTGATCGTGTGGTTCATTTGAATTTTCATCCAAGTTTGAATCTTCAGGTGGGTTCTGAATTAGTTGTTCAGGTTTCTCAATTGATTTCCCACTTCTTAAAACAGTCACAGCCTTTAGTTGTTCATGAGTTGTTTGAGTGTAACTTGACTCTCCCCTTGAAGTTGAGGATGGCACCGCCTGAGTAGGCATGGGTGCCTTTCCAATTTTTATGGTTTGAATTTCTTGTTTTAGGGAAGAGACTTCTGAGTTCATCGTCTCCATTTTATTGCACAGTTGTTCTAGTAGGCTTTGTGGAACAGTTTGGGTGGGTGCTTGAGTAGGTTGGTTTATCCCAGGGGATATTTTGGAGGTGGGATGGTTTGTTGAAAATGGACCAGTGGCTGTTGGTATTGGATAGGTTGGGTTTGTAACTGGTTAAGGGTTTGGTAGTTCTGATGGGGGTATGGATTTTGTCCATGTGGTTGGCTAGGTTGTTGGTTATCATTCCAGCAAAAGCCTGGGTGGTCGTTATACCTTGGGTTGAAGGTGTTTTGGTATTGAGGATTTTGAAAGTTCAAAGCATTTACTTCCGCTGGGGGTCCTCCTAAGAGAACATTCTTGATAGATGGAATGGTTGGGTAGTTGTCTGTCTCATGGTCATGTTTGTCACAAATTGTGCAAACAGGGTAAACAGTTTGGATTTCATGGACTTTCCTAAGGTCTATCTCTTCAACCTTTCTTGAGAGTGTTGCGAGTTTAGCCCTAAGGATTTCCTCTTCTCTAAGTGTATAAATTATAGTAGTTCTTTGTGGATTTTCATAATATGGTGAAGTTACCCATGTTTGGTTTTGTTTAGAAAGGCTTTCTTGATACTCGTAAGAATCATTTGGGGCTTTGTTTTTAAAGGTTCCATTACACATCATGTCAATTAATTGTTTCTTCCCTGGACCCAACCCTTCATAGAAAATTCTCACTTGTTCAGGAATAGAAAAAACATGGTGTGGAACCATGTTTAGAGTGTATTTGAACCTCTCACATGTTTCATATAATGACTCTCCCTCTTTTTCAAAAAAGTTTTGGATACTCTTTTTAAGTGCAATTGTTTTGTGGTGGGGAAAGTATTTTTTGTAGAATTCTCTTTGTAGTTGGTCCCAAGAATTTATGGATGATGGTATCAAATTGTTTAGCCAATTTTTAGATATATCCTTTAATGAAAAAGCAAATAGCCTCATCTTAGCTTATTCTAGTTGATGTGGGGGACACATGGTTTCTACAATGTGATTGAACTCCTTAATGTGAAGGTATGGCATCTCGGACTCCATTCCATGGAATGCGGGAAGGTGGTTTAGGACATGGGGTTTAAAGATGTTGTTGGAATATCCTAGGGAATTGTGTCTAATGAATGATGGGGCATTGGTCCAGGAAGGTGTGAGGTAGTCATTCATGGTTTGATCAATTGCATTCCACATGTTTGGGGCTGCCTCATTTGGGTTTCCATTTTGGTTCCCACCCGGGTTTATGAGTTGGTTTCCTTGAAGACCTTCCATTGAAATTGGATCAATTTTGGACTCTAGAGTATTAGGAAGATTAGTATCTAATGGAATTAATTACCTTGGTGTACTTGACTCCCCAACCCCAGGACTATCCACCCTAACTAGACGGTTTGATTGATCGTGGGTGTAGGCAAACATGCGCCAAAAGAAAAAAAACGAGAAAGGGAAAAGATAAGAGAATTTGGATGAGAAAAGAAGAAATGGGGGAGAATAGAATGGGTGTTTATATGACTTACTTGGGTCCCCGGCAACGGCACCAAAATTTGATTCTTGCTCAAATTTACCCAAGAGATGAAGGTAGAATGATCCTTGTAGTTGAGCTTGGGTTATCGAATCCTCAAAGACCTAAGAAGAAACTTATAGACACATACATTATATGTTCTATTTTTTCGCTATGAAGTGGCCAACATGGGTTGATTTTATATGGTTTTAAAGTATAACTAACATATTTAAGTAAATTCAATTTAAAAGAATGAGTTGATTCTAGGTTATCGCTCGGGGTGGATTGGACGTATTTTCTTTTTAATGATTTCAATTTCCTAAATTTGATATGGGTTCATTTAAGGAGATAAAACAAAATCATCACTTACTGGTTTAATTCCTACACCCTTTAATACTAATCACCTATACACTTTAAGGATCAAAGTTTTGAGCACTTCAAGGTAATGGTTCGTATTAGCACTTGAAGTGTGTGGCCTTAAATTCAACATGGACGATAGAGTTTAAAAATCATCAAATAAAAATCTAAATTAAAGAAGTGATTATAAATTAATGAGGTGATAAGTAACATCCAATCCAGCCCCTTTATACTCCCTTGGATCAACCCATAAGTGGGTTATCTCTCCATTGATTCTATGGTTTCAATGGAAGTGGAAAGTAGACTCATGAGGGAGGAAATGGACAAGTAAAAAAACGCAATAAAATAACAATCACTCCACCATTGTGTGATAATCTCACAAGGTTTGGTATGAACAAGTTCACAACTTGAACCAAAGGTATCAAAGTGATAAGGAGAAAAATATAATAATAAGATAATAAGAACTTTTATTAATAAATAAGGATTAATTAAAACAACTTACATGTGAAAGAAGAACATTACAAAGAGAAATTGGCAGCATAACATTAAGATGAAAACAAGCTCACATATTATCAACTCCTCCACCACCACTGCTTCAAATAGGCATTTTAGAAGCCTTGGGTCGATCCTCCAATAGTAAAAAGCATCCCACTTGATTATGGTAGGCCTAGGATGGTGGAAAGCTTGTGGAACTTAGACTTTTCCACATTTGACCTGAGGTGGAAACCAACTTTAATCCACCGAACAGATGCGCTTTGATGTCCTTCTAGATGGACGAATAGGAGTGGGACATATAGGAATAAAATGGATCTCCAGATGTATCCTAACCTCTTGTAAAATGTGGGTCCATTTGGAGTTGTATATTCGGAGATATGATCATATTAGTGGGCTGTTGTTCTGGGCCGCAGAATCTGGCCCAGAATTGTATCTCTAACTTGGGCCACTTTAATGACCACAATAGAGGCCGAATTAGCATTATCTCATGGAGAGTGATTTGTTCCTAAACCGTTATTATATCATCTCACAAAATTTGGGATTCATTGGGCCTGTATGTTGGGCCCCAAAGTCTCATAAATGGGCTGGTGTCCAATCTGACTTTTCTAGAATTGCTTCCATTCATCTCCAAATATCTCCATCATCGTTTATGAAACATCTATTGATCACTGAATGAAAAATGTTCACATTTAAGTGTGGATTTATTTCCCCAAATATAAAATTAAAATATTGATAATTACATTCCTTAGAATCAGAAGACTCATTGGGCCTAAATTGGTGTATATTAGTCATGAAGTGCACAAATGGTGAGAATGGATGTTCATAATGAAAATGCACTAACTCAGGCCCATAAGATCAAAAATAAACATTTAATACCATTAAAATGTAATTAAAATATATTTTTTTATTGGATAATCAAGGAGCCTTTTTTGAATCTTTTACATCCTCTTGTTTCTCATACAGAGCATGACTCATGTGGGCTTATTGATTTTTCATGGTCACAACATTTGCGTAAATAATAAACTACAAGAACTTTTATTCACATCATAATTGGGATATGTGGGAAGCCTTCTCAGGGTCCGACCACATTGGATATCATCTTCAAGAATCCAACCATAATTTCCTTAATCTGGGAATCCTCCTTAAGAATAAACCCCAAATTAAACCCACAAATCATCAAGGAATCCTTTCCAGGAAGTAATCCCAAACTCATTTCTCTCAAAATACTATACACTCATATGATACTTATCGAACTAAGTGGGATTTTATTCCTATCCACATGGGATACATAGGTAGCCTCCTTGAGGTTAAAACCCAACACTTCATATCATCTTTGTTATCCTTGGGCCATATTCCCAGCAGGGTCTATTCTTACTTGGGAATCTATAATATTTCCATGTTCCTTGGGCTTCATATGAATAAGCCCCACACCAAACTTTTACTAAGAACCTTTTGCTTAGAGGTCCTGATCACATAACCTAAAAATTTATGGTGTGTCCCATTATGTGGTACCAAACTATGAGGGTTCTAATTCCATTCACTAGGATTCATAGGTAGCCCATTTTAGGGGTATGATCAAAATATCAAAACAAACCATTCTCTCCGTAGATGACAATAAATTCTAGAGTGCCCCACTATGTGGCTTAAAACTAGTATCATCAAAGAAACTATTAATAGAAACTCTAAGTTGTATATGATAGGATACCATTGATAGAGAACCTCTAATACATATAGATATCTCCATTAATAAAGAACCTTGAATACATATGAATGATTCAGAATTTCACAAAAGTTAATAAGTAATTGAAAATTCCACGGGAATCTTATGTTAAACTTGGTAAAGTAATAAGGATTTATGAAAATATCTTAACATTATAAAGAGTGTCCTGGAGTAGATAATAATTCTCCCCAAGAGGGTGTGATGAGTCTAACCTCACATCCTCTCGACCAATGAACGTTCTTAAGTATCGTAATGTTAAAACATAAAGAACTCCTACCTTTGCAAAGAAGGACTCTTTTGGATAAAGAACTTTTCGGTGGTTCCGATTCCATGAATAAATGCAATGGAAACCACCTGGAATTAGTGATTCTTAAATTAGAACACATGTTTCAAATAACTACATAATAAAATTGGTATACCCGATGTGAATCATTAACCAAGTTAATAATGTTACCCACCTATCAAGAACTTATAAATTGATAATGGAAGGCCATACAAAGGAATAAATCATGCATGTATCAATCTAAAAGATGTCACTTCATAGAGGTAATTGTTGTTTCATGTTTTTTTTCTCAGAACTCCCTTCAGTACAAATTGGCTTTCTTCAAGATGACATCAGTGAACTTTTCGACTACTGCTCGGGCTGGATCCCCATCCATGGTAAGGATGTTATCACTCATATAGTGTCTTTAACATTGGGTATCCAACATGCTGATAAAGGAGTTCCATTATCATGGTACATTACTTAATTTGGTGGCTTCCCAACAGGCTCTCCAGGTGTATAACAATCCTTGAATTCTCGTCCAATGACAACTGATGATCAAGAAGAAGATGATGCCAACCAACATCTTTAACCATTTTGGTTCTTTAACTTCAGTTCACAAAAACCAGTCCCTTATGTACTGCAAGTAGGTTGATAAAGAGGTCACTCTAGACCTCAATCCAAATATTAAAGGGTCCTTCTTGAGGACTCCCACCAACAATCACCACAAGTAAAATTGCTCGACAGTGAACCCCCAACATGATGGGGGTGTTGCCTCTGGATGTTCGGGACTGGTATCTCAGACCCGAGAATGCAAGACGAATATCCGAGGACAACGTCTGGTTAACATAGACCAGGTTCTTACCTCAATACCATCTGGAAAATTCCATCAACCTAACTTGGTGGGAAACAATGAGCAGGAATATACACTCATCAGTCCTAATTCTACTTCCCGACATACAAGTCTGGCATGAACCCACCAATATCGCCATGAAAATCTAGTGGAGTACCATGAATATGAAAATACACCTATTTAAAAATTATCAGTCTGTCAGTAGGCTCGTCTTACGGAATTTGAAGAATCTATCCAATCAAACGTGGTGGAAACTGGTAAACAGGAACATACTCCTACTTACATTACTCAGTTCTTCCAGTAGTCTCAATTGTCAGTATTAAAGGATGTTCTTCAACCTTGCTTCACAAAAAACAACCAGTAGGCACATACACCTACCAGTGTTCATCAAGCATACCAACTGTCTCATTTGGAAGCTCATAGAGAAGTCAATTAGAAAGCTCTGAGGACAAATTTGTGGCATACCAAAATATCTTCCCCCATACATGAGTACTTTCAATACCCATTGATGGGAAAAGAAGGATAGGAGTATTCACATACACCTACTCTATATATAAAATTATCATATATTACCATTTCTTCCACTAATGTCCCAAAACATATCTTATCAATGGTGAAAGGGCAGACACAAATCCCTACCCATATTCTAGAAGCATACCAGCATATTATAACAACTACTTCAATAGTACCAGGGCAAGAGACACATAAATATATCCCCACACCTGGTATGACATGTCGACATATCTTTCAGTAGTTGATACACACCTTTGTTCTAGTCTAGGAGGGTCATGGGACATACTCCACTATATCATACGAACAACAGGATCAGGAACATACACCCTTTCCAATTGGAGATAATCAGTCCATTTTGGTCGCTACTCCAAGGCAGGCACATAAACCTACTCATGATAACCTCTTCTGCTATTAAGTGTCCCCAACTAATTGTAGGAGGGCATCCAAGAGAAAATCTCTCAAAACAGAGTTGTAAAATCAAGATTCAACCTGCAATCTGACTCCTTTTAATGATGAATTTCTTGAATCCCTCATACATTTATCTATTTCAGTTCAAGGTCCTACCCTCTCATTACCAAATAATGGGAGTGGTAGTTGTAATTATAATGTTCTCCATTAGAAACATCATCATAAAGGATTGCTTCATAAAACTTTGGTCAATCAAGAGAGCTTATCGTCGAATGAGATCCACAAAAACCCTTAGGGTGGCCAAAAGACAAAGGATAAAAAAGATTTATCCCTTTCTATAATCCCCCATGGTTTTCCTCTCCATGAGGGAATTTGGTTCAAAAGTTCTCTATGTAGTAGTTTTTTACATTGTCAAAATAATTATATAATTGAAATTGTAGTAATGAGAAAGCCCTCTTATCTTGAGGAAATTTCCAATATGAGGCTATTCATGTCTGATGACTTGTCATTAATAGGTGAAATACTTTCTCAACCAAATGATATCTTAAGGGAATGGTCATTCTCCGAACCTCCCTTGGGTCACTTGTCTTCTCATACAGTAGGGTAAAAAACAACTGATTCCATTGTTTTTAATAAAACAATCAAGAATCCCCCAATATTTTTAGGCCAGGTGGAGAAAACTCTAGTGAAATATGATAAAGATATGTTAAACATGAGAAAACAATTGGCTAAGGGATAAATACCATTCACAATCAAACATTTGGAAAATTATCAATATAAAATTCTGGAATTGATAGTAAAATATTGCATTCATGGTATCTACCTCAACGTATGGAAGACTCATTATCATTTGAAAACCAAATTATTACCATATGATGAATATCAAAATCATGTAAAGGTAATTGAAGGGTTTCAGTGCCAAATTGACATGTCATCTCTCTCAGTTTCCTGGAATTTAAAGGTTTAAAAGCAGTAGATAAACCCTCATCATGCATGACTTAATGATCTAAAGAGGCTACACCAGTTAATTTCGGATTTCCCATCTTGTTTTCATATCAGAGGATGGGGTGAACATGGAGAATTGCATTTTACTACACTCCAGAATCAGAAAAGTCTTCCAAAAGTGGTATCATGCAATATTATTACCCATGGATGGTAAAATAATTTTTTTTTCTGTATTCAAATTTATTCTCAAGAACAGTCCTCAACAAGCTCTCATTAGAGTTAGGCCAAACGAAAAAAAGTTTGTGAGTTACATTTGCTTTAATCATCTGAGAATCTTTAGAATGTCTCTCACTTAGAGGATTCTAGTCATCTGATAACACAAATGTCTCAAATTGCACAACAATCTTCAGAAACACATGCTTTGAATGGTTGTTAGATAATGCACCCAGCTAATGTTCAAACCAAAATTCCTAAAATCAAAACAGCAGCTGTGTGAATCTCAGTCATAGCAGTTCCAGAGCAACCCCATCATGCAAGGTTGGGGGAATGTTTAATTAAGCCTATGAATTCAATAAAAAATTCTATGTTATGAAGAAGAATAATAGGAATATCCCCAGCCTACAAGGTTGGAGGATTTTTTACATTTGAAATCCCCTCTTCAACATATGTCTGCTTTCTCCCGATTAGAGAAGAATCCACAAAGAGAGCGCACAAGTAATCTATCCAAGGATTTCCTTAGGGTAACTATCCATCAATAAATTCATAATAATTTTAAAAAAAAGAACAAAGTTTCATGAAAAATATAGAAGGTGGCGATCTGAAAAAGACACTGACATAATTCCATCAATACATTATGTGTTACTAAATGTTTTTAACACCATTGCAGAAGATCCTCTAGAAAATGATTCTAGCTCATGAGAATCAGAATATGAAGTTCTTATCCATAATGTTCTACATATTGAATAAAATGAGGAAGGTTTGCATACTCAGAATTAGAGGCCTACCCAAAATCTTGGTATGCCCTCAAATAACTGACTCCCACCCCTTTGAAAGGAATTTAATAGGGGGAAATATACAATTCAGATCATATCTAACTTTTCCACTAGATAAGGTCAATCTCTTTCACTTGAAGAAATATTTACACAGCAAGAGGAGGAAATTAAAGAGTTGAAAAGACTCAATACAGAGTTTCTTTAAATTCATCATTTCTGCTAGATGTAATACTCAGGTAGATCATCAACCTGCACATCCTATTGGAGTTCCTCAGGAAAGAGGATTTGTGGTAATGACAGATGTTGATAATGAATTACCTTCATTGGGTACATAGCTATGGTAGGATCAAACACATATTTATAGTCATGTCCATGTTGGTTATCCAAGGAAAATACTAGCAGCCCCACCACCAGTGGTTTTTCTGATCATTACACCAGTTCAAGATCCAGCTGTTGGACTTGTATAGGTCCCAACTCATCTGGATATCCCCTAAGTGCTTATGAATAGAATTGAGGCATTAGTAACTCAATTGAAAACTATAGAATAATGGTGTGCACCAGTTCCACTGGAAAAGAAATCTTACCATGAGTGGGTGGATCTGATCCACCCCCACCCAATTTTGTGAATACCACATTACCAGTCTTTAATGGTTTGGGAGATTCAGAGCAACCCTTAATGCATTTCGTTTCTCGTTGTAATCCCATGATGGGGACTAATCAAAAACAAGAAGTAGTAAATCTTAGGTGTTTTGTGTAGTCATTATAGGGAATAACTTTATTCTGGTATACAATTTTTCAATACCAATCAATTATATGATGTGAATATCTCCTTCATAAATTCCTTTTTCAATTCAGATCAATTCTACATAAGACAAAAAAATTGGTCTTACAAATTGCAAACAAATAAAAAAATGAAAGAGTTTCATATTTCATTTCTTTATAGAAAGGATTATTGTATTCCTTAAATATAGCACTCCCTCGGGTAGAGTTGCTTCCAATTTGTGTGGAAAATTTGTGGGATGAGTTACGCACACCACTGATCCTTGTTAATTACATAGGAGGTTTTCAAGAACTTGCTTCAATTTCTCAATAGATATAAGATTCCATTATTTAAACTAAAGTTAAAACTCATGTAATTGTATCACTTATGGTAAGAATAATAGTAAAATAAGAGGATACTACAGATACACTCAAGAAAGCACATATACCTGCTTCTACTTCAAAACCTTCATCACATCAAAGGGTTGTGCCTCTTGAGTGTCTACAACAATGACCTCCTCATCTTGATGATCAAATTGATCAAAGGGGGGAATAGTTTTAGGAGTTAAAAAACATGGTCTATTTTCTCCAGAATGAATAGGTTCCTAGTTACTTTATCTATGCTCTGGAAAACAATTTGGTTTAGTTTCCAAGGATGAAGAAACCAAACAAAGAAGGAGATAAAGATCTTCCAAATTATTTTCTCCTTCAACATATGTTGGGGCATCCCATTCAAGATTGTTTTGTTTTCAAGGACTTCCTGTAAAAAATGATAAACTCTGGAAAAGTGAAACTGAAAATTTTTCCACCTCAAGTTGCATGTGTTACGGAAAATGATCCAAAGGAAGAAGGTGAATGGTAGGAAGTCAAACGTATAAATGTGTAGAAATATGATGATTGTATGATCAAGAAAATGATAAACGAAACTCATGAAATTCTACGAACAAAGTTTAAACAACTGGTTCTATATTCTACCACTCCTAACATAAAAAATATACCTTCATCAAAAGATCAGTCCTCTGAAAGTTAATCTTCAAAGAAGCGACGTGATCCGAATAGAAAAGAGTATTCAAAAGAAGACACGATAGTGTCAAGCCAAAGTTGTCTTTGAATATAGTAGATTTCATGCCATCTATTTCTAAAGTATGGGCCCCATCCTGCTAAATGCCACATCTAGAACCGACCTCTCAGAAAAAAATCATTATCAGATGAAGAATTGATCTTTGGTTCCATCAACATTATCCACTTAACATATCCCTATACCAATGGTGATTCTGGTTAAAATGAGTCTAAATTCCATTTTTCTAACTGGAGAACTAGAGGAAGAGTCCAAGGTCAATGATACAAAGTAATACATGGGTATTCTGGAAGCCACTATTTTAACTCTACCCCTGATCGATCCTTAAATGTGGAAGAAAGTCATGGGAGATACCTTCAACGGGCTCAACAAGAACAGGGAGATTCTTTCACACATGACAGATTCGGTCAGGATATGATTATTTTTTAGGAACTATTAGCGGTTACACTATCTTTCTCTCATAAAGTAGATAGTTCTAGTCAGTTTAATCTACCAAATCCGTAAGTATTTCTAGTTTCTGGTCTAACACAAGGATCATCCACATCAAGAGCATCAACTTCCAAGGAACCTATGAAACCACATCTCCATGCAGGAAAACACAGACCTTTGGACCAAAAGTAAGATGTCTTGAACTAGTTAGCCCAAGTACGGGCCATATTGTCATTTTTGGATGCATTAAATCTGTAAAAAGATGATAGAGAAGCCCTTATTGAGGCTTTGACAGGTCCTCAAGAGTTTGAAACTAAAGTTGCTACTGATATGGTTTACCATATAGATAATGATCCTGCATAATTTCATGAAGTTAAATCATTTACAGATGAAGATGAAGATGATTTTGTATATGGAAATATTAGGACCTTGTATCTATCTGTCAAGGTTAATGACATAGACATCTGACGAGGCTTCATTGATAATTTCTCAAGAGTCATCCTCATTCCTATTCATGCACTTCGTTAATTGGGAATCACTGAATCTAACTTATCTCCTTCCACTTTAATTTATCAAGGATATGACTAGAATGAGAAAGAACCTCTGGGAGATATTACACATAGAACTTAGTTTGGGGATCTTGTGTCTAATTCAGATTTCAGGGTTGTTCGTCCGGAAGAACCTTCAACATTCTGCATGAAAGGCCTTGGCTACATCAACATGCATCCATAACTTCGTCGTACCATAAATGCCTCAAATACTATTTCAATGGTCAAATTGGAAAATTTTATGGTGACAAGGATCCATTAAAAACATTGGAATCTTAATACATTGAGGCATAACTTTATCACATGAAGGGAACGAGGCCTTTGACAATGTTGGTAAGTACAATTAATGCTCTGAATGGTTTGTAAATGATCCCAAAAAACTTATTTATAAATTTTATCAATGATCATGTGTTACTTATCTATCAAATAGAAAGGGTAAACCCAAATACAAGAATTCATCCAGTAACTTCCATAATGTCAATTGGGGAAATCAAGCCTGAAAATAGGGGAGAAATTGATGATTCACTAAGTGGTGGTGAATGTTTTAATAGAAATGTCTTAATTTCCTCTATTGAACATCAAGAAGTCTCTACATCATTAATCATATTTTAATAAGTTGTACCAATACTAGAGGAAGACAAGGATATTGATTATCAATCCATTATATCCTCTTTATTACCCCCATGAAGATCCTTCATCATCAGTAGGGTCAAAAATGGTAGCCTCTTCTTTGGGATGTTCAAATATCGACTCCTCTCCTAGCCCTGAATGTTCTTCTTCATCACATACTATTCAAGTAGAAACAGAAGAAGTAACAGGTAATGAAGAAGAAGAGGAAGGTCTCAGGGATTCTCTTGAATCATCTGAGGAAGGTGTCTCTACCACTGTGGATGAGGTCAGAGAAATAAATCTGGGTACTGAAGAATATCCATGCCCCACTCTAACTAGTGTCGCCATGACCCATAAAGAGAAATCAATGTATACATCATTTCTAAAGACAAATAAAGATATTTTTTTTTAATTATACAAAAATTATAGGTCTTAATCCCAATATAACAACTCATAATTTGTGTTTTCCAAAAGAACATCGAGGATTCAAGAAGGTAGCAAGAATAACACACCTAACTCATCCCTCTAAAATTGAAGTTGATTTTCATAAGCTTATAAAGGCTAACATTTTCAGGGAGGTTCAATATACCAAATGGAAATCCAAAATTGTTCCACTGAAAAAGAAGAATGGGAAAATCAGAGTTTTCATTGATTTTAGAAATCTTAACCCGCATTGTCCAAAATATGACTTTCCAGTTCCAATCGCAGAGCTTTTAATTCATGCAACAATTGTATATACAGCTCGTTCCAATATGGATGGTTACTCTGGGTATAAAAAAAATTATTTCCTTAGAGGATAAAGAATGTATAGTCTTTAAATCCCCTCAATGTGTGTTTTTCTATCGGGTAATACCCTCGGGCTTAAAAAATGTAGGTGCAATGTATCAACATGCCATTCACCATATAACCAAACCCTTCTTTGGGAAATTTAGTGGAATTTTATGTAGATGATTTGGTGGTTATTTATAGATAATGTTCCGATTACTTGGCTGATCTGGAGACCATATTAAATTAACATCGAAAACATAATTTGAAGATGAACCCCTTGAAAAGTTTTTTGGGTGTAACCTCAGGGAAGTTCCTCAGCTTCATTGTATGCCATTGTCATATTGAAGCTGACCCTCATAAAAAATCAATATGTTTCATGTCACCTCCAAGAAATTTGAATGAATTAAGAGGACTCCAATAACACTTGGCCTATATTCGGTGCTTTATTTCCAATTTGGCTGGAAAGTGTTTACCCTTCCCTATATTAATGAATAAGGGAGTCACCTATCAATGGAATGAAGATGGCCAAGAGGAATTTCATACTTTCAAGAAATGTCTCTTGATTCCACTGGTACTAATTCATCATTTTTAAGGAACACCACTTATTCTCTATGTGACAGCTTTGGAGTGATCACTGGGTGCCTTCCTTGTTCAAAAGAACGATCCCGGGAATGAAAATAGATATTACTATCTTAGTCAAACTATGCTAGATGTTGAAACTTGGTATTCATGTATTGAAAAGTGCTACTTGGAATTATTCTTTGAAGTTCCAAAATTGAGGCAATACCTAGAAAATCAGGAGGCCTAATTGGTGTCTTGTAATAACACTCTCAAATTTATCCTTATTCATCGTATGCTTACATGGAATCTAGAACGGTGGGTAGTTATTTTTCAAGAGTTTGACATCTAGTTTGTACCTGAGAAAGAAATAATGGTCCAATCTATGGCCGACATCCTTGTTGAACATCCATTTGTGGAAGATACATCATTGAATACATGAAATTCTTGATTAAGTGGTCTTCTCTATTCAGGATAATTTCCAAACATGGGAATTTACATTTATGGTTACTCTAGAAGTCTAATATGGAAGATAATGAAAACCCTAAACTCAACAATGTTTGGATAGGAATTGTACTTATATCCCCAGAAAAGTCAGTGTTTCCTTATTCCTTCCTTTTTTAGAAGGTGGTACCAACAATGAAGAAGAATATCAAGCACTCATCATAGGCTTGGATTTCAAACTTCAGGTGCAAGTGAATCACCTGGAAGTAAAAGGTGATTATGAATTGGTAATCAAAAAATACATGGGGATTATTCCATCAAAAAAGAAGAGTTAATACCTTTGATTGATTATGTCATAGGGTTAATGGATGAATTTCACTCAGAGCTAACATTGTCTTATGAAACGTGATCACAAAATGCCCAAGATGATGCACTGGCTAATGTCACTACATACTTGGAAGATCCAAATCAGAATGAGACAGTCAACAGTATATCCCATAATCGTGTGGTCTAACCTTTAGTTCAAACTAGAATGGAGGAAATTAATGAAATTATCCCTATTTACGAGCCATATGGTCATACCAAGGGATGGAGAACACCCATCATTGAATACCTTAGAATTGGATTACAACCCCCAGATAGGGCTGAAAAAGTACATATCTGACGATGAGTGGCTAATTTTACTCTTTATGATAGTCTAGACCACTAGATGGTCCTTTAAAAATGTGGATTTGATGGAATCATTTTCATGTGTACTGATGGAGAAGAAATTGCAGCTGACATGAATGAATTACCTTTAAGATATTGTGGTTCTTGTAGAGACCCGAAGCTTGACGTACATAGACATTACATTACTTTTGCGGAATACTTAGTACATAACAAAAATAGACACACAAGGACCGTAATAGTTTAGTGTTTTTGGAAACTTGGAACGTAATCCTCTAATCGTGGTGAAAGATCTTCAACATCTCCCATAAAGATCTTCCCATTTTTGTTTCCTTACCTAAAATCTTTCTTTTAATCCTAGGGGAAAAGAAAACATAAAAAGGGTGAGATCAAATTCTCAGTAAGGGTAAGCATGGATAAAATAAAACATACCATATACATTTGAACTAAAAAAACATGAACATTAAAAATAAGGAGCAACGACATAAAACATGGAAGTTCATAAGGCATAGATCATAATGGAACATAAATCACTATAAAATAACATGGGAATAAAACATATAATTGTGTCATCCATTAAGCACATGTAATGATTTCCATAGTAGCCAAGGCATTGCTGCCAAGACCATCATAGTGGAAAAAGTCCCTTTCTGAATCGAGTTCACTCCTCGTTTCAGTCCTGTAACACTGAACCAGATTAACTTACCGTTTCAGCCATGTCTATCTCATAAGATATAAATCTTTACCCAATGCTTTGGAAGGAGATATAGGTCTCACCCATCTCATAATGATACCATTCTTATGTGTGCCACAAAATCACAAATCATACATCATTGCATAACCCACGTAATAAAAATGGGATTCTTAAACAAAATGTCATCATAAAACAATTCATATAAGATAAAGGAATTCATAAAAATATATCCATCACAATATAATCATATCAATGTAATAATAGGGATATAAACAGAACCATATATTATCTTAGATGGAAAATATTTTTGATAAAACACTTGAACTCCATTCTTGAGGAAAATATCCTTTTAACTTCAAAAATATTTTCCTTTCTTAACATGGCATACAATTTTAAACTAAAATAAGTTGATTAAAAATAAACTTGAAAACTTGTAAATGAAGCTTCTTGGAAATAATGTTTTAAAAATCCATTCATGCCGTATAAGTTAAAAAAACATTCTTCTCATACTTTTGTCGGAAAAGTCAAAAAGTACCTCGTAACATAAACTAAAGATGGATTCCTCACATACCATGTAGTAAAAGTCAAAAATGGGTAAAAAAACTTTAAACATACATGAAAACACATTTATAAAACATGGACATGGATGATAGAAATATCCCTAGTAAATACTTACGAATAAGCAACCTCGGATAAAAATGAGATTTGCGAAATTATCCCTTACCTTAGGTCCGATATGCTTCATACGTATCCAAACCACCTGTATAATGATTTAAATAATGTCATTGACTTATTAAATAATCATATTCATTGTTATTATATCATATATGGTTCAATTATGACTTTATATTATTCGTTCTTTTGTAAATTCATGTTAAAGTAGCGTTTTGGGTAAAATCGTTTCATTTGTCGTCTGTGTTTTGAAATATGATTACTTAGATCATGATTACATAATTCCAGAATATAAAACATGATTTATATATAATATATATTCAGAATATACATATATTTAATAGATCAATAAATGGAAAGAAATACACCATTCATGGAGACGGTAGGTCGTACGTACGCATGAACATTGTTTTCGTTTCCTCATTGAATTGAATGGAATTAATTGGATGAAATACATACACATAAATCCAGTATCATTATTATGTCATATATTTCATGATTACTTCTTATATACACTTTATAATCATTTATGAATGGTTAATCATTGAGAATGAATCTCATCGCGTCGTGGAGACGGTATTCCGTACATACGTACGGGCGATGATATCGTTCCCATGATCGTGGAATTTTATTGGAGTGTATGTATACTATTAAAGAATCAATATCACTTTAAAATAATCATATATAGTTATTATTTACACCATTATACCCATCCAAGTAAGGTGGTGGTGGAAAATAGATTACACCACAACGTGGAGACGGTATTCCGTACGTACGCACGCGCGGTGATTTCGTTTTCTGTAGGATGGATAGATGATGAAATAGGGTTGTTTCATACTTATAATAACATATAAGTATAGTAGTGATACTGATGTTATTATTTCATAATGAAACAACCTATGAAGAAGAAGTGTAAGAATAAATAAAGGTGAAAGAATCGGTAACGGACATTACCTCTTTTTTGAAGCGCCTCTTTGAGACCTCCTTTTAGGGCACTAAAATTGGTCTTTGAAGAAGACCAGTATAAGGCCCCAGCCTTAAACCTTACTTAATATTGAATTAAATTAATAATTCACATTGAGGATCTTTTCAGGTTTAGAGTTTTAGAGAATTAGAACATAACTATTACATCTCAAAAGATTACAAAGTAGACACTTCTACTAAGTCTCCATAAAATAAAAACTCTTAAAAAGAAAGATGTCTAGATTCCATGTTTTAGATAGCATGAAATTCCCTTGATCTCATCCTTGACCTTATTCCACTTTAAGTACTGTGAAAAACATTTCGAAAAACTTGGGGTGAGCATAAAAAGCTCAGTAAGGGATACAAAGAGAATGAAAACTGTTAGTTTTTCAAACATCAAGTAAACCATGTATACTATATCAAAGTAATACCTTCACCTTCATGAAGTAGTAAAAAAAATCTTCACCGAATAAAGTATCATTACTTACCTTTTTGTAACCAAAGGATTACCATAAAACCCTTATAAAGAACACATAGAATATATAAAGGTAACTTGGGACATAAACATACTTAAGTGGAATAACCATACGGTTGACTTCCACACATATCACTTAATGGAATAGCCATACGGCCAATTTCCATACATACTTAATGGAATAGCCATACGGCCGACTTCCATACCCAATGCATTGGAGGTTATAACGTAACCACCTGTCCTGGTATTCACGGCACCACCCGTCATATGGTTTATAACCTAACCACCCGTTAAAATGTCCAAGTACCAGTATAAAATCATAAAACATAAAACCAATATAAAGGAATGATAACATTTCCACATTTCAATCACAATATATCATAAATATATTGACATAATAGAATCCTTTTTCAAAACCATTTTCAATACCAAAATACATAAAAGAGTATATGGTATTTATTTTATTCTAAAAACATTACGGCTTGTTGAGAAATCCAAAGATCAAATAATACTCGCGGCGGCGGAAAAGGTCGTTGTCACCGCGTACGTTAAAAAAACATTCCTTTTTTTCGTTTAGTAAAACGCTTCGTAGAAAAAGATTCCTTTTGTATAAAAGTAAATGTCAAAGGATTTTATACACCGTATAAAAGAATGTTGTGTATAAAACGAAATATGCCTCAATGAAAGGAGATTGAGATGAAGTCCCTTACCTTGGGTCCGACTTGACTCGATCGTTCTTTAACGTCCTGAATAATAAACTTGAGTTAATTTATACTTGATTAAGAACCTTTTTAAAGTTTATTATTCCTTTTATATCACTTACTGCCATGTTATAAACATTATGTAACCATTTAAGTTAATAATGTTTGTTTTTTCAATATTTGGTTCTTAAGTCGAAAGTTGACTTCTTACAATTACATGTTGTTCATGTGGTCAAAAGTTCTTTATATCCAGAATGAAATTCCTGATTTGGATATAATATGTATCATATATATCCAGCATATACATGTATTTATAATATTACATAATCATTTAGAGGTAATAAATTAAATGCACCGTTCATGAAGACGGTAAGCCGTACGTACGCATGAACGCTACTTTCATTTCTTTGTCATATTAATGGAATTAAAACTAAATGAGATGTATGTATATTTTAATTCCAGAATTATATTCATCATTTAGATATATCATTAATTATATATATATATTATATACATGTGAATTTAATAGTACATTACATTTGGGGATAAGAAATGAAATGCACCATTCATGGAGACGGTAAGCCGTACGTACGCATGAACGCTACTTTCATTTCTATCTCATACTTTAATGGAAAGAAATAATAATGATATAGAGGTATATTATAATTACAGTATAACATCATATATAATAACTTTAAATCCATCCTTTACACGTCCCACATATGGCATTAACGAATCACATCACTTTTAGGGGGCGGTAGTCCGCACTTCCTTAAATGAAGATATCGTGTTTACCCATAATGGAAACCATAAAGGTATGAAAAAAATGAAAAATACAGAAGCTTAAAGAAAACATAATAATATTATATATCAAATATAAAAATAGTGACATCATAATGGCCACCCTTGAAGGTGTTAAATGAGTATTGAACAATCATCGTTTCGGGAGGCAGAATTTCGCCATCCACGGAAACCGTATGTTCTTTAACCATTTGATGTAGTTGTGTGAGAGTGTAGCTCAAATAAATATTATAACAACATACTAGTATATTTAAGATACTGGTGTTGTTACAAAAGAAGTAAATAAATAGAGTTTAGAGGGTTGGAGAAGCAAAATAAAACAAATGAACAAGAGAGAATGAATTACCTTTAAAAGTGTAACTACTTTTGATTTGAGACTAAAGGCTTCCTTTGAAAGGATTCTGCCCAAAGGGAATCCTCTAGGATTAGGAGAGGGATGTGGAGAGAGTAATTTGGCAGGGGTTGACCGAGCCAAATACTTGAGAAGTGTGTGAAATGAGGTAGAGGTGGGGGCCTTTTATAAGAGGAGAGGAGGGGCACTTTTGGAAAGTAAAGAAATATTACTTTATTTGAAAATGTGTTTCGGTTTTAAAAGGTCCCACATTGATATAATTCGTGGATAAGGTGATAAGGGTTCTAAATCCACTCATCCAATTGGTTTTGGCCATTTTTAGGTTTTATATTTTTCATTATCTTTCCAATTTATTTAAATCATCAAATAATGATGTCATTGCTGCATCATTATTATGTCATATATAATTTAATTTATTTAATGTCTAAAAATTATAAAACAAATACTATGATGTAGGAAATCTTTTTAGCTTTCCAAGGACTATTTATAATCAAAATTTGGAGTTGTATAACCCCACTCAAAAATTATTTTAGTAAAACAATTTATTTTAGTTTCATTTTCATTTTAACATTAAATAAAAATATATTAATGTCATTTTCCAACTAAAGTGGCTCCATGGGGTCCCCAAGTTTGCCCATGGCTTGTATTGGTCGGCCATGACTCACCCAATTGGTGTAGGACAAGTTTCATGGTGTTTTCACATTCTTATAATACCATTTTTACCTTAAACTACACTAATTACCTCTAATCACGATTAATGAAAAAAAGTTACTATTCACCAAAAAAACATTTTAATCTCATTGAACCACATTTTACTTCTTAATGACAACCATGTATGTCAGATTTTCAAAATTCAATACACATTAGTGGTAAACTTTCATTTAACTGAAAAATCAGTTTGCTTGATTACCACTTAGTGGTTTCACTATTCATCAAAAATTGAAGTTTTTCAGAAAATTACCAAAAATTCACCCTAAGCTATATTTGATATTCCGAATTCAAAAATGAAGTCCATTTTACAAAATTCAAAACATATAAGTCAAATTAATTAATTTAATAATTAATTCCCGCTGTCATGACAAATAGCGTGTTTTTGTGAAACAATAAGTATCAAAAGATTGACACCAGTTTAAGTCTAATTTCAAAGTGAAATTGATTCCAATGACCACCATTGGATTAACTGGTAAAAATATTTTCTAATTTAACTTTAAAACCCATTAAAATAATAATCTAATCATATAAATAATTTAGATTAAAAAGAGGTTTTGAATTAAAATACAACATTTTACACTATTCATAAAAAAATAAACTTTATCAGAAAGGTACCAAAAATTTACACAAAGTAAATTTTGATGTCCCGATTCTAAAGAAGAGTTATATTTGGTCCAAAATAAATTATAAGAGTGCTCAAAACTATATTTAATGATGGTTCACCATTAAAAGGTGATAAGTGGACCTTTCGTGAAAATTAGAGTATATATGCCCTAAAATTGAACTCTTTCCGTATTTTAAGCCTTTATCTTTTATTGGGTAAATGTATAAACATTTAAAAACATATCTAATCATATTTTAGTTATTTCTATCCATTCCCGCCAGTAAAACAGCTACTTGTTAACTAACATTTAAAATAATATTATTTTATTACTAGTGTGCTACGTAAGTTTCAAAGAAACTCATCGTTGTGTATCGGGTACGCTATCGAACATAGCAACCCCTTTAAAATAAAATTAATATTTAATTCTTAAATATTAATAAATATGAAAATTATTTATTCTTTATTTACCTGGGATTTTACATCCTTCCCCCCTTTTGGGAATTGCGTCCTCGCAATTTTATTCACTTATCAAAATAAGTGGGGGTATTTATCCCTCATAGCATTTTCAGATTCCCACGTTTCCTCTTCAATCACATGGTTTTCCACGAAAACTTTACCTGATGAATCACCTTATTCCGTAACACTTGCTCCCTGTGGTCAAGAATCTGGACCGGTTGTTCCTCATAAGATAGGTTCTCTTCCAGCTGAACTTCCTCTGGACTCAAAACATGAGATGGATCTGGCATATACTTTCTCAAAATTGAAACATGAAAAACATTGTGTACCTGAGATAAACTCGGAGGTAAAGCCACCCGGTATGCAACTGATCCAACTCTCTCCAGAATTTCATATGGTCCAATAAACCTTGGACTCAGCTTTCCTTTCTTACCAAATCTCATCACACTTTTCAAGGAGAAACCTTGAGAAAAACATGATCACCTACCTCGAAAGATAGATCCTTCCTCCGGTTATCCGCATAACTCTTCTGCCTGCTCTGAGCTGTTCTCATGTGCTTCTGAATCAACTGAACTTTTTCTGCCATCTCTTCTACCAATTCTGGTCCCATCAGCTTCCTTTCACCCACTTCATTCCAAAATGCTGGAGTTCGACACCGCTTCCCATATAATGCCTCAAATGGTGCCATCTGTATACTGGAATGAAAACTGTTATTATAAGAAAATTCAACCAAAGAAAGATGTTGGTCCCAACTTCCCTGATAATCCATCAAACAAGCTCGTAGCATATCCTCTAATGTCTGAATTGTTCGTTCTGACTGCCCATCTGATTGAGGATGAAAAGCTGTACTAAAATTTTAATTCAGTACCCAACGACTTCTGAAGGCCTTTCCAAAAGTTAGAAGTAAACTTGGGTTCACGATCCAATACAATGGAGATAGGAACTCCATGTAACCTGACTATCTCTTTAAGATACAAATGGGAAAGTTGATCTAGAGAGAAAGTATCTCGTATAGAAAGGAAATGAGCAGATTTGGTCAAGCGATCAACAATAACCCAGATTGCATTATTACATCGAGATGTCCTCGGTAATCCCACAACAAATTCCATGGATATGTTTTCCCATTTCCACTCTGGAACTGGTAAAGGCTGAAGCATCCCTTTCGGTAACTGCTGCTCTGCTTTAACCTGTTGAAATGTCAAACACTTCACAGTAAAATCAGCAATGTCTCTTTTTATTCCATCCCACCAGTAATACTCCCGTAGACCTCTGTACATCTTAGTACTGCCAGGATGAAAAAACAACTCATTCTTCAACTGTGAATCACAAGGCACACATAACCTCTTCACAAACCTCAAAACACAAACACAAACTTATCCAAGAACTCATGGAAAATTTTATTCATAAGGTCCATGAATACAGCAGGTGCATTGGTTAACCCAAAAGGCATAACTAAAAATTCATAATGGCCATATCTAGTATGGAACGTAGTCTTCGGAACGTCTGCTTCTTTTACTTTCAACTGATGGTACCCCAACCTCAAGTCAATCTTCGAAAAATACTGAGCTCCCTGGAGCTGATACCACTTCATTCGATGGCCCAACATCTGCTGAAGTTGTTGCAAATGATTTTACCACCGCTTTCTGCTTGTAGTCTAACTGCTTCCCATCACTCAAGCTCCTTGTCGGACACTCGTCTGCATAATGACCCATTTCATTACACTTAAAACATCTTACCGTTGACTTTTCATTTCCTGCTTGATCATCTTCCTTACAGTTACGAGCAATATGGCCAGACTTACCACACCGAAAGCACTTACCAGACTTGGATAAACATTCTCCAGGATGCATTTTACCACACTTCTCACAGGATGGATATCTGGTTTTCTTACCTCCTTGCTTCTTTGATGAATTCTTCCCCTTTTCCTGCCAACTAGACCTCTTATTCTGTTGTCTGTCATAGAACACCTGATCATCGGCAAACTCCATTTCTACCTTCTCCGCACATCGAACAAGTTTTTCATAACTTTTGAATTCACGAGAAGCTAAACCCCTTCGATACTTTGGCTTTAACCCTGAGTAAAAACGGTTTATTTTACTATCAAGATCTCGTATGAAGTTTGGAGCATACCTTTCCAATCGAGTGAACTTTTCTTCATAAGCAGCCACTGAATCATCCTCCTGCCTCAATTCTAGGAACTGTTTTTCCATCCTAAGACGAACCACCTTAGGAAAATACATCTCAAGAAACATACCTTTTAATTCATCCCAGTCAAGAGAATCAATCTCGTCGGCGTCCCGGATATTTTTAACCATAGACCACCACTGATCTGCTTCACCCTCCAAACAGTAAATAGCAAGACTAACCTTTTGATTATCTGAACACCCCATGACATCAAAAATCTTCTCCAGTGCATTAATCCACCCTTCAGCTAGCACAGGGCCAGATGATCCTCTGAATGATGGTGGATGTTGCCTCATGAAATGTTCCACCACTGACATGTTCCTCTGCGGTTGATCTGGCTGATCTCGTGCATGGATACCACCGCCATTTATAGCCTGAGTCAACAGTGCCATCACTGCAGCAAACTGTTCAGTTCCGATTCCGACCATCTCAGGTTGCTGATTTGGAAGGTTGTCTTCCTCCTGATGTCGTCCCAACATAGCTTCTTTGTTTCCTCTGCGGAAAACCATTCTGAACACAGAAATATCTTAGGCGAAGCAACATGGTAATCCGTAAATGCTATATCATTTCAATCATATTATAATTTAACACTTTTCTAACTCCTAAAGTTGTCTAAACCGACCTTTGATACCAACTATAAGGCCCCAGCCTTAAACCTTACTTAATATTGAATTAAATTAATAATTCACATTGAGGATCTTTTCAGGTTTAGAGTTTTAGAGAATTAGAACATAACTATTACATCTTAAAAGATTACAAAGTAGACACTTCTACTAAGTCTCCATAAAATAAAAACTCTTAAAAAGAAAGATGTCTAGATTCCATGTTTTAGATAGCATGAAATTCCCTTGATCCCATCCTTGACCTTATTCCACTTTATGTCCTGTGAAAAACATTTCGAAAAACATGGGGTGAGCATAAAAATCTCAGTAAGAGATACAAAGAGAATGAAAACTGTTAGTTTTTCAAAGATCAAGTAAACCATGTATACTATATCAAAGTAATACCTTCACCTTCATGAAGTAGTAAAAAAAATCTTCACTGAATAAAGTATCATTACTTACCTTTTTGTAACCAAAGGATTACCATAAAACCCATATAAAGAACACATAGAATATATAAAGGTAACTTGGGACATAAACATACTTAAGTGGAATAACCATACGGTTGACTTCCACACATATCACTTAATGGAATAGCCATACGGCCAATTTCCATACATACTTAATGGAATATCCATACGGCCGACTTCCATACCCAATGCATTGGAGGTTATAACGTAACCACCCGTCCTGGTATTCACGGCACCACCCGTCATATGGTTTATAACGTAACCACCCGTTAAAATGTCCAAGTACCAGTATAAAATCATAAAACATAAAACCAATATAAAGGAATGATAACATTTCCACATTTCAATCACAATATATCATAAATATATTGACATAATAGAATCCTTTTTCAAAACCATTTTCAATACCAAAATACATAAAAGAGTATATGGTATTTATTTTATTCTAAAAACATTACGGCTTGTTGAGAAAGCCAAAGATCAAATAATACTCGTGGCGGCGGAAAAGTACGTTGTCACCGCGTACGTTAAAAAAAACATTCCTTTTTATCGTTTAGTTAAACGCTTCGTAGAAAAAGATTCCTTTTTTATAAAAGTAAAAGTCAAATGAGTTTATACACCGTATAAATGAATGTTGTGTATAAAACGAAATATGCCTCAATGAAAGGAGATTGAGACGAAGTCCCTTACCTTGGGTCCGACTTGACTCGATCGTTCTTTAACGTCCTGAATAATAAACTTGAGTTAATTTATACTTGATTAAGAACCTTTTTAAAGTTTATTATTCCTTTTATATCACTTACTGCCATGTTATAAACATTATGTAACCATTTAAGTTAATAATTTTTTTTTTCAATATTTGGTTCTTAAGTCGAAAGTTGACTTCTTACAATTACATGTTGTTCATGTGGTCAAAAGTTCTTTATATCCAGAATGAAATTCCCGATTTGGATATAATATGTATCATATATATCCAGAATATACATGTATTTATAATATTACATAATCATTTAGAGGTAAGAAATGAAATGCACCATTCATGGAGACGGTAAGCCGTACGTACGCATTAACGCTACTTTCATTTCTTTGTCATATTAATGGAATTAAAACTAAATGAGAGGTATGTATATTTTAATTCCAGAATTATATTCATCATTTAGATATATCATTAATTATATATATACATTATATACATGTAATTTTAATAGTACATTACATTTGGGGATAAGAAATGAAATGCACCATTCATGGAGACGGTAAGCCGTACGTACGCATGAACGCTACTTTCATTTCTATCTCATACTTTAATGGAAAGAAATAATAATGATATAGAGGTATATTATAATTCCAGTATAACATCATATATAATAACTTTAAATCCATCCTTTACACGTCCCACATATGGCATTAATGAATCACATCACTTTTAGGGGGCGGTATTCCGCACTTCCTTAAATGAAGATATCGTGTTTACCCATAATGGAAACCATAAAGGTATGCCAAAAATAAAAAATACAGAAGCTTAAAGAAAACATAATAATATTATATATCATATATAAAAATAGTGACATCATAATGGCCACCCTTGAAGGTGTTAAATGAGTATTGAACAATCATCGTTTCGGGAGGCAGAATTTCGCCATCCACGGAAACCGTATGTTCTTTAACCATTTAATGTAGTTGTGTGAGAGTGTAGCTCAAATAAATATTATAACAACATCCTAGTATATTTAAGATACTGGTTTTGTTACAAAGAATTAAATAAAAAGAGTTTAGAGGGTTGGAGAAGCAAAATAAAACAAATGTACAAGAGAGAATGAATTACCTTTAAAAGTGTAACTACTTTTGATTTGAGCCTAAAGGCTTCCTTTGAAAGGATTCTGCCCAAAGGGAATCCTCTAGGATGAGGAGAGGGATGTGTAGAGAGTAATTGGGCAGGGTTTGGCCGAGCCAAAGGCTTGAGAAGTGTGTGAAATGAGGTAGAGGTGGGGGCCTTTTATAAGAGGAGAGGAGGGGCACTTTTGCAAAGTAAAGAAATATTACTTTATTTGAAAATGTGTTTCGGTTTTAAAAGGTCCCACATTGATATACTTTGTGGATAAGGTGATAAGGGTTCGAAATCCACTCATCCAATTGGTTTTGGCCATGTGTAGGTTTTAGATTTATCATTATCTTTCCATTTTATTTAAATCGTCAAATAATGATGTCATTGCTTTATCATTATTATGTCATATATAATTTAATTTATTTAATGTCTAAAAATTATAAAAAAATACTATGATGTAGGAAATCTTTTTATCTTTCCAATGACTATTTATAATCAAAATTTGGACTTGTATAACCCCACTCAAAAATTATTTTAGTAAAACAATTTATGTTAGTGTCATTTTCATTTTAACATTAAATAAAAATATATTAATGTCATTTTCCAACTAAAGTGGCTCCATGGGGTCCCCAATTTGTCCCATGGCTTGTATTGGTCGGCCATGACTCACCCAATAGGTGTAGGACAAGTGTCATGGTGTTTTCACATTCTTATAATACCATTTTTACCTTAAACTACACTAATTACCTCTAATCGCGATTAATGAAAAAAAGTTACTATTCACCAAAAAATTATTTTAATCTCATTGAACCACATTTTACTTCTTAATGACAACCATGTATGTCGGATTTTTAAAATTCAATACACATTAGTGGTAAACTTTCATTTAACTGAAAAATCAGTTTGCTTGATTACCACTTAGTGGTTTCACTATTCATCAAAAATTGAAGTTTTTCAGAAAATTACCAAAAATTCACCCTAAGCTATTTTTTATATTCCGAATTCAAAAATGAAGTCCATTTTACAAAATTCAAAACATATAAGTCAGATTAATTAATTTAATAATTAATTCCCGCTGTCATGACAAATAGCGTGTTTTTGTGAAACAATAAGTATCAAAAGATTGACACCAGTTTAAGTCTAATTTCAAAGTGAAATTGATTCCAATGACCACCATTGGATTAACTGGTAAAAATATTTTCTAATTTCACTTTAAAACCAATTAAAATAATAATCTAATCATATAAATAATTTAGATTAAAAAGAGGTTTTGAATTAAAATACAACATTTTACACTATTGATAAAAAAATGAACTTTATCAGAAAGGTACCAAAAATTTACACAAAGTAAATTTTGATGTCCCGATTCTAAAGAAGAGTTATATTTGGTCCAAAATAAATTATAAGAGTGCTCAAAACTATATTTAATGACGGTTCACCATTAAAAGGTGATAAGTGGACCTTTCGTGAAAATTAGAGTATATATGCCCTAAAATTGAACTCTTTCCGTATTTTAAGCCTTTATCTTTTATTGGGTAAATGTATAAACATTTAAAAACATATCTAATCATACTTTAGTTATTTCTATCCATTCCCTCCAGTACAACGGTTACTTGTTAACTAACATTTAAAATAATATTATTTTATTACTAGTGTGCTACGTAAGTTTCAAAGAAACTCATCGTTGCGTATCGGGTACGCTATCGAACATAGCAACCCCTTTAAAATAAAATTAATATTTAATTCTTAAATATTAATAAATATGAAAATTCTTTATTCTTTATTTACCTGGGATGTTACAACCAGGACCTCTAGTATGTTTCTAGAGAAGTGTAGAAGATAATTCGTCAGGGGTTAGCCGAGCTTGAGGGCTCAAATTGGTGTGAGGAGGAGAGGGAGGAGGTTCCCTTTTATAAGGGAGGAGAGGGGCACCGTTGGAATTCTTAAAAATATTAATTTATAATAAATATAATCCCACTTAAAAACCTCCAAAAATGACTCATATCTGAATATTATATGAGATAGGGTTGTAATATCATCAACCAATCAAATTTATACGTGTTAGGAATTTATTTTAAACATTATCAACTTGATTTATCTTTATTTAATCAATTTAATTTTATTTGTGGTAATAACATTCTTAAATTTATATTATAACAAATAATTAATTATTTGTTGTTAATTTTCTATAATTGGATACTTTATAACAGTTTATACCATATAAATTTAAATTTATAATTTTTAAATATATTTGTGATTTTTAAACAATTTTATAATATATTATTTTTATAAAATAACAATAGTGTCAATTTTGAAACTATTCATTTATTTGAATTTAAATAAAATATATACAGAAGATATGTTTGAAATAAAATCTTAAATAGAATAATAAAAGGGGATATGTATCTAGAAAATTAGTGTATCACATTAAATACTTCATATAATATTTATTTTAGTATTTTTAAAACCATTTATTTGGTTTATATCTTAATAAAATAATTACTACAACATTTTTTGTATAATTATTTAATATACTTATTTGTTGCATAAAATTTAAAAATAAAATCCTATGATGAAGATACATCTATTAACTTTCATAATAATACTTTTACTCGAATTTATCATCTTAAAATAACAATATTTAAATTGTTATATTTATTAAATTATGAAGGTGACAACTTTGGCATCATTTAAAATAAAATAATATAAGTGTCATAATCACTTTTATAAGGCTCCAAATAGTCAAATATTCGACCATTGGATGATTATGGTTTTAATTTACATGACTAATAAGTTTTGGTCAGGGTTTTGGGCATTTTATGGTTACTATTAGTTTAATAAAAACTATATTCTTGATTTTTCACTAGATAAACAATTTCTGCATCACTATTGTGTTACAATTAAAGATAATTATTTAATCCATAAAAATTATAAATAAATTCATATTATGTAGCTAATTTCATTAGATTTCTGGAGACTATTCATGTTCGATGTTTCATGAAGTTTATCACTAAATTAAAATTAATATACTTATAAGATTTAAGAGAGTGACATGTTGTCATTTGCTTTGGTTATAATAATAATTAAGTTATTTTCATGGAAAAAAGTCCATTAAATGATTCTAATCCGACCCTTAGGTGTTATGGGTCGACCTTTAGTCATCCAATAAGATTTTGGAAGGTTTTAGGGTAATTTTATAATCTTATATTTACCCTTAATTACCCGATTTACCTTTAACTATGGTAAATAAAATTTACCGTAGTTACTATTCATACCGCCCAAAAACAAAAAGTAGTCTATTAATATAATTTGGACCCACTGATTCCAAATATGGAATCCATTTTTCCAAATTCAATACACAGAAGTGGCAGAAATTAAATTAAAATTAATTCTGTTGTCGAAAGAAAACAGGGTTTTGTTTAAAACATTACAAAAGATTGAATTGATTTAACCTACGAATTAAAAGTAAAATCAATGATAATGACATAAATTATATTAAATGGTAAAAATATATTATATTTATACTTTAAGACCATTCAATATTATAATTTAACCACATAAATTATTACGATGGAAAATTTTTTTTCAATTAAAATATAGCGTGTTTTTACTATTCATTAAAATATGAAAGTTATCAGAATAACATGAAAATTTTATCCAAGGTAAAATATTATTTCATTATTCCAAATAATAATTTTATTTTGTAAAATTGAACTTATAAACATGTCAAAAACTATATTTAAAGTGGTTGCGCCATCAAAAGGCGGCAAAACTGCATTTTTAAAAAAATACTTATTTTACCCGAAAAATTTATTTTGTTCACATAAAATGTTTTAGAAAATTTATAAGATGAATAATATTTTATAACATTCAAAATTTAGTTAATACTATTAATAACGGCTAGTTCATAATAATATTATAATAATATATCATTGTTTAGTAAAACTCGGTATTGTGTACTACACACGCTATCGAGGAAGGTCGCGATTGCGTGTAATGCAAGCCAAGTCAGGGTTCCGTGTTGTGCAAGAATCCTTCGTTGTTTCGAATAACAGAATCCAACCATATTTTATTTATACATTGAATATATATATATATATATATAAACACACTCAATGTTGTGTCAAATGACTATTATAAAACGAACTTGAAATTGTGTGTAACACGATCCAAGAATAGCGTTGCGTATACTGAAAGCTAATATGGTGTTGCGTATAGTACAAGCTAAACTTTGTGTGGTGTATCAATGAAATTAAAATAATATTTTTCATAAAATCTCGGGGTGTTACATTCTACCCTCCTTAAAATAAATTTCACCCTCGAAATTCGTCGGGGTTATAAATGGTTTACCACTCGAAAGTTTCTTTAAAAGAAACCCACATCGTAAAAAGGAATACCAAAACCAATCTTTAAAAACTATAGTATGAAACATAACGGTTACCCAAATTAACTAATCATTGGGTTTCCACATAGGAGAACATAAGTGAAAATATGGATATGAAAGAGAAACCTAACCATCATGTTCTGATGGAGAGTGGTAGAGAATATGGCTATGAAAAATCCAATAATCACAAAGCTATAGATTTGTGATGATCTAATGTACCATCTGATTCATCGGATATAAGGGAACTAGGACAACATTTTTGGTTTTCAAGATCATTTCCCAAAATTTGATGAATTAAAAGAAATACTTACATTATTTTGGTACAATCTCACTTTTGTTCATGAATTGAACAATTTACAATTCATCCCTTAAAGAAATGAAGTTGAATTTGTTATTAGTGATGTGTTACCAGATCATGTGATAGAATGATGGGTCATTCCATCTGTTTCAAACAAAAGGTTAGCAAAAGTTATAAGTCCATCTTATGGTTAAATTAATCGTATATGGTTCCAAAAATGAACTTATACTTCATATATCATACCGCTTAGTAAAATAAAACTAATTTATACTAAACATGGACTTTTTATAGGCCAGTGGTAGGCGATAAAGGCCAGTCGCACTTCGGTTGTGGGTTCGATTCCCACAGCCTTGTCCGACGTGATGGGATGTCTCCCGTCCTGCAGGTTGCCTTTTTCTAAAACTACATTACTATAATATCCCATCAATAATATCAAAAAAAAGTTCTATCCATAAATAATACTAACTTATGTACAACATAATTCATTACAATCTTTAGGCTTATTTAAAATACTTCGGTCCAAGCTCATAGTATAAAGAAGAAAATTACTTGAAATGTCATCAACCAAGCATGCGAATATCATCATTTATCCCCGATATATCTTGTTGGTCACCTTCCAAGCATGTGAATACCTTAATCATGTATTCTCTTGAAAAATGAATACCCGATGAAACTTAGTGAAAACATGAATGCAGTTAAAAGTTAACACTTTCCACATACCAAAATCCTCAAAATTCAATATAATCAAACCATGATGTCACTTAGTCCTTATATCAATCATGAGCTCATGAATACTATCAAACATTTCATTTTCTCTTTATCCCTTCATTATGTGCATATCATCTGCTTTCCAAAATATTTGAATCACTTTTCATGGTTACCGGTACCTTAAAATTATTGAAAACCACTATAGACTAATACAAAAATATTCCAATACACAATAAAAGTACCTCAACAACATTATTATTGAATACCAATACATAAACACTTCAATCCACCCTCTTCAATGATTTTCCTAGAATAAGTCCTTCCTTTCTTTAGAAGTAACTTTTTAGGTCAGGGCATTGAGTTGGGTAATGCCCATGTTCTCCACAAATAATACATTGAACTCCATAACAGTCTGTCACTCTATGACCCTTTTCTCCACACAGATAACATCGGTCCCTCCATTTGAGGTATTCCTTAAGGTTCTTCTTCTATTCTTTAGAAATATCAATCTTCCTTTATTTATGCTCCTCAACATGTGAACATGCATAATAGTCTATCTTCCTCTTATTTGATGAATTAGGCATACCACTAAATTTCACCTTATTAATCATATATCGCGATGACTGATTCGGCATAATCACAATATCTTTCTCTCTAGGCATTACACAATTTTGTTGCTCATAGTCACCAATTTGTCCATTGGATTCAATGTTAACCAAATTCCTTCTGGTTCCCTCCATTAACTAAAACACAAAAAGAATTTTGTGGGAGGCAAAATAATGCTAGAGAAAACAACATAGTAAAGGGGGAGTACCCTCAATATCTAACATCTTAGGTTAAAATATAAGATCATTATCATAGTTCTAGGACTATATCCTATACGTATACTTATCCTTAGGGACATCCCTAGACATAACTTAGAAATATCTCTAGGGATCTCACTAACGTTTTCACATCCTAGATTCCAAAGGTTGACTAAACCTTTCCTCTGATACCAACTATAGAGACCCGAAGCTTGACGTACATAGCCATTACATTACTTTTGCGTAATACTTATTACATAACAAAACTAGACACACAAGGACCGTAATAGTTTAGTGTCTTTGGAAACTTGGAACGCAATATTCAAATCGTGGTGAAAGATCTTCAACATCTCCCATAAAGATATTCCCATTTTTGTTTCCTTACCTTAAATCTTTCTTTTAATCCTGGGGGAAAAGAAAACATAAAAAGGGTGACCTCAAATTCTCAGTAAGGGTAAGCGTGGATAAAATAAAACATACCATATACATTTGAACTAAAAAAACATGAACATTAAAAATCTTGAGCAACGACATAAAACATGGAAGTACATAAGGCATAGATCATAATGGAACATAAATCACGATAAAATAGCATGGGAATAAAACATGTAATTGTGGCATCCATTGAGCACATGTAATGATTTCCATAGTAGCCAAGGCATTGTTGCCAAGACCATCTTAGTGGACAAAGTCCCTTTCTGAATCGAGTTCACTCCTCTTTTCAGTCCTGTAACACTGAACCGTATTAACTTACCCTTCCATCTATGTCTATCTCATAAGATATAAATCTTTACCCAATGAATTAGAGGGAGATATAGGTCCCACCCATCTCATAATGATACCATTCTTATGTGTGCCACAAAATCATAAATCATACATCATTTCATAACCCATGTAATAAAAATGGGAATATTAAACAAAATGTAATCATAAAATAATTCATATAAGATAAAGTAATTCATAAAAATATATCCATCACAACATAATCATATCAATGTAATAATTGGGATATAAACATAACCCTATATTATCTTAGATGGAAAATAATTTTGATAAAACACTTGAACTCCATTCTTGAGGAAAATATCCTTTCAACTTCAAAAACATTTTCCTTTCTTAACATGGCATATAATTTTAAACTAAAAGAAGTTGATTAAAAATAAACTTGAAAACTTGTAAAGGAATCTTCTTGGAAATAATGTTTTAAAAATCCATTCATGTCGTATAAGTTAAAAAAACATTCTTCTCGTACTTTTGTCAGAAAAGTCAAAAGTACCTCATAACATAAACTAAAGAAAGATTCCTCACATACCATGTAGTAAAAGTCAAAAATGGGTAAAAGGAATTTAAACATAAATGAAAACACATTTATAAAACATGGACATGGATGATAGAAATATCCCTAGTAAATACTTACGAATAAGCAACCTCGGATAAAAATGAGATTTGCAAAATTATCCCTTACCTTAGGTCTGATATGCTTCGTACGTATCCAAAACTCTTGTATAATGATTTAAATAATGTCATTGACTTATTACAGAATCATATTAATTGATATTATATCATATATGGTTCACTTATGACTTTATATTATCCGTTCTTTTGTAAATTTATGTTAAAGTAGTGTTTTGGGTAAAATCGTTTCATTTGTCGTTCGTGTTTTGACATATGATTACTTAGATCATGATTACTTAATTCCAGAATATAAAACATGATTTATATATAATATATATTCAGATTATACATATATATAATAGGTCTATAAATGGAAAGAAATACATTGTTCATGGAGATGGTAGGTCGTACGTACGCATGATCGTTGTTTTCGTTTCCTCATTGAATTGAATGGAATTAATTGGATGACATACATATACATAAATCCAGTATCATTATTATGTCATATATTTCATTATTACTTATTATATATACTTTATAATCATTTATGAATGGTTAATCATTGATAATGAATCTCATCGCGTTGTGGAGACGGTATTCCGTACGTACGCACGAGCGATGATATCGTTCCCATGATCATGGAATTTTATTGGAGTGTATGTATACTATTACAGAATCAATATCACTTTAAAATAATCATATATAGTTATTATTTACACCATTATACCCATCCAAGTAATGTGGTGGTGGAAAATAGATTACACCACGACGTGGAGACGGTATTCCGTACGTACGCACGCGCGGTGATTTCGTTTTCCGTAGGATGGATAGATGGTTAAATAGGGTTGTTTCATACTTATAATAACATACCAGTATATGGGTGATACTGATGTTATTACTTCATAATGAAACAATCTAATAAGAATAAGTGGAATAAGAAATAAAGGTGAAAGAATCGGTAACAGACATTACCTCTTCTTTGAGGCGCCTCTTTGAGACCTCCTTTTAGGGCACTAAAATTGGTCTTTGAAGACGACCAGGACCTCTAGGATGTTTCTAGGGTAGTGGAGAAAATAATTTTTCAGGGATTTTCCGAGCTTGAGGGCTCAAATTGGTGTGAGGAGGAGAGGGAGGAGGCGCCCTTTTATAAGGGATGAGAGGGGCACCTTTGGAATTCTTAAATATATTAATTTATAATAAATCTAACCCCACTTAAAAACCTCCAAAAATGACTCATATTAAAATATTAGATGAGATCGGGTTGTAATCTCATCAACCAATCAAATTTAGACATGTTAGTAATTTATTTTAAACATTATCAACTTGATTTATCCTTATTTAATCAATTTAATTTTATTTGTGGTAATAACATTCTAAAATTTAAATTATAACAAATAATTAATTATTTGTTCTGAATTGTCCATAATTTGATACTTTATAACAGTTTATAGCATATAAATTTAAATTTATAATTTTTAAATATATTTGTGATTTTTAAACAATTTTATAATATATTATTTTTATAAAATAACAATAGTGTCAATTTTGAAACTATTCTTTTATTTGAATTTAAATAAAATATATACAGATAATATGTTCAAAATAAAATATTTAATAGAATCATAAAAGGTCATATGTATCTAGAAAATTAGTGTATCACATTAAATAGATCATATAATATTTATTTTATTATTTTTAAAACCATTTATTTGGTTTATCTCTTAATAAAATAATTACTACAACATTTTTGTATAATTATTTAATATAATTATTTGTTGCATAAAAATTAAAAATAAAATCCTATGATGAAGTTAAATCTATTAACGTTCATAATAATACTTTTACTAGAATTTATCATCTTAAAATCACAATATTTAAATTGTTATATTTATAAAATTATGAAGGTGACAACTTTGGAATCATTTAAAATAAAATAATATAAGTGTCATAATCGCTTTTATAAGGCTCCAAAGAGTCAAATATTCAACCATTGGATGATTATGGTTTTAATTTACATGACGAATAAGTTTTGGTCAGGGTTTTGGGAATTTTATGGTTACAATTAGTTTAATAAAAACTATATTCTTGATTTTTCACTTGATAAACAATTTCTGCATCACTATTGTGTTACAATTAATGATAATTATTTAATCCCTAAAAATTATAAATAAATTCATTTGATTTATATAATTTCATTATATTTCTGGATACTATTCAATTTCTAAGTTTCATGAAGTTTATCACTAAATTAAAATTAATATATTTATAAGATTTAAGAGAGTGACATGTTGTCACTTTCTTTGGTTTTAATAATAATTATGTTATTTTCAGGGATAAAAGTCCATTAAATGATTCTAATCTGACCCTTAGGTGATATGGGTCGACTTTTAGTCATCCAATAGGATTTTGTCAGGTTTTAGGGTAATTTTGTAATCTTATATTTACCCTTAATTACCCAATTTACCTTTAACTATGGTAAATGAAATTTACCGTAGTTACTATTCATAACACCCAAAAATAAAAAGTAGTCTATTAATATAATTTGGACCCACTTATTCCAAATATGGAATCCATTTTTCCAAATTCAATACACAGAAGTTGGAGAAATTAAATTAAAATTAATCCTGTTGTCGAAAGAAAACAGGGTTTTGTTTAAAACATTACAAAAGATTGAATTGATTTAACCTACGAATTAAAAGTAAAATCAATGCTAATGACATACATTATATTAAATGGTAAAAATATATTCTATTTATAATTTAATAAAATTAAATATTATAATTTAACCACATAAATTATTATGATGGAAAAAGTTGTTTTTAATTAAAATATAGCGTGTTTTTACTATTCATTAAAATATGAAAGTTATGAGAATAACATGAAAATTTTATCCAAGGTAAAATTTTATATCCTTATTCCAAAGAATAATTTTATTTTGTAAAATTGAACTTATAAACATATCAAAAACTAGATTTAAAGTGGGTGCGCCATCAAAAGGCGGCAAAACTGCATTTTTTGAAAAATACTTATTTTACCTGAAAAATTTATTTTGTTCACATAAAATGTTTTGGAAAATTTATAAGATGAATAATAATGTTATGAAACTCAAAATTTAGTTAATACTATTCATAACGGCTAGTTCATAATAATATTATAATAATATATCGTTGTTTAGTAAAACTAGATATTGCGTACAACACACGCTATTGAGGAAGGTCGTGATTGCATGTAATGAAAGCCAAGTCAGGGTTCCGTGTTGTGCAAGAATCCTTCGTTGTTTCGTATAATAGAATCCAACCATATTTTATTTATACATTGAATATATATATATATATAAACACACTCAATGGTGTGTATAATGACTATTATAAAATGAACTTGAAATTGTGTGTAACACGATCCAAGAATAGTGTTGCGTATACTGTAAGCTAATATGGTGTTGCGTATAGTACAAGCTAAACATGGTGTGGTGTATCAATGAAATTAAAATAATATTTTTCATAAAATCTCGGGGTGTTACAGTTCTCACATGTCTGGGAATGGGCTTTCAGATCAAATCTGAATTCTTGGATACTTTTGGTCTTCAAAGATATAGGATTACAAATATTTCACTTAGAAATTTCATCCCTTCCAAGTGCTTTCCAACTTCATTGATCAACCCCCAGAGTTTTTACATACAACTAAATACTCCTGGCTATTTTCCTCATGGGGAATAGATCTAGTAGGGAATTATCCTCCACCTATGGGTAAGAAGTTCTTGTATATTCTTACTGCTACTGACATGTTCTCTAAATGGGTTGAGCCAATTCCTCTCAAATAAATTGGATCCAAAAGCATTGCTAGTGTTTTTTAAAACTAACATCATCACCATATTTGGTGTCCCTCATACTATATTGATGCACAATGGCACAAATTTCTGTTCTATTGAGGTAAAAAGGTTAAATCTAGATCATAATATCAAATCCAACCATGCATTTCGCTATCATGTGGTGGCCAATGGACTGATAGAGGATTTCAATAAGAACCTATCAAATATACTCCAGAATATGGTGGATAAAGATAAGAAATCTTATCATGATAAACTACATCATGCTTTATGGGATTATCACACTACTACCCGTACTGCCACCAAGGCGACCCCTTATTCCTTGGTGTATGAAACAAAAGTAGTATTTCTAAATGAAATTCAATTTCTGTCACTCAAAATTGAAATCTATGATCATTTTTCTATAGATGAGAAGTCTCAAAAATGGTTTGATAAGCTAAAAAAATTAGACGAAAAAATATTGCATACTTTTCATTAGTTAAAAGTCTACAAGAACATTGTAGATCGATCCTTTAACATGAAACATCTCCTTCATTCATTTCATCAAGGATAATTTGTATTGGTCCTTAGGAATCCAATGATACCAGGAATGAAACCTCCAAAGCTTCAGCCAAAGTGGGAAGGACTTTATTCCATACTTAAAGTCTACTCAAATAATGCTTATTCCCTAATTTTAATGGATAGATAGATTATTACAACTCCAACCAATGTGAGATTCTTGAAGAAATACTTTGTGTAATTTCACAAATCTTCCTAGCTGCAAGACTCTAAACTACACAGCACACAGTTCTAGTCTTAAGATGCTAAACTGCATAACAACCATAAGCAACCATTTTGTATAACAATAAAATGGGTAACAACTTTTTCTTTATTGCATGATGTTAAACTGCATGACAACATTTTTCCTCATTACACAACATTAAAATGTACCGCATCCGTCTTCTCTACTTGATGTTAGGAGATTCCATATGCTAGAATCATTGATATCATTGTTACTCCTTGGTGGCACATGACTCCTTTTCATCCGCATGTCTGAATTAGATCTGTATAGGGACCTCATTTAAAAAACTACGTATAGCATGATTTTAATCTATATGAGATACGTAGAGATGCCCAAATATCTAATAAGAAGACCAGTCATGATATACCCCTTGTATTCCTTATATAAAAATCAAACTTTCATAAAGAATGTTTAATGAACTATGTATGGTTTGATTCTTTCCCCCAGAAATACATGTAGTGACACATGGGTTTTATCCCTTAGTCCAGCTACAATTTGTCTTTCCTTTCACATCGGTTCATCTAAATCTTTACCACATGACGTAAAACGTCTTGTAAATCTATAAAGTATGGTTGGCCTGATTCTTGCATCCAAAGATATACATAGTGACCTTGGTTCCTATGCCTTGGCTCTGCCATCACTTAATCATAATACCTCTATTCTTTACTTGTGTAACCATTTCTGTTACAGAAGAGACCCTTATTGTTCCTTGTTTCCCACACCGAGAATAGATCACATGGGCTTATGAATTGGATAAAAGGATTCTCTGTATAAATAAGGTGTCTCAATTTCTTATAGGGTTATCAATGTTCATTACTTCATGAATTAAAACTAAATTGTACAATTTCCTCATGGCATGACATAAAACAGCACAGTACAATGTCCTCACGACATGACTTTAAACTACACAAAATAATATTGATTCAATGGAAATAAAGAAAGTCTATATTTTTACATATGAGTCATATCTATGTAAAGAACATCAAACTCATGGCCAATATTGATTCAAATATTTCTCTTGTGCATTGAGAATAACCTCCTTCCATATTTCACACTCTTAATCTTGAATATTTTCATACCTTCATAATCTTTCTTACAGTTTTTTGTGACATAGTTTCTAATATAAGAGATCTCTTTTTGTTTACTATGCAGTATGTGTCCTTAGGTGACCTTGCATAAGTTGCCTATATAACAGGCCTATCAATCAAAAGATTCCACTATTCGACTATACACCATATTCCCTAGTTTTCCCTACATAATACAACCCTCATAACGGGTTTTCCAAATGATGATAATTTCATTCTTGGTTATAGAGTCTATATTCCCTTCTAACTTTGATGACAATATACAAGAATATGTATTTTAAAACAACCATTCATATATATTTGTCCCATTATCTTTCTCTTAATCTGAAAGTATTTAACACCATGGTTTACACATATCTCTCTCCATGTGTCCAAAGAAATATTAAATAACCTTGGATAACTTGACCACATATCATATATTATTTCAATTTCTGGTCCTAATCATATGACCTAAAACTACAGACACCATACATCCTACGTTTAGGTCAGACCATCGTAGAAATAATATTCCTCCAATTCATTGAAAATCATGATTGGAAATACCCTCTCCATATATAGGTACCTTTCTTCATAAACCAAACCATGTGATTTGGAAAATTCGAATCTCTATAAACTTTCTTTGTCTTATAGAAATAGAATGTCAAAATTTTGAAATCCCTTTTTCCTGACTATGTAGTGTGTGCCCCTAGGTAGACCTGTATAAAATTTTCCTACATAATAGACCTTTTGGTCAAAACATTACACTATTTGGATATGCAGAATATACACTAGTTGGCCAAGCATAATCCAACCCCTATAATGAGTTTGTCAAGTAATTGTAACTTAATTCTTGGAAAACACTTCCTCAAATGTCGTTATCCCTTTTTCGATATCATTCTTCATATCCAGAAATTCACAAATCACAGTTTACAATTTTTCCTTCCATACCTGAATATGGTAATATCTTTTCTAACAAATTATCATGAAATTGGGAGAGTATAATACCATTGTTCAAAGTTTAATACCTTAAATTAATGCCAAAAAATGTCCTCTCTACATGACTTAAAACTATACAAAACAATGTCCTCACTATATTTCTTAAAACTACACAGTACAATGTCCTTACGACGTGACATAAAATTGTGCAGGACAATGTCTTCACTGTTTGACATAAAACTGAACAACACAATGTCCTCACTACATGACTTAAAACTACAAAGGACAATTTCTTCACTGCAAGACATAAAACTGCACAGTACAACATCCTCACTGCATGACTTGAAACTGCACGGTACAATGTCCTCACTAAATGACTTAAAATGGTACAGTTTTATATCAGAAATTCCCCTTTCTGATAAATTTTAACCATTCCTTATACACCAAATTTGTATAGAAAAAGTTTTCCTATTCATAACATATGTCTTCATAGATAACCCTTTATTCTAAAAATTCATTCCTATGGAAAAACCACACACTGTGGTCTTGAGTGACCCAAATATTATTTTCCATTATCTCTCAACTAATAAAATGTCAAATTCTTAAGATCACTTTTTCTAGACTATGCAGTGCATTCCCTTAGGTGGCCATGGATAAGTTTCCTACATAAGAGGCCTATTAGTAAAAACGTACTACTATTTGACTATGCAGTATATGACCTATTTTAGACCTGCATAACACAATTCCCATAACGGATTTGTAAAATAATGGTAACATAGTTATTATAAGATACTTCCCTTTTGTTTATACACGTTTTAGATTTAGTGACCATAAAAATTATGGCTCAAGATTCACCTTTAAAATATTTAAAAGAATATTAGGGAAATTATCAGCCACTGAGTCTTGTTTGGGATCTAATTTCAAGATTTATGGTCAAAGCTTTTCGAAATTAATCATTATCCCTTGATAGTCTAACTTGAATGACTCTAAACTGCCAACAACAAGATACATGGTACTCAGCAGATTGGGAACTAGCAAAGGGAACTCTGAACAAAAGTCATGTCCATGCTCACTAGACATACCATTTGTATGATTTAGATTATATTAAGCAATAAAAAGTCAAATGATACAAAGTTTGTGGTGTTGTATGTATAGACCTTGAAAAAATAAAACTATGATTACTAGGTCCATTGGCTTATGTAAAAAATAAAAAGTTATCTAGAGTGAAAACACATATGATTGAAGATGAATTGGTTTTCATTTATGAGAAAAATATCACAGAGGAGCATCCACAAATTAGATTCTCCCTTTTATTAGAAATCAAAAAAGGTTTTATACATAACTTCTCATATGGTTAACAACTTCTTTATCCCCATCAGATGCCATCTAAAGTTCATTTATCAAACCAGTTTCATTCTCTTTAGCATGATAGAGTTCTTCTTTAGCATCTGCAATGGGGTTTTCACCATACTTTTGGACTTATCCTAATGAGTTATGAAGCTATTCAATCACCCTTATGATGATATATAATTATTGTTGAAGACGGAGCTTCTGAACAATGTTTTTTTATTCTTCTGCTTCAGTTCCATCAAATTTATAGTATAATTAGCTTCATCACGGGACAACGCAGGTTGGAATTCATCTGTGTTGATCAATAGTTTAGCTTTTATAAAGTCTTGTTAAATATTTATCTCCTTCTCCCTCTTTTGGATAATCTCATTCACTATGGTATGAATTTCATGGTATTCAAAATTGCCAAATCCCATCAAGATAAACAGAGATAAAAGTCCTTTAATTATTTGAGGAAGTTCCACAAGGGGAATTTCAGATACTATCTTCTATATATTTTTTCATGAATTTATATGTGCAAGACGAAGTAACTTTTCCAATTCTAGATCTGATGTAGAGTCACTATTATATGGACAGAAATATTCTTGGGTTAATGAACTTAAAGAAGTGCCATGTTCTGCTCCTTCCTAGACAATTACTACATCACCTTCTAATACTATTTGTGTTGAGGCAGAGACTTCACCTATGGACCTAGCCATTAAGGTTTTCATACCAATATATTCAATTAAGAATTATGGTTATTTTTAGTTTCAATGGATAAAAAAAGTTAGTACAATCACAATATTAAAATCTTTTACATAATAGTATGTCAGCAGCTTGAGAAGACTCATCCCCAATATTTTCATTTTTGCTAGTTTTTTTATGTATATAGGTGGTCCATGCTCTCCTTAATTGGCTTAGTATCCTTGGAAAATATCTTAGTAAGATCTCTTGTCTCAATATTCAATTGATCTAATGTCTCTGCAATGGTAGGATTGACATAAGTGTCAATACTTCCTTCAAGAATCGTTATGACAACAATTTCATTAGATGGAACTACATATTTCAACCAATCATGGTTAGAAATTTAATTTTAAGAAGATTAATTGGATGAATAATGGAAACACTCATCCATTTGATTCTATAAAAGGGTCTTAAAAATCTTATAAATCATTTGTTATATTAACGTGTTCTAATACTTCTTCAAAATGCATGTAATGGTTCATCATATCATCCAATGATATCCTAAATACTAGGATAATCTCACCCATGGTAGCACTTTATGCGTTTTATTTGAAACCTTCCTCTGACAACCTTTAACCCTGAATAGCTTCCTCAACAATAGTTGTGGGGTCAGAATTAGTTGTTGTCAGATGTTCTGTGCATGTGATGAACCTAAATTACCACTGGATGGAAGTCAATTGTTGTTAAATTTGATTTCCTATAAATCATTTTTTATTTACCAGAGGCCTCCTCTCTTATGATAGTAGGAATATGAGCAGTGCTGGGAGTAGGCGTTGGTTCCTTTGACCTCAATGCATCTTCAAGTACCACTGGGTTATCAAGAATTTGTGCTTATTCTGCAGAACCCTCCACGGTTCCTTTAAGCATATAATTATTACTTTTTAAATAAAAAAAACAATCCCTTGCAATTCCAAGGATTTTAAACACTTTTTCATGAATGAATACTAAAATTCATGATTATCAGAAAGGCTTACCACTACTAATAAAGCATTTAACCATGGATTTCTTTCTTTGTTCCTTTTTTTATTCACCTTCATAGAAGTAATTGCATCATCATCTCCAAATACAGGTATTGGAGATGGAAATACCCTTTCCATCTCACCCTCCATAGATTGTTGTCCTGGAGAAATTTCTCCCAATTCACGGGGTGATCCAGTAGCTCCAATAGTAGTACCACCCGGGCTATATCAAGGAAATGGAACTTAAACTAATTTTCCTTTAACCAACTGCAAGTTAAAAATGATATTTTCCCTAATAAACAATGGTTTGACTAAATTAAAAATGAAAAGAAGAAGAGAATGTGATAAAAAAGAAACATACACCTTCAGGATCCACAAAATCATGCCATTCTTCATCTAATGATATGATAATTCCTTCAGTGGTACCATGATCTATCTTTTCCTTCATCTGATTCATGGTGAGAATAGGTTTATTGGTTGCATATATGAGCATTTCTAGATATCTAATGTAATTTCTCACTTCATTGGGATTTTCCTTAAATAAGATATTTGAGGAGGCCCAAAGATCCCCTATTCCTGGAATATGCAGCCCTTCACACTGATCCGTCCACATGGTTTCAGCATCAAAATATAAAATTTTCCTTGTTTGAATAGCCTCTGGTCGTAAATATTCTGAGTACACACAAGAAGGTTTTCAAGTGGACCCTGTAGCCTTGGATTTAATATTCTTCCCAACTCCCCACAATCACAAATGGTGGATGAGAGAATGGGACTCGTCACTCTTCAAAATGATGGAAACTAGATCACCTCAGTAGAGATTTAGTAGGGATTGATGGGGTGGGTCTCTTAACTCTGGCAGGTGGTTTATATCTAGAACGAGGTCGATTCAGTGAATTTGGAGCCTCATCACCTCCACCTTCTGACTCTAATGAGTCAGCCCATGATGAAGAAAAATTACCTTCCAAAAGAAGGGGATCCCTCCTGCTACTTCTCTTTACCCCCACTCAAGGGACAGCATGGTTTGATACCCCTTTAGGGTAAGATAAGTCCAAAATTTTGGCATACCAGATAGTCAATATTCTTACAGCATCAGTGGCAGGTAAATTAAATATTTTACCAATATTCTCCACAGATGTCCACAACCAAAGTTTTCGGGTAACCATCAGATGTTGCTCCAATCTGACATGCACTAGGGGAATATAGTATTTTTTTGCAAACATTTGAATTGACGTGAAAATATATAAGGATCATAGGTCTCAGATATTATTTCTCTATCAATCTTGGTGACCAATATACTATCCCTAAAAGCTAACATGTATGACCATAAATCTAAACTGGTCATCCCCTCATCAACGAATCGCCCCATAGGCGGATTCCCATAAGGAAATAAATGAAATTCCATAAACATACTCAACCATCCCTTAATATCATAAGCATTCAGAGAAAAGGGTGAGATACCATAAAAATACTGAATAGATGGTCGAAAATAACATCCAAACACTTGTACCCCACTTTGTACAAGATAAGTTCTGATGTGAGTAGCGATCAATGACCATAACACCTGTAATGGTCCCGCTATTATAAAAGGAGACTTCCCTCTATAAATATACAGTAATATTCTATTAATCTTTTCTAAAATAAGAGTTTTCAACCCTACCATCCTTCTCTTAGCCATCTTGGCCGCAATAAAAAAATTCTTGGCCTTACACCTCCTTCGTAATCTCGGACTGGTAACAAGTACACACTGAGCGACACGGACAGGAAACCTGCCAAACATGTCTTCATAAGAATTTTGGGATTGAATTCATATCTCCACTTGTCAAAATCCCCTATCTATAATGTCATCCAAAAAGTTTCAAGTGTACCTCTTGTATTTCCCTTTTAATAGATGGTCTAATGAGTTTAGGTGGGACCCTTTCCTTCTTCTTTACTAGAAATATTTCTATCCATTCCTCTAGATGAATATTCATTCTTATGTACGACTTCATTGCGGTCTTGTTCTTGTGTTTTTTAAATATTTATATCAACTCACGAACCAAAGCTGGTGTCTTCTCTGAGTCATTCCATGTAACCTTAGGAGGAATAAACTCATCGTACACATCTCCAAGGCGTGGAGTTCCAGAAATCTTGTAGAAATATTCCAAGATAATACCTACTTCTCCATGTGTTAAATAGTAGTTTTTAGTTTATGGGTTGCATCGGCTTAGTAAATCTAGCACAAAATCATCATTCTTGTACACATAGGTTTCCCAAACCAGACAGCCTCATAAATCCCAACATCTTTTAACTGGTCTCTAAATTCTACGCACATCTTGTGAACCCAGTATACCCACATCCATGTAGGTCTTACACCTCCTCCCGGGGAGAAATAGAAGCTTTTATTCCAACCTTTGGATTGATCCATCTGATAATTTCAACAGATGGATGAATAACAGTGTGGCTTCAGCTTGAGTGTTTGTGGTTTAAAATATGGAGCACATGGGTTGTGATGCCTGATATGAGATTTTTCTGCTGTCCCAGCATTAGAAAATGATCTTTCACCAGAAAAATTTGCATATAAGAATTTAGTATAATCTTTGAACCAGGAAAGTGAGACATAATACTTCGGGTTGGGTATATTTACTTCTTGCAGATAGACATAGTTGTACAGAGGCAAATAAGTGCTTCAGTGAAATTTGAAGTGATATTTATTTCGATATTTTTCCATTTATGGTGGTGCGGTGTCACTGATATCATAGTATTCATGACCACAACGTTCATCATGTCATCAATCCTCTTACTTTCCAGTTCATCAGTGGTTCTGATTATTTTGGGAGCCATTGAACCTACATAAAGATAAAAAATCATTTTTTTGTAAGTCCATTTTTTACATTTTGGCAAAATAATTGAAAAAAAAATCATCAACATCATTAAGGTGCGCAAGTCTACAATTTGGCGTGCAAGGGTAATTAGGTGCCCAAGTGGGGAAACCTTTTTTTAGCGTGCATGTAAAAACATAAGGAAGAAGCACGACTAAAAAAGGAGAGTTTGAGTGAGAACGATCTTGCGCACCGAGGGAAAAAATTCATGAAGTCGTGAGAATTTTTGTTAAATTGAATTCACTATATATAAGTGATGCAAGTCACCCAGCATGCCCAAATCCTACGTGCTACCAACTTCCATGACCAGTTTCCTTGCGTTCTTAAAAATTGCACACCCTAGTAACCACTTATTTTCTCATTCATTACATTGACTCAATACATGATCCTATTTTCATTTCGGATCCAATTTTGAGGGGGTTTTTGGTTGACACTCTATTCCATCAAAGATTCTAAAAAAATTACAAAGGGAAATACTTTAGAAAAAAATTGATAAAACATACAAATTAGATAAATATTTGAAAAGTTATGAGCTTTGGATCACCCTATTCAAACCAAGGGGTCTTCAGCGTGCATCCTACTTGCGCGCAAAATTTCATTTATCCCAATGTCCTGTTTTTTCCAATAAATAGACTCTTTGGGCCTTCATTTATATGAAAGAATTTACTAAATACCTAATTGCTTCTCAAGTTTCCCTAGTGCTTCACCGAATTCCTCCAAAACATTAAATGATGTTTTTTAACACTTAGAGTAGATGAATTGAAGGATGATCATAGGATATAAGTCATGTTAGTGTTTTAAATCCGTAACACTTTCTCACCTAAAGCGTCGAACCTCCTAAAATCAGAAACACTTGCACACCACTGATTCCTTTCAAAGGAACTTTAGAACTCCACTTCTGGGATCACCTGTGAATACTCTTGAAGGATTGATCCAAGTCTATCCAAAGTATTAATATACAGGTTTTTCATTGCTTTGGTGAACATCAGGTCACCCAAGCCTACTTGTGCGCCCATACTTGCACACCAGTATCTACTTGGGAACCCCTATTTGATTCACCTATTCTCTTTAGTCTACAAGCCATAAAGCCCTCAACAATTCCATTCCTGACAAGGCTTATTCTTCATTGGATCCCGTATCGGAAAGTTATTCTGTTTATACCTCCACCAAACCCTCCTGACTTATCAAACCTTTGTGAAATGCACATCTACGTGTCTCCTATTTGGTTTTGTATATCTGCGGTCAGAGGTTTCCCACATTTGTTTCAAAATGGGGTTAGGATTCATGTAGTGTATGTGGGTTTGTATATCCTCAATCACATAGACCTTTCTCCTTGTAACATTTTTGGGGAGTTCCTAGTATTGAGGATTGGGGTTTGGATTCTGACCTCCTTTTCTCATCTCTAAAACTTGGAACCTCGGGTAATTGGTAGGGAAGGTAAGGTTCACACTTGATTTTACATGCATGAAAAATTAAAATTCTCCCTCCTGTAACAGGATAACTTTTAGGGAATCCTTCCTTGTGTAAACCCGTAACCTTCATCCCCCTTCCTTTCATTGTACCCTTGTCCAATGTAAATAGAACAGAGATAGGGTTGGTCCCCTCACCCTCTTCCCAGGTCGCCTTGACCTTGTCCACCCTAGCCGCCATAGGTGGGACATTTTCCACTAGATGAGGAGGAAACGTGTGTATGCCTTTATGGAATATTTGACATCCTCTTCTTTCTCGCACCAAGCATGACTCCCATGGGCTTAGAGATTTGTCATGGTCATGACATATGCATAAATAATGAACTGTGAGAAATCTAGTTCCCATAATAATTGGGATATGTAGGAATCCTTCTTAGGGACCAATCTCATTGGATATACACTTCAAGAATACAATCCTAATTCCTATAATTTGGGAATCCTCGTTAGGAATAAACTCTAAATTAAACCACCAAATCATCAAGGAATCCTTTTAAAGAAGTAATCCCAAACTCATTTTTATCATAGAACTATAATCTACAATTATACTTATCAAACTATGTAGGATTTGATTACCATTTACATGAGATACGTAGGAAGCCTCCATAAGGTTCAAACCCAACACATAAAATAAACTCTCTTATCCTTGTGACATATTACCAATAGGGAATAATCTTACTTTTAATTCCATATTATTTCCAATTTCCTTAGGCCACATAGGAATAATCCCCACACCAAACTTTGACTAAGCACCTTTTTCATAGAGGTACTTATCACATGACCAAAAAAGTTATGATGTGTCCCATTAACCAGTACCGAACTATGAGGGTTCTGATTCCTTTCACAAGGATACATAGGTATCCCTTTTATGGGTATGATCCCAATATCGAAACAAACCTTCATCTTCCTAGATTACAATAAATTCCATAGTTCCCACCAATGTGGTTAAAAACTAGTATCATCATAGCAACAATTAAAAGAATATCTATGTAGTATATGAGAGGATACCATTGATGGAGAACCTCGAATACATATGGATATCTCTATTAATGAATATCCTCTAATACATGTGTATGATTCTAAATTCCACACATGTTAATAAGTTATTGAAAATTCCAATGGAAAATTAGTTTTTACTTGATAAATTAATAAGGATTCATGAAAATATCTTACCTTTATAAAGAGATTCCTGAAGTAGACAATAATTCCCCCCAAAAGGGTGTGATGAATCTGACCTCTCATCCTCTCTACCAATGAATGTTCTTAAGTAATGTAATGTTCAAAAATAACCAGTGCCTGCCTTTGGAAAGAAGACCCCTTTTTGATAAATAACAGTTGGGTGTTTCCGTTTCCATGAATAAATCTAATGGAAACCTCCTAGAAGACATGATTATTAAATTGGAACACAAATTTCAAGGAACAAAGAAAAAAATCATGTGGTCTTTGTAAGATATGTTCAAATTTCTATGATGTTTATGGTTGGTAGGAATTGAGGATTTAAAAATAAATCCTAGGGAGGAGGTTTATCTCTTAAGGAAAAAAGCATTATATTCAAGGTAAAATGCTTAATGACATTCTCCCCTTAAAATTGTAATAAATCCCAACATTCCCCAAGATGAAAAGTAAATATCATGGCCATTTTAAGAATAATGAATGATTTTCCTATCTCAAATTATATATATGTATACTTTTTTTTCCTTTTAAAATATCCATTTTTTTTATTCTTTTATAAAAGTTATGATTTATAATAAACCTTACATCCACCATCTAACCATTAATGATAGAAATCATAGGTCTAGTAATGGAGATTTTTGGTTTACCCAAATCATAACCGATTTTACTCATTTTTTTATTCATTTTTCATTTGTTTTTTTATAATCAAGAGGGAAAAATATAGTATAATGAATGATTCCACCAAATTTTAAAAATACCATAATAATCACCCACACACATCTTCTTTACATTATAAATTATCCTATTTACCATGATTCCCTTTATCAACATTAAATTTATAATATCATTCAATTTCTTAGAGTTGGGTAGGAATGGATAAAAAATGGATTGAAACATGGATCATCCCTAAAAATGTCATTCATGATCTCTATGGTCTAAAGAAGGATCGATTTAAATGTGTTATTTTAATAATAATTGGTTTATCAATAGATTACGAAATCATTTTTATTGTTTTTTTTCATATTAATAGCATTGAAAACATCAAATTCAAGTTTTATTAGATGTAATATCCAAAGATCACCCATGAAATATGCTCAATAATATAGTTGTATGTATTTTGTCTTGAAATATTATTTGGAAGGGGACATATGGTTTGGGATAATTTCTCAAGGCATGATTAATAATAAAAAATAAATTCACACAAACTTTAGAAAATAAAAACAGGAAAAATGGTTTGGAAATTTCATTTAAATGAATTAATCATTTCATTCAAATCAGTAGTCCTTATTTTAATATCCGTGAATAAATTTAAAATTTTATTTCTCCATTTTACTCATTTAATCATATAATGTTTGAAATATAAAACATAGCATCACAGGATTCCTATGTAACTCAGGTTTCCTAGTTTAGTAAAGTAGTACATAAATCCAAGTGTGGGCATGAAAATTTTGCTTTATGGTTCAAAACTTGCTATTGTAAAAAAAATTATTGAGAAAAAATATAGATAATGAAAATGAAATCCCTTATGTAATAATGTTTTTGGTTCTCTTTCTCTACTTCTTTGGGGATGCATTGTGGTTTCCTTCCATAACGGTCTTTGAAAAATCAAAACTACTCATACGAGTGTAAGAACCATTCCATTAAATCCTCTAGAGGTGTTAAAAAATACATGACTCCTAAATCCTAAGAAAATATTGAATCACATGTTAGCTCCCAGAAGTGTCTTTGGTTAATGTTGTTGGCTATACCTCACCTCATGGGAAGAAATAAATATATGGGTTGGAGAATTTTGACACCCTCCACCAGTTCTTAAGGTAAACTTCCATAAAACTTCTTTAACCTTTTCCCATTTACAGTGAATAAGTTTCCTCATTATTTATTGTCAACCTCAATGGAACTAAAAGGATATACATTAGTGACAAGAAAATTTATTTCCCCCCTAGAATTGAGCTTAACTAACATTAACTATAGTATGGAATTTTAGATTAGAACTTGGTCTCCAAGTTGAAAGGTATTTTGTTAAATCAGTTTTACATGTTCCGCTCAGGTCCTTTCATTTTAAATGCTTAAATTTTCAAAATAATCCCTTCTAATTTATTCTAACTTCTAAAACTACAGTTTCCATTCTTTTCCAGCATAATCCAAATTTATATTCACTTTTTTCACAACCTATTATGTATGGTGCTCCAATTACACTAGTAGGTGACATATTTTTCCATAAATCAACCGATACGGGCTCATACTAATGGGTGTCTCGTATTTTGTCTGGTATTCCCATAAAGTGTCTTTAATCTATTGGCTCCAATCTTTTTGGTTCAGTTTGACTATCTTCTCAAAAATTCCTTTAATCTCATGGTTGATATTTCATATTTCCCATTTTTAGGATGGTTAGGTGTATAATTTTTTTGTTCACCCCATATTTATTTAATTATGGCCTCCATTATTATATTGAAAAAATATGTCCCTTGGTCTCTGATGATGGCTCTAGAAACTCTAAACCTAAAAAAATGATTTCCCTAGAAAAATCACATCCAAATTTTTTATCATAATTTTTTGTGGCTTTGGATTCCACCAATTTTGAGACATATTCAACAGTAATTAAAGTGAAATACTTCCAAAAATACATGCTAAATGGTCACATACAATACATTCCACAAGCTTTGAATAACTGAAAAAACAAATGACAGGGTTTTGGGGTTTTTCTTTCCTTTTTGAAATTTTTCTAGAAAATTGACACTTTTCACAGTTTTTACAAAAAAATGAGCATCTTTAAACCATTTAGGATAATATATTACAGATTCCAAAACATTCCTTTCTATTCTATGAGGCCTAAAATTGACTCTACAAAAAAGTGTATATAAAAATTAAAAAACATTTATATTTCACTTATTAATAGAAATCTTATTATGACTTGATCATTGTAAATTTTATAGAGGAAGGGATCCTCCTAGATATAAAATATAGATTTCACATTGAGTTTATGTTTCTGATGGGAGTTATGGTAATAAGGTACTTGATACGTGGAAAAATAATTTACTACGTCATCATACCATGGTACTTCATCCTCAAATATGTAGAGCATGTCTCTAGGTATATGATCATTGAGTGGGATCTATTTTGTATTTTCTATTTCTGTAGAGTTGGGAAGCCTATAGAGATGATTGAATACTTAGTTTTTAGATCCCTTTTCGACTTTAATCACCAGGTTGAACTCCTATAAAAGTAGTATCCATCTCACTAGCAATGGTTTGGCATCATCCTCCTTCATCAAATACTTGAGTTTTGCGTGGTAAAAAAATACTACTAATTTGGTTCCAATAAAACATGACCTAAAGTTATCTAATGCAATTATAATGACAAGAAACTATTTTTTAGTTAGTGTTTAGTTAACTTGATAAGCATCAAGGGTCCTTGATTCAAAGGTTATAACATGGAGTTTTCCTTCAATTATTTGGGAAATAACTACCCCAACAGCTTCATTTGATACATCACAAAGTAACTCAAATGTGTGTTCCAAATTCAAGGGATTCATTATTGGTGGGGTACTTAACTTATTCTTCATATCATCATATTCCTTCCTACAATTATCATTAAAAAAATTAGACTCTTTTAAGAGAAATCATGAGGTAGAAGAGAAGTCTTACTAAATTTTTTGATGAATCTTCTATAAAATCCCACATGACCCTAAAATGATCTAATTTTTCATACACAAGTGGGATATAGAAAATAATTGATTACATAAGTTTTATATTTATCTACCTCAATTCCCATTTTTGAAATTACATGTCCTAACCCTATTCTTTTTCCACCATTATGTGATAATTTTAAAATTTTAAAACAAAATTATTCTCTAAACATGTTTTCAAAACTTTCTTAAGATTTCCCAAAAAATGATCTAATGAATTTCCAAAAATATGGAAGTCAATGAGAAATACCTCTAGTAATTCTTCTATATGATCAGATAAAATACTTACCATACTTTACTGAAATTTACTTGGGGAATTTCAAAATCCTAAAAGCATCCTATTGTATGAAATGGTCCTGGAAGGATAGGTGAAGGGCATTTTTTGGACATTTGGGGAAATCGAGACATGAAAATATTCAGAAAATCCATCCAAAAAGTAGTGAATTGTTATACCTTATAGAATCTCTAACATCAGATCGCGGAATGGGATTAGAAAAAAATCCTTCTAGGTGACTTGGTTTAGTCTTCTATAATCAATTCACACTCTCTAACCACTCTGGACTCTCATCAGAATTATTTCAGTTTTCTTATTTTTTACAACAGTCAACCCTATTTTATATAGAACTAAATGGATAGGTATGACCCATTAAGAGTCAAAAATTGGGTAATTTATATATACCACCAATAATTTTTATTCATATTTTGTTACAAATTCAATGATGGTGGGTTTAAATATCCTCTAGGGCTGCCTAATAGGTCGAGAGTCCTCCTCTAAAAAGATTCTATGTGATAGGACCTTGGGTTTTATCCTAGGTATATCGCCAAGAATCTATTATATGGATCAGACATTTATTTTTAGAAGTTCAATTAGTTTCATCTCCTAATTCCTAGATATATTATTGGTAATGGTTAAAGATAACTTTTCTCCCTCCAATAGATACACCTATTAAAAATCACATGGGAGGTATTTTAATTCATGATCTGGTGGTAGTTCTATGGATGATAATGAATTTATTTCTCCAATCTCAAAATATTGGGTTCTATTGAAAAAGGGTATTATCTCAGTTTCTTCTAGTAAATTATCAATGAATTAAAAAATTTCATGATTTTTAGTACTCTCTATTTTCATGGTGTGTTCTTTTAAAGATAAGAATTCTGGAAGCATACATGAATCTTCGATGGGATCACAACCTTCTCCGTATATGATTTCAAATAGGTAATGGGGGTTTGATGGGATTCTTTTTTAGTTGAGGACATTAATGTTCACCTTGCTATATCCTAAATCCATGGTCAGGGTTAATTATATACATTTATGACTATCTTGGATGTTTTCAGAAATGGTTGTCATAAAATTAGGGGTTAATATCCCAGGGCATCATCTCCCTCCATGGTGAGTACGTAAAATTCCCATGAAAAAATGATTCCTTTGACTCCCACTTGCACATCTTCTAGAGCCCTAGCTGAATAAATAGTGGATCGATTTTCTAGTTCGATAACCAATATTTTCATCTTCAGTTCGACTATTTTCATAGATAGAATAACCTAATTAGACATAAATTTTATAGCATCACCAAGGACACACAATGAATTAAAAGATCTAAATATCCTACTATACAGTGAATTGAAAACGTCCATGTATCTTGAAATTTATTGGTTAATGGTTGGGTTATCACATTTGAGAATGTTTTTCCAATACTGATTCTTTAGTCCCCATTGTGCTTCCTTTTCTTTGTGAATGTTTATTTTAAGAATCATTTCTGATTTCATTATTTAGAGGTTTTCTTCTAGTAAGGGGATGTTGATTTCAACCTTTTGGATGGTTTCCAATATCACTCTTTTAAGTTGTTATTCTTCAACCTTTAATAAATGAGCAAGTCCAGAAGGAAATGATACCTTGTTGTCTCCTTTCTCCCTCTATTACCTTTTTTACTTTTGTTTCTGCTATTTTCTTTTTGTTGGATGAGTTTATCTTTACGTTGTTCCTTGGAGTCGTATAACATACATAGCTCAGGTGGTGTAATCTTCTTTCCTCTTCAAGACATGATTTCACTAATATTCTCCTTTGTATTAAGAATAGTTTCTTAAGGGAGTTTTCCTTGATTCTTGGTCGTAAGATCCATAAGGATATAAATCTTTTTTTTCCAAATTTTTTACTCTCTTCTTTACATATTCAATCTCCATTTATTGGTGGTACTTTTGAGAACTTGTTGGAGGTTGTTAAAAAGTATTTTTTCTCATAAAGATTGTTGTTTTTTTTGCTCAAAGGGTTTACTGGAGGGTTTGTGGTTCTGAAATTGAGGTTGAAAATGTTTCCTAGAATGTTTCTGTTAACCTATGAGTCCTTTTTGACCTTCTATTCACTTTTTCTTTTTGTGGAATTGTCTTTGATAGAATCCAGTTGCACAACTTTCTATATTATGTATATCAGAACATTGATCAGTGTAATGATTGGGTGATGAATATAATTCACACACCTAATGTGGGGATGATTTCTCACTCACCTTGGTAATAACCATTTGTCTCACAAGGCTAGTTAGTTCTTGAATTTTGGTTGTAAGTAGATTGGATGAGTTAGAAGTCCTTACCTCATGTATACCTCTTGTACTAGTGACTCTTGTTCCAAATTACTTCGAGTTATAAGTTATCTTCTCAATCATGTTTCAAGATTCTGTGGGTTATTTTTCAATAATCTCTCCTCTAGTGGATGAGTCCAAATGGTTATTATCATTTTCCAATAGTCCTTAGTAAAAAAAATAGGAAGTGGTTCTCCAACACTTTTTGGTGGGGGTATCATGCACTGATCTTCTTGAATCGTTCCCAATACTCGTAAAGAGTTTCATAGGTATCTTATCAAATGGTGTATATGTCCTTCTTTATTATTATGATGTGGGATGTTGGGAAGATCCTTTACAATAATCATTGTTGTATATCATCCTAGTCTTGAATCTCTCTGGGTTTTAAGTTATAAAAAAACTCCTTAGCTACTCCCTTGAGTGAAAAGGGGAATGTTTTTCACTTCACTTTCTCCTCTGATACTCCTCTTGGTTTGAATCTTAAAAACATATGGTTTAATTCTTGAATGTGTCGATTAAGGCACCCTCTATAAAGTCCATGAAATTTTAGTATAATAATAATCATGTCAAGACTTAAAACAAAGAAATTTTTTTCAACCATGATTAACTGATTCTAATAGTTGGCGAATTGCTGGGAAAGATGGTCCCTCAAGGTTTTTTGTGGGTCCAATTCCCTTATGGGTGGTCCTGAATAGACTCTGGATCTATATAATTTTATTTCTTCAAAATTGTTTTCGAGATTGGGTTTACTAAGCCTTAAAAACAATGAACTCTCTATCTCATGATCAAAATTGAGTAGTTCCTCATTAGAGGTCATAGTCATGTAGATTTGCACTTGAACCCTAGAAACAGTACTAGTTTTGACACACACTTTTCGTGAGATGTGGAAAAAAAATTAAATCCCATTAAGGGTGTAGTATGCATGATAACCAAAAATCAATTCTTCCAGAGAGCAGTGTTTTAATATTGGTGTCACATTAAAATAAATATGAATTTTGAAATATTTAATAAAATTAGAGATTTTGATAGGTTATTTGAATTCTAAAATGAGAGAGATATTATAGGATTTGATGATGTTTCTATGATAATTGGCCCAATACAGCACTAGACGAAGGTAGAGATGTGGCATTGTGGTTCTGGTGGTCTTTGATGGTCATGTGAATCGGCCCCGGTGGTGTGGTGATCTATATGGAGGAGTGGTGGTGGAAGAATTATGTGACATGAGAAGTAGTGGGCGGTCGTGGTAGATGAGGAGTAGCATGTGAGGTGTAGGTATGGTGGAGTGGAGTGGGCCATGGAGGATTGTGGTGGTAGTGCGATAAAGTGTGGTGGTTGGGGTGATGTTGGGGTGTCCGGTGAGGCGTATGCAGCGAAGCATGGTGGTACTCTTATCCCACATCAAATCGGGGACACGTACACCTCTCCCTTATTACCCCAGACACGGGTTCCCATGGAATGCCTCCTATGGGGTGGGATCTCATGACACAAATTGCACACACAATATGCGGTCCATGACACACATGTCCTATGCCAGGAACTTTGGGATACGTATGCTCGTTGTGGGGCTTGATCACCCACAACCCACCTGTGGTGCCTCACCTTCCGTGGGTTGTACACAGTCCTTACCCCCTAGAGTGCCCGAAAGTCTGGAAGGCCTTCTTTCTAGTTCATCTAGGTCAGTTGGACTTTTGGGATATCCATTGGACTGGGTGGATCGGTGGTTGAGGGCTAACCTGCTGGGTAAATTTTTAAACAAAAACCAATCAAACAGTTTTCCAAATTTCCACAAAAATTAAAAATATTCAAGAAAATAAAAGTTTGAATTCAAAACTCATCCTTTTACTTGTTTCAAATTGTTTCCATTTTATTTTCAAATATACCTATAAATCACTAAAACATTGAAAATTAAGGACATTGACATAGAAAACTATCAATAACTGATCAAAATTTGTTTAAAATATGGAAATTATTTTGGTATGTCAATATGTATTCTCATGAAAAGATACATTTATATATTCTATTACCTTATGTATACAAAGTTCATACCAAACTTTTGTGTGACTCTTATATGGATTATTGTTGTTCTAAAGTTGTAAAACCATCCCCCATGTATTAATAAATGCTTAGAATTTATTTCAGCCTCTTGTTATTAAATGGTTTTCCTGAGGTGTTGTAGTGATGTAGTTCTAGTACATTTCAGGTATCTAGGAATTGATCATTACAACCAAGAATCTAAACAATTACATTACTAATATCCAATGTTTATAATGTACTTAAATTATGTTATCATAAATACTAACCACATATATTTTATCATATTTTATGTTATGACCTTGGAAATATATTCCTTTTTTAGATCGAATATTTTATAAAAATGTATCAATATAAATCATTATAAAGATATTCACTTACCCATACTTTTTAAAACCTTGATAAGTACTTAGGATAAATTGCCAACTAAATTTAATTTAAAACAAACTATAATCATAGAAATCTTATTTTCTTTAAATATTTCCTTTTATATGTTTGGAATTGATTTTCACTAAGTTCAATTATAATCCTATCAATATATATATATATATATATATTTCAAATATGTTATTCCCATCCATATAAACTTTTTGATCAATTAAAACAACTATTTATTTTCTCTTTTTAATGACTGTAAAATAAATCCAAGTGTATATCATTTATGAAATATTGATATTGGATGTACATATATTTATAGTATGATATGAATATGAAAAAATATTTTATTAATAAAAATATGAAACATATTAATTTTTTAATAAATATATGAATAAGATATTATCATTTTTATCTCATCAAAATTATTAATAGTTTTATTTTTATAAAACATTTCATGTAATATTATAGATTATAATATATGATTATATCCTGAATCATGTACATCAAAAAATCATTCCATTCAAGAAACAATATTTTTTTCTTCCACATAATGTGTTTTTTCTTGTTAAATAATAGATAATGAAAAAAATGACTCAAAAAATTGGAATTTATAATCAAATCAAGTGATTTTAATTTGGTTATATCTTTACTTCATCCAAATTATGTGATACATATGCATTTTCAACACAAACCAGTAGTCCTTACTTCTATTCCTCTATAAATATGAACAATAGTATAATGTATAACATGTATCATATACCCATAAATAACAAAATGATTAATTAATATATATAATATAAATTCATGAAGAGGAATATCCATAGTACGTTTGTAACTCATTCGACTACATAGGTCAATTACATTTATAATTTTTATCCTTTCCATAATGGGAAAATTTCAGCTCATTAATAACACATCCTTTAGGTTTTAAATACTTAAAATATTTATGAACTCTCCATGAAAAACTTAATTTTTCATTCTGGCAATAATTTTATCCTTATCCATTTACACCATCAAAATATATTTAGATTCATACCCTCTCATATCCTTCTCAATACCCTCAATATATTTATGATATCAAGTGAATTTTTATTAAATTTATTTATGTTATAATTAATAATTAATTAATATAATCTTTCACAAATTATTTCTAGATCATGTATATCTCTATATACAATCTTAAAGGTGAACCCAATTTTTTTTTAAAAATCAAATACATTATAATATTAATTATGTATTTATAAATTTATGTTCATTGCGTTATCTAACACCAAATTCTAATATTTGACACGTTTTTAATAGAGCCTCTTCTGGTTATCTATCATCACATTTGCATCCATGTTCTCACATTTCTTTATAAACTTCCATCGAAACATTAATAAGCATATAGATATCAATAGGATATTTCTTTTGCTTTTATAAATATATTTCTCTTCTTCATTATTTTTATTAGTGGGTTCCGTTTCTAGAGTTTTTTACTCTAGTATATGAATCTTCTCTTGTTGAATGATAAAAATTCTCAATTTTCTATACAAATCAAGAAAATTACTACCATTTATATTTTTTATCAAGGATTTATCTCAATAATATTTATAATGTTTTTCTTAACATCTTAATATAAAACAAAATAATTTATCAATTTTTTTAAACTAATTCACTAAAGAATTTTATAGAATATAATCCCACTAAAATAATTTCCTAATATGCACATTATATCAAATATTGGTTCAAGAACCATATTCTACTAAACATTGAGTTTTATTTAGTTATCCTATAATCACTTAACTATTTAAATAAATCTTTATATCATTTATATATTATCTAAATCATGGATATTCGAGTGGAAAAAAACTGTACCAAATAAATATATTAAATTATACCTACTTTATTACTCTAGAAACCTAATAGTTTGGGGCACTCAGCTAATGTATCCCAAAGTACACATTTGGTATGGAAACCTAATGGTAACGTTCACATGTACTCTTATTTCTTTGTACAATATAATTTATAGAAAACTAATGGTTAGGATCACCTATACTTAATGATAAATATCTCAAATAGTTCTCACTTTGTAAATATTCTATCACATTTGTATATTAATGGTTTAAAAAAACTAAACAAGTTATTTTATATACACATCATGCATATTGTATCTCACATATTTTATAAATAAATTCATCTGATTTTTACTTTAATTTATACATCTCAGTTATTTAACCAAATTAACTTGTTTCATTCATGATAATATATAACTCACATACCATACTTTATTATTGGATCAAGTTTCTATTTCTCACAAGTTAATGTAATTTTTTGGAATGTATGTTGTCCTATAACCCAATAATCAAATAATGATGAAGGATTATTATTCATATTAGTTTATATAATTTTATTTATTTTGTTTTATTTATGGGCATTTAAATTTGTACATAGAGTTTCACTCCATTTTATGTGAATTTTAAATATAATAATAAAAGGGAATTATAGATTGTTATGAATATATAGTAAAACTAAATTATAATATTAAATATGAATCTATATGCATCACATTAAAATGGAACACATGGTGTGTCTGGTAGAAAACCTAAACTCTTGAAGATATAGATCCAACCCCTATGCCAGTGAGAAGAATGATCAAAATTCCCACTATCCATAGACCATAACTCAATAATAATTTAAATATCTGACCTGAATTTAATTCCTAAAATTTATTAATCCTTATAATGATACTCTACTATGAAATTATAAAAAACCCCATTAATATTTGTTGAACTAAATTTAATTTAAAGTGATATCTAGCATGAAACTCCATAAATGCATGATATAAAAATTAATAAATGAAATTTAAACAAACAATATAAATATTCATAATACAAACATGCTATATACATGAATATTTAAAAATTAAATATTAATAAATAAACAAATATTTCATAAAAATAAACAAATTAATTTATGAACATTTGGTATTTTTAAGAAAACAACTTATGAATATTTCAAATAATTATAAAAACTTTAATATTCATAAATATATAGATTTTATATAATATATATATATATATATATTTCAAATTTATAATTTAAATAAAAATAATTCATATTTAATAATCACATGGAATCTATGAACAATTTCATATTTGTTAAAATTTGAAATTCATGAAAAATTATTTTTCATATTTTTGAATATGTTATATGAACGCTACAGATGTTATAATATAATTCATTTATATTATTTAAAATCATATAATTTAATAACCTTTTCCGTAAAATTATATATTTTAAGGAAAAGCATTTTTTCACTACACTATATTATAGACAATGATATCTCATATCATTACGTGTTATATAAAACAAGGCTATATCACTAGTCAAATACACAATTATATCATATATCATTGGCCACATATCACTTCACTTTCATAGAATGTCATTGTATATGTTTTATATCGCAAGTATTGATATCTCTATAATGATTCCAATGATAATTCAAAAACCACATTCTGAACTATATTGTGACCAATGATATTATGATATTGCTTCCCAATATATCCTTTAACCAACCCACGTGCTCACCTATAATAGGACAAGGGCTAGCAACTAGGGCTGAGGTATTCAAAAATAATTTGAGGCATTGCCTCTAAATGTAACCTATCACCTACAAACAGGAAAACGTCATTCACCATGAGACTAATAAATTAAAAAAATTATTAGTAAGAATACATACACACACACACACTCCCATAATACAATATAAAGTAATAAAATTATTCTCTATATATAAATCATACATATCAAATAGATGTAATGAAATTGGAGTCAAAACATGGATGAAACGAATGTTTCATCCCGATAAAGAAACTATGACATCAGCAACTAAATCTCAAATCAATGTCTAGCATCTAATATCTTCTACCAATGGATCCTACTGATCTGTTACATCACAAGGGAAAAAGAATACACTAGTGTGTATGCAAGGGTGAGTAGTGGTACTCAGTATAGTCACCCCAAATAGTTATTAAACTCTAATAAACCAACAATGTCTATTTTAGTCACAAATATATAACGTGTAGATAAAATAAAACAACTCAATACACATCCTTAGTGATGGTATAAATATTCACAATATGTTTTCAAATAAAAGTTTCCAATAACTCACCAAACAACAATGTGTGCATGTTTTTTACACTAACACACACAATTAAACAATCATTATTTACAATATTAAAACAGGAAGGGTACCTATTTATTAAATCCTACTAGTGGACACAAAAAATCAAGGATATTAACCCCAATGTGCTCCAATTTAGCCTTTGGTTACCAAGAGTGTGGCATTAGATGTATCGAGGCTGCCAACCCAAATGTAACAAACCATCGGGTAATCCTATTTCCATTCCAAAATAAACTTATCATAAGGCCAAAAGCATGTTCTCGATCTCTATAGGATATTAATAAGTTCCATGGGAATCAAAATTGTCTTTTAGAAATGATTTCTTCTTTTTATATAAAAAACTAAAAGGGGGGACTCCAATTAGAAATCTATCTAGAAAAATACGGGTATATGATATGTCACAATTATAATTTAATAATTTTTTAGATAAATTAAATCTGAATAATAAATATTGTATGAATCACATAAAGAAAAAGAATAAACCATGAAGTATAGAAATAATAAACATAACCATAATCATAAAGTACCATATAAAATAACCAAAAATGATATAAAACTAAGAAACAAAGGGTATAGGAATTTAAAGTGGCTAAATATAAGTTACCCAATATATATAATCCAAAAAAACTGAATACCTCCCATATATAGTGGGAAATAGATCATCCTCCACTTTCTAGTACCTCCAAACCCTGAATAACCCCATAATCACTCACTATTTCAAATAAGTTCCTTTATTTACCTAAATAATAAGAAACAAAGTATGAATGCATAAGAAAGTTTTTATAAGGGTGTGAGAAATAATCCTATTAGGATCCCACAAATTATTCTATGAGAATAATTTTTATTAAAAAATCCACCAAATACTAGTATAAAAATACATATACTCCTATGAAAATACCTTTTATATTTTTTTGAACATATACATGTTTTTAAAACTCAACTAAAATAATCTATTAATATAAGGAACAATAAAATTAAACAAAAATTATCTAGTATCTCACTTCATGTGATAACTAATAAGGTCATAATAAGACAACCTAAGACTTGACTCGTTGTAAAATCAAGCTAGTATACCAATGTGGTCTTAGTATCCAAAACACCAAGCTGACCTGGTCTCATCAAGAGGATAATCCCCAATCAAGGTCATAATCTAAGCTAATGGAACTAGTAGTACCTAATTCACCAAGGTAGAACTCATTACTAGTTTCTATTAAGATTTTCTAAATCAAAATATCAATCAATTGAATACAAAAATTAATAAATCACATCTTTACCCTATATAACCTATATAGAAATAACCCATTCAATATCAATATTCATCATTCAAGATAATTTAATATCATATTTATAGCAGAAAGATTGGAAATCATAACATAATGAGTGTGAGACAAAAAATAATATCCTTATTCTATTCCAAAAAATCATTATAGTTTAAACATTTTAACTAAATTATGAAATAATATTTTCAAAACCAATAATAAACCCTACCATTATCATAATTTCAAATATTTCATAATAAAAATATATATACCATTTCACCAAACTCTTGGTGTGTGAAAAAATTCTTAAAGAAATAATTAATCACTTTTATATAAAATTCCCATTTTTTCACATGTATCCCATAGTGAAAAAAATAAAAAATTATAAATCCATCAAATACATTTAATATAGTATCTATATCAATGAAAACACAATTAGATTAGCTAAAAAATTCATTTTTATGTCAATAAACAAAATGGTATAGAATAATCCACTATAACAAGATGAAATAAACATATAACTAGGTCAATCCACTATATAATAAGAGATACAAGCGTTATAGGAATATTACAAGACCTAAAATCTAGACATCCTTAATTTATTTTTATCCATGAAGAAACCCTATGCATTTTTTGAAAAACGAGGGATTAAGAAAGGAATAACAAGAGAATATAAGAAGAAATTGAAATAATTAGATTCGCGTACCTAAAGAAATTACCCAATATTAATAAAGAATCACCATGGGAAGATAAGAGGAGGAAGGGGTCATCAAAATAAATCTCCTAGAAATCACTAGAGTGGTAGGTGAATACAAGAGTTGGAATAATTATAATTATATTTATAAATTAAAAATAACATGGATTTTAAATTGAAAAATGTTTTTATGAACAACTATATGAACCTCTGTCTAATGGTATAATTTTCCCTAACTGAATTTTTCACTCGCATGACACTTTTTCAGGGTTAACTAAGTCATGTATCCTAATAGGGAGGCATGGGATGTGTTATAAAACTTTAAATTTTCATTCAAACTTCTGAAAAAATAATGTAATATATAATAAGAGAAATAACATACGTACTAATAAAATCATTGGTTTCGCACCCAATGTTATCCAATCCATCCCATGAATACCTAGAAAAGGGTATAATCATAACACTCTAACTATATAGAGAATCACCAAACTCCACCCTAAATGAATGTTGCAACTCACGAAATAGTGAAAAACATATTTATTATTAGTTTTTTAAGGAGTTTTTAAAATATTTTCTAAATGTGTTTTTTATTTTTGTTAGTGGAATTTCAAAAACTACCAATAAATAAATTGTTTTTAATTTTTTAAAAATTATTTTTATGGGTAGTTTTTTTAAAAAATGTGAAAAAATATTAAATATTTAATATTTAATGATGATTTATTATTAATATTTAATAATTATTATTTATAATAATTAATTTTTTATTATTGAGAATTTAAATTAATTATAACATGATAATTTTTAATTATTTATAATTATTAGTTAATATTTTTGTTAAATTTAAATTATATCATGGATAATTTGAAAATAAAACTTCAGCATCAAATAACCAAAACTTTTGATACGGATGTTCATTTTAATCTAAAACCAATAAAATAAAAGCTTATGAAATGAGATTCAATAAGATTAGATAATAATTTTGTAATAATTAATAGAATAAATGTTATTTTAGTTTTAAGTGAAGCTAAAAATTTAACTTCAACTTCAAATAGATATAACTTTTGATCTGGATGTTCTTTTGATCTCTACCATATATCAAATCATAGTTTGTGATGAGATCTACACAATGTTTTCCCAATAAGACAAAGGTCACTATTTTTTTAGGTCAAAATATTCATCGAAGACATCAAAATTGAGTTTTTTATTCAGATACCAGTATTTTTGAACATTCTATTAGATTTCATCTTCATTTAAGAGTGTCTTCATAGGTTTTTTAGGACTTTTATGATTTTATAACATGTATTTACATTCCTCTTGATTTGATGGTGTTGCAATTATTGGGGGTTTCACTCTTTTAGTGATCTAATATCTAATCTATATGTGTTTGTGTGTGTGTTTGAATTTTTATACATTTACCTATATTTATAAATAATTTATATATATATAAATATAAATATATATATATATCAATATTTATTTAAAATTATATTGGTTTCTATATATGTGTGGATATTTATATGTATTTATGAATATTTTTCTATATTTATATAAATTTTAAAATATTTTTACGTATTTATGTTTATATATTTTTATTTATTATATAGGTATATATATGTATATATATACTTGTGTTTATATATATATATATAATTATGTGTTTGTGTTTGTGTTTATATATATTTACGCAACCTAATGGTGTGTTTAAAAATATTTATGTAAATATTTTTATATGTATATACATTTATAGATATTTATTTCTAATTATTATTTATTAGTTATTCGTTAATATTTATTATTTATTTTTATTCATTTTTTATAAAATCATTTATTATTTATAAAATTATCACTTATTTATTATATATTGATTTATTATTTAATATTTAATTATTGTTAAATTATTATTTAATATTTATTATAAATTATAATATAGTATTTACTTTTAATTTTATTATTTATTTATTATTTTTAGTTTATTATTTAATATTAATTTATCATTAGGGTATTATTTAATATTTAATATTTGTTATTTGTTATGTTGTTAATTTGTTTTTAATTTATTATTAAATTATTATTTATTTAGTATTTAGTATTTATTATTAATTTATTTATTCACTTATAATTTATTTATTTATTATTTTCAATTATTTAATTATTTAATTACTATTGATTTATTATTTAATATTTATTATTTATTATATATTTATATATTTATTATTAATCATTTATTATTATTTATTATTATATATTTATTTATTATTTATTATTTATTATTTATTTACTATTTAGTTATTTATTCTATATTAATTATATATAATTATTAATTATTAATTATTATGTATTGTTTATTATTTATTATCTATTATCTATTATTTATTATATAATATTTATTACATTATTAATTATTATTTAATAACTATTATTTATAAATTTATTATTTATTTATTACCTATTTAATATATATTAATTTTTATTTTATTTTATTATTTTTTATTTTCTATTATTTGTTACTTGTTAATTTCTAATTTATTAATTACTTATATATTGTATATTCATTATACTTTAATTAATTTTTAATTATTTATTTATTTCTTATTTATTATACATTCATTATAATCTTATCACTTATCACTACAAGAAAAGTGGGTATTTGTGACAGGCTATTTGCGATGGGGAGGGGTCTCGTCTCAAATAAGTCTTCAAAAGGGACTATTTACAACGGGGTTCATTTCCTATCGCAAATAAGCAGTTATATGGGATATAGAGATGTTCCCCATCACAAAAGGTTTGAAATGGGAATGGTTTTTGCGACAGGTTTTTATACCCAACGCAAATACCCAGTGACGTTCATTAGTATTTGCGATGGGAAATCCAGCCCGTTGTAAATACTATGTTAGTAGGTGGGTATTTACTAAGGGTCCTGTCACAAATACTCATTTAACTATCACGTATTTGCGACTGATCCCGTCGAAAATATGCCCATTGTGAATAATCTAACATATATATAACATCATCCTTTTTTTCTCTCATTCCACTCCTTTGTCTCCCATCTCTCCCTCATTACTTAGAAATGTTTTCTCCAAAATTTTCAAAATTGAAAATTCTAAATCAGAGTAATAATCACAGCTTATATCCTCTGAAAGATTCAGTTTTAAGGTATTTATCTTTATCTTTTATTTTTCTATCAATTCTATTTATTTTATATTAGTTATATTTATTGTTTATCTGCTGTAATTAAATTTAATTTGCATTAAATCATTTTATTTGGCACAGTTTTTTTACAAATAATTACATGTGATTATTATTAATTGTTATTGATTAATAGTCATACAAATTATTATTAATTATTTGTCATTAGTATTAATGAAAATATTTAATAATAATTATTAATAAATAGTCATAATTAGTAATAATTAGCAAGAATTAGTGATGGTTTGTAATAATTAGCGTTAATAAATAGTAAATTGAAATAAATATTTATAAATAGTAATAAATAGTAAAAAATAAAAAATATTAATAATTTGAAATAATTAGTAATAAATATGATTATTCATTAATAAATGGTAATAATTTGAAATAATTTGCAATAATTAGTAATAAATATGATTAATTAGTAATAATTTGTAATAAATAGTGATAACTAGAAATAAATAGTAATTAAAAGTAATAATTAGAAATAAATAGTAATAAATAGTAAAAATTTGTAAACTAATAATAATTAGTAATCAATCAAAATAATTTGTAATAATTAGTAATATTAATGATAAATATGAATAATTAGTATAAATTATGAATAATTAGTAATAATTTTGAATAATTAGTAATTATTATTATTAAATAAAAATAATTAGCAATAATTATTATTAATTATTAATAATTATTAATAATTATGAATAATTAGTAATAATTAGTAATTAATATGAATAATTGTTTTATAATTAGGGATAATTAGTGATACTTAACAATAAATTAGTCTAAATTATTAATAATTAGGATTTTTTAGTAATAGTTTGGATTAATTAGTAATAATTAGTAATAAATAGTAATAATTATTATTAATTAGAAATTATTATTAATAACTAGAATTAATTAGTAATAATTAGGATTGTTTAGGATTATTTAGGATTAATTAGTAGTAATTAGAAATAATTAATAATAATTAGCAATAAGTAGCAATAATTAGCAATAATTAGCGATAATTTTCAATAATCAGTGATAATTATTAATTATAAGTAATAAATAGTAATAATCAGTTATAATTAGTAATAAATATTATAAATTAGAAATAATTGGTAATAAATTCGTAATAATTGGTAATAAATTAGTAATAATTAGTAATGATTAGGATTAATTAGTAATAATTAGTAAAAATTATGCTTAATGTGTAATAATTAGTAATAAATAGAAATAATTTGAATTAATTTTTTCATCATTTTATCTATTATTTGTAATATAATTTGTTTATCATTTCTATCTATTACTTAATTAGTTTTTTTCACAGTTCTTTTGGAAAGTCGTTTTTTGGTTTGAACTATCTGTAACAAGTCAAAAAATAGATGAAATGATTATTTCAACTAATGTAACCACGTTTACCAGAATTATTGTCTTTCTTTATTGAACTTCCAACAGTATAATTAGATTCGATTTTGTTAACCGCAAAACATTCTCATTTCTAAAGGATAAGAGAGTAAAGTAAGATCATGTCCCCATTGTGGTGACTTCTCGTGATATAATGGGCACACGATCTTATTCTTCTCATTTGATATTCATCAATAGGGAAAAGGTTTTTGCTAAGCTAATTTAGTTAATATGTAGTGTTGGTATTTTGACATATAATGACAATGGAAGTGTGGTTACATTGGCAGTAAGGATTGTTTTGAGACTTTGGGACTTATAAGAATCAACCACACTTCAAACATTGTTACGGATATATACTAGGGAATGAATAATGTGATGTGTAGATAATAGTAGCAGAAACAGTAGGAGGATGCGAAGATGTGTCGATTACTAAAGCAACAACATCAGTAGACGATGATGTACATGCGACGTCTAACTAATAGTTTAGTGTGTTTTTATATTATTGTGAATATTGTGTTTTTTATTATTTTGTTATTTTTTAATTTTTAATTATTGTATTAATTTATTAGTTTTTTTATTATTTATTTATTTAATTATTATATTATTAAAATTATTATTTTTTATTATTTTATTATTATTATTTTTATATTTAATTTTTTACAAATATTGAGGTTCTTTTTATTTTCTTGTTATTTTATTGTTATTATTATTATTGTTGCTGTTGTTGTTATTATAATTATTATATTAAAATTATTTTTTTTAATTTTTTTTGTTATTATTGTTATAAATTATATAATTATATAAATATTATTTTATTATTATTTTAATTTTTCATATTTTTTCTGTTTTTTTGACAGGTATATTTTCCTGTCGCAAAAACGATCGGCGATGGGCTCATCACAATGTGGTTTTTTAAAAACTTGGTGAAAGTATTTGTAACAGGAGAATTTCCCATCACAAATAGATTTTTTGAGAAGGATTTCCCCTAAAAAACTATTTTCAATGTCATTTTATGCAACAACTCATATGTGACGGGGCCTCGTCGCAGATGACCTGTCACCAATAGCTAAAGCTTTTATTAGTGTATTATTTATTATTTATAACTTATTATTTGTTTTTTCTATATATACATATATATATATATATATTATAGGTAATTATGGGTACAATTACCATGAAACATAGAAATGAAACACACACAACCTGAAAGAGCATATCATAGCCCCCCAAGGGATAAATCACCCATTTTTATGTCCTGAAGGCCAAATGGACATGAAGACCGTCCCAAATTCAGTAGGCCAGCTACCCAACACAAGAAGGTATATTTTATCTAGTCATGGACATTGTATTCCTGCCAAAGGAGTCATCCTGCTGTCATCCACTTGCGCAACCACCACATTCACGCCACCACCGAGAGACCCACGCTTGGGTTGCCGCAAGCCATCCCACATCTATTTGTAAATTCGATGCTGCTCGGATTTGAATTCAGGTTTATGATGTGGGATTATAGGTTTATTATTACCATTAGTCTATAACCCTAACCGATATATATATATATATATATATATATATTAAATTCAATTTACTCACCACATGAAAAGTTTGTTGGAGTGGTAATGACTTTATAGAAAAACAAAGTCGTAAGGGGTTCATATTTTACCCAACACATATATATACTGGATATATGCAAGGAATGAATTTAATATGAATGTATTCTAGGATAATTAAAAATAATAATAATTAATAATTAATAATTAATAATTAATATATAAGACAGAAATAAAAAATAAATTAATAATAAATCTACTTCGCTCAGGGGTGGAGCCTAGTGGTTGCGTCTCTATGGGTCTCAAAAAAGGGCTCAGGTTTGAGTCTCTCTGATTACTTGTAGGTGCAGTAGATTTCTTTTTTTCTTCATAACCCCCCCCCACTCGAACTATTGTAAGAATAAATAATTATTAATTAATTAATTAATTAATTAATTACTTTTTAATTTTATAAATCAAAAAAATACATCGCCAAATTGTTTAGTGATGGTTTAAACATCTGTTAAATGAATCTATTGGTTTTCAAAAACCCGTTGCTAAACTACTGTGTGACAGTTTTTGAAAACCATCACTAAATGATTAACAAAATACTATTGAGATAAAGTTTGTAAAAACTATCACTGAATCGTTTAACGATAGTTTAAACTATCTCTAAACATTTATTTTGACATAGTGTCATTTACATTGCATGTGAATGGTAGTTCCATAATAAAATAACCTATTATAATAATATATTTTCATCTCAAATTCCATCATAATTTACATATCCAATGAATCACCTTGGATTCACTGAAATCTCATGCTATAGAAGTAATATTATAGTTTGTATATTATCTAATAACTAGCTTTATGGATAATGTAATGTCCCTGAATTATCTAGAAAGGTATTTATATTTAGTTTTAATATATGAATTCATTTAAAGTAATATTCTGAGTTGAGGGAAATTTAGGTAAATAATGGGAGAGTTTGGAGGAAGGGGGTGAAGAGGATTAATACCCCTTAAGTATGGTTACCGCCAGGTACCTAGTTGTCCCGAAGAAAGGGCTTTATAGTGATTTAAGGGGTAAATTGGTTCAGTTTGAACCGTCGGGTACCCAATAGCTCTAGAATTGATACTAGGTAGACCAATGGGTATAATATCTTCTATAGAGAGATATTTCCCTTTTAACCTCATTATTTAACTTCAATTAAGGGTAAGACTGAATTTCTTCCTCACACCATTTCAATCTCCTTTAAGCTCTCCTTTTTTTTATTAATCTTTCTAAGGTGGTCCTTCTTTTTTACTTGGTTCTTGTCAATCCATTTGGTTTCAAATGATTATACATGGAAAGGTATGGCTATGGATGACCTTTAATTAACTTTTACCTATATTTTTTAAAACAACATGTGTAATATCCATTATTTAAAATTTAAGGCTTCTTTAATCATTCTATTTGCTCATTTCCCTTTTTTTGTTATATGAGGATATTATGGGTGATATTAACGTATTACCTTGATTTAATTCATTTATTTATTATTCTATTTTTAGAATATCTTATGATCTAATTAAATCTTGGTTCTAGGTTGATCCTAAGATTTAAGTTATGGACTGATATTTTTCTTTGCAACTCAAGGAAATTATGTGAAATTTATTGAGTTGGTGAACCCCTTCCTTCTATAAAATTATTTAAGAATTTTATTGAAATCTAAATAGGTCGAGGTGAATTATGATTAAACCAATTATTTTTTCCTTCAATAAATATTTCCAAAATAGTTTTTTGAAAAACATTGTGTGTGTTTTTTTGAGAAACTATGATTACTTGTTGTAATTTCATGTTGTAATGATAGGCCTAGTAGATATTATATTATTCTTAGATTGGATAATAATAAATTATGTCTTGAAATTAATTTCTGTAAAATATTTAAATACCATGCATGATCTTTGTAATTATTTATTCCCACATTTATAGATTTTATTATTTATATTCACTGCATATATTATGTGTTGAAACTAAAAAAGTATCCCCTTTTCCATAAAGGATACCATTAATAATCTTGGTCAATTTCCCCCCAAAAAAAATTTCCTTTAAATTTTTTGATAAGGAAATTATATCTAAGAAAAATCACAAAAGTATCTTCAAAAACCTATGTGGTCTATGAGAAGTACTATGAAATCCTCTTGGCCATTCCACCACTATTATAGTAGAAAAATCCAAATATAATTAGAATAATATCTATGAATGCCTCAACTTTCCTATCAATACCCAAAGTACCAGCTCCTTTGAGATGATTAAAAAAATTAGAGATGTAAGAGAAATAAAAGGTTTATATAAATCATAAAACCCTTATAAAATCCTCTTCTTACAAAATTAAGTCTATAAGAGAAATTTGGGGAGATAGTCTGACTCATGCATCCCCTTTCCTCCCTTCCCTATCATATGTCATATACCCTTTAAATCTAAGGTCTCCAGAGTCTCCTTGATGGGGAATCAACTTGCACGAATTATATATCCCTTGATCCTCTATCATATACCAATGCAGGATCCATTTAAGTCAATAACCCATTATCTAAGATATGATTGATTGTGTTCCCCTCAGTGGAATCATACATAATTACATGACCTTTGGCCACCAAATGTGTGAATAAAACGACCTCGATATCCACATGAATATCCACAAATCCCTCGGTAGTGACAAGCACAACATCATACCCCTCATACGCCATTTATTCTACCATGTGCCTCACAATTGCACCTTTCATGATCCATACATCCCATAATTCAATAAACACATGTTTTACGTTTTTTGGGCCATGTGTTCATATTATCATCAACCTAAAAGCTCATGCTTCCCTTTACGAGACCTCTTTTCACAAGTTCATGTCAAATCTCAGGAACAATCGTCATGGTTTTATATCTCATTGAAAAAATATTCCCAAAAACCAATAACAAAAACTCCTCATGTTATTATTCTTCATCCACTAGGTATTAAAGTATAAATAATTATACACCCCTCTAATAATGTGGAAATTTTGGTTTTTATGATCCATGTTGTGCTTTCCAGCCTATACACTAGTTTGATTATTGAGGGTTTCAGTCTCTCACCAAGGATTCCATTTCAGCACAATATCTAAGCCTTTTCTAGTCTTCTAAGGATTCAATATATAACAAAAATTTCTTCATGTAACATATAATGTTTTTTTCTAAATAAAGGAATTATTACCTCCTCATGGATACCAAACTAGAATAATCCCATGATTCTCCCACTACATCTCACCTCTTATGAATCTAGTCTTCTTCCCCAAACTCAGTTACCAAAACATAGAGGAGGAAACAAAAATAAAATATCATTCTATGAAAGGACCTCCATAACATTTTATAAGTTCATAAGAGATCTCTATACCACATGGATATCCAACCTAATGTAAACAAAAATCTATTTTCACTTGATCCATATATTATATGAGACAAGAGAGGTCCACCTTTTCATAATTCTCACAAAAAACCAGTGCTAGGTACATTATTCATAATATTATAATTTGTGTGACTTTAAACTAATTAGAAATATTCCTCTTCATATGAAATTAAAATATATGAAATAATGACAATGGATTAATGATTTTAAAAGTATATTTATTGGTCATGGATGCTTGATCATATATGGCACCATTATAGTTCTTAACACATGACCTTAAATGGTATGGCATGACTTGTTAAATGGAACTGAACTACATGGGTTTTTATTACCATTATAAGGATACATAAGTAGCCTCCATCACAAGGTCAATCCGAAATCTTTAAAATCACACACCTATCATAGAAAACCCTTTAATCCAACTTGGGATACCTTAAAACCTCAAGTCTTCCTAGATGGATTAAAACTCCAAAATACCATTAAGTCATCTTGGGAGACCCTAAATCCAAATCAAACCATAATACTTTCTATAGGATCTAAAAATCCATTGTACCTTTAATCTATCATGATATATCTTAAATACCAATTTTTCCTTATGCCTTCCTAGATGACCTAAGACTCTAACATAACCTCTAAGTCCTCATATTATACATTAAATCATAACATAAACCTTATGGATTCTTGGGAATCCCAAAACTCCATCATGTATTTATGTCCCTCTTGGAGGCCTTAAATCCCAGTGTAGCCATAAGTCTTTATGGATGTCCTAAAACTCAAACATACCATTATGTTCTATTTAGGGACCATAAATACTAACATAACTTAAAAAATCCATCCTAGATCACCTAAGTCTATATTATACCACAAAGTCGTCCTTGGAGACCATAAGCCCTAGTGTAACCATTATACCTTCCTAGATTTCATAAAACTACAACATTAATATAAGTAATCATGGGATACATTAAATATATGTATACCCTTAATCCTTCCAATATGGCCCAAAACTTAAGTTTAACCCTTTTACTTCATTTCTCAAAACCATAATCACATCACACTCTTTAGCATGCCCCCATATATGAAATTAGATTCCAAATATCATCCTTATATAACTTTAATATATATAATAACCAATAAAATCCTATGAAATATATAAAATTCCCCAATATGGGATGATTTACATTCAATGAATATCAATAAAACTACAAGAAAGGTCGACCAATCTCTTTCTAATAGGTTTTCACCCCATTATGGGGATAATAAAATTAAAAAAATTGTATTATTACAACGAATAGTTTCAAAAACATTTTCTTTAATATATAAGAGAGTCTTAAATGAGACAATAAAATCTCTCATGAGATTATTTTACCTCCCATATTAATTATAACATACCGGTTCCGAACGCGACCCAGAGGCGCCCCGTACCTGGTTGGTCACATGGCCTCAAGTGCATTTCCCCGAACTCCAGAGGATGCTACCTAGCAGCAAGGGCCCTGGGTGTGATATTGGTGAAACTATTCCCTCATTGGCAGAGTAACACAGTGGAAGATAAACAAATATACAATAGCGAAAGCAGTAAATATCCAACAACATAAAAATATGGAATAGTGAGATAAAGAAACAACTGGAGCATACATATATATATATGATTCATGATACATATATGTCAAGTGAAAATAGCCAAACAAGTCACAATGTTGAGTACAATGCAGAATCAAAGTACAAAAGGAAAATAGATAAACTCCTCAGCATTGCAAGCCTCAGCTTGGTCTCATGCTCTCCAGCTCCAATGCAATCAAGTACCTGAAGTAGAAGGGTGCTTTCCATTATCTATATCTGTAACAACATAGTCTGTTTGGGCCCAAAATCATGGCCCAAACAGGGTGTGAGACGAATCCCAATAGGCAACCACCACACAATATGTCCCTAATAGTCAGTGAATATATGGTAGGTAGAGTATAGAAAGCATTAAATAAAAAAGTACTAAATAGTAAACAATCCACAGTTTCAAATAAAGAAACAGTGAAACAAGCAGTTAAACATTAAACAGATATCCCTTTGGGAAGTACTCACAGCCACTCCCCTCTGGTCCTACCTAAGAAGTAAAGACAACCCTCTAAGCAGCACACTTAGTCTAACCCATCTAGTTCTCTATATGGATATAGTAAGACTCTCTGGGGAAGAACTCACAGTCAGTCCCCATATAGTCAAGGTAAAACAAGACTCTCTGAAGAAGCTCACACAGTCATTCCCTGTATAGTCTAAGTAAAGCAAGACTCTCTGAGGAAGCTCACAGAGTCATTCCTCATATAGTCTATGTAAAGCAAGACTCTCTGAGGAAGCTCACGCAGTCCATTCCCTGTATAGTCTAGGGTAGTCAAGGGCTCTCTGAGGAAGCTCACATGTCAATTCCTCTTATATCCCCAAGGTCTAGGACTCTCAGAGGAAGCTCACATGATCAATTCACTTTATGTCCCAGATCATCCAAGGTAAAATCAATGTAAACAAAGGATCTCTGAGGAATCTCTCTCGGTCTATCCTCTTATAGTCTTTAATGTCCAATGAATCTCTATGAAAGATCACTCGGTCTATCCCCATATAGTCTATAATGTCCAAAGACTCTCTGAGGATGCTCACACATTCTATCCCCATATAGTCTATAATGTCCAAAGACTCTCTGAGGAAGCTCACAGAGTTTATCCCAGTATGGTCAATAAAGTCCATGACTCTCTAAGGAAGATCACTCGGTCTATCCCATTTTACTCTACTACACCAGGTTCTCACGGCCCTATGTATGTCAACGCAAGGCAATGCTATATGGCCCAAGTAAACCTACATAACTACTTGGCTAAACTATCTATAGCATCTCAACATGTTAGGAAAATACAACACTCCATACTACAATCATTAGGCATGGGAAATATAAGCAATACAAGACCAAATGGTCATAAACATAACATGCATGGAAAAACATCCAAGGCATGGTAAGCAATTCTATTTTCTTCCAATGAACCTCTATACGAGCATACAAGCATGGAAGCAAAACACAGGGGTAATAAGGTAAATGCACAGTACCCCATTCAACGGTACTATCGCAATTGAAAATAAAATTCAGGGACCTTAAACCGAAAGGCACAAACCACCTACCTTTAGGTTTCTGGCGAAAACGATCCAAAAGGTATTCCACCTCCTCAAAACTGGCAAACACACCATCGGAAACGGTCTAAACCTCCTTCCCTAACATCAAAAAGTATATAAATCAACACTTGAGGCAACCACAACCCTATATTTACACACAACAGGTGTATATCTATAAAACCTGGGTATAAAGAGATGTAGATCTACAGGGAAACTCAAAGAAACCAAGAGGAGAGACTTACCTGAGAAGAACCAGCTTCAATTCGCCAAGAAACCCCTTCAATTTTCCTCTAACACGAGTGGGGGAGCACCTTCAACCTATGAGAACCCAAAAAACTGAGTGATGCTCGAGTGGGAGAGAGTTGGAGAAGAAATGAGGAATCCCGAGCCACCCAGGGCATTAAACCCTAATTTTTAATTTGCCGCACGATTTCCTCGTACGGTTTGGAAAACTGTGCGCCAACCGTGCGGTTGCCACTATCACTCCCAGGGACTTTGCACGACCTGCCCGCACGGTTTGACAATCTGTGCACCGCCCATGTAGAGCCCACTATCTCCTCTGGGAACTTCGCAGGGTTTTCCCGTGCGGTTTGACAAACCATGCACCTCCCGTGCGGAGCCCACTGTCAAGGGTGAACGGTTTCCTGGGCTAGCCAGACGGATTAAACAAACCGTGTGCCCCGACACAACCTCTTCAACTTTAAAAGTTCTCTTCCCAAAATTCCTCTTTTTCTCAGAAACAAACATAAAAGAGAAACATACCTGAAAAGAAGGTATGGGTTCTTACAAACTTCCCCCCTTAAAGAAATTTGTCCCCGAATTTCCCTAGCGTGGCACAAAAGAAGAAATCTCGAACAGATCCAACCACTGAGCTTGTACATCGGCCTCCCACTCCCAAGTCTCGTCCTGTACTCACCCGTGCTGCCATAGTACTCATACTAGAGGAACAGACCGGCCACAAAGAACCTCTGTATTGCGATCAATAATCTGGATAGGATGCTCCTCGAACAACGTATCCCCTTTGAGTTCAACCTCCTCAGGTTGAAAGACATGAGATGGGTCTTAAAAGTCACGTCGAAGCTGTGAGACGTCGAAGATGTCGTGCATAGCCTGATAACTATAAGGTCACTGCAACTGATAGGCAACCGGCCCAACTTTCTCCAACACCTCAAATAGCCCGATGTACCTCGGCGAAAGCTTACCCTGTCTTCTAATCCTTATGTGCCCCAACCTCAGAGCGACACGTAGGAAAACCTAATCCTCAACCTCAAACTCCAGAGGTCATCTCCACTGATCAACATAAGAATTTTGATGAGACTGCATAGTAGCCATCCTCTTTCGAATTAACTCAATCTACTCAGTGGTCTCCTGGACAAGATGAGGTCCTAGCATAGTGCCTCTCCTGCCTCCAGCCAACATAGGGGTGATCGGCATGGCCTACCGTACAATGTCTCATAAGGTTCCATCTGAATAGTTTCAGGAAAACTATTATTGTAGGAAAACTCCACAAGAGGTATATGCCTCTCCCAAGAACCTCCAAAATCCAGGTTGCATGCTCGGAGCATGTCCTTAACCACCTGAATCGTACGCTTGGACTAGACATCTGTCTGGGGATGATAAGTTGTACTCAATAGTACCTGTGTACCCAAATCCTCCTGAAGCCCCTTCCAGACCCAAGAAGTAAAACATGCATCCCTGTCTGAAACGGAGTGTGGAACTCCATGTAGACGTACAATCTCTCGGATGTATAACCGTCACATCTCGTCAACACTGAACGTCTCCTTGATCGGCAAGAAGTGAGAAAACTTAATGATTCTGTCAATGACAACCCATACTGCATCATTTCCTTGAGGCGATATTGGAAAACCATTCACGAAATCCATCACGACGTCATTCCACTTCCACTCGAGAATGGGTAAGTGTTGTAAAAGACCTGCTGGTCACTGATGTTCCACATTCACTTGCTGACTAGTGGAACACCTCATGAAGAAACTGGAAACATCCCTCTTCATACCTGGACACCAATACTAATGGTGTAGATCACGATACATCTTGGTGATGCCAGGATGAACTGCCCAAATAGAGGAATGAAAGTCCCACATTATCTCCTCACGTATGTTTTCTAGCACCCATACGCGTCCTTGGAAACATAGGATCTCATCCTCACCTACTGTCCATCCAGGAATAGGGTTCTCTCCTGACACACTTTCCCATAGGACTAGGACTTTAGAGTCTGATAGTTGCCTCATCTGTACCTGATCGAGAAGAGTAGAGGTAACAACTACAGAAGAAAGAAATGTCTACCCCTGACTGTCATGCACCTCCAAATGCATCTCAGACAATAGATCCATAAGCTTCCACTCACTCCTAGCCTCCTGAACTGCCTGTATCTGAGTTCTCCTGCTCAACGCATCAGCCACTGCGTTGCCTTTACTAAGTGTATAAGCAAGCTCAAAGTCAAAGGACTAGAGATACTCAACCCACCTGTACTATCTCAGATTCAGATCACGTTGAGTGAAGATGTACTTGAGACTTTTGTGTTCAGTGAAAACCACAAAGTGCTCTCTCAAAAGATAATGTCTCCGACAACATAAGGCATGAAAAACAACTGCCAAATCCAGATTGTGTGTCAGGTAATTTTTCTCATGTGACCTCAACTACCGAGACCCGTACGCAACGACTCCATCTCCCAGCATAAGCAAAACTCCCATCCCGATACCTAAAGAATCATAATAAATAGTATATCTCTTGCCCAGCTCTGGAAAGACTAGTATTGGTGCTGAAGTCAAGCTCCCTTTCATCTCCTGAAATTCTGACTCAAAATAATCTGACCATAAGAACTTCACACCCTTATTCGTCAGACCTATCAGTGGTTCTTCTAGGCGTGAAAATTCCTATATGAAATGTCTATAGTATCCATCCAGCCCCGTAAATCTCCATACCTCAAAGACATTCTTCGGATGCTCCTAGGAAACTATATCTCTCACTTTCTCTGGGTCTACTGATACTTCTATCTCTGAGATAACATGACCCAAGAAGTGAATCTGGTCCATCCAAAAGTGGCATTTAGAGAGCTTAGCATATAACTTTTTCTCTCTAAATGTACTCAAAAAAATTTCATGATGGGTAGCATGGTCATGTCGAGTGTGAGAGTACACCAAGATATCATCCTTGAAAAAAACCACGAAGGAATCCAAGTATGGATGGAACACTCAGTTCATCCGTTCCATGAAAACTGTAGGTGAATTCGTGAGACTGAACGACATTACCATATACTCCTATAGACCACACCTTCTCTTGAAGGCTGTAAGGGGTATATCAGATGGTCTAACGCACAACTGATGATAACCGGATCTCAAATCAATCTTCAAGAACAACTGGTCTCCTCGAAGCTGATCAAAGAGATCATCTATCCTCGGCAAAGGATATCGGTTCTTGACCGCCAACTGGTTCAACTTCTGATAGTCCACACAAAGCCTGAGGGTACCGTATGCCTTCTTCGCAAACAGGAAAGGCGAACCCCAAGTAGAATTAATGGGTTGGATAAAACCCTTTTCCTGAAACTCCTCCAACTGCTTCTTGAGCTCTTGCAACTCAGGCATAGAAATCCTATAAGGTGGAATGGACACTAGTGCCGCTCCTAGAATGAACTCAATCAAGAATTATACCTCACGCTCTGGAGGCAAACCTGAAAAGTACTCTTGATAGACATCCCTGAAACGGTCCACTATTGGAGGAATTTCTAACCATGAAATCCCCTGGTCATCTTGATAAAGACTAGAAATCTAGGCTATAACTACTCCTAAGCTATGATGCTCTAGTCCCACTCTGCTCACCTAGATGTCCCACTCGCCCTTATGATGAAATGATCCACCCTCTGGTGATATAAAACTCACCCTTCGGTGGTAACAGTCGACGACTGCCTGGAAGAGAACTAGACAGTCCATTCCCAGAATGACATCACAGGTGGTCATCTCCAGAACATAAAGATTCCAAAGGAAGTTACACCCACCAACCTCGAGAGGGCACTCCTTGCACTGGCGTACAATAGCCTTTCTAGTCCCCAACAGGGTGTCTAGCGTCAAGACATTAGTAGAAGAAAGGATACAGAGCCCAAGGCTCTCCACGATAGCAACAGATATAAAGCTCTGTGTAGCACCAGTATCGAAAATAGCATAAGATAAAACCGAGGTTACTAATATCAAACCACGAATGGTAGAGGCGCTGGGATCCTGCTCCTAATGGGTATGCTCTACTACAAAATTCTGGCTAGCTCCGTGGCCCTGTGACACTGTCTGATTACTCATAGCGGATCCACCCTGCTGTCGCTGGTAGCCTGGTGACTGACCACCATAGCCGCGACCTCCAATTCAGCCCGAGTGGCCGGAAGAACTCCAGTTCTCGGACTGTTGAGAAACTGGTGGGGCTGCTCCTGTATGAGGAGTCATAGACGAACCCCTATCACCAGCAGCTGGGGAGAAGATATTATAGAAGCGCTACAGATGGCCCATATTGCCACAAGATCAGAACTCCATTAGGTCTTTTTGGAACTGTGGTCTAGTATTCCCGCTTCTTCCGCACTGGTAGCACTCCACCTAGTTACCAGAAGATGCATCTCACCTACTCTGGTCTCCTCGAGAAAGCTCCATGTGGCGATTTCTGCTACCAGATGAAGGAACACTAATTATGGATGTCGAACCGATATGGCTCACTGCTCTAGAATACCTCAGATTGCGCTCGGTGATCAGTGCCTTGTTGACGATAGAGGATACCGAAGTCAACCAGAAGATGTTCACCTAGGAACATATCTCCTTCCTGAGACCGTCTTCGAACTTCCTAGCTAGGAACAACTCATCACTTACTGGGATAGGTGTGAAATGCTGCAGCTCTGTGAAATGAGAGGAATACTCCATCACCAAAAGTGTACCCTGTTCAAACCTCATGAACTCACAGGCTCAGTCGGCCCTCAGGGTCTCCAGGTAGAAGTAATCGTAGAAAATACTCTGAAATTCCTCCCAAGCCATATTCTGATGGTGTCCTACCTAATAGATGACATCCCACCACCTCTTGGAGGAGTCTCGGAGCATATAGGTTGCCAGTTTCACCCTCAGCTCTGGTGGTACCTCGAGATGCTTGAAGATCGTCAACGTGGCTTCGAGCCACAACTATGCAGCCTGAGGTCCTCCTTCCCCTGAGAAGGTGGGAGGATGCTGCTGCTAGAAAACACGCGTCAAATCATCAATTGATGGGGATGGAGGTTGCACTCCTTGAATGGTATGCATCATCCTTAGAAAACCCTCCCTAAACTGTGCATCAGCACCTCGGTCAGGTATAAATGCTGGTGCCAAGACTGCCATAGTAAGAGGATCTTCTGGGAGTCCCAGATCAGCCATATCTAGTGTCTGATCACCACCTTGTGGCTGGCGTACAACCGGAGGATGTCTCGATGGCATGACTCTTCATGGTCATACGCACACCTCAAATCAAGATTAAGAGGGACTGAAACATAGGAGTACACAACATGTACTTAAGAAAGATTGTTTCTTCCTGAATATAAGAACACATGACATATAGTCAAAACTACACAATGTGAATTCTGGGTTTTTTGAGACTGTAAGCCTCAGAAACTACTCTGTAACCTAGAGAAAACTGAAATGATCATTGAAAGTTCAAAATTCCGATCAGTGAGGGCCCATACTCCCCACGAATCAAAGCTTGGCATCTTACACAAGTTATAACAAGGCAAACAATCAATGATCCACCAAATTCTGGTCCATGAGGGCCCATAACACCACAAGAACCAATGTTTTTCATCCATATAAGAAAGTCACTATACACACAAATTCCCTATCAAACAGCAGGAATTCCATCAAAGCATCTATCACAATAGCATGAATAATCTACACAACGTCTATCACAACAACATGAAATCGCTAATGCATCCTAGATGGAATGGAAAGAATGCATGGCATGTGATTTCTAAATAGTGCCTATATGATGCATGAGATGGAAGACCCTAATCTCATCAGGGTTGTGAAAGAAATAGAACCGAAATAAAAACACGGTAACGACACAAATCATGTGAATCACCCAATGGTGAAATCAAATCTACAGTAAAATTGAATACCAGAAAAATTGAAATAAAAGAAGTAGTATGGCTTTTCCCTATACACGGGTTAGCTACTCTCAGGCACAGCTTTTTACCAAGTACCCATTCAATCCAATCCCTGACTATAGGCTCCAAACAGTAATATAAGAGAAAAAAATTCCTCTGATACCACTTTGTAACATCCCGGTTCCGGAATCCACCCAGAGGCACCCCGTACCAAGACGGTCAGATGGCCTCAAGTGTATTTCCCCAAATACCAGAGGTTGTCAACTAGAAGCGAGGGCCTTGGGTGTGATATTGGGTAAACTATGTACTCATTGGCAGAGTAACATAGAGGAAGATAAAAAAATATACAATAGTGGAATCAGTAAACATCCAACAATAGAAAATAGTGGAAGACGGAGATAAAGAAACAACTGGATCATACATATATATATATATATAAATGATGCATGATACATATATGTCAAGGGGAAATAGTCAAACAAGTCACAATGATGAGTACAATGTAGAATCAAAGTACAAAAGAAAAACAGATAAACTCCCCAGCATCGCTATCCTTATCTTGTTCCCATGCTCTCCCGCTCCAATGCAATCAAGTACCTGAAGTAGAAGGGTTCTTGCCCTTATCTATACCTGCAACAACATAGTCTATTTGGTCCCAAAAGCATGGCCCAAACAGGGTGTGAGATAAATCCCAGTAGGAAACCACCACAAGATCTGTGCCTAACAGTCAGTGAATATATTGAAGGTAGAGTATGTTTCCGACGCTTTCGCCAGGGCGTGCGCATCCGTCTGTGAGGACGCGCGGCTGTTGCCCCGCATTCCCGCTTTCCAAAGGCGGGCGACATTCGTTCCTTGTTCAGGTATGTCTGCTCCTTGATCGAAACAGGATGATGGGATGTCGGTTCTTCCTTCCGTGGATTCCTCCTCGGAACTCGTCACCTAGTCCGGGTCTCACTCATAGATTTAATACGTTGTTCGTGAATCTCATTCCCGATGCCATATTGTCATGGACGCCGGTTAAGTACACTACTTCCTTCAAGACTTTCCATAGGGTCTTGACATGGTAGAGACCTTCGGTCGGAGTAGACGGCAACATCAGGAATGTCAGGGCATCTCTGGGTGCGTGGACATATGGGAACCTGTATTCTTCCTCATAAGAGGGCATCTCAAGGGTGTATAACCCGAGGCGTACATCTGAGGTTTTCCTCAGCTTCCTGTGTTTAACACAGGGTATGTTGCAAGATTAACGTCTAGCAGAGACGGTTACACCAAAGGCATTCCATCCGAGGTTTTCCTCAGGCATCTCATGTTTATCACAAGGTAGGTCGCGAGTTTAACGTCTTGCGGAGATGAAATAAGGGTGATCAAAACGTCCAATGAGGACAGATCCAAGGTGGTTCACTCCCTAGAGGGGAAAAGGGTGATGAATCGGGGTGCACACAGAGGAAAATGACCCAGAGATATGATGGGGCTTACATGTGGAAAGCGGCCCATGCGCCGCTAGGAGCAGCGAGGAGGTGGATGGCATGATCCCACCGGGATGTGGCGGCCCGGGTGAGAATCAGGATGGGTGGTGGATGGATGAATGAAGTAGAGGGGGAATGAAATGGGACCATCACAGGGGGGGACAGTGACGTTGGGCTTGAGCTTTGAAGAGGCTTCCTACGTATCCCCGTGGCAGGGAATCAAAGTCCGCGTAGTTCGGGAATGTGGGTCGCCATGGCTTACCACTGGACCGGAGTGTAGTTTAACGTCGTGCTGGACGGGGGTGAAACCCGATGTGAAAGACGGGTGGGCTTGAACCTCATAGAGGCTTCCTACGTACCATGCCTTGACATGGATCAAAGACCTCGTAGTTCAAGAGATGGGTTGGTCGCAATGGCTTACCACTGGACCAGAGTGTAGTTTAACGTCATGCTGGACGGGGGTGAAACCCGACGTGAAAGATGGGTGGGCTTGAACCTCATAGAGGCTTCCTACGTACCATGCCTTTACATGGATCAAAGACCTCGTAGTTCAAGAGATGGGTGGGTCGCAATGGCTTACCACTGGACCGAAGTGTAGTTTAGCGTCGTGCTGGACGGGGGTGAAACCCGACGTGAAAGACGGGTGGTCTTGAACCTCATAGAGGCTTCCTACGTACCATGCCATGACATGGATCAAAGACCCCATAGTTCGAGATGGGTTGGGTCGCAATGGCTTACCACTGGACCAGAATGGGACCCGACGTGAATGACGGGTGGGCTTGAACCTCATAGAGGCTTCCTACATACCATGCCTTGACATGGACCAAAGACCTTGTAGTTCAAAGGATGGGTCACAATGGCTTACCACTGGACCAGAATGGGACCCGACGTGAATGAAGGGTGGGCTTGAACCTCATAGAGGCTTCCTACGTACCATGCCTTGACATGGATCAAAGTCCTCGTAGTTCAAATGGGATGGGTCGCAATGGCTTACCACTGGACCAGAATGGGACCTGACGTGAATGGATGATGGGTGGGCTTGAACCTCATAGAGGCTTCCTACGTACCATGCCTTGACATGGATCAAAGACCTCGTAGTTCAAAAGATAGGTGGGTCGCAATGGCCTACCACTGGACCGGGGTGCAGTTTAACGTCGTGCTGGACGGGGTGAAACCCGACGTGAAAGACGGGTGGGCTTGAACCTCATAGAGGCTTCCTACGTACCATGCCTTGACATGGATCAAAGACCTCGTAGTTTAAATGGGAATGAGTCCGTCGGTGAACCGACGTGAAAGTAGACCCGGAGGTCCACTATTGGTGGGCTTGAACCTCGTGAAGGCTTCCTACGCACCATGCCTTGACATGGATCAAAGTCCTTGTAGTTCGCAAGGGAACGCGCAGTTTAACGTCATGTTGGACGGGAATGAGACCCGACGTGGAAGAACGACGGGTGTGATTGAACCTTGTGGAGGCTTCCTACGTACCATGCCTTGACATGGATCAAAGACCTCGTAGTTCAAATGGGTCGGGGTCAGGGTCGGTGCTCACTCTAAGCCCACGTGAGTCATGCTCGGTGTGAGAAACAAGAGGTTGCAAGGACCTGATGATCACGTCGCGAAGAGTGCGTCCGTGAGAAGCGAAGAGGGGCTTACACGTTGAGCGGCCCATGGTGTTGGGACTTACTCTAGGATGGAGGCCCAAAGAGAAGGATGATGATAGTTTTGGGCTTGAGCCTTGAAGAGGCTTCCTACGTACCATGCCTTGACATGGATCAAAGACCACGTAGTTCTTCTGATGATAGCTTACCGCCAATTGGTTGGTTTCAACGGCTTACCGCTAGATTGGGTGTGAACGGCTTACCGCTAACTTGGGTGGAAACGGTGAATGGGGCTTACGCAAGGAAGCTGCCCGGGTGTCGCTATGGAGCGGCAATGGTGGATGGGGCTTACGCTAGGAAGCTGCCCGGGTGTGCCGCTAAGGAGCGGCAATGGTGGATGGGGCTTACGCTAGGAAGCTGCCTGGGTGCCACCAAGGAGTGGCACTGGTGAATGGGGCTTATGCAAGAAAGTTGCTCGGGTGCCACTATGGAGCGGCAATGGTGAATGGGGCTTACGCTAGGAAGTTGCCCGGGTGCCACCAAGGAGTGGCACTGGTGAATGGGGCTTATGCAAGAAAGCTACCCGGGTGCCACTGGTGAATGGGGCTTATGCAAGAAAGCTGCCTGGGTGCCACTATGGAGCGACAATGGTGAATGGGGCTTACGCTAGGAAGCTGCCCGGGTGCCACCAAGGAGTGGCACTGGTGAATGAGGCTTATGCAAGAAAGATGTCCGGGTGCCACCAAGGAGTGGCATTGGTGAATGGGTCTTATGCAAGAAAGCTGCCCGGGTGCCACTATGGAGCGGCAATGGTGAATGGGGCTTACGCTAGGAAGCTGCCCGGGTGCCACCAAGGAGTGGCACTGGTGAATGGGGCTTACGCAAGAAAGCTTCCCGGGTGCCACTATGGAGCGGCAATGGTGAATGGGGCTTACGCTAGGAAGCTGCCCGGGTGCCGCTATGGAGCGGAACTGGTGAATGGGGCTTACGCTAGGAAGCTGCCCGGGTGCCACTAAGGAGTGGCACTGGTGAATGGGGCTTACGCTAGGAAGCTTCCCGGGTGCCACTAAGGAGTGGCACTGGTGAATGGGGCTTACGCTAGGAAGCTGCCCGTAATGTCTTCCTCATGTCTGGCCATGAGGGCATCCCAACTCACTAGTGGGTTGAGGTATGTTCCTATGCGCAAGTGCGCAAGCGGGATAACGCCAAGGGCGTTGGAATCAGCCCAAACAAAGGGACAAGAAAAGTGTGAATCACATGCCCGACATTCGGAATGCGATGAGAGTGGCATGACGATAGAGGATAACTGTTGACCATGTTCACCACACAGCATCCTATCGCGTTAGCCTAAAATGGGAACAAACAAATGAGGCGTCGACTGCTGACCGTATTCGAAACACAGGACCTCAAAGTGTCACCCGAAGCCTTTTGGGGCATTGGCCCAGGACAGCAGGGGGACCATGGGTCTACCGTCCATACTGTTAGGGGGTCCCTTCAGACTTTGGAAATGGATGCAGATCCGAATGAAGGACACGCAAAGCGTGGGGTGGAGTTCTGGAATGTTTGAACGGATTCCAACGCTCTTGAAACTATGCCACTGTAAACATGGCATTAGGCATCTTATGCTAGGAGCATAAGGCATCTCTCGTTTAGGTCAAGAGGCATCCTATGTTTGGAACATAAGGATTACTACAGTTTATAGTCATGTAGAAAGGACTTTTGGCTTCTTATACTAGGAGCATAAGCCATCTCTCTTATAGGGCAAGAGGCATCCTATGTGTGGACCATAGGGAGAATACTACGGTTTAGAGTCATGTAGGTAGGACTGTTGACATCTCATGCTAGAAGCATAAGTCATCTCTTGCTTGAAGCAAGGGGCATCCTATGTTTGGAACATAAGGATAATACTGTAGTTTATAGTCATGTAGAAAGGACTGTTGGCGTCTCATGCTAGGAGCATAAGGCATCTCTTGCTTGGAGCAAGGGGCATCCTATGTTTGGAACATAAGGATTACTACAGTTTATAGTCATGTAGAAAGGACTGTTCGGTAGAAGGTGCCTAGAAATGGTTGGTGTCGGGACTTATGCAAGGGCGGCCCTTTCTGGTTCAACCTGGCATAGGAGCCAAGTGATTGGGTTTGGAGGAGTTGCCTGAGGAATGGTTCGACTCAAGGTACACGGGGAATTGATGATGAGAATCTCAACTCACGACATGGAATGAAACCCAGAGGAATATGTCGACTCTAGGTGTTCCATGGTGTGCGGAGGAGTGTATCAAATCATGGTATTCCATAGGTGGAAGGTGGGAGCGCATAAGGGCGCAATGGAAAATCCCGGCATCCCGGCACTGACCCCGAGCAGGGGTGCGGGGGTGCAGCCCCCGCGGTATGGACCGGTGGGCGCAAAGGTAGGATCCTTGTGAAGGATAGGTCTTCGCGAAGTAGCTTCGCGAAGCATGGCCTCGCGGAGCAATAGTCTCTCGCGGATAAATGTTCTCGCGGAGCAGCATCGCAGAGCTTGGTCTCATGGAGCAGCATCGCGGAGCATGGGCTCGCGGAGCAAAGGGCTCTCGTGGAGCTTGGTCTCGCGGAGTAGCAACGCGAAGGAAGCTGCTCGCGGAGCATGGCTTCGCAGAGCCGCAATGCGGAGCTCCGCTCGGCCGCCCAAGGGGCGAAGTGGTCGTGGCCGTGCCCCCGGAGAATGGGGGTGAGCTGGGTATTTATAGGCAGGGGCGCCGCGAAGCAGAACTCCCGCGCCGCCTCCGGTGCTTCGCGGAGGCTCGTTAACGTCAAATGCGTTCACAGAGCATCACCGCCTCTGGTGCTTCGCGGCGGCTCACGAACGTCAAATGCGTTCGCGGAGCATCACCGCCTCTGGAGCTTCGCGAGGCCGCGATGGTCGGGGCGCTTCACGGCGGGGCTTCGCGGGACCGCGCTGCACGGGTGCTTCGCATCGGTGCTTCGCATTAGTGCTTCGCGAGGGGTTTTCACGGCGCATCGCAAACGTCAAACGGGTTCGCGGAGCCTCTCGCCTCATTGCTTCGCTGTGGCGCTTCGCGACCACGGAGGGGGCTTCACGAATGGGCTTCGCGAACCAGATTTCCAGCCCAACTTCAAACGTCCAAAACTCATAATCCGTAACTCCATTCGGGCCCTACGACCTACCAAATCTAAGATTGCGAAATAGACTACGATCTTGGATCATGTATGGAAGCATTTGGAAAATTTTGGGGAAGCGTTTTCCGGGGTATACAGAGTATAGAAAGTAGTAAATAGGAAAGTACTAAACAGTAAACAATCCATAGTTTCAAATCAAGCAATAGTGAAACAAGTAGTTAAACATTAAACAGAAAGCCCTCTGGGAAGTACTCACAGCCACTCCCCTCTGGTCCTACCTAAGAAGTACAGACAACCCTATGGGTAGAACACTCGGTCTAACCCCTCTGGTTCTGTATATGGATATAGAATATCTGGGGAAGCACTCACAGTCAGTCCCCTTATAGTCAAGGTAAACAAGACTCTCTAAGGAAGCTCACACAGTCATTCCATGTATAGTCTATGTAAAGCAAGACTCTCTGATAAAGCTCACATAGTCATTCCTCGTATAGTCTATATAAAGAAAGACTCTCTAAGGAAGCTCACGCAGTCCATTCCCCGTATAGTCTAGGGTAGTCAAGGGATCTCTGAGGAAGATCAAATGTCAATTCCTCTTATAGCCCCGAGGTCTAGGACTCTCAGAGGAAGATCACTCGATCAATTCCCCTTATGGCCCATGTCATCCATGGTAAAATCAAAGTAAACAAAGACTCTCTGAGAAAGTTCTTTCGGTCTATCCTCTTATAGACTGTAACGTCCAAAGACTCGTTGAGGAAGCTCACTCTGTCTATCCCAGTATAGTCTATAATGTCCAAAGACTCTTTGAGGAAGCTCACAGAATCTATCCCCATATAGTCTATAATGTCCAAAGACTCTCTGAGGAAGCTCACACTGTCTATCCTCGTATGGTATATAATGTACAAGAATCTCTGAGAAAGCTCACTCAGTCTATCCACTTTTAGTCTACTACACCGGGTTCTCACAGCCCCATGTAAGTCAACACATAGCAATTCTATAAGGCTCAAGTAAACCTACAGAACTACTTGGCTAAATTGTCTATAGCATCTCAACATGTTAAGAAAATACAACACTCCATCCTATAATAATTAGGCATGGGAAAGACAAGCAATACAGGACCAAACGGTCGTAAACAGAACATGCATGGAAAACCATCCAAGGCATGGTAAGCATTTCTATTTTCATCCAATGAATATTTACACGAGCATACAAGCATGGCAGGAAAAACACAGGGGTAAGACGGTAAACGCACGGTGCCTCGTTCAAGGGTATTGTCGCAATTGAACATAAAATTCAAGGACCTTAAACTGAAAGTCACAAACCACCTACCTTTAGGGTTCCAACAAAAATGATCCAAAAGCTATTCTACCTCCACAAAACTGGTGAACGCACCACTAGAAACGGTCTAAACCTCCTTCCCTAACATCCAAAAGACTAGAAATAAACTCCCTAGGCAACAAAAACCCTATATCTTCACACAATGGGTGTAGATCTAGAAAACCGGGGGATATAAATATTTAGATATAGAGGGAAACTCAAAGGAACCAAGAGGAGAGACTTACCCGAGAAGAACTGGCTTCGATCCGCCAAAAAACCCCATCGATTTGTCTCCAAAACGAGCGGGGGAGCACCTTCAACCTATGAGAACCCAAAAACCTGAGTGAGGCTCTATTGGGAGAGATTTTGGAGAAGAAATGAGGAATCTCGAGCAGCCTGGGGCTTTAAAACCTAATTTTTAAGTGGCAGCATGGTTTCCCCACACGGTTTGGAAAACCGTGCGCCAACCGTGCGGTTGCCACTATGACTCCAAGGGACATCTCACATCCTACCCGCATGGTTTGACAAACCATACGCCACCTATGCAGAGCCCACTGTCTCCTCCAGGTTCTTTGCATGGTTTGCCCACACGGTTTGACAAACTGTGCGCCTCCTGTGCAGAGCCCACTGTCAAGGGTGGACAGTTTCCTGGGCTGGCCGCACGGTTTAAACAAATTGTGCGCCACCCGTGCGCCCCTGCACATCCTCTACAACTTTAAAAGTTTTTTCCCAAAATTCTTCTTTTCTCAACAATGAACAGAAAAGAGAAACATACCTGAAAAGAAGGTCTGGGTTCTTACATTTATGGTTTCAGCATACAACCTCTATGCATTTCTAGTTGATCCTAGAAACCACCCACACCTTTAGAAAAATGGTCTATGATACAATATAATAAAATACACCTATTATAAAAAATGGAAAACATTACACGAATGAGAGGTTAAATGATAGTGTGGTTAAAATGTTGGTGTGGTTTTTCTTATACATATTTTCTTATTATACTATTATAATATGTGGTTATTTTGAATTTGTGGAAAATTGGAAATGTATTATACTAGTTGAGGTCATGTAGATTTAACCTCCAATAGAAAAGTAGGGGACCTAATGGTGGATGGGCCCCTAAGAATTCATTATCCCTATATGACTGTCTCATATTGCTTCATCTCTATAATGAAATTATTACCATATATCTATAGGATCTCAAGTCATTCTGCCTCTAATATGGGACTTCCATCACTAGATATTAGGTGTTCTAGTAAATGTATACACATAAGAATAAGTGATCCCAAGTTAGTTAGGATAATGATAGAACCTTTAGATTATAATTTCATAGAGGGGAACTTCTTGATGAAGGACTAATAGGGCAAGATGGCCCCTATTCCCACTTCCAACTAGTTTGGGGGAATCTAAACCAAATGAAATAATACCCTCTTTATATATATGAAGGTGGATAAGGATTAAAACATGAACACTAATCGAGCTATAAGGAACCCACCCATGATTTCTCACACTCACTAATGTTGTCACTAGAGCCACACATGAACTCATACATCTGAGGTCATTACAAATGTTATTACTTCAATAGGAAAAACCTAGATTCAAAGATAATTTCATTGGGGCTAGATCAGGACAACCATGGAAAGGTAGTCTTATTTTTATGATAATACAGTTCTTGAGTCTCCCCCCTGAGTTTACGTAGTCCCCCAAGTGATGCTTTAAGATAAACCAAGAATGAATCCTCAATTTCCTATCTGGAAAATGATAGAAGCCACACTTGATAACCCCATACTACTAAAGGATCTTAGCACCCATGTAGGACCTCCCCATAGGTGTATTTATACCCATAATAGAAAAAATAAAATGTGGTTTTTGAGGAATTCAAATTGAGAACAACTCTGAATAGACATGAACTATAATGTGATAGGTCCCAATAACCAATAAATAAAACTCTCACAACTTTTTTGTTAGACAAAAAATAGGGAAATTATTTTTTTCTCCATTCAATCCTCCACCATGATTCATATTTAGAGATTCGAAAGTTTGGATATACCTTAGTAGTATATATATAACACTCCCAAATATTTTCTAACATATATATATAAGTACAATGAGTGAAATCTAAATTCTTAATACTTGAAATGGTGATGAGTCTTGGTTTTATTAATTAATTCCATAAAAAAATAAACTATAATATGACTCAAATATGCTAAAATAACTTTCATACCAAGAGATATCCATAAGAACCAAACATCTTTTTTTGGATATCTCTTTTTTAGTCATCAAAGAGCCAAAACAACTATGTCAATCATTATCCACCTCATCACTAATCCTCCCCCATCTTAAAAAAATAATAGGGTGCGAGAAACAATAACCTTATATAATAGATGAAACTAGAAAATAATTTTATGGTATAATATTGTGTGTTATTTTTCTACCCATGGTAATATTGATTTAGATGAAATATTGAAGAATTTAATGAACAATGGGTTATTATTCCTAAATTAGACTTTGGAAACCCATGTATTTTGCATACCTTAACATCTTCAAGTGGTGTATATACTGTATCTTGATCATAATTTTTATATAACATGAATATACCACACAAGTCACTATTTACCATATGGGAATATGGTTTAGAACATGAATATGATTAATGAAAAATGTTGCTGAATAAACATCATTTCCTTTTCTTCAATTATGACTCTATAGTCCCATAAGCTACATGCCCACCTTAAATATTCTTGCATCAATTACCATAAGTATTCTAGTGAATCAATGAATAATCCTCCACTAATATGCATATTAGAGGGTAGAGAAAATATGAAACATTGAACTTTTCTTGTTCGATGCATTAGAAAGGAGGATCTGGAAGTCCCCTTATGGAACCTACATCTCAAAAAAATATCGGAGGAGGATTATAATATTGTTATATTAATAAACACCTAGAACTAGAGTAAAAAACGAACTTAGGTGAATTTTTTAGTATCTTCCCAACAATGCAAAAGAAAAATGATAAAATTAGTGATAATAGTCCATAAATAACCTTATCTATAATGTCAGTTATCCAGCTAGGGTGGAGACAAATCAAAAGGTAAGGCCTACTAAGAATAAACCATCCTGCATAGTTTATCCTCCTCAACTAGTGTCAACCAATACATATACACTTCAAATATAAGGAACCCTTAATCTAGTTCTCATTATAATATAGATTGAAGAATAAAAGATGCCATAATTAATGGTAGCTATAACTCTCCAAAAACCATAACCCACATGCTTTGGTACATTTTTATCCCAATATAATAGGAAACATCATCCCATAGGTGTGGCTGAATTTGTAATTCAATATTTAGAGGAACTTTGAATAATTGGGATGGGGGTAATTATATCCAAACCAAGATCACCGACCCCGTAGGTTGAGTAAAAGGTTGTCTCAACCCCAGTAGTGGACTCTCCAACGTGATCAATATTATCATGGTTGGGAGTCACCCCTATAAAAAATTGTTTTTCTCTTCTTGACCCATAGTTAGTGATGGTCTTGGTAAGACCATTATAATATCCTATCATAAAAAACATTTGTTTGGTCAATTTAATATTCCAAAAAAGGTATATGAAAGAATTATCAGGGTTGCAAAACTATAAGTCACCATATTAATCCAATCAACATAGCTAATGGAAATGAATTCATTAAAATGTTAAAATATCAAAATGAAGTTACATATTATAAATATATATATGTGGAATTAGTTCCCCCAGGAAATGATTTTATATATGTTATTGTACTTTCATATTTCAAAGAATTAATGGATGAGGTTGGAAATAAACCTAAATTGAATTATCCTATTTTGTATAACATAAATCAAATAAAGGGAAATGAACAAGGTATATTCACTCACTGTTAAAGGTGGAGTATAGATTTTAGATCCCATACTATTCTTCCTCTACCAAATGGTTCATATTTCACTAGATAATAAAAGGTTTTGGGTGTCATCTCAACATTAGTTCCCCCACCACTCATAAACATTGAGCCACTTTTGGAAGAATAATATATCATCAACTTGTAGTATGAATATGAAGGGATAAAAGAGTAGTATATAATAATATTCTACATAAGTGGAATTACATACAAGAGGTGAAAACAAATCACCTCAAAAAAATCACCCAAGTCACACACCTATATAAGGGGTGACACTGGTAATATAGGTTCATGAGGCCCTCACCACTTGATTAGATGCGGTCAAAACAAATTTTGCATGAGTATGAACATAAAATAATTAATACATTGAATGTGTTGACTTGGAATTTATGCTTATGCATTTTGGAACCTACAATTTATCATTATTTAATGGATCAAGAGACCAATAGAAACACCTCACCTGATTTTAATTTTGGTGGACTAATTTTGGGGAACCCTGAATAGAAAGTGGAAAAAATAAGATAGTTTGTCAAAACATGGATGGTCCCATATTAGTCTGGAAATATAAGGGGACAACTAGGTCTATTTCTAGTTGGTAAGGTATTCGTTCAAAGTTCTTATACTAGTTTTGTTTGAAGTCGTGAGAGAAATGTATTTTTGAACTCTTTAACTGAAATTAGAGGGAGAATGAGAAAGTAGTTTATTCCATTACCCAATAAGAGATCCTAAAAAATTCATTGGAAATTCAGTTTTCCTAAGATAAATTTAAGATATATGAATGCATAAAATATAGGGAGATTTTTCAACTATATCTACTACTAAAAGATAACCTAGTTGATTTTTATAGTTTTTCAAAGTAGTGGAATTTTAGAAAGATACGCTTTATTGAACCATGGAAAAATCTCAATAGGTTTCATCCACATAGAATAATGAGTCAATGAAAGTAGAAGCCACCACTATTTATTTCAAGCAGGTGATAGTGGTACCCTTAGAACCTAATCTATTAATATTGTAGGTGGATCCTCTTCCTAATCCATAAAACAACACCAACCTTCATGTCAGAAATAAAATCCAAAATATGTGTATATAAAGAAATGGAATCATGATTTGCAGGATAAAAAGGACAATTTTTACTCTATAACACCCCAAGGAATTATAAATAAATTCATGAAACACAAAGTCTCCACAAAACAACACTTTTTTGTAACATATCCAGTAATTATAATTTTTCCACCTCTGTGATTTTAATTTTGAAAAACTGGCATACATGGTTGGGTTCAGTAGGATATTTAGAGTCTGATAAGACAAACATAATTTTTGGTGAGTAGTGACATACCATTATTAATAGTAATATTAATATTAATATGACCCTTATAAAGAGTAAATCAAATTATTTTTTTATCTTAAGATTATAAGATAATGAGATCTTGATTAATTTTTCAAATTGATATAAAACGAATTATAGTTTTAAAATTATTATTTTTCAAAAAATAACAATGATTTTAATTAAAAATTAAATTAATCATATTTATAAAATTAATTCAAAAATATGGAGTTCATTTTTTATTTTTACAAATAGAAAAATGGTTAGGGTGACGTTTTTGGATTTTTCTAAAATACTCGAATTTTTGATGAATAGTAAAGTACGATAAATTACTGTATATATACCTTATCAGTTAAATTAACTATTCCTAGAATCATGGATAATGTAAGAACGATTGGTTAGAAATCACATGAACTTATTACTATTATGGGACACATTAATAAATACTCTTGGTTTTATTGAGGGAAATAATGAAATAATGAATAAGATATTCACAAATCATCCCTCTACTCCACTATAAAACCCCCCTCAATCCCTCATATATTCACTCCTCTCAATCCTTGTACCTTGTCTAAAATCTGATCAAATATTATCCCAAGCCCCTACCCAACGTCCATCATCCCTTGGTTTCATAGAAATACCCAAACCTCTCCCCTAAAAAGGCTCTCAAGGAATATTACTTGTAGAGGTCAATTCCTCTTTTCATTTATTTTATTTCAAGTTCAATTATTTTCTTTTTAATTACTCACATCCTTTCATTAAAATGTTGTGATGAATCCAGTACCATGCATGTATTTTAATGTTGTTATGATAAAGGAATAATTATTCATCATATATCTTTTCTCTTTCCTTTATACTAGAAATGAAAACACCATCTGAGATGTGTTAATTTATCACATTCAAGGACGATGGGTTTTCAATTTCTATTACCATATTCAATTATGGTCATGAATGTAACGACCCAAATCCTGAGCCCCTCCACGGGTGCCCTGTACCCGGTTCGCCACATGACCTCAACTGCGTTTCCCCAAATGTCAGAGGCTGCCGACTAGCAGCGAGGGCCTTGGTGAGTCGGTGGGGAAACTATACCCTCATTCGGTAAAGTATAAATCGGAAAAACAACAGTCAATAACAGGAGCAGTAACAACATGCATAACAACAGAAACCAGACATCAGAAGCAATGAATACATATAGTGATGATGATAATGATGCAGCAGGTACAAGTATCTAAGGAAAACAGCAAACACAACAACGTGCTGAAATACAACGGAAACCAAGTGCAAAATAAAACAATGTAAACTCCACAGCATCGTGAGCCACGGCTCGGTCCCATGCTCTCCAGATCCAGTTCAATCAAGAACCTGATGTAAAAGGGCACTTGCCCTTATCTATACCTGCAACAACATAGTCTGCTTGGGCCCAAAAGCATGGCCCAAACAGGCTATGAGATACAATCCCAGTAGGCAATCACCCAAATATTTGTGTCTAACAGTCAATGAATACATGGCAGTAAATAAACAAGAAGCAGTAAATAGAAAAGAACAAGCGGCTACAATCCATGGTTCAAAAAAAAGTACACAAGTAAGTAGCCAACAACAAGGAAGAAACAGGTAACCCTCTGGGTAGCTCTCACAGCCTAACCCCTATGGTTCAACTTATAAGTACTAGAAACCCTCTAGGAGGCACACACAGTCTTATCTTTCTGGTTCAGCTATGAAATTAATAGACACTATGGGTAATCACTCACCGTCAATTACCCCTATAGTCACGTATCGTGCTAAAGGCTCTCTGGGGAAGCACTAAATGTCAATTCCCCCTGTGGCCCGCATCGAGGATCTAAAGACTCTCTGGGGAAGCACTCAACATCAATTCCCCCTATGGTCTCGCATTGTATTAAAAGACACTCTGGAGAGGAACTTACGTCAATTCTCCCTATGGTCTACTACACTAGGCTCTCACGGTCCTATGTGGAAAATTAAAACATGCTCAGCGTGCATACATCGTCCAAGTAAACCTCAAGAACTACTTGTCTATCAACTGAGGCTCAACAGCATAAAAATTAGCCGTTCCACTATCCAATAACTAGGCATGGAAACTGGAAAATGCCTAATGAGAAAAACATGCAAGGAAAAGCACAAGAACATATTATGAATTATCCAAATTTACAAGCAATGATCTCTACTCAAGAAATCAATAAAGCAGACAAATAACAGGGGGAAAAAATGAAACCCATAATTCCCAGCCAAGGGAATTGGTGGAATTTGCACAAAATATTCACAGAATTTTTATGGAAAGGCACAAACCACCTACCATGATCCTAGGAGATCTATATATGTGAACCATGATGATAGATTCCTCTTAGAACGACATAGATCTGAGAAAACGCACAAAACTATCAACCTATGATTTCATGAAAACAAGGAGGAATCAAGAAACAAGGCTCAAGAAGAAGGAAGAACTCACCGTTGTGCTTCCAACGCAATCGACAGTGCTCGAATTGGAGAACGGATGGTGAGGCGGAAGTTCGTCGAAGATCCGATCGTACGGGTCGCTCTCAGATGGATGGAATCTGGTGAAGAAGATGAATTCGGGGGTTAGGTTTGACCTCGTTCCGTTTAATGAAGAAAAGAAGGTACACGGTGTGTACTTCTTGAGTACACAGCGTGTACATCAGTTTTCCGTACTCCGAATTAACTGGCCTCCACCTCACCCTTACACACCGTGTGTGTGGCCTGGACATAGCCAGCACACGGCTTTGAGCGGAAAATGGAGTACACGGTGTGTACTCAGAAAGTACATGGCATGTACTTCAAAAATTTCCAGAAAGTTCATTTTTCTCAAAAACTATATAAAAAGGAAAAAAACTACATGAAAAAAAAAATCCAGGTTCTTACAAACTTCCCCACTTAAATAAATTCGTCCCTGAATTTCCCTAACGATGCGGAGAAGGAGAAACCCTGAACAGCTCCGGCCACTGCGATCGTACATCGGTCTCCCTCTCCAAGGTCTCATCATGTACTCGCCCGTGCTTCCATAGCACTCGTACCAGAGGAATAGACCGCCCGCGGAGGACCTTCGTACTATGATCGACAATCCGGAATGGATGCTCCTTGAACGACGCTTCCACTTCAAGCTCAACATCATCAGGCTGAAAGACATGAGATGGGTCTGAAAAGTAATGTCGGAGCTGAGAGACGTGGAAGACATCGTTCATGGCCCGATACCTCTGAGGTAGCTGAAACCGATAGGTGACTGGCCCCACTCTCTCCAAAACATCAAACGGACCGACGTACCGCGGTGAAAGCTTACACTGTCTCTGAATCCTCTTGTGTCCCAACATCGGTGCGACACACTGGAAAACCTGATCACTGACCTCGAACTCCAGACAACATCTCCTCTGATCAGCATAAGACTTCTGCCGAGACTGTTCTGTATCCATCCTCTTACGAATCAGCTCTAGCTGCTCTGAAGTCTCCTGTACAAGACAAGGTCCTAGCAAAGGTGCCTCTCCTGCCTCTAGCCATCATAAGGGTGATCGGCATGGCCTACCGTACAAAACCTTGTATGGTGCCATCTGAATGGTCGCCTGGAAACTGTTGTTGTAAGCGAACTCCACTAGAGTAATATGCTTCTTTCAAGAACTGCCAAATTCTAGAATGCAAGCTCGGAGCATATCCTCAAGCACCTGGATTGTGCGTTCGGACTGGTCATCAGTCTGGGGATGGTATGTTGTACTCAAAAGTACTTGTGTACCCAAGGCCATCTGAAGTCCCTTCCAGAACCGAGAGTTAAAGCGTGCATCCATGTCTGAAATGATGGAGTGTGGGAATCCATGCAGGCGAACGATATCTCGGATGTAAAGTCATCCCAGTTCATCGAAACTGAAGGTCTCCTTGATCGGCAAGAAGTGAGCAACCTTCGTAAGCCTGTCGACGACAACCCAAATAACATCGTTCCCTCGAGGCGATCTCGGCAACTTGGTCACAAAGTCCATCGCAACATCATTCCACTTCCACTCCGGAATGGGTAACTATTGTAAAATCCTCACTGGTCACTGTGGATCTGCTTTCACCTACTGACAAGTAGAACATCTCATGACAAAACCATCAACATCCTTATTCATATCTGGCCACCGGTATTGGCGATGAAGATCCTGATACATCTTGGTGATGCCAGGATGAACTGCCCAAACAGAGGAATGAAAATCTCGCCTCAGCTCCTCATGTATGTCTATTGGCACCCATACACATCCCTAGAAATGCAAGATCTCATCCTCGCCCATTGTCCATCCAGGAAGAGGGTCCTCTCCTGACACACTCTCCCGCAAGACTAAGACTTCTGAGTCTGACAGTTGCCCCATCCATACCTGATCTTGTAGTGTAGAGGTAACAGCTACAGAAGATACGAAGGTATGTCTCTGTCTGTCGTGCACCTCCAGATGCATCTCAGAGAACAGAGCCATAAGATGCCACTCACTGCTAGCCTCCTGAACCGCCTAAACCTAAGTTCTCCTGCTCAACGCATCTTCCATGGCGCCGCCCTTACCCAACGTATAGGAAAGATTGAAATCAAAAGACTGAATATACTCGACCCACCTGCACTTCCTCATATTCATATCATGCTGAGTGAAGATATATTTGAGACTCTTGTGGTCAGTGAAGACCACAAAGTGCTCTCCTAGAAGATAGTGTCTCCAACAGCTCAAGGCATGAACAACAGCTGCCATATCCAGATCGTGTATAGGGTAGTTCCTCTCATGTGGCGTCAACTACCGAGACCCATACGCAATGACTCCATCTCCCTGCATAAGCACAAATCCCAGCCCAATAACCCAAGCATCACAGTAAACAGTGTAGCTCTTTCCTGGATCTGGAAAGACTAGTATCGGTGCTGATGTCAACCTCCCTTTCAGCTCCTGAAAGGCTAACTCACAAGAATCTGACCATAAGAACTTCACCCCCTTCTTGGTCAGACCTATCGAAGGTGCTGGTAGACGAGAAAAGTCTTGAATGAAGCGTCTGTAGTATCCAGACAGCCCTAGGATGTTCTGTACCTCAAAGACGTTCTTCAACTGCTCCTAATAACCTACAACTCTCACTGTCTATGGTGTAAAGACCCGCAAATTTCAAGGAAATTTTTTTCTTAATTTTCTTTGGAATTTTACAAGAGCGCAGCTTCAGACGGCACCTGATTCCGAGGCCCGGTGTGCCCGGAATCAATTTCCGAAGTTTGGCTCGGGTACGTTCAGTGAACGGACGAACGGGTTTTTCTATCTTTTGAACCGGTGCCCGGAATCGAATTCTGAGGGCACCGATGAAATCGCAGCGCCGGTATTTGCTTAGAAACGCCTCTTCCGGAGTTGCGTTTGCTCAGACGTGGTTTTTAAATTTTACGGCTTTAAGTCAGAAATAAAATAAAGTTTGTGCGACAACTTTATTTTATTTCACTTAAGCTGCTTGGAAGCCACTTGAAGTCACTTAATGGCGGCTTGAACTGAGTTGAACTGGATAGGATGCTATCCAGAAATATCCTACCCCTTGGTAGGATATTTGTGCGGTGGGACCCGCACGAGCCCCGCCGTTTCTTTCGCTAAGTAACGCACCCGCGAAAACCCGTCAAAGTAACTGAAAAGTCAACCGACGCGTTTTCTTTAATTCTTAACAGACCATTTAATTGGGCGGTTTATTTCGTGAATTAAATGGACTGTTTCTTCGTGAATTAAATGGGTCGTTTCTTTCGTTGAATTAATTCAACGAATTAATGGATCGTTTCTTAACCGGTTTCGTGTTGGCATGTTTATAAAATAAGACCAACCCAAAAATCCTTGGAAAGGATTTGAAAGAATCTTCGTTCCTCCACCCTCTCCGCGAAGAACGCGAAGAACGCGAAGAACGCGAAGAACGCGAAGAACGCGAAGAACTCCGGCGAACGGAATTCGACGACGCACACCAAGATCTGCGACGTCGACGAGATCTACCCGCGACGTTCTTCGGCGACGTCTTTCTTCCGCGGCCGATCCTCGTTCGGCAACAAAGGTGAGAATCGGATCTTTTCTTCTCCCTTTTTAATTTCAATATCAACGGATTTAAACTAATTAAATCCGTTGATCTTGATCCGGAGATTGGCGACGCGACGAGCGATTCCGCGACGACGCGGCGATCTCCATCTTCCGCGACGAGCAATTCCGCGACGACCCCTCATCCGACGACGACGATAAGGTAAGGGATGTTGGAATTCTTTTTAAAATCCCGTGTTTATTCTTTTGAAATATAGAACCCGATCACGAAACAATTTTAATTTATTTAAAATTGTTGATTGGTTTCTTTCCTGTTTCTCCCGTTGTTTATGACTAACGCGGAGGGTGCGGGTCTAACGAACAAGACCCGGCAACCCTCCGTCGATCTTCCTTTGTGTGCGGATTTGGCGAGCGACGGCAAAAGCGCGACGCAAGGGCCATATGTTGATTCCGCAGTGGAGGACGCATCCCGGGAGGAACAACGGCGCAGACGGGAGGCAAATCGGGCCACCGGAGCATCTCCGGCGGCCCGCGGAAGGAGGCGGCGGCGCGGGTCGCCGGCGCGGCGGCGCCGGCGACCGGGGGCGGCGGCGCCCGGCGCGCCGCCGGAGGAGTCCGCCGCGGCCGAGCCGCGGCGGCGGCGAGCCGCCGGACCGCGTCCGCGGTCCGGCCTTCCAGCACGCGGCCCGCGCGGGCCGCGTTTTCTCCAAAGCCGCGGGTTTGACCCGCGGCGGCAGCGCTTCGGCCGCTCGGCCGAAGCCGAGCCGGTCCGGTCGGCCGGGCCGCGCCCAGGCCGGACCGGACCCGGCCGAGCCGGTTCGGGCCGGGTCGGGCCGACCCGGTTCGGGCCGACCCGGTTCGGCCGACCCCGGGGGGGGGTTCGGGCCGGGTCGCCCCGGGCCCAGTACCCCCGTTTCGGGCCCTCTACGGTCTTTCGCCCATATCTTGGGCCTGGGACCTCCGATTGACGAACCGTCAGCGGCTACGCGATCCTTGGATCGAGACGGTCGTTTCGGTATATTATACTCAAGGTTTCGGAAGACTTTGGGTTCGGCCGGGTTGGTTCGTACACGAAGCCAACCGGGCCCTCGGAGCGGAAACGCTCATAACTTGAGCTACGGACGTCCGATCGACGTACCGTCAGCTGTGGTAGTTTCCTCTAAGTGAGACGGAACTTTTGGCATACTCCGCCCGAGGATCGGATACAGGCGGAGTACGGTCGGGTTGGTTTTTCCCTAAAAACCAACCGGGCCCCTGGGACGAAAATGCCAATAACTCTCAGACCGGGCGTCCGATTGACGCGCCGTCTGTCGCGTTGAGATCCTGTTGTCGATACGGAACTTTTGGATACATCAACTTCGGACTACGTGTCAGTTGATGTATCAGCCCCTCGGCTCGTGGAGCGGACCCTCCTAAACGAGCTCGCTACGTGCGGGAACCCTAGCGCTGGCTGTGACCTCGACGACAGAGCAGAGATCCTCCGTGGACTGCGACGACGGCAGAGCAGAGATCCTCCGTGGACTGCGACGACGGCAGAGCAGAGATCCTCCGTGGACTGCGGCGACGACTGTGCAGAGATCCTCAGTGGACTGCGTCGACTACTGCACTCAGCGATCCCACGTGGATCAGTGCTTCAGGTTCTGTGTGAGCCCGATCCTCCGTGGGTCCTTACTACTGGTTCTGTGTGAGCCACTGCCTACAGGTTCTGTGTGAGCCCGATCCTGTGTGGGTCTTCTGCGGGGGTTAGTACCTATCGATCCTTCGTGGGTCCGACGACTTAGATGGATCAGTGATCATCTTTGACGTCATCTGAAAAAGTATACCTGGTTGAGCTGAATCTTATGTTACTCTCCTTTGTGGATTGTGTTGAACCATCCTTTGTGGATTTACTGTTTACTCTCCTTTGTGGATTTGAGTCTTGCTTTCCTTTGTGGATTGAGTTGTTCTTGAGCTCGTGAGCAGAGCTAGAATTGGGGACTTAGGTATATGTATGGGCATATACCTAAGTCGAGTCGGATGTTACTTCGTGATTGCATCTTTCTTTTGTGCTATATCCTTTGTGGATTTCGAGAGACCTTCGGGGGTCTCGGGGTCCTTACTGAGTAGTTGTACTCACCCCTGCACGGGCTATGCCCGCACCTTGTTGTGTTGGTTGCAGACGACGGACAGCGCTGATCACGGTTGGGGCGTGGAGCAGGACGGTACCTGGAGGTGGACCACTGGGCGGGACGTGCTCGGAGCGGACGTGGGACCCGAGGAGCCTGGAGGCTATCTGTACCCACCCTTCAGGTGGGATTGCCAGTGGACGACACGAGGCCGCCGTCTTTTCTTCAGTTGCTGTTCTTTTTCTTTTCAGTTGTACTTTACAGTTGGGCTTGTATTTCCGGCCCCTTTACCTTTCTGCACTTTACTTTCCGCTTGCTGACTCTGTGTGGTTGTTACTTATAAAGGCAATGCCTTCCCTGTTTACTGGGATTTTACGCCTTGGTGCTAGTCGCCAGCCCCTGGCCTATGGAAGGCGGGCTTGGGGTAGTCACGGCACGGGCCCCGAGGACGGGTCGTGACAAATTGGTATCAGAGGGGTCGGTTCTACCGCAGACTCTGATCGTCCTTTCTTTCTATGTGAAGCAATAGTGTTTAGTGTATTGAGTGTGGTTATCAGTTCAGGGAGCCCAGTGTTGGTGCGGCGGCCGACGTATCCGTACACCAGGACCCTGACTCCTGATTTCCGACTTAATGCATGAAAACATTGATTGCGTGTACGTTTCAAGTTTTCTTTGTGATTGCTTGTGTCAGCTCACCGGGTATACTGATCTGCTTTATGAAAGTCTCAAGTTTTCCTTGTGATTACTTGTGCCAGCTCACCAGGTATACTGTTCTGACTGTGGTGCTCTTGTTCTCCTTTTCAGGATGGCCCCGCGACGACTGCCAGCTAGGGTTCCGAGTGTAGGGCGCGACGGCAGCCCACCGAGCGACGAGGCCTCGGTGCAGGGCCCTTTGCCAGCAGTGGCACCGGCGGTAGCCTTACCCGCCGAGCCACCGATGCTTCCAGTACCAGACGCCGACGATGCACGTCGCCTCAGGGCACTGCACGAGTTTCAGAGCCAGCGACCGCCCAGGTTTCGCGGTGAGGCGGACCCCCAGGCCGCCGAGGACTGGCTAGAGGCGGTGGTACGGATCTTCAGGCTAGTGAGGACACCAGCGGATCTCATGGTGATCCTCGCAGCGAGCCTCCTGCAGGCGGCGGCAGGACGATGGTGGAGCCTGATGCTCCAGGTTCACGATGAGGCATCCTTGCTCTGGGCGGACTTCGAGAGCCTCTTCCGCTCTGAGTTCGTCCCGGCCACCCTCCGAGCGGTGCGCATCCAGGAGCTTCTCCAGCTGCGCCAGGGCAGCATGACGGTCGCTCAGTACGCGGCAAGGTTCACGGACCTATCTCGCTACTCGACTGACATGGTTCGGGACCCCTTCTTCCGGGCCCGGACCTTCGAGCAGGGCTTGCGACAGGAGATTCGGGCGTCGCTGATCTCCCTCAGCATTCCGACCCAGGCGGGAGTGCTGGAGCGAGCCCTCCTGATCGAGAGCTTCCTGGCAGAGCCTTCTTCAGCGGTGAGACCTAGCGCAGGGCGGCAGGTAGCTGAGTCTTCGGCAGCAGGCAGCCGACGGATGACTCACGGGTCCAGGCAGACCAGACCCCCTCGCAGACGGCCTCAGGACACCGGCTCAGCGGTGCGGGGCACACAGCGGAGTGCCAGCCTTTCGAGAGGCAGGTTGTGCTACTCTTGCGGCGGGCAGGGTCACATGGCTCGTGACTGCCCGACTCGCCGATCAGAGGAGCAGCAGACGGTGGAGGGGCCACCCAGGCAGAGGCAGAGGGTCGACCGTGGCGGTCCGCAGGGAGGAGGCGGACGAGGCCGAGGAGCTGGCCGAGCAGCGGGTGGTGGGCGACGCCTTCAGGCTCTACCCCCACCACCACCAGGAGGGCCACTTCGACCACAGGGAGCCGGCGGGCAGGGACAGGCCCAGCTCCAGGCAGTGGAGGCCTACGACCCCGACATGCCAGAGATGATTCGAGGTACGATCTGTGTCTATTCCACCCTTGCTGCAGTACTTATAGACACAGGAGCGAGTCACTCTTTCATAGCCTCTGCCCTTGTTCGGAGCTCGGAGATTCCGACTGAGCCGTTGGCTCGATCCTTACGGCTAGAGACTCCTACGGGAGCAGACTCGACGATTACGCACTGGTGCCGGCAGTGTGAGCTTACTCTAGGAGGCGAGAGCTTCGGCTGGGATCTCCTTGTAGCGGCGTCGAGGCCTTACGACGTCATCTTGGGCATGGATTGGCTATCCACGGTTCATGCCCAGATCGACTGTTTTAGGCGCAAGGTACGATGTGTTCGTACCGACGGGAGCAGGTTTACCTTCACCGGCGAGAAGGGAACCTTTGCAGCACAGGATGGACTTCCGCGGAGGAGAGTGCAGCCCATCTCACATCAGTTGGCTAGCCTCATCCTAGGAGCAGTGGACGTGCGGAGTCCGGCTTTTCCTGCAGTGGTGGACCAGTACGTGGACGTCTTTCCCGACGACGTTCCAGGGCTACCTCCTCGTAGAGAGGTAGACTTTTACATCGACTTGTACCCCGGGACAGCCCCGATATCTACTCCAGCATATCGGATGGCCCCCGCCGAGCTTCGAGAGCTGCGGGTACAGTTAGAGGACTTGCAGAGCAAGGGGTTTATCCGACCCAGTGTTTCACCCTGGGCTTCCCCGATTTTGTTCGCCAAGAAGGCGGACGGGAGCTTACGACTATGTGTCGACTATCGTCGCCTGAACCAGGTGACAGTGAGGAATAAGTATCCGCTGCCACGGATTGATGACCTCTTCGATCAGCTCAAGGGAGCGCGGTGGTTCTCGAAGATAGACCTCCGGTCAGGCTATCATCAGCTCAGAGTTCGAGACGAGGACGTGCAGAAGACGGCCTTCAGGTGTCGGTATGGCCATTATGAGTTCTTGGTTATGCCGTTCGGCGTAACCAATGCTCCAGCAGTGTTCATGAGCCTCATGAACAGGATCTTCCAGCCATACCTCGACCGATTTGTCGTTGTCTTCATTGACGACATTTTGGTATACTCGACGACTGAGGAGGAGCATGCCTACCACCTGCGAGTTGTGCTAGACACACTCCGAGAGCACCAGCTTTATGGAAAGCTCTCAAAATGCCAGTTCTGGTTACGTGAGGTCCATTTCTTGGGGCACGTCATTTCTGAGGCGGGAGTTGCAGTGGATCCCGCGAAGATCGAGGCAGTGCTAGCTTGGGAGCCACCCAAGAGCGTGACAGAGGTGCGGAGCTTCTTGGGCCTAGCGGGATACTATCGGAGATTTGTGCCGAACTTCTCCAGAGTTGCGGCACCACTCTCAGCCTTGACGAAGAAGGGGAAACCCTTCGTGTGGTCAGACAGATGTCAGCAGAGCTTCCAGGAGCTGAGACAGAGATTGACCAGCGCACCTATCTTGAGGTTGCCTGAGGAGGGAGTTGGGTACGTAGTTTACTGCGACGCATCAGGGACTGGACTCGGGTGCGTCCTGATGCAGGAGCGGGCCGTGATCGCCTACGGATCACGTCAGTTGAGGCCGCATGAGCAGAACTACGCCACTCATGACCTGGAGTTAGCAGCAGTGGTCTTCGCTCTGAAGACTTGGCGGCACTATCTGATGGGCGAGCGCTTCACAGTCTTTTCTGACCACCAGAGTCTTAGGTATATCTTCTCTCAGAAGGACCTGAACCTGAGACAGCGGAGATGGCTTGAGTTCCTCCAGGACTATGACTTTGAGATAGTCTATACTCCTGGGAAGGGGAACGTGGTAGCCGATGCCCTCAGCAGGAGGACGGGCATTCAGCTGCTTGAGGAGGCGACGGAGCAGCTAGCCTCCTTGCAGATATCCTTCGTGGATAGAGACGGAACAGCCTTTCTTCAGTCTCTCACAGTCTCTCCTCCACTTCTACAGCGGGTCAGAGAGGCTCAGCGTGGGGACGCTGACTGTGAGACCCGGCGTGCACTGATATCCTCAGGTCAGGCGCCTGATGGTTTCTCCCTTGGAGCAGAGCACGACATCCTTTTCAGAGGACGTACCTTCGTACCAGTCGCTTTACGAGAGGAGGTGCTGAGAGAGTTTCACACTTCTCCCTTGGCGGTACATCCCGGAGTGGCGAAGATGTACCAGGATCTCAGGCGACAGCACTGGTGGCCGGGTATGAAGAAAGCTGTGGCAGAGTTCGTTTCACGATGCCTCACCTGCCAGCAGGTGAAGGCAGAGCACCAGGTACCAGCAGGTTTGGTACAGCCCTTGGAGGTCCCGGAGTGGAAGTGGGACGGCATATCTATGGACTTCGTGACTGGACTTCCACGTACTTCCAGAGGTCACGACTCCATTTGGGTGATTGTCGACCGACTCACCAAGTCGGCACACTTCCTACCCATCAGAGAGCAGGGCTCAGTGGAGAGCTTGGGACGTCTTTACGTCCAGGAGATCGTACGGCTTCACGGTGTGCCATCATCTATCGTCTCCGATCGAGATGCTCGTTTCACTTCCAGGCTTTGGAAGGGGTTGCAGGAGGCGTTCGGGACGCGGCTCCATCTGAGCACAGCCTTCCACCCTCAGACGGATGGTCAGACGGAGAGGACCATACAGACACTCGAGGACATGCTCCGTGCATGTGTTCTCGACTTTGGTCGTAGCTGGGAGGACCACCTACCCTTGGTGGAGTTCGCGTACAACAACAGCTACCACTCCACCGTCGGGATGGCACCATACGAGGCGTTGTACGGCAGACCCTGCAGATCACCGTTGTGCTGGACAGACCCTGGGGAGTCAGCACTCGTGGGACCAGAGATGGTCCGAGCCACGACAGAGAAGGTCCAGATCATCCAGGAGAGGATGAGGACAGCTCAGAGCCGGCAGAAGTCATATGCTGACAGGAGGCGGAGGCCACTAGAGTTCGAGGATGGCGACCACGTCTTTTTGCGTGTCTCACCTCGACGTGGTTTACGGAGATTTGGCCGAGGCGGCAAGTTGTCTCCACGCTTCATCGGGCCTTTCCAGGTCCTCAGCAGGATAGGAGAGGTGGCTTATCGCCTGGCTCTACCACCTCAGTTGCACCGGGTGCACGACGTCTTCCACGTGTCTCAGCTGAGGAGATACGTGCACGACCCGACGCACATCATCGACTTTGGGGAGCTGGACGTGGACGATGGGGCGACTTTTGCGGAGGTCCCAGTGGAGATCGAGGATCGACAGGAGCGGGTCCTACGTGGGCGGTCGATTCCTCTTGTGCGCATCAGATGGCAGCACGGGAACCTCCAGGAGAGCACTTGGGAGCGGGAGGCTCAGATGCGTGCTCAGTACCCCCATTTGTTCCCCTAGTTTTTGATGTATCTTTACGGGGACGTAAAGCCCTGAGGTGGGAGTAATGTAAAGACCCGCAAATTTCAAGGAAATTTTTTTCTTAATTTTCTTTGGAATTTTACAAGAGCGCAGCTTCAGACGGCACCTGATTCCGAGGCCCGGTGTGCCCGGAATCAATTTCCGAAGTTTGGCTCGGGTACGTTCAGTGAACGGACGAACGGGTTTTTCTATCTTTTGAACCGGTGCCCGGAATCGAATTCTGAGGGCACCGATGAAATCGCAGCGCCGGTATTTGCTTAGAAACGCCTCTTCCGGAGTTGCGTTTGCTCAGACGTGGTTTTTAAATTTTACGGCTTTAAGTCAGAAATAAAATAAAGTTTGTGCGACAACTTTATTTTATTTCACTTAAGCTGCTTGGAAGCCACTTGAAGTCACTTAATGGCGGCTTGAACTGAGTTGAACTGGATAGGATGCTATCCAGAAATATCCTACCCCTTGGTAGGATATTTGTGCGGTGGGACCCGCACGAGCCCCGCCGTTTCTTTCGCTAAGTAACGCACCCGCGAAAACCCGTCAAAGTAACTGAAAAGTCAACCGACGCGTTTTCTTTAATTCTTAACAGACCATTTAATTGGGCGGTTTATTTCGTGAATTAAATGGACTGTTTCTTCGTGAATTAAATGGGTCGTTTCTTTCGTTGAATTAATTCAACGAATTAATGGATCGTTTCTTAACCGGTTTCGTGTTGGCATGTTTATAAAATAAGACCAACCCAAAAATCCTTGGAAAGGATTTGAAAGAATCTTCGTTCCTCCACCCTCTCCGCGAAGAACGCGAAGAACGCGAAGAACGCGAAGAACGCGAAGAACGCGAAGAACTCCGGCGAACGGAATTCGACGACGCACACCAAGATCTGCGACGTCGACGAGATCTACCCGCGACGTTCTTCGGCGACGTCTTTCTTCCGCGGCCGATCCTCGTTCGGCAACAAAGGTGAGAATCGGATCTTTTCTTCTCCCTTTTTAATTTCAATATCAACGGATTTAAACTAATTAAATCCGTTGATCTTGATCCGGAGATTGGCGACGCGACGAGCGATTCCGCGACGACGCGGCGATCTCCATCTTCCGCGACGAGCAATTCCGCGACGACCCCTCATCCGACGACGACGATAAGGTAAGGGATGTTGGAATTCTTTTTAAAATCCCGTGTTTATTCTTTTGAAATATAGAACCCGATCACGAAACAATTTTAATTTATTTAAAATTGTTGATTGGTTTCTTTCCTGTTTCTCCCGTTGTTTATGACTAACGCGGAGGGTGCGGGTCTAACGAACAAGACCCGGCAACCCTCCGTCGATCTTCCTTTGTGTGCGGATTTGGCGAGCGACGGCAAAAGCGCGACGCAAGGGCCATATGTTGATTCCGCAGTGGAGGACGCATCCCGGGAGGAACAACGGCGCAGACGGGAGGCAAATCGGGCCACCGGAGCATCTCCGGCGGCCCGCGGAAGGAGGCGGCGGCGCGGGTCGCCGGCGCGGCGGCGCCGGCGACCGGGGGGCGGCGGCGCCCGGCGCGCCGCCGGAGGAGTCCGCCGCGGCCGAGCCGCGGCGGCGGCGAGCCGCCGGACCGCGTCCGCGGTCCGGCCTTCCAGCACGCGGCCCGCGCGGGCCGCGTTTTCTCCAAAGCCGCGGGTTTGACCCGCGGCGGCAGCGCTTCGGCCGCTCGGCCGAAGCCGAGCCGGTCCGGTCGGCCGGGCCGCGCCCAGGCCGGACCGGACCCGGCCGAGCCGGTTCGGGCCGGGTCGGGCCGACCCGGTTCGGCCGACCCCGGGGGGGGGTTCGGGCCGGGTCGCCCCGGGCCCAGTACCCCCGTTTCGGGCCCTCTACGGTCTTTCGCCCATATCTTGGGCCTGGGACCTCCGATTGACGAACCGTCAGCGGCTACGCGATCCTTGGATCGAGACGGTCGTTTCGGTATATTATACTCAAGGTTTCGGAAGACTTTGGGTTCGGCCGGGTTGGTTCGTACACGAAGCCAACCGGGCCCTCGGAGCGGAAACGCTCATAACTTGAGCTACGGACGTCCGATCGACGTACCGTCAGCTGTGGTAGTTTCCTCTAAGTGAGACGGAACTTTTGGCATACTCCGCCCGAGGATCGGATACAGGCGGAGTACGGTCGGGTTGGTTTTTCCCTAAAAACCAACCGGGCCCCTGGGACGAAAATGCCAATAACTCTCAGACCGGGCGTCCGATTGACGCGCCGTCTGTCGCGTTGAGATCCTGTTGTCGATACGGAACTTTTGGATACATCAACTTCGGACTACGTGTCAGTTGATGTATCAGCCCCTCGGCTCGTGGAGCGGACCCTCCTAAACGAGCTCGCTACGTGCGGGAACCCTAGCGCTGGCTGTGACCTCGACGACAGAGCAGAGATCCTCCGTGGACTGCGACGACGGCAGAGCAGAGATCCTCCGTGGACTGCGACGACGGCAGAGCAGAGATCCTCCGTGGACTGCGGCGACGACTGTGCAGAGATCCTCAATGGACTGCGTCGACTACTGCACTCAGCGATCCCACGTGGATCAGTGCTTCAGGTTCTGTGTGAGCCCGATCCTCCGTGGGTCCTTACTACTGGTTCTGTGTGAGCCACTGCCTACAGGTTCTGTGTGAGCCCGATCCTGTGTGGGTCTTCTGCGGGGGTTAGTACCTATCGATCCTTCGTGGGTCCGACGACTTAGATGGATCAGTGATCATCTTTGACGTCATCTGAAAAAGTATACCTGGTTGAGCTGAATCTTATGTTACTCTCCTTTGTGGATTGTGTTGAACCATCCTTTGTGGATTTACTGTTTACTCTCCTTTGTGGATTTGAGTCTTGCTTTCCTTTGTGGATTGAGTTGTTCTTGAGCTCGTGAGCAGAGCTAGAATTGGGGACTTAGGTATATGTATGGGCATATACCTAAGTCGAGTCGGATGTTACTTCGTGATTGCATCTTTCTTTTGTGCTATATCCTTTGTGGATTTCGAGAGACCTTCGGGGGTCTCGGGGTCCTTACTGAGTAGTTGTACTCACCCCTGCACGGGCTATGCCCGCACCTTGTTGTGTTGGTTGCAGACGACGGACAGCGCTGATCACGGTTGGGGCGTGGAGCAGGACGGTACCTGGAGGTGGACCACTGGGCGGGACGTGCTCGGAGCGGACGTGGGACCCGAGGAGCCTGGAGGCTATCTGTACCCACCCTTCAGGTGGGATTGCCAGTGGACGACACGAGGCCGCCGTCTTTTCTTCAGTTGCTGTTCTTTTTCTTTTCAGTTGTACTTTACAGTTGGGCTTGTATTTCCGACCCCTTTACCTTTCTGCACTTTACTTTCCGCTTGCTGACTCTGTGTGGTTGTTACTTATAAAGGCAATGCCTTCCCTGTTTACTGGGATTTTACGCCTTGGTGCTAGTCGCCAGCCCCTGGCCTATGGAAGGCGGGCTTGGGGTAGTCACGGCACGGGCCCCGAGGACGGGTCGTGACATATGGGACCACAGATACTCATGCCTATGAGATGACGTGACCCAAGAAGTGAATTTTATCCATCCAGAAGTGGAACTTCGAGAGTTTAGCATAATGTTGATGCTCTCTCAGTGTAATCAGAACGATCTCAAGATGTGTGGCATGGTCGTGTCGAGTGTTAGAGTACACCAAGATATCATCCACTAAGACCATGACGAATGATTCCAAGTAAGGATGGAACACTCGGTTCGTCAGTGCCATGAAAACTGCAAGTGCATTCTTGAGACCGAACAGCATGAATGTATACTCGTAAAGACCATACTTGCTTCTGAAGGCTATCGGAGGTATATCTGATGGTCTAACGCGCAACTGATGATAACCGGACCTCAAGTCAATCTTTGAGAACACCCGGTCACCAGCTACTGGTGAGAAAACCTGACAGAAACGTTGAAGGTGACCCATCTTGCCGCAAGATCGGCACTCCACGGGGTCCCTCTGGCCCTACGGGCTCGTGTGCCCTAACCGACCACACTGGTAGCATGTCACCTGGCTGCCTGATGATGCAGCTCACTTCCTCTAATCACCTCGTGTAGGCTCTCTATGAAACTTCTTGCTGTAATCTGGAGGCAAACTAGCTCTAGAAGCAAAACCGCCCTGGTTCGCAGCACCAGAGTCTCTCAGATTACGCTATGCAATCAGTGCTTGGTTGACGATGGAAGCAATGGATGTCAGCTGGAAGATATTCACATACGAGCAGATCTCCCGCCTGAGAGCATCCTCAAAATTCCTTGCTAAGAACACCCCACTCCCATTCTAGAGGGGTTTGAAGCACTGCAGCTCAGTGAAATGAGTGGAATACTCCATGACAGATAGATTACCCAGCTCCAAGCTCATGAACTCTCGGGCTCGATCGGCCCTCAGGGTCTCCGGGTAGAAGTAGTCATAGAACGCGCGCTGGAACTCCTCCCAAGTCATAGCCTGCTGTTGACCCGCCTGTGAGATCACATCCCACCACCTCTTGGAGGAGTCTCGGAGCATGTAGGTGGTGATCTTGACCCGCCTCTCTGGAGGCGTCTCCAGATGCTCGAAGATAGTCATCATGGCTTCCAGCCATGACTCTGCAGCCTGAGGTCCTCCTTCCCCCGAGAACGTGGGAGGATGCTACTGCTGGAAAACCCGTGTCAAGTCTGCCATAGACGTGGCAGGAGGCGGCGCTCCCGAGAAGGCCTGTATCATCCTCATGAAACCTTCCTTGAACTTCACATCAGTGCCTGCAACTAGTATAACAGTCGGTGCCAAGGCTGGCCCGACTAGAGGATCGGTAGGAAGTCCCTAATCAGCCCTGACTGGCGTCTGATCACTGCCTGATGATAGATGTACGACCGGAGGATGTCTCAGAGGAATATCTCTGAAAGATCAAAAGTACACCTTGGATTAGAAAAACAAGGACAGAGAGCATAAGAGTACTAAATGGTAACAAGGGAAGAAAACACAAAAGATTACAAAACAAGAATACACAACGTGTATAAAAACTACACTGCGTGTCTTCTTAAACCACTGACATGGGTGTGTACTCCTGCCCTACAAGTCGTGTGCACCTCAGAATACACGGCGTGTGGACCTCAACACACGGAGTGTTCTTGAAAACTGTTCCCCTGCCCGAGTCCCCTTACACGGCTAACCCACATGGTTCGACTCAACCCGAAACTACACGGCGTGTTCGAAACAAACACGGTGTGTACTAGACAAGGCTTCAGCGGCCCGTGTTTGTTAAGCACATGGTCATCTACGCGGCTGAAGCTTACACGGTGTGCTCCGAACAAACATGGCGTGTATAGGCGAAGGTGACACCATCCCGTGTTGTTTGTGACACGGCCGGGTACCTGGAAAAGACAACACGACGTGTTTTGAACAAACACGATGTGTGGGAAAGAAGGTAAATTTGGCCCATGTTGTTCTTGACACGGCCGGGTACCTGGACAGGACTACACGGCATGTTTCCTCTAGACATGGCTTGTTCTACCCGAACATCCCCGACCTGTGTTGTTAGTGACACGGCTGGGTACACGGTGCCGAACTCACATGGCATGTACCTACCGTACACAGCGTGTTCCTGATGTTACTTTCACGACACCAAGTTCTTCCCACACGGTCAGTGACATAGCCTGAAAAATACACGGTATGTATCTAAAAGGTACATGTCGTGTATTCTGGGTTTTTTTGGGCAGTAGCTCAGAAACTGCACAGAATTCCAGAAACACTAAAAACATGGTAAAGAGGTGCCAAGTTTCGATCCGTGAGGGCCCATAACACCTCACGAACCAAAACTTGGCATTCACTTTAAGAAAAGAACAAAAAAATAGTTTTCTAACATGACAACAGAGAATATATCATGCATCTATCACAACAGCATGCATAATCTACACAAAATCTATCACAACAACATGCAATCGCTAATTCACCCTAGATGGCATGGCAAGAATGATTGGCATGTGATTTCTACAAGTGCATATATGATGCATGAGAATGGATACCCTCATCTCATTGTGTTTCGACCGAAATAGAACCGAAATATGAAAACAATAATAGCACAAGTCATGTGAATCACTCTTGGTGAAATCAGATCAACTATAAAATCTGAAAAGTAGTAAACTGCAATTAACGAGATAGTATGGCTCTTCCCTGTACACGGGATAGCTACTCCCGAGCACAGCTTAATTCCATGTACCGAATCCCTCCTATCCCTAGATAAAGTCTCTAAATAGTAAAGAAAGAGAAAAGAACTCATCTGATACCACTTTGTAACGACCCGAATCCGAAGCCCCTCCACTGGTGCCCCGTACCCAGTTCGCCACATGACCTCAAGCGTGTTTCCCCAAATGCCAGAGGCTACCGACTAGCAGCGAGGACCTTGGTGAGTCGGTGGGGAAACTATGCCCTCATTCTGTAAAGTATACAGTGTAAAAACAACAGCTAATAGCGGGAGCAGTAATGACATGCATAACAACAGAAACTAGACAGTGGAAGAAATGAATGTATATAGTAATGATGATAATTATGCAGACGGTACAAGTATGTAAGGAAAACAACAAACACAACAATGTGCTGAAATACAGCTGAAAACAAGTTCAAAATAAAACAAAGTAAAATCCTCAGCATCGCGAGCCATAGCTCGGTCCCATGCTCTCCAGCTCCATTTCAATCAAGAACCTGAAGTAGAAGGGGACTTACCCTTATCTATACCTGCAGCAAAATAGTCTTCTTGGGCCTAATAGCATGGCCCAAACAGGGTGTGAGATAAAATCCCAGTAGGAAATCACCCAATGATTTTTGCCTAACAGTCAATGAATACATGGAATTAAATAAACAAGAAGTAGTAAACAGAAAAGCACAAGCAGCTACAATCCACAATTCTATCAAAAAAAGTACACAAGTAAGAAGCCAGCAACAAAGAAGAAACAGGTAACCCTGTAGGTAGTTCTCACAGCTTAACTGCTATGGTTCAACCTATAAGTACTAGCAACCCTCTAGGAGGCACACACAGTCTCACCTTTCTGGTTCAGCAATGAAATTAATAGACTCTCTGGGGAAGCACTCACCGTCAATTCCCCCTATAGTCTCATATCGTGCTAGAGGCTCTCTGGGGTAGCACTCAACATCAATTCTCCCTGTGGCCCACGTCGAGGATCTACAGACTCTCTGGGGAAGAACTCATTGTCAATTCCCCCCTATGGTCTTGCATCGTATTAAAAGACACTCTGGAGAAGACCTTACGTCAATTCTCTCTATGGTCTACTACACTAGGCTCTCACAGTCCTATGTGGAAAAGTAAAACATGCTCAGGGCGTGTACATCATCCAAGTAAAACTCAAGAACTACCTGTCTATCAACTAAGGCTCAACAGCATAAAAAGTAGCAGTTCCACTATCCTACAACTAGGAATGGGAACTGGAAAAACTCCAAATGAGAAAAAAATGAAAGGAAATGCACAAGAACATAGTATAAATTATCCAAATTTACAAGAAATGATATCTACTCAAGAAATCAAGCAAGAAGACAAATAACTGGGGGAAAAACGGAAACCCACATTTCCCCGCCCAAGGGAATTGGTGGAATTTGCACAAAATATTAACAGACTTCCTACAGAAAGGCACAAACCACCTACCTCTATCCTAGGAGATCAATATATGTGAACCATGATGATAGATTCCCCATAGAACGACGTAGATCTGAGAAAACGCACAAAATTCTCAACCTATGATATCTTGAAAACAAGGAGGAATCAAGAAACAAGGCTTAAGCAGAAGGAAGAACTCACCACTACGCTTCCAATGCAATCGACCATGATTGAATCAGAGAACAGATGGAGAGGTGGAATTTCGTCGATGATCCAGTCGTACAGGTCACTCTCAGATGGATGGAATCTGGAGAAGAAGATGAATTCGGGGGTTAGGCGCGGCCCCAGCCCGTTTAATGAAAAAAAAGTACATGGCGTGTACTTCTTGAGTACACGATGTGTACTTTAGTTTTCAGTACTCCGAATTAACTGGCCTCCACCTCACCCTTACACACCATGTGTGTGGCCCGGACATGGCCATCACACGGCTTTAAGTAGAAAATGGAGAACACAGTGTGTACTCAGAAAGTACACGGCGTGTACTTCAAAAATTTCCAGAAAGTTTATTTTTCTCTAAAACTACAGAAAAAGGAAAAACATACCTGAAAATGAGATTCGGGTTCTTACAATGAAATAATTTTTATAGTTGAACCGGACTATAATATTGTTATTATAACTTATCTAAGTTTATTAAAACATTATGTACACATGATATTAATTTATAAATCAAAATGAGTTCGTTTTGATCAAGTACAACCAATTAACCCAAACAATTATCATTAAGGTTTTATATATTGTTTCATCTTCACTCTAATTAAAAAAATGAATTTTATGATCATGTAATATTCTTGTTTTTAAATAATAAAATAAAAAATATATTCAGTAAAATCATTCTTATTCTCCATTTTTATCAATACATGAATATAAGTAAATCGATCATGAAAACCAAGGAAGAAAACACTCCCAAACAATGAAATTGAATCTCTTAACCAATCAAAAGGCCATAAATGAACCTAATAATGTTATAATAAATAAATTAAAGGTATAGGAGGCTCTGGTATCATTAATTTATGAACCTAAATTGTATTATTCAGGTTATTAAGATCAATTGGGAAACACATTCATACTTAAGGTAAGGGTTTTCTATCGGAACCTCCATTTTCATTCGGGTTACTCTTATTCTATACATAACACAATTAAATTATTATTTATTCATATTAAATCCTCATAAAATATATGTTAATTATTTATATTTGTGTACCAACAAGAATACTTCTTTCATTTATGGATAGATATATGTTTGGAAATGATCTTTAAAAAATTCTTCCCGAAATAAATGCCCGATTCAAGGGAATTTCTCAAATTTTTAACTATTTTCAATGTCACTATACAATATTTTTTAGCGACCATTACATATATATAAACAATAATTTTATTATTAAAATACTATCTTTCTTAACTTCTAGTTTTATACAATTACTTTTCCAAAATAACACCTCTTTTCAAAGTAAAAGATTATTTATCTCAAGAATTACTCGATGGTTTTATAAGAGTATATTTGTCTATTTCAACACTCTTGTGGATCTTTATGTATTATTGGGAGTAATATTTGATGATATCTACTACCATATTTAATTTAATGGTATATTTTTAGTTTTACTATGAATATGTTATCTTAAACCTATTCAACGAATTTACTTCGAATGGTTTGTGTTTATGATTAATGTTCGTGGAACGTTATTTACATTTCATATGTTTTTTTCAATATAAATGTATATGTTGTTTATATTTATCTCAATTCATATGAGTAATGCATTTTACATAGTAAGTGATTGGTGGAGCCCTCTATAGCCCCTCGATGCATCAGTAGATCTCCTGAGACAAACTATGGTCTTGGCATAAGGACTTGACAAAATGATTATTTATGGTCATGGCATGAGGCCTTGATGTTATGGTTTTGATATATGGAATTATTAATTCCCTCATTATAAAACTAGTAACTAATAGTTTAAGTGGTTATTCAACTAACATATTTCCCAGGGTTATGTTTCATTATGTCATTATTTACTCATATCTTATTCCTTCCATATTATGTTCAAGATTATTATTTTTAAAGACTTGTGTTTTCTATTATTCACCATGCCTAATGTTTATGTTTCTGATATCTTTCCCTATATTTCTTACCCTTAATGATCATTTGAGATCACCCCTTTCTTATGTTTTATTTTCCCAGGATATGAAGAGGTATATTATGAATGACATGCAGAAATTGCATATGAGTTATGGATGTTCTAAAAGGAGCTTCTAAATTGGTTTTCCTTTCAAGTTCTAATGTTGAAAATATGTATATATCTTGTTTCCAATGCTTCTAAACTAACAATTCCTTAGAGATTCATATTACTTGTTTATATTCAAATGTAACAAAATAAGGAATCAGTTCTAGGAAACTGGGTTCGGGTCCTTAAAGTTGGAATCAAAGGTTGTTTAGTAGAAAACATGGAAACTATATTTAGAAAATGTCGAGTAGAGAAAAAAAATATAAGATAGTATTTGAGGATAAGTATAAAATAATATCCTTGAATTTTGGTAATGAATATATTATGTGGATCATTCTATAAAATACATCCATGTATGGATACAACATGTGGACGTGGTTCTCACACAGATGTACCTAGGAGTGAAAACTCCAATGAGGTATTTTAGGCTTGACCTAGGGTATCTTGGTACATGAAAACATGCCATACTGCACACCTGTTTTGACACTCCTAGGGGATATTATTAGGATAATTCACATTTTCTTTACAATCCATTATCAAGGATTTAAATGTAAATTTTTAGTTAAAGAAATCGTGTTTATGATTATTATATTAGCTATGTATAGAATTTCAATTTATGTTATGACTTTTTCTACGTTGAGATTATACATTATGATTCAGGAGCTAATATGGTGTGTTACATTATTTAGAAATGGTTCATAGCGGAAGGAATGTAAACCACATGAATTTGACTATCACATTTATGGATTTACCTTTAATGAAAGATAACTATGTTTTCTCTCATGCAGTGACTGGTGATGAGAAACATATAAATATACTGGGATAACTAACTTAGGTTATGAATAACAACCTTACTCGTATTGAGCATCGGGATCCACAATGTGGTGGAGCTATGTTAGATCTCTTTATGTGAAAACAACCTCTATAATTTAATGTGACTAAAAACCCCTTCATATCAGAGTAGTGGATAAGTTCATTAGAGAAGGTATTTCATGATTTAGTATGTAACCAAAGACAGAAGGTTGTCATGGAAGTTTATCAACTATTAGGGGATGTAGATAAATGGGGGTATTTAATCCAAAACACAAATGTGGAGGAAGATATTGAACAAATTTAACTGAGGGATTTTAAGGAAATATTCTTAGAAAAATAATTCCCTCATGAATAGTGAGAATATATGGAAATGTGGTTTCTGAATATGAGGAAAAAAGAGGATGATAATATTGAAAAGTATGAATCTAATATTACATGGTCAAACAGACATGCCATGAACTATATACATAATCCAAGGATAAATATTGATTGATTCTTTGATGGTTTAAAATCATTCCTCTAAAGGGATCTAGTCTCCCAATGTTTATCATCATATGAAGATATAGTCTCAAGTGCTATTAAGATGGAAAAGGAATTATCTAAGTCTTTTGATTATAAATAAGGAAATAGAAGAAGAGAGATAATAAAAGATCTAGAAAATCAAATAAGTATATGGGGAATAAGGGAAGATTTTACCTTCTATCAAGTTATAATTGTGGGAAGAGAAACCCTGGTAATTGCCTAAAGGGTTTGTGTGCTTGTTAGAAGAGTGGAAAAAGGGACACCTATCCCATGATTATAAGGGGAGGAAGAAGTTATCAATATTCAATTATACAATTTCATAGAGAGGGTAAATTATAAAAATTATTATCCTAGGAATTAGGGAAACGTTCCCCATCGAAGGCCAAAGGAGCAAGTCCAAGCTTATGCGGTCATAACTGTGAAGGTTGAAGTTCTAAATGATATGGTGTAACGTACTTTATTAGTTTCATTGAGCTTAGCCAATGCTTTATTTGATTCTGGATCATTGCATTCTTTTATATCTTCCCGATTTTCCAAGAAAATTATACATATTCCATTTGATTTAATAAATTATTCGTTAGTCAAATATCCTAGGGGATGTATCATTGAAACAAATATGTGTCTATTAGTCCCACTCATGACACATAAAAGTTCTATAGTTTCTAACCATATCATCATACCCCTTATTGACCTTTATATAATCCTTTTTATGATTTGGCTTTCATGTTTTTATGTGAAGATCTATTGCAAGAAGTGTGAAGTAATGATTATTGAGAATTTTGTTGAATCCCTTATCTTTAGTGCAGAAACATCATCAGCTGATTCTTATCTAGATCCACCCCTAGTAGATCTAGTGAATTCAATTATTAGGTAGGAAGGAGAATCAATATATATTGCTAAGTAATGGAATTTTCAAATAGAGGATGTACCTATTGTGATAGAATATGTTGATGTGTTTCTAGAGGATTTACATAGACATCCTCCAGACCGAGAAATTGAGTTTTCCATTGATTTAATTCCTAGTTCAAGGCCTATATAAATTACCCCTTATAGAATTTCCAATATAGAATTAGTAGAACTGAAGAAACTACTACAGTAACAGATTTATAAAGGATTTATTCGCCCTAGTATTTCTCCATGGGGAGACCCTGTCCGTTTTGTTAAAAATAAAGATGGATCTATGAGGTTGTGCATTGAATACATGAAGATCAATGCTATAAAAATAAAGAACAAGTATCCCCCACCTCAGATTGATGATTTATTTGATCAACTTTAGGGAGCCCAATATTTTTTGAGGTTTTACCTTTTATCTGGATATCATCAGTTACTAGTAAGGAAGAAGGAAATTCCTAAGACCACATTTCTAACTAGGTATGGGGATTATGAGTTTACAGTAATAATTTTTGGATTGACTAATGCACCCTCTTTTTTCATGGATCAAATAAAAGGAGTTTTTAAAGAAAATCATGATGACTTTGTGGTTGTATTTATTGATGATATATTGGTATACTCCAAAATCTATAAAGATCATGAAAATCACTTACGCAAAATTATTAAGACTCTTAGAAAATATGAGTTATATGGGAAGTTCAGTATGTGTGAATTTAGGCATCAATCAATTTCCTTTCTTGGAAACATTGTATCTAACGATGGAATATCTATTGACCATGTGAAGACAAAGGTTATTTAAGAATGTACTTCTCTGAAGAACATAATTGAGGTATGTAGTTTTGTTGGTTTAGTAGGTTATTATAGGAATTTTATTTAGAACATTGCCTATATAGCCAACCCAATAACCAAGATTACATGTAAATGGGTTAGTTCATATGGACAAAATAATGTGATGGTTGTTTTGAATAATTGAAGAGTTGATTAGTTAATTAGCCGATCCAAAATCCGCCATCAGGGAATGATGGGTTTGTAATCTATAGTGAGGCATCAAAGAAAGGACTTGGTTTTTTTCTAATGTTGAATGATAGAGTTATCAAATATGCATCATGGACATTAAAAATTCATGAAAAACCTATCCTACTCATGATATTGAGTTAGATGTTATGGTCTTGGCTCTAAAAATTTAGAGACACTATCTATATGGTGAATGATGTGAGATATATACAGATCATAAGAGTCTGAAGTGTATATTCTCACATGATGAACTCAACATGAAGAAAAGGAAATGGCTCGAACTAATAAATTATTATTATTGTTCAATATAGTACCACCCATGAAAGCAAAATAAGGTAGTCGATGCATCGACCAGGAAGGATCATGGAGTTTCAAAAAATATTAGGATTGAAGGGGATATTTTATTCATGGATCTAATAAGGATGGACATGGGAATTATCAAAGAAGGTGAAACATCATTAATTTTTCAATTGATTTCCCAACCATCTTTATTATAAAGAATTAAAATCTCTCGCCCTGATGATGAGAACCTTTAAAAGAAAATTAATGTTGTGAAATATGGGATGTTGGCTAACTTTTTATGGGAGGATGGAATTATGAAATTTAGAAAGATGCTATGTGTTCCCTCTATACCTATAGAGACCCAATCTTGAAATACATGGACATTACATTACTTTTACTAAATATCTAATACATAAAAAAAATAGACACCAAAGGACCGTAATAGTTTAGTGTCTTTGGAAACTCGGAATATAATATTCTAATCTTGGTGAAAGATCTTCAACATATCCCATAAAGATCTTCCCTTTTTTCTCACCTAAAAACTTTCTTTATATCCTGGGGAAAAGAAAACATATAAAGGGTGAGATAAAATGCTCAGTAAGGGTAATCATGGAGAAAATAAAACAAATCATATACATTTGAACTTCAAAACATGAACATAAAGTTTACACATCAAAATCTTGAGTTGTGAAATAAATCTTGGCAGTACGTAAGGCATAGGTCATAAAGGAACATCTATCATGATAAGATAGAATTGGAAAAAATATTTAATTGTGTAAAACCATTAATCACGTGATATGATTTCCATAGTATCCAAGGCATTACTGCCAAGACCATCTTAGTGGACAAAGTCCCTTTTTGAATCGAGTTCACTCCTCGTTCTAGTCCTGTATCACTGAACCAGATTAACTTACCATTCCATCCATGTCTATCTCATGAGATATAAATCATTACCCAATGCATTTTATGGATATATAGGTCCCACCCATCTCATAATGAAAACATTCTTACTTGTGCCACAACATAAACATAAATCATTCATCATAACCCAAAGAATAAAAATGGGTTTCATAGACATCATCCCATCATAACATATTCCATATAAAACAAATGGATATCATTTCATAATAAGAAAAGTGAAACCATGTAAATCATAGAGATATTATACATGAAACATACACATATGAAATAATGTCATCTTACATGGAACTGGTTTTGATAAAACACTTGAAAAGAAATCTTGAGGAAAATATCCTTTCTTCTTAAAAATTATTTTCTTTTCACAAAATGCCACACAATTTTAAAAGAAAGGGATTTTATTGAAAATAACCATGAAATATTTTAGAGTAAACTTCATGGAAATAAGGCGTTATGAAACCGTAAAAATCTATTCATGTCGTATAAGTTAAAAAAACATTCTCCTCGTACTTTTTTCGGAAAAGTTGAAAACTTTTTCGTACGGTAAACAAAATAAATATTCCTTCCATAACATGTGGTAAAAGTAAAAAATGGGTAAAAAGGAATTTAAACATATATGAAAACATTTTTAGAAAATATGGACGTGGATGATAACAATAACCCTAGTAAATACTTATGAATAAACAATCTCGGATAAGAACGAGATTGGAATAATTATCCCTTACCATAGGTCCGATATGCTTCGTATGTATCCAAAACTCCTGTATAATGATTTAAATAATCTCATTGAGTTATTAAATAATCATATTCATTGTTATGATATCATATATGGTTCACTTATAACTATATATTACCATTTATTTTGTAAATTTCATGTTAAAGCAGCGTTTTGGGTAAAATCATTTTATTTATCGTACGTGTTTGGACTTGTTGTTCTTGATATTTTTATTAATTATATCAATATTTACTTACTTACATAATTTAAATCATGATTTATATATCATATATATTCAGTATATCTATATATATATATTATATAGATAAATGAAATGAAATACACCGTTCATTGAGACGGTAGGCCGTACGTACACATGAACGATGTTTTCCATTGCTTATTGACTTGAATGGAAGTAAGTAGATGAAATATATATATATATATATACATAAATACAGTATCTTTATCATGTCATATATTTAATTATTATTCAATATATATACTCTATAATCATTCTTGAATGGTTAACATGGAGAATGAATCTCATCGCGTCGTGGAGACAGTAATCCGTACGTACGCACGAGCGATGATATCGTTCCCATAATTATTGAATTGAATCAGAGTGGATGATATAATATCTCAGAATTAGTATGATGTTATAATAACTATATATAGTTATTCTTTACACCATTATACCCATCCAAGTAAGGTGGTGGTAGAAAACAGATTACACCACGGCGTGGAGACGGTATTCCGTACGTACGCACGCGCGGTGATTTCGTTTTCCATAAGATGGATAGAAGGTGAAATGGGATTGTTTCATTTTTATAATAAAATATCAGTATATTAGTGATACTTATGTTATTACTTTATAATGAAACAACTAAATAAGAATAAGTTCAAGAAGAAATAAAACTTGAAAGAATCGGTAGAAGAGATTACCTCTTCTTCGACACACCTCTTTTAAGCTTCCTCTTAAGGCACTAGAGTTGGTCTTTGGAGGAAACCACAACCTATATAATGTTTATAGGGAAGTTTATAAGGGAAATGGGTAGGTTTTTTGGGAGATTGAAAGCTCAAAATTGTGTGAAGAGGAGAGGGAGGAGGTGCCCTTTTATAAGGGAGGAGAGGGACACCTTAGGAAAAACGTAAAATATTACTTTATAATAAAGTCATATTCTGTTTATAATAGCCCCAAATTGATTTATTTAGAATATAAAGTGGGATGGGTCGAAATAATTTCAACCAATAGGTTTTATACTCGCTTAGTTTACTATTTTAACCTTTTCATTTAGATTTAACTCTAAGTTAAATAATTTGACTTTTACCGTGTCTTCTGGTTTTCTTACACTATATGGTTAATAAACTTACTATAACAAGACAAACGAACCCCAAGTGGTTCATTGTTAATATATATAACCTTATATATGTCATTTTTCCTATCCTTAGATTTTTAGGAATAGAAAAACAATTAATAATATAATATTTGTTTTAAAAACTATTTTATGTCAATTTTGACACTTTTGGTAATTGATTTTTGTGAAACTCATAACAGCATGACTAGTTAGAAAAAAATTAATTAAATCAATACTAACATGTCATATTAACCTATAAAATTAGTTTAATTCATAAATAGTCTCAAATTACATTTATTTGGGTATTTATAACATCAATTATGTTAATATTTCATTAATAAGGTAATTACTGCATCATCATTGTGTCATAAATAAATTAAATTAATTAATATCTAAAAATTATAAATAAAATAAAATTATGTAGGAAATATTTTAATATTTATAATGAATATTTATAGTATAATTTATCTTATGTATAACCCTATATTAAAATTTTTTATTACTAAACTTTGATTTTGACTCTTTTAACTCTCCTTTAAATACAATAATAATAAGTGTCCTGATATAATGAAAGTGGACCTAAAGGGTAATATTTTATTCTTAAGGTTGTTTCTGGTCGAATAATACTTATCCAATAGAATTAGGACATGTGTTAGGGTAATAATAATATCATTTTCACCATTAATTACCCTATTAACTTTTAACCGTGGTAAATAAAAGAAAAAAGTAACTATTCACAAAAAACTATTTTTATCTTATTGAACCACATTTTATTACTTGATATTAACCATGTCTCTCAGGTTTTTTAAATTCAACTCATAGAAGTGGTAGAATTATGTTTTATGTACAATTGCAAATGCTCCTAGGAGGTGGGTAAAAGACGGTGAAAAATTCAATAAAATTTTTATATATCTAAAATTATTATAAAATGACTCCTATGAATTACATTGGACTTATATAAGTATTATGTATCTATGTTAATGTAAAATAAATTTAAATAAAATAAATGATTATTTAAATAAAAAGTCGGTTTTAACCAATAACTCAGTGTTTTCACTATTCATCAAAAATTGGAAGTTTTCAGAAAAATACCAACATTTCACCCGAGGATAATTTCGATATTCAAAATCAAAAAATGAAGTAAATTTTAAAAGATAAAATTTATAAAATTTTAAAAAGTTTGTATAACTATTCATAACGGCTAGTTTATATAATATTTTAATAACATATCGTTGTTTAGTGAAACTCTATATTGCGTACAACACACGCTATCGTGGAAGGTCACGATTGCGTGTAAAGCAAGCCAAGTCAGGTTTGCGTGTAGTGAAAGATTCATTTATTGTTTTGTATAATAGAATCCAACCATATTTCATTTATACATTGAATATATATATATACACACACACTCAATGTTGCGTAGAATAACTTCTATCAAACGAACTTGAAATTTTGTGTAATACGATCAAAGAATAGTGTTGTGTATACTAAAAGCTAATACGGTGTTGCGTATAGAGAAAGATAATCTTGGTGTAGCATAAAAAACAATACATCAAATAAATTAAAAAAAATACTTCTCATAAAATCTCAGGGTGTTACATTCTACCCCCCTTAAAATGAATTTCGCCCTCGAAATTCGTCGGGGTTATAAATGGTTTTCTAATTGAAATTTTCTTTAATAGAAACCCACATCGTAAAAAGGACTACCAAAACTTAACTTTGAAAACTAAATTATGAAACGTAATGGTTAACCAAATTAACTAATCGTCGGGTTTCCACATAGGAGAACATAGGTGAAAATATGTATATGGAAGAGAAATCTTACCATCAAGTTCCGATGGAGAGTGGTAGAGAACATGGCTATGAAAAATTGAACAATCACAAAGCCATAAATTTGTTATGATCTAAGGTACCATATGGTTCATCAGATATGAGGTCAATAGAACAACATTTTTGGTTTTTATGATCATTTCCCTAAAGTTGAAAAATTGGAATTAGAAGAAATACTTTCTTGATTTTGGTACAATATCCCCATTTGTCGTTCCTTGAACAATTTCTACTTCATCTCTTAAAGAAATGAAGTTGAATTTGTTGTTCGTAGAGTATTAGCAGATCATGTGATAGAATGATAGGTCATTCCATCTGTCTCAAACAAAAGGTTAGAAAAAGTTATTAAATATACATAATTCCATCTATAGTGAGATTAATCATATATGGTTACTAAAATGGACTTATACTTCATATATCATACCCCTTAATAAATTAAAACTAATTTATACTAACCAGGGACATCCTATAGTCCAATGGTATGCGATAAAGTCATGTCGCACTTCAGTTGTGTGTTCGATTCCCATAGCCTTGTCCGACGCGACGGGTTGTCACTCGTCCTATGGGTTGTCCTTTTTCTAAAACAATACTATTATAACATTCTAGAAATAATATCTAAAAACCCGTTCTATACTTAAATAATACTATCTGATTTCAGACATAATCCATTCCAATCTTTAGGCTTATCCAAAATAGTTTTTCTCGATCTCATAGTGTAAAGAAAATGATTACTTGAAAGGTCACATAACAAGCACGTGAATACTATCATTTATCCCCCATATATCCTAAGATACATCTTGTTGGTCACATTCCAACCATGTGAATACCTTAATCATGTATTCTTTTGAAACCTGAATTACCATAGAACCTTAGTGAAAACATGAATGCTGTCAAAAGCTAACTCTTTCCACATACCAAAATCCCAAAATTTCAATATACTCAAACTGTGATTTCACTTTGTCCTTATATCAGTCATGAGCTAATGAATACTATTAAACATTTCATTTTCTCCTTTTCCCTTAATTATGTGCATATCATTCGCTTTCCAAATATATTTCAATCACTTTTCATGGTTACCAGTACCATACAATTATTGAAAACCAATACATAGATATTTCAAAATTCCACGATACAATAAATGAGATTCCATGATACTATTTTGAAATCCCATTACATAAACACTTAATCATTCCACAACATCATTTTCATAATCAACATCGCAAATAGTGATCGCATGTGACTTCCCTTTGTCCTTTGCATTAGGAGGTTTCTCACGTCGATCATCATTAACCCTTAGATTAGAAAATTAATTAGCATAATGCCCCATTTCCTTGAACTTGAAGCATTGAAGTGTTGGTGGAGCATTCTATGTAGCCTTTTCTATATTCACATCATTATAAACCTTTTTCCCATTACTTCATCACTGAGATGCTCGATGACCTTATTTTCCATAGTTGAAACATTTTCTAGTACCTTTTATAAAATCTCCACCATGTTTCTTTCCACACTTTGAGCATAAAGAAACATTCACCTTCTTTTCACTATTTTATGAGATTTTTCCTTGAAATACATCATTTGTTTATTGTAAAAACCATGATATTGATATGTAAAACCAACTTCTAGTTCTCCCTTGATAGAACAATGCACAATTTATTCATAGGTACTAAATTCTCTTTTAGATAATTCCCTTTGAAGACTTGGTTTTAAGCTACTCAAGAATCGATCAACTTTACTTTCAGGTTGGATGACAAATCTAGATGCATACTTTTCAAGCCTTGTAAAATTCTCTTCATATATACCAATAGATTCATCATCCTTTTGATTAAGCTCAAGGAACTCCATTTCCATCTTTGGTTGAAGAATACGAGGGAAGTACTTATTGAAAAATATGTTCTCGAACTCATCCCATTCCATGTATTCAATTTCATATTGGGGCCTTGTATTCTTAATTATAGTAAACCACTGGTCTGCTTCACCTTCTAACCGGTAAACAGCCAAAACGACTTTTTCATGTTCTGAATAGTGAAGTATCGAAAATATTGTTTCAATGGTACTAATCCATTGTTCAGCAACAAGTGAATCAGAAGACCCACTGAGTGGAGGTGGACGTTGCCTCATGAAGGACTCAAAAGAATATTGTTCCTTTCTCTCCTCATTTGGAAGTCCATAATGATTCATATCTTGTGTAAGTATAACAATAAATTTTTTCACTCTATATCCCATAACATTGGTTTGTTCCGGAGGAAAATCATTTCATTGTCTATTACATTGATCAACACGGTTACTTCAGGTTCCAACCGTCGTCTAAAACCCAACAAGAACTATGTGAGAGACAAAAATCATGCTAGGAAAATATCATAATAAAGGGGGATTTCATTCAATATATAACATCTTAGGTTTAATTCTAAGATCATTACCATAATTATAGGACTATAACCTATATGTATACTTATCCTTAGGGACATCCCTAGACATACCTTAGAAATATTTCTCAGGATTTCACTAATGTTTTTTCATCCTAGTTTCCAACGGTTAACTAAACCTTTCCTCTGATACCAACTGTAGAGACCAAATCTCTACATACATGGACATTACATTAATTTTTCAGAATACCTAATACATAATAGAAACAGACACCAAATGACTGTAATAATTTAGTGTCTTTGGAAACTCGGAATATAATATTCTAATCTTGGTGAAAGATCTTCAACATCTCCCATAAAGATATTCCATTTTTTTCATACATAAAACCTTTCTTTATATCTTGGGGAAAAGAAAACATATAAAGGGTGAGCTCAAATGCTCAGTAAGTGTAGTAATAGAGAAAATAAAACAAACCATATACATTTGAACTTCAAAACAAGAACATAAAGTTTATACATCAAAATCTTGAGTTATGAAATAAATATTGCCAGTACTTAAGGAATAGGTCATAAAAGACCATCAATAATGATAAAATAGCATTGGAATAAAACATTTAATTGTGTAAAATCATTAATAACAAGATATGATTTCCATTGTAGCCAAGTAATTGTTGCTAAGACCATCTTAGTGGACAAAGTCCCTTTCTGAATCTAGTTCACTCCTCATTCTAGTCCAGTATCACTGAACCGGATTAACTTATCGTTCTAGACATGTCTATCTCATGAAATATAAATATTTACCCAATGAATTGGATGGAGATATAGGTCCCACCCATCTCATAATTAAATGATTCTTACTTGTTCCACAACATAAACATAAATCATACATCATAACCCAAAGAATAAAAATGGGTTTCATAAACATCATCCCATCATAACATATTCCATATAAAACAAATGGATATAATTTCATCATAGGAAAATTGAAACCATGTAAATCATAGAGATATTATACTTGAAACATACACATATGAAATAATGTCATCTTATATGGAAATGGTTTTGATAAAACACTTGAAAAGAATTCTTGAGGAAAATATCCTTTCTTCTGAAAAATCATTTTATTTTCACAAAATGCCATGATATTTTAAAAGAAAATTATTTTATTGAAAATAACCATGAAATCTTGTTGAGTAAACATCATGAAAATAAATCTTTATGAATCCGTAAAAATCTATTCATGCCGTATATGTTAAAAAAACATTATCCTCGTACTTTTGTCAGAAAAGTCAAACAAAATTCATATGGTAAACAAAATAAAGATTCCTTCCATAAAATGTGGTAAAAGTAAAAAATGGTTAAAAAGGACTTTAAACATACTTGAAAACATTTTTAGAAAACATGGACATGGATGATAACAATAACCCCAGTAAATACTTACTAATAAACAATCTCAGATAAGAACGAGATTGGAATAATTATCCCTTACCTTAGGTCTGATATGCTACATACGTATCTGAACCTCCTGTATAATGATTTAAATAATATCATTGACTTATTAAAGAATCATATTAATTGTTATGATATCATATATGGTTCACTTATGACTTTATATTACCCGTTCTTTTGTAAATTCAATGTTAAAGCAGTGTTTTGGGTAAAATTGTTTTATTTATTGTACGTGTTTGTAATTGTTGTTCTCGATATTATTATTACTTATATAATGATTTACTTACTTATAGACTGTAAATAATGATTTATCTATCATATATATTCAGTATATATATATATATATAATATATAGATAAATGAAATGAAATACACCGTTCATGGAGATGGTAGGTCGTACGTACGCATGAACGCTGTTCTCCTTTCCTTATTGACTTGAATGGAAGTAAGTAGATGAAATATATATATACATAAATATAGTATATTTATCATGTCAAATATTTAATTATTATTCATTATATTTACTCTTTAATCATTCCTAAATGGTTAACATAGAGAATGAATCTCATCGCGTTGTGGAGACGGTAATCCGTACATACGCACCAGCGATGATATCATTCCCATAATTTTTGAATTGAAATTTAGTGGATGATATAATATATCATAGTCAGTATAATGTTATAATAACTATATATAGTTATTCTTTACACCATTATACCCATCCAAATAAGGCGGTGGTGGAAAAAACAGATTACACCACGGTATGGAGACGGTATTCCGTACGTACGCACGCGCGGTGATTTCATTTTTCGTAGGATGGATAGAAGGTGAAATTGGTTTGTTTCATATTTACAATAACATATCAGTATATTATTGATACTGATGTTGTTAATTTATAATGAAACAACTAAATAATAATAAGTTTAAGAAGAAAGAAAACTTGAAAGAATCGGTAGAAGAGATTACATCTTCTTCGACGCACCTCTTTTAAGCTTCCTCTTAAGGCACTAGAGTTGGTCTTTGGAGGAAACCAGAACCTCTATAACGTTTCTAGGGAATTTGATAAGGAAAATGGTCAGGGTTTTTCCAAGATTGAAAGCTCAAAATTGTGTAAAGAGAAGAAGGAGGTGGTGCCCTTTTATAAGGGAGGAGAGGGGCACCTTAGAAAAAACTTAGAATATTATTTTATAATAAAGTAATATTCGGTTTATAATAGCCCCAAATTGATTTATTTCTAAGCCAAAGTGGGTATGGGTCGAAATCCTCTCAAACAATTGGTTTTAGACATGTTTAGGTTACTATTTTAACCTTATCATTTAAATTTAACTTTTACCGTGTCTTCTTGTTTGATTAAACTATATGATTAATAAAATTACTATAATAATCCAAACGAACCCCAAGTGGTTGATTATTAATATATATAACCATATCTATGTCATTTGGAAAAACCATATATTTTTAAGAATATAATAACAAATAATAATATAATATTTGTTTTAAAAACTATTTTATGTCAATTTTGATACTATTTGGTAATTGATTTTTTTGAGAATCATAACAGCATGATTAGTTCGAAAAAATTAATTAAATCAATACTAACATGTTATATTAACCAATAAAATTATTTTAGTTCATAAAAAGTCTCAAATTATATTTATTTGGGTATTTATAACATCAATTCTGTTAATATTTCATTAATTAGGTAATTGTTGCATCATCATTGTGTTACAAATAAATTAAATTATTTATTGTATAAAAATTATTAATAAAATAAAATTACGTAGGAAATATTTTTAGATTTATAATTAATATTTACAGTCGAATGTATCTTATGTATAACCCTATATTAAAAATGTTTTAGTTATTAAACTTTGATTTTAACACTTTAAACACTCCTTTAAATAAAATAATAATAAGTGTCTTAATCTAATCCAAGTGGACCTAAATGGTAATATTTTATTCATAAGGTTGTTTTTTGTCGAATTACACTTATCCAATAGAATTAGTACATGTATTAGGGTAATAATAATATCTTTTTTATCCTTAATTACCCTATTTACTTTTAACCGTGGTAAATAAAAGTGAAAAGTTATTATTCACCAAAAATTATTTTTATCTTATTGAACCAAATTTTACTCCTTGATATTAACTGTGCCTCTTGGATTTTTGAAATTCAACACATAGAAGAGGTAAAATTATGTTTTATGTACAATTGCAAATGCTCCTAGGAGGTGGGTAAAAGACGGTGAAAAATTCCATAAAATGTTTATATATCTAAAATTATTATAAAATGACTGCAATGAATTACATTGAAATTATATAAGTATTTTGTATCTATTTTGACCTAAAATAAATTTAAATAAAATAAATGATTATTTAAATAAAAATTTGGTTTTAACTAATAACTCTGTGTTTCCACTATTCATCAAAAATCGAAAGTTTTCAGAAAAATACCAAAATTTCACCCTAGGCTAATTTCGATATTCCAAATCCAAAAATGAAATCCATTTTGAAAGATAAAATTTATAAAATTTTAAAAAGTTGGTATTAATAATCATAATGGCTAGTTTATATAATATTTTAATAACATATCTTTGTTTAGTGAAACTCAGTATTGCGTACAACACACGCTATTGTGGAAGGTCGTGATTGCGTGTAAAGCAAGTAAAGTCAGGGTTGTGTATAGTACAAGGTTCCTTTGTTGTTGTGTATAATAGAATCCAACCATATTTCATTTATACATTGAATATATATATATATACACTCAATGTTTTGTAGAATAACTTCTATCAAACGAACTTGAAATTTTGTGTAACACGATCCAAGAATAGTGTTGCGTATACTGCAAGCTAATACGGTGTTGCATATAGCGCAAGATAATCTTGGTGTATCATACAACACAATACATCAAATAAATTAAAAATAATACTTCTCATAAAATCTCAGGGTGTTACACTACCCAAGTTGAAAAGGTATTTATTGGATAATTTACATAGTTAAAAGTTCTATATACACTTTGGTAGCACTAAAATTTATAGATATTTGATGGAACATTTCTGGTGGGATAACATGAAGTGAGAAATTGTAGATTATGTATCAAGATGTTTAGTCTGTATTTATGTAAAGGGATAATGAAAACAACCTACTATAGGAGTTATGAAACCTATACAAATTCCTACATAAAAATGGGATGACATAACCATGAATATTTTTACTAGATTACCCAAAACCACAGTAAAGAATAACGCAATATGGGTAATTGTTTATTGACATAAAATATCTATCAATTTCCTCACTATAAGGGAGGATTTTGCATTGGAGAGGCTTGAATGGATCTATGTAAATGAAGTTTTAAGACTTCATGGATTGCGTATTTCAATAGTGTCTGATCATGATCCTCGATTTACATTGAAGTTATGGAAAATTCTTCAAAAAATCATTAGATACTATGCTTTAGTTATGTACTTCTTATCATCCCCAAACTGATGGTCAATTAGAAAGGATGATCATAACTTTAGAAGACATGTTGAGATCATGCTCACTCAACTTTCAAGGTATGTGGGATTAGTATTAACCCTTGGTGGACGTTTCCTATAATAATAATTTCAATTCCAATATTCAAATGGCGCCATATGATGAATTGTATGGAAAGTGATGTCGTACACCAACATGTTGGGATGAAATTGCTGAAAGGAATCTAGTAGGGACCAAATCTTGTGGAGTAAACAATAGAAAAGAAAATAACTATTCAAGAACATATCAAAGAAGATCAATTTAGACAAATAATCTATGTTGATAATCAATGGATGGATATGGAATTTCATGTGGTATATCATGTTTTCATAAAAGTATCTCCATGGAATGGTGTTTTAATATTTGGGAAGAAATGGAAATTAATACCTAAGTATATTGGCCCTTTGGAAATTGTGGAGATAATTGGAGTTGTTTCATATCGTTTTGCTATGCTGCCTAGCCTCTCTAAAGTACACAATGTGTTACATGTCTTATTACTGAGAAAGTACATTCCAGACCCAACGCATGTCCTTTCTTCTGAAAGTATAGAATTGGAACCTGACTTATCTTAATATGAAGAGCCTATCTGAGTTCTAGACACTAATGAACTGGTTTTTTGGAAGTCGATGACTCGACTAGTAAAAATAATTTGGAAAAATCGTAAAATTGAAGAGGCAACATGGGATCCTGAGGATCTTATGATAAAGAGCTACCCAAATCATATTGCGAGGTACCATTCAGGTAATTTCAATGATGAAATTTATGCAAGGAGGAGAGAATGTAACACCAAAAGGATTTATAAATAACTGCACAAAAGACTAAGTCTCCACAAAACACCAATTTTTCGTAACCTATCCAGTAAACATAATTTTTCCACCTCTGTGATATGAATTTCAATGAACGGGAATACACGTTTGCATTCAATAAGATATTTAGAGTTTGATAAGAAAAACATATTTTTTAATAGTAACATACCCTTATGAATAGTAATATGAATAGTAATATAACCCTTATGAATAATAAATCATTTTTTTTCTCCAGGTTATAAGATAACGAGATCTTGATTAATTTTGCAATGTGATATAAAATGAATTATAGTTTTAAATTTGTTATTTTTAGAATAAATTATGATTTTAATGAAAAACTAAATTAATCATATTTAGAAAATTATTTCTAAAAAATAGAGTTCATTTTTTAATTCTAAACATCAAAAAATTGATAGGGTGAATTTTTGGTATTTTTCCTAAATACTTGAATTTTTGATGAATAGTAAAATATAGTAATTTATCGTATATATAAATTGTGAGTTAAATTCACTACTACAAGAATCATGCCTAATGTAATCACACATGGATCAAACTCACATGAACTTATTGCTCTTATGGGTCACATTAATCAATACTGTTGATTCTTTTAAGGGAAATAATAAAATAATGAATAAGATATTCACAAATCACCACTCTCCTCTTCTATAAAACCACTTTCACTCACTCTTCTCTTAACTCCACTCAATACTTGTTACTTTTGTAATGATCCTTGTGGGCCTAAAGCCTGACGAACTCAGCCATGCCCGAGCCCAGCCCTCTGGCAGATATCAAACCCCTACCCCACGAGCATATAACAGGCCCCCACCTCAAACTAGCTCAGATAACACGTGGTGGGTACTATACCCTGCCTGATGAGGATTTAGTGTGCCTCCCCCAGGTCCACCAACCCTTGTCTCACAAAAATACCAAAACCTCTCCCTTAAAGAGGCTCACAAGGAAGATTCCTTTAAGAGGTAAATTCCACTTTTTATTTCTTTTATTTAAAGTTCAATTATTTTCTTTTTATTTCCTCACCTCCTTTCATAAATTTTTTTTATGAATCCAATACCTGAAATGTACTATATTTTTTTATGATAAAGTAATAGTTGTTCATCATCTCTCATTTCCCCTTCTTTTATACTAGAAATGAAAACACCATCCGAGATGTGTTAATTTATCACATTCAAGGATGATGGATTTTCAATTTATATTATCATCTTCAATTATGGTCATAAAACCATTTTCATGGTTGATCCAGAATATAATATATCTATTATAACTTATTTAAGATTATGGAATCATTTTTTACCAATGATATTAATTTTAAATTAAAATGAGTGTGTTGTGATCAAGAGCTTCCAATTAACCCAAACAATTGTCATTAATGTTTTATATAATGTTTCATCTTCACTACAAATAACCAAAAAAAAATTATGACCATGTAATATTCAGTTTGTTTACTAATAAAATAAAACATATATTCTTGAAATCCATTCTCATTCTATATTTTTATCTGTACCTGAGTATATGTAAACTGATCATGAAAACCAAGGAAGAAAACACTCCCAAACAATGAAATTGAATCTATTAACCCATAAAAGTCCATGAATTAAACTAATAAGGTTATAATAAATAAATTTAATCTTTAGGAGGTTATATAATAATTAATTTATAAACCTATATTTTATTATTCAGGTCATTAATATTATTTGAGGAACCCCTTTCCACTTAAGGTAAGGGTTTTCTACCCAAACCTCCATTTTTATTTGGGTAACTCTTATTATATACTTACCCAAATTAAATTATTATTTATTAATATGTAATCCACATAAATTATGTTTGAATGTTTTAAATATATGTACCAATTGAAATCCTACTTTAATTCATGGTTAGTTATATTTTTAAAAGGATCTTTTTAAAATTCTTCTCGAAATACAATCCTGATTCAAAGGAATTTCTAAAATTCATATTTATTTTGAAGGGTACTATATAATCTGTTTTTAGAGACCATTATGTTTATAAAAATAATCATTTTATTATGAAAACACTATCTTACTTCACTTATCATTTTTTACAAATAATTGTTTTTAAAGAACTCTTCTACTTAAAGTAAAGGACTATTTCTCTCAAAAATTACTCGATGATTTTTTAAGAGTATCTTCATCACTTTCAAAACTATTATTGATACTTATGTATTATTGGTATTAATATATTATGATATAATCTACCATATTTAATTGAATGTTTTATTATTAGTTTGATTTTGGATGCGTTATCTTAAAAGTATTCATCAATTTACGCTCAACGGTTAGTGTTTATGCTTAATGTTTAGGGAATGTTTTTTACATTTCACATATTAGTTTCAATATGAATATATATGTTGTTTATGATTATCCTAATTCATATGACGAATTAATAGGACTTATTATGTGATGGGTGGGCCCTCTATATCCTCACTATGCATTAGTAGGTCTCATGAGACTAACTACGGTCTTGACACAAGGCCTTGAAAAAATGATTATTTATGGTCTTGGAACGAGGCCTTGGAAGTATGGTTATGATGTCTGAAATTATTCATTACATCATTATGAACCAATTAATTGATAGTTTGAGTGGTTATTCGACTAGTATAATACCCTTGATTTTATTTTATTATGTCATTCTTTACTCAACTCTTATTCCAATCAAATTATGTTCAAGTTAATTTTTTTAAACGCATGTGTTTTTAGTTATTCACCATGCTTAATTTTTATGTTTATGATATCTTCCACTATATTTCTTACCCTTACTGAGATTTTGATCTCACCAATTTCTTATGTTTCATTTTCCCTAAAAACGAAGAGGTATATTATAAATTACATGAAGAAATATCATAGGAGTTATGTATGTTGTCAAAGGAGTTTCTAAATAGTTTTTCCTTTAATGTTTTAATGTTGAACATATGTCTGTATATTGTTTCCAAAGATACCAAATAATCGGTACTTCAGGATGCATATTCCTTTTATATATTCCAATGTAATAAAATAAGGCACCCTATTTGGACAACTGGGGGCGGGTCCTTACAGTTTGTATCAAAGTAATTTTAATAAAAAACATGGAAACTACATTTTGAAAATGTAGATTAGATAATAATACTCTAAGATACTCTGTTAGGATAATTATAAAAGATTATCATGTAATTTTTGTAAGGAACAAATTATTTGGATATTCCTAGAAAATACCTCCCTGTCTAGATACAACTTGTGGACATAGTTCGGGCATAGATGTACCTAGGAGTGAAAAATCCAACAAGGAGTTTCAGGCTTGACCTGGAGTATCCTAGTACATGGGAACATGCATCACTATACACCTAGTTTGACACTCCCAAGGTATATTATTAGGATAATTCACATTTCATTTACAATCCATTATGAAGGATTTAAATTTAAATTTTTCATCAATGAAATGATGTTTATTATTATGATATTAGCTAGGTATAGAATTTCAATTTATGTTAAGTGTTTTTTTGTGTTGAGATTATACATTATGATTTATGACCTAATATATTATATTACACTATTTATAAATGGTTTCTAGTGTAAGGAATGGAAACCACATGAATGCATGTGCCCCATGTATAGATTTTCCTCTGATGCAAGATAATGATATTAGCTATAGTATTTTGATTGGTGTTGAGAAACTTATAACTATATTGGGAGATATGACTCAAGTTATGAGTAATAACCTTACCTATATGGAGCATCTAGATCCACCTTGTGGTGAAGATATGTTAGGCCTCTTTATGTGACATCAACCTCCATCATTTAATAGGACTGCAAAATCATTCTTAGCGGAGAAGTGGATAACTTCATTAGAGAAGTTATTTATTTCTTTGAGATGTAACAAAAGAGAGAAGTTTATCATAGAAGTTTATCGACTATCAGGAGATGAAGATCAGTGGTGGTATTTAATCCAAAACACAAAGGAGGAAGAAATATAAGAAATTAAAAGGAGGGATTTTAAGGTAATATTCATAGAATAATACTTCCCTCCTGAACTGTTAGCTGATATGGAAAGGTAGTTTCAAGATCTGAGGAAAAAAGAGGATGATAATGTTACAAAGTATCAATCTAACTTCAAAAGGTTAACAAGACATGCCTCAGACTACATAATTAATACATGGAGCAAGATTGGTCAATTCATTGATAATTTAAAACCATTCATCAAAAGGGCTCTAGTCTCCCAAAGTTTCTTATAATATGAAGATATAGTCTCAAGTGCTATCAAGATGGTAAATTAATTATCTATGTATTATTATTTTAAGGGAAAGAAAGAGAAGAGGATAGATGATTAAGACTCTAGAAAAAGAAATTAGGAAATGGGGAACAAGAGTAGAGTTTACCTTCCCCCCTATGATAATTTTGGGAAGAGACACCCTAGTACTTACCTGAAGGTTTTGGGTGTTTGTTACATGTGTAGAGAAAAGGTCCACCTATCCTGGGATTGTAAGGGGATGAAATAAGCTAAAAATGTTCAATTCTACAATTTCATAGAGAGGTGAAATTATTCAAATTATTTTCCTAGGAATCAAGGAAATGTTCCCCAAAGAAGGACAAGGGAGAAATTCCAAGCTTATGCGGTCACAACTATGGAAGTTGAAGTTCCTAATGATGTGGTGGAAAGTATTTATTAATTTACTTGAGCTTATCCACTGATTAATTTGATTATGGATCACCACATTTTTTATATCTTCCTCGTTTTCCATGAAAATTAGATATGTTTAATTCTATTTAATAAAGGAGTTATTAGTCAAAAATTCTAGGGGATGTTTCATTGCAACAAATGTGTGTCAATCAGTCCCACTCATGACACATAAACGTCCTTTAGTTTCTAAACTTATCATCATACCCATGATTAACTTTGGTATAATCCTTGGAATGATTTTTCTTTTATGTTATGATGTGAAGATCTATTGCAAGAAGAGGGATGTTTTGATTTTTGAGAATAGTGTAGAATCACATATCTTTAGAGTAGAAGCCTTGTAAGCTGATTCTTATCTAGATCCTCCCCTAGTATCTCTACTAAATTAAATTATTTGGGAGGAAGGGAACTCAATATCTATGGGTGATGAAAGTAATGTTCAAATAGAGTATGTTCCTATTGTGTAAGAATATGTTATTGTGTTTCCAAAGGATTTACCTGGACATCCTCCAGAGCGGGAAATTGATTTTTCCATTGATTTAATTCATAGTTGAAGGAATATATAAAATAACCCATCTAGAATGGCCACTGTGGAATTAGTATAATTTAAGAAACACCTAGAGGAATTGAGTGATACAAGATTTATTCACCCTAGTGTTTCTCCATGGGGACCCATGGCCTTTTGTTAAGAAGAAATATGGATCAATGAGGCTGTTCATTTACTATAGGGAGATAAATGATATAACAGTAAAGAACAATTATCTCCTACCTCGCATTGATGATTTATTTGATAAACATCATGGAGCCCAATTTTTTTTGAATATTGACCTTTGATCTGGATATCATTATTTTCTAGTAACTATAGTGGACATTCCAAAGATAGCATTTCGAAACAGGTATGAGAATTATGAGTTTACAATATTTCTTTTTTGACTCACTCATGCTCCCTTTGTTTTCATGGATCTAATGAATAGAGTTTTGAAGTAACATTTTGATCACTTTTTGATGGTATTTATTAATGATATTGTGGTATACTCCAAAATCTATGAAGATCGTGAAAATCACTTATACACTATTCTGAAGACTCTTGGAAGAAATGAATTATATAGGAAGCTTAGTAAATGTAAATTTTGGCTTCAATTCATTTCCTTTATTGGCCAATTTGTCTCAATAGATGGAATATCTATTGATCCGATAAAGACAAAGGTAGTTAAAGAATGTACTAATACAATGAACATAACCGAGGTAATTATTTTTATTTGTTTAGATGGTTATTATAGGTGTTTCTTTCAAAATAACACCCGTTTATCAAACCCAATCACCAATATTACAAGTAAAAGGATTAAGTTCGTATGAAGAAACGAATATGAGTACTGTTTTAATGAATTGTAGAGGATATTAGTAAATTATCTATTATTAAATATACTACTGGGGAATAAAGGGTTTTTGATCTATAGTGATGCATAAAAAAAGGACTTGGTTGTGTCCCTAGGCATAATGATTGTGTTTTTTCCTATGCATCAAGGAAGTTAAAAATTAATGAAAAAATTATCCTGCTCATGATCTTCAGTTAGCTGATGTGATATTTTCTCTAATAATTGGGTGACACTATCTCTATGGTGAAATATGTGAGATATATACGGATCAAGAAAGTCTGAAGTATATCTTCTCAAAGAAAGAACTCAACAGGAGGAAAAGGTGATGACTTGATATACTCAAGGATTGTGATTATTCCCTACACAACCACCCAAGAAATGAAAATAAGGTAGCTGATGCATTGAGCAGGAAGTATCGTGGTGTTTTAAAGAAAAATTATGATTGAAATGGATCTTGTATTTATGGATCTAATAAGGATGGACATAGGAATTATCAAATAAGGTGAAACATCATTACTTTTTCAATTTGTTACCTACAAATCATTATTAGAAAAAATTAAAATCTCTTAGCCTGATGATAAGAACCTTCAAAAGAAAATTAATGTTGTGAAAATGGAATGTTCTCTAAATTCTTATATGAAGATGGAATTATGAAATTTGGGAAGATTATATATGTTCCCGTTGTACTCATTATGAAAAGGGAGTTTTTGGATGATTCCCATAGCCTAAATTTTTCTATACACCCTAGTAGCACTAAAATGTATAGATATTTGATAGAACATTTCTGGTGGGACAACATGAAGAAGGAAATTACTGATTATGTGTCAATATGTTTAGTCTATCAACAATTGAATGCCGACAAAAACATCCTAGAGGAGTCATCCAACCTCTACCAAATACTACATGGAAACGGGATGAAATCACCATTGGTTTGGTGACTGAATTACCCAAAACTCCAAGAAAGTCAAATTCAATATGGGTAATTGTTGATTGAATTACTAAATAGGCACATTTCCTCGCTATAAGGGAGGATTTTCCACTGTATAGGCTTACATGAATCTATATAAATGATGTTTTAAGACTTCATAGATCACATATTTACATAGATTCTGATCCAGATCTTGGATTTAAATTGAAATTATTGAAAATTATTTCAAACCATTTGGATACTAAGCTTTGTTTGAGTACTTCTTATGATCCTAAAAATGATGGGAAATAAAAAATATAGATCTTATCTTCAGAAGATATTTTGAGATCATTATCACTTGACTTTTAAGGAATGGTGGATTAATATTTACCCTTGGTGGAATTTTCCTACAATGACAGTTTGTATTCTACTATTCAAATTTCACTATATGAATCATTGTACGGAAAGAGATGTCATTCACCAACATGTTGGGATGATGTTAGTGAAAGGAAGCTAGTGGGCTCAGAGCTTGTGAAGGAAACAATAGAAAAGTTAAATACTATTGAAGCCCAAATAAATGCACCTCAATGAAGACAAAAAATCTATACTGATAATCAAAGGAAGGATTTGGAATTTCAAGTGGGAGATTATGTTTTATTAAAAGTATCTTCATGGAATGGTGTTATGAGATTTGGGAAGAAAGGGAAACTGAGCCCCAGGTACATAGGCGCTTTTGAAAATTTTGGATAGAATTGGATCTTTTGAATATCATTTGGCTATACTGCCTAGAATTTCTAATGTATACAATGTGTTACATGTCTCATAGCTGAGAAAGTACATACTAGGCCCAGTGCATGTTCTTTCTTTTAAAGGTATTTAATTAGAACCTAACATGACTTACTGTGAAGAGCCTATCTGGGTTCTGGAAAATAAAAACAGGTTTTGAGGAATCAGATGACTCAACTGGTAAAGATACTTTGGAAAAATCACAAAATCGAAGAGGCAACATGGGAGCCTGATGATATTATGATGAATAACTACAACAATCATTTTTTGTGGTAACATTCTGGTAATTTTGAGGATGAAATTTTGGTAAGGAGGGGAGAATGAAACACCCAAAGGATTTATTAATGTATTATTGAAACACTATGTCTCCAAAAAAACCACTTTTTTGTAACCTATCCAGTAAACATAATTTTTTACCTCTATGATTTGAATTTCGAAGAACTGGCATACATAGTTGCGTGTAGTAAGATATTTAGAGTCTGATAAGACAAACTTGATTTTTTAGGAATATAAATGAACCCTTATGAATATTAATATAAATAGTAATATGATCCTTATGAATACTAAATCATATTTTTTGTCTTAAGGTTATAATATAATAAGATCTTGATTAGTTTTTTGAAAGTGATATAAAATGGATTAAAGTTAATTTTTTTTATTTTTCAAATAAATTATGATTTTATTAAAAAATTAAATTCATCAAATTTATGAAGTTGTATTTAAAAAATGGAGTTAATTTTTTAATTGTATACATCTAAAAATGGATAGGGTGAATTTTTAAAATTTATCTGAAATACTCAAATTTTTGCTAAATAGTAAAATACGGTAATTCAATGTATATATACATTATCAGTTAAATTAACTATTACTAGAATCATGGATAATGTTAGCACACTTTGTTAGATATCACATGGACTTATTACTATTATGGGTCACATGAATCTACATTATTAGTCATCTTGAGGGAAATAATAAAATAATGAATAAGATATTCATAAATCACCCCTCTCACACTACAAACCCCCCTCACTCCCTCTTCTTTCCACTCATCTCAAGCATTGTGAATTGTCTAAATTATACTCAAATATCCTCCAAGGATCCACCCATGTGTCTAGAAACCATTGGTCTCATAAAAATACCAAAAAATATCCTCTAAATAGGCTCTCAAGGATGATTTTTTATTCATCTCTGATTTCCCCTTCTTTAATACTAGAAATGAAAACCCCATCTGAGATGTGTTAATTTGTCACAATCAAGGATGTCAAGCATTAAATTTCTATTATGGTCACTAATAATGTTCATGTAACCATTTTGATTGTTGATATAGACAATAATATAAGTATTTTAACTTATCTAAGGTTTTTGAATCCTTTTTTACACAAGATATTAATTTATAAATAAAAAGGAGTTTATTGTGATCAAGAGTCACCAATTAACCCAAACATTTATCATTAATGTTTTATATAAAGTTTCATCTTCACTCCAAATAACCAAATGAATTTTATTACCATGTAATCTTATAGTTTTTAACTAATAATATACAATTTCTATTCTAGAAAACCATTTTCATTATACATGTTTATTCATACATGAATATAAGAAAACTAATCATGAAAACCAAGGAAGAAAACACTATCAAACAATGAAATTGAATCTCTTAACCCATCAAAAGGCCATTAATGAACCTAATAAGGTAATAATAAATAAATTAAATTTAGATGAGGTTATGGAATCATTAATTTGTGAACATAAATTTGATTATTCAGGTCATTAAGTTCAAGTGAGGAACACCTTGTGACTTAATGTAAGGGTTTTCTACCCAAACCTCCATTTTCATTTGGGTTACTCTTATTGTATACTTAAAAAAATTAAATTATTATTTATTCATATTTACTCCTCATAAATTATGTTTTAATGTTCTAAATATGTGTACCAAATGGAATCATACTTTCATTTTTAGGTAGTTATATTTGAAAAAGGATATTTCAAAAATTCTTCCAAGAATACATGCCCGATTCTAGGGAATTTGTCAAATTCATACATATTTCAAAGAGAACAATATAATCTATTTTTATAAACCATTGTCTTTATAAAATATTAATTCTATTATGAAAGTACAATATTACTTAACTTATGGTTTTGTAAAAAGGATTCTCTAAAAGAAGACTCCTTGTCAAAGTAAAAGAGTAATTATCTTAAGAATTACTCAATGATTTCATAAGAGTATATTCATCTGTTTAAGCACTATTTTTTGTCCTTATGTATTATTGGGATTAGTATTCTATGATATAATCTAAAATATTTAATTCAATGGTTTATGATTAGTTTCACTGTGGATGTTCTATTTTAAAACCATCACCAATTTACTCTGAATGGTTAGTGTTTATGATTAATGTTCAGGGAATGTTATTTTCATTTCATATGTTAATTTTAATATGAATTTATATGTTTTTTATGTTTATCACCATTCATATGTGAAATGAATTGAACTTATTAAGTGATGGTTTTTACCTCTATTTCCCCTTGATTCATCGGTAGATATATTGATAAAAACTACGGCCTTGGCACAAAGCCTTGAAAAATGTCTATTTTTGTTCTGACACAAGACCTTGAAAGTATGGTTATAATGTCCGGAATTATGAATTCTCTCATTATTAAAATAGTGATTGATATTTCAAGTGGTTATTTTACTAGTAGAATACCTATGATTATGTATTATTATGGAATTATTTACTCAACTCTTATTCCTGCCAAATTCTGTTCATGTTTTGTTTTGAAGGAATCTATTTTCAGTTATTCACCATGCTTGCTGTTTATGTTTACGATATCTTTTTTTTGTATTTCTTACCCTTACTGAGCATTTGCGCTCACCCTTTTCTTATGTTTTATTTTACTAGGACATGAAGAGGTATATTATTAATGACATGCAGAAATAGCCTAGGAGTTATATATTTTTTCAAAAGAGTTTCTAAATTGTTTTTTCCTTTCAATTTGTAATGTTGACCATATTTATGTATCTTGTTTCCAAAGCTATGAAACTAATCTGTCCTTCGGGATGCATATTAATTATTTATATTCCAATGTAATAAAATAAGGCACCGACTCTGGGAAACATAGGTCGAGTCCTTACATACTCCTTTAGGACTACGTAGGTTCTATATAACATTATATTTTCCCTTATGATGATTAAGATAACCCTACCAGAATATTGGAATCTACATGAGGTGGGACTTGAGGATTATCCCAAATATTTTCCCTTTCACTACATGTTGGGGTTTACAATTTAGAGCTACCTCATATTCATGGTCCTTCTCGAGAAGATAAGTGATAAAGGGATAATAGTTATAGATCAAGATGACATACAAAAGACCCATATGGTTATTTACCTCTCCAAAGATGAAGAGGAATGGAAAGAAGTATTGAAAAAAGTCATATGGAAGTTCAATGAGTGGATCTCCCAAAATAATGTATGTTGGGTTCACACTATCATTAGGGAATGGTTGAATCAACCAATTTTGGCCCGATTTACCTCTTCGAAACCCATTGTAAGAACCTAAAATATAAAACCCTCTAAAATAATGAAAACTAGTCCCCCAAAAAATAATGAGTTTCAATAGGTGCCCCAATGAGTGCCCATGTATTTAAACAATGTCATAGACATCATTCCACTAACACATGGAGTACAGAAACTCCCTTTTCCAATAAAACCCTCCTTAAATAAAAAAATCCAGTTCAATTCCACCAATATTATATGATTAATGGATATATATTCCAGAAGATGGGAATTTTATGCTACAAATCTATCTGATTACACTCTTTAGTGGGGTCACCAAAGAAGAGGGAAAAACATGGTGTGATCAAAATCTAGTGATCTATGCCAAAAAAATATTATACCTACTACTAAAACAAGTAGTTTGGAAAAGAGTAAAAATAAATTGGAATAGTAGTATGATCCAAACCCCATTAATATCTACAATAACCTTAACTATCAAATGTATAATTTAGATAGATCATCATCATTTTTATAATCTTGAGACCCCATAATGAATTTTAATTAATCCTTATACATTAATGGTTCCCCAACATAATTCTCTAGTGGTATCTCCACTAAAACGTATATATATATATATATATATATATATATATATCCTTCTTAAAAGTCTCTAAATATTGGATACTATCCATTTTTTAGGTAACTAAATAAATCCGTATTTTAGGCACTAATATTCCTATAAGAGTTTGATATTGAAAAAACAAGCACTAAAGTCTTACATTCAAGGAATGGCCTTATAGAATGTAATTCCATGATATATTTTATAGACCAAGACCACAGAGTAGTGTTCTAAGGACACATTTACCACATAAATTTTGTATACACCTCAATTATGTGTGTGTCCATTAAGCCTTGAGGGAAAAATATTTGGGGATTAATCTCATCCCTTCAAGGAAACTCAAATGGATCAGTCTTAATTAGATTTATTTAAACCCTCTAGGCATAATCATCTAGGGATATAATAAAATAAAATAAAAATCATTGTCTAATATTAAGTTGAAGTAACAATTTAGTTACTTCGAATTAGATAATGAATTCATAGTTGTCTGCTAATAAACTTTATTTAGAAAATTTATCAAACAACCTTGGATACACTCATAAGGGACTATGCCTTAATTTTATCATCAATGTTAGAAATACCACCAATAGGTAGTTAAAATCACATAATGGTTATTTTCTACTTTTTTTAAAAAAATAATGATATATTGACGTTAAGTACTACAGTAAATGATGAAACTTCATTTATGGAAAGGTATATTTAAATTCAATTGCATGCAATAGGTCAACTAAAATATTTAAAAACCCTTGGGATGATTTCAAATAGATTTTCATACTTCCCATTAATTGATTTGAGACATAATACAATATTAATTCTACATAATTTCAATCCAATAATAAATAAATTATAAGGATAATGAATTTTCAGAAAGCTATAATGGTAGATCTATAATCTAAATCATTTATTCTTGATGAATAGGATCTGAACAATGACCCACCTATCTTTATGGAAAGTGTTTCAATATCCATTTATGAACACTTCTGAGAGAACATGGAAACTAAATAGGGTACGTGATCTATGTTACTTATACAGAACTCATTCCCCTCGAAGAGTATGATCAGTACATCAAGTTCCTTAATAAACCGAGGGATGTTTATTCATGGATTTACATAGAAATTATAGAATTAAACAATAAAATTTATACTAACAACCTATGTATTTGGATCAATCATCGTGTTTATAAACAATTCATGATAAGAATTCCATTTCTTAAAGTATTATGATAAAGGCTAAAGTAGATTAGAAAATCAAGGATCACTTCATCTAAGAGGTTCAATATCCCAAATGGATAGCCAATATTTTCCCTATGAGAAAGAAGAATGGGAATATTGGAATTTTTATTGACCTATACAACCTTTACCACAATTTCTCAAATAATGAATTTCAATTCCAAATTGTAGAGTTTTTTATTGATGTAATGATAAATTTTGATGACATCTCATTTAAAAATGGATAATATGGATAGAATAAAATTTGGATGGCCCCTAAATATGAAGAGGAAAGAAATTTTAAAGAGCCTCATAGAGTTTTATATTATTTTTTATTCCCTTTGGTTTGAATAATTATTAGGGTAACACCTAAATATTAAAGATTATATGTTTTATTTCCCTAATAACTTAATGTGAAACATGCAACACCAATCCAAGAAAAAACTATGAACAATGTATAACCACTAAAATAAATTCATATATATTTTTTGGTGTAAAAATATATATAATCAAATTATTAAATATATTTTTATATAAAAATAAATTTCATTATTAATACTTTTTCTTTGATGAAAATTCATTTAGTGTATCTAAATGATTAATATGACTAATTTATACTCTAAAAAGTAACCATTCTGAAAATTGAATTTTTATGTGAATATAAGTATGTCAGGGAAAAACTAAATAATTGATATGAATACTATATTAACACCAATTTTATTATTAATTTATAGGAAATAAGAGTAATAATAGTAAACAGTTTAAAATATTTATTTACCTATGAAAACAGTTTTAATTATATATTTATGTTTTTATTTAAAAGTTAAATTCGAAAATTTTATAATTTAAATATGAAAAAATGGATTAATTTTTTATTTTATAATAATATTATTAGCTTAATTTTAACTCTTCATATTTTTTTAAATAATTGGTTTTTATGTGAATAGTGGAAAATACTGATATTGCTAAAAATGTAACTATTTTACATTATCTTACCACAATAATGAATAATTATTTTTTGAAACATAATATATATATATATATATATATAGGAAAATAAATCATTAATAAATACAATTTTTAATTCATTAAACCTTTGGAAACTTAAATAATATTTCACTCTAAATTCTGTTTTTATTCGCTTATATTAAAATTTTATTTTCAGAAATTATCGAAATAAAATCTATCAAAATGGATTTCATATTTTCTATCAACAAGACCATATTATTTAATAATTTCATTTTCATTTTTGGGCATAATATTATTATTACTAATTACCATGATAACTCTAAAACTGTTGTTATCAAAGAATTATTTCGTTAATATTATGTTATTTTTATCTAATTAAATAAATAAATATATTATGAAATTATTATATTATATAAATTTTAAACCTATAAAAAAATTTATTACAAATTATTAAATTGGGCATAATTACTAAATAATATTAAGAACACATAATGTTAAAAACAACATTTTCTACAAAATAGTTTTCCTATATATTAAATGTTTTAATTAAAATATAAACATATATTATAAATTAATTGAATTAGACTATATTAAGTATAAATTTTTTTTAACATCAAAATCTGGTTATAAGGGTTTCTTTGTATTTTTAATTAAATATAAATTACTAAGGTAAAACCCAAAATGGTAAAATGTAAACATCAAGTGTAAAAAGGGTTGAAAAATGTTTAAAAAATGTGTGAAAATTAGTGCATGATTATTTATAGACCTTATCTCCATATTAAATCCAGTATTAATCAATTTTTAACGTTTTTCCCTTGAATAGTATCATTCCATTTTTGAAAAACAATGGTTGTTCATAAAAGTTCTGTATTCTTCTCTTATAAAAGTGGACACATCCTCTCATCTAGGAAACATAAATTCTTTAAAATTTATTATTTATACTCTTACATTAATATATTATTCAAAACATATCTTAATTATATAATCATATGGAATCATTTGGTTATCCTAATCACTTCATTTTAATGGATACTTTTAAGAGAATGTTTCAGGTCCCAAATGGACTATTATGTATTCCTTATTTTTTCATCTTAATATTTATCTTCCAAACCAATTCTAACAATAGTAATATAATTAAAACAGTATATATATTAAATTTAACTATTATTTTATTAATTTAACAACCATTATTTACTTATTTCCTTATACTTATAAAAATAAAATAACATTAATCAAGTGTTGTGCGAACTACCGTCTCCTCAAAGTAACATTTTTCTCTTTTCATACAATTTTCCCTTATTTATAAAAAAATCCTTAAAATATGATTCAATGACATAAAAAATCTAGATATTATCATTATTCAACTATTATGATTATTTCATTCCCTTATTTTACCATACTCACCCATCGAGATACAGTGTGTTCTCTTTTGGGGTTGGTACTTGAACAATGCTATAAAACTCTATCATATATTACTATAGGAACATCAATAATAATATTATTATAATTTAATAACAAATTAATGTTTATATTTTTTCTATAATGGGTATATTAATTATTTAACTTATTAGTAAAATATCTTCTTTGATTGCTAAAATTACTGAAATAAGCTGAAACAGATTCAATTTTTACTCAAAACTGATAGAAAACTATATAATAAATAAGTAGAATATGATAAACAATAGTCCATTAAAAATTAAATAAATAATAATGTTACTAATAAAGTATATAATAAAAGTAATTTTATTATTTATGAAGTTAGGTGAAATCATATAATTAATCAAGAACAATGTAAGGGTTTGTTGTCTCAAATACATTTTTTGAGATACATTTTTATTATGCACCTCATTTTGTTTATATAGTATATATGATGAAAATTTTATCTATTAATTAATTAAAAAAATTAATTAATGGTATTACTGGTCTAATTTAAATCTCATTATCTCTCTCTCTTGCTCAAGGGGTTTTGATTGAAATGTTACTCGAGTTGTATCCTTTTTCTGGACTCAAATTCTTTCTCCTCAAGTCATAAATTCTATTAATTATTATGATATTCTAATAAAATTTAATCATACCAATTAATTTTACCTATGGTATTTTATATATTTATATTGTCATGTTACATCATTTAATTGATATCAACTTACTTGATCAAATACCTTCTCAAATAAACATTTGACATTGGAAAGAATAACTTTATTTCATTCCAATGTATCCTTTCCTCTATGTCCATATTTTACTTCCAACCAAAGTTATCATATAATTTTGGGAACTCTAATATGTATTATTTCGTGTAATCCTCATAGTTTTATTTACTGATTTTCAAAATAAAACTCTAACACACTTTTTATGATGTGAGTTTTCAACAAGAATATTTAAAAATATTTAAAAATGGTTTCCTTTATTTAGACATAAAATGTTTCATATTCCATTACATGTTTTCTCAATAAAACCATTATTTCCTTTTCAAGAATAAATTAGTGTATATTTATTAAAATATAATGTTTTAGTATATCACAAAATGTTTCATTCTAAACATTTTGAAATTGAATTTTCATAATAAAATGGTTACTTTTTCCCTTGACTTTCATTATAAAAATAAGAAGATAACTTCAATTTAAAATAAAATTCACAAGAATGGATTTCCCATTATCTTGAAACCTATTACCCATGATTCATGGTTTTAAAAAGTAAATTTAATTTCCATTATTCTATGAGTTTTATTTAAAATCCTTCTCATTTAAAAGGCCAATTTTATATTTGTTTTAAAAATAACATTATACTATTATTATAAAGGTATTATTCATATATTTGTTTAATATTTACATATATTTTTACAAAATGGAAATGTTAAATTATATAATGGAAATCATCCAACACTTCCTTCATATTTCTAATCATATTTGGTGTATAATAATTATTTTTTCTTTCAATGCCTTTTCTTTATGAACACAATATATTTTCTTTATATGATTTAAGGGTTCTGACCTAGATACCATACATTGAATGATTAAGGAAATTAATGACTTAATCATATACCTATTTCTCTATATAGTTTTATTTTTAGGGATGATTATATAAAAGATATTCAATTTATTGATTTGGGAACTGTTAAAAATTAGTATATTTATTATTCTATTATAGATATTTATTTATTACTTGGTGAAGTTGATTATGTATTGTTTAACCATTTACTTTATTTCTCTATATGGGTCATGATCATGTTACCCCTTTTATTAACATGAGGAAACATATTTGTGTTCCATATGCTATTATTCATTCCCAGAAGATTGTTTGAAAGTTCATTATGTATTTTTTAACTATACACCTTCATTATCCATATGGTTTATGATCAACTTATCCCTTTTATTTAAATGGGGAAAATTATGGGAATTATCTATTTTATTATTACCAAAAAGTTTATTTTTCGAGAAGTTTATTATGAATTTATTATTAATTTTATTATATTATGAATTCATTGGAATTGATATGTGGGGCCTAGAATTATATATCCCTTTGATTCATCTATAGGTCTCATCAGACAAACTATATTTGATATTTTTTTGTATTCCTTCCGAAAACAGGATATTTCTTAGACATAAGGCTAGATGATAATATGATAATGTATAAGATCATGATTTCTTGTCCTAGGGAATAAAATTAGTCATTATGAATTATATATTTCATCATATAGTAACCATTTATTGATATCCATATGATCAATTTATTATAATTTTTCTCCAGGGATAAAATTTCCTCTCATTTTCATTATATTAAGGATTTAATTTTTATTATATTTTCCTACAATATTATTTATGCTAACATTATGCTCAATTATTACCTTTCATTTTTATTTCTTATGTTTACCCTTACATGTCATTTGATCCCACTACTTTTTATGTTTATATTTTAGTAGGTTGTAAAGAAAATTATTACACATGATAATTCTAACAAGATATCTTGTGTGGAGAATTTGTGGGAGATTTTTAAGGCTTATTATTTATTAAGTGGTTTATTATATAGTTGTAAAATATCAATTAGGGTTTTATTAGTTTATTATTTATACTAATTCTCTAATGTTATAAAACATAAAGGTATTGGGAATGTATGTAATGAAATATTTACTTTAAGTCATGTAATTATGAGATGGTTATGTATGAGAATCTATTGTTGGAATCAAGGTCTATATATAAATTTTGTGTTTTAAGAACCAAATCCCATACTCTGGGTCTTTGTTTTTATAAATAGTCTACCTATAATCATTCCATACATTATATTTTTTTGTCCCTCCTTGGTAAGATAATATAATTCTATGTGGATGACCTGGTAGTGAAGTATTGTATATGAAATGAATATTTAACTGACCCCAATTTGGTCTTTTAGAAACTATGACAACATAGTTTGAAGATGAACCCACTCAAATATGAGTTTGGATTTACCCATGAAAAATTTATTAGATTGTTGGTTTACAATTTATTTATTGAGGTTAATCCCAAAAAACCCAGGGTGATCCATGAAATTCTCCCTCAAAATCATTGGGAGCTGATATGCCTCTTGGGAATCCTTACATATATCATGAATTTTCTCATGAATCACATTGGAAAGAGTATTGCTTTTTCAGAGAAAATTATCAACTGAAAACCTACCGATGGTACAATGGGTGTTAATTCACATTTGATGACCTTAAATATTATCTTTACCACCCTCTAGTCTTGATTCCATCAATTGAAGGTAAACCCCGTATCCTTTATAACATGTCTCTATAATGGTCTTTTTGTTCCCTTATCACTCAAAAGAATTATAAGCTCATAGAAAATTGATATTATTACCTCAATTGAACTATGTTGGATGTTGATAGAAAGTGTCTCGTGGTTAAGGAATATCTCACCTTAATATTTACAGTACAAAAAAAATATCAATACCTACAATATCCTGAGGTCCACCTTATTTGCAATGTGGTTTCCCATAAACACATTCTCAATAAAACTACAATAATATTTTTTTTATTCTGTGTTATATATTTTATTAAAAAAATTCTTTAGGTTCATCAATTATAATTATATTAATGTATAATTATTTGATGAATTTTTGGCAACCCATACAACTCTAGATGAAGAAACTCAATTTAAAACTTCCCAATAAAGTCGTATTATTAATCAACTATACTTTCCAAGGATTATATATGTAAGTTCAGGGTTTATTCTGGATCCCAAGTGAAAATCATATAGAATACCCTAGGATAAAAAAGCTCATCCTACGGATTGTACTTATTTCCCCTATAAAGGAGCTTCTACCATACTCATTCCTCCCATTAAAGGATTATACCAACAACGAGGAAAAATATACAGACATGATCATAAGTATGGATTTATCTATCCAAATCTCAGTTTCCCACCATAATTTCGTAGGGGATTATGAGTTGGTGATCAAGAAAATCAAACGGGAATATACCTTCATAAAGGAGGAACTAGTGGACCTACTTGATTACACATGACATTTCATAGCACAATTCCTCACTGGGATGTCATTTTATTACAAACAAAAATATCATAATACTCTTATATATGTAATCTCAAATTCTTAATCCACCCACACTAACTTAGATAATGATTTAATTATCAAATGAGATGCACAATAGATAGTATTCCCCCAATTTATTAGTAAAGAGATAACATATGGGGATGAAATGCTATTAGACTACATCCTAAGATAATAACCCATTATAATAAATAGATAGTTTTATTTCTTTAATGTACCTGATCATAGATTACCTTCATTATGGAATTAATACAAAAGTCTAGGATGAAAAATAAAACATTTACATATGAGCAGAAAATTGTTTCCTCTATCAAGTCCCATATTAAGAATACTCTACAAGATTGTGTTTTATGGAGTTCTCCATAGGTTATTTAAATTAAGGTACACCCTTGATGTCATGAAGAAAGTGTTTTTGGGATCATGTGGGGTTAACAAAATGAGGAAGAATATCTCCTATAAAAGTAGGAAACATAGGTACTTTAGTCCCTATATGATGATTGGCTATGTTGACTTCACTAAAAAAATGTGATTCATTCAAATTCATGTCAATTTTATTCACCAACCCCCAAAGATGATTTATTATACAATAAAATCCTAGAAATTTTTATTTGGGGAATGATTATTATGGTCTCATATTCACCAATAGGAGATGGAAGTTTAATTTCATTCTTACTATTATTATTTTCTACTCCAAGCTGGAAGTGGTGGTACCCTTCATGGAGTTCAGGGTAAATACCATCATTACTTTCATTGAATCCAACATAAATAGGTTATTGTTAGTCGCCCACTTTATCCTTATGAATAGTTGAAGGAAAATCTATGTACATGATTTAAAATATCAACACATAAATCATTGTATTCATTTTAACTAATCTTCTTACTATCATTCAAATAGTAATGAGTAGATATAGGCTTTCAATAAGACACAAACATTATATAGAATATAGTGAGAAAGAGTAAAATAATATGGATATACAAGGTTTTTTTTATATTTTTGGGTTATAATAAAACCATGTGCACCCCCACTTAGGTGACCCTATATTCCCTATTTTATAGAATAAAATCAGTGTTACTAGTGAAACTCCAACATCCATAACTTAGGATGGATATTTATTGCAAGTTTACTGAATATAAGTGACAAAAAATATATCTATATGAATTATAAATTCTTTATCAAAATATTATACACACATTTTATAATGTGGAGGTTCACTAGAGTTAGTTATCCCAATAATTCAATAATATGAACTAAATTTAGTCATTCACTTGAGTAAAAATGGGGTTATCCCTAGGGAAACCTATGATATTGGGGAATAAATCGACAAAATTAGAATTAAAATGGGGTGGTCCTTGTATCATTCATAATTTCCCACCTGAAATGATGAATATTCTTTAATAACTATATGAAAAGAGTATATAACACCTCCCATTAAAGTGTTTTTCCTGAACAAGTAATTTGAATAAGTCCATGCTAGTGTTAAGTCATATTCGCATGACATTAAACAACCTAAAATTTGGTTATTCGTTCATGACATTAAATGGTATGGTGCTAAGTCATTTTCAAAAGTCACCAAACAATTAAATACTAAGTCCCCACTGCATGACTCTAAATTGTATAGCCAATGGTCCTTATTTCAAATCCTATAACTATAAATTATTATCCCCTTTATCACAATACATTAAAATGGATGACACAAATTTCAATCACATAATTATACTACAACTATTGGTTTAGTCTTTTTTATATGACATGATATCTTTATATGAGTGATTGATCCATGTATGAGTCCCTAGGGTTCAATTTTTCTATCCTTATTCGCACACTATAAAATATTTCCCCATTTAAGAACTTTGTGTGGCTTGATTCCTACTATTTTTTGATTCATAATGTTATTCAGATTCTTTCTCTCACATCTAGCCATAAATTCAATTTCACTATTCCACCTTAGTATGTAAGGACCTCACCAATTCATTTCAAGTCTACCTTAATATCCCTACACTGAAAATTATTTTAATTGTTCTTATATTTGAGTTAGATTTTTATAGAAAACTCATTTATAAGAACTACATGTAGACTAATTCTTACTCTTTTAGGATATTTAGTGGTTCCCATATGCATTTTATAATATATAGAGACAAATTTCTTCAAAAACACTCATAATTTGGGGTTTCTCCATTCTCATTATGATTACCTCCATTGACCATACACTAATAAACCACATTGGAAACCCCATTATCATATCCCAATTATATCCATTGAGATTACTTTGTGTTTTGATCCTTTATAAAAATAATAAATCATCACTTCTAAGAATAAAATAGGACTTTATTATCATACCGAAAATTACATAGTAACACCTAGATACTTTATCTGAAGTTTGATTGAAAATTTCATTCTCTACCAACTTTTGTTTCATCTTGTTTCTTGAAAATATACTAATTCATGTTGGGTTTCTTTTAATGACTCAATATTTGGATGAAATTTTTTAATCCCCTCTTATTCATGAGTTAGATCTATTAAATGAGATACCATTTCATAAAATCAATGTCGCGTTACTATAAATTGTTTTAATCTCAATCCTTCCCACATAACCCAAAATAATACATTGTAATGTTCATCCCCATGGATTTAAACTATCAATTGTATTCTATAAAAGGCGATCTTAAAATAATATAAATACAATTTTATAAGAGCTTGGTCTTCATAAGAATCTATTTTTTCATTGTTAAAGTCAAAATCCACATTGAATTCTTCTTTCTACGTCACAAATTACATTTTTTGTAAGATAAATGATTGATATTCTCCCTATTACATCTTGAAACCAAACTCTATTTCTTCTAATGTTCAAAATAAAACTCATTTTACATCATGACCATTTAATTTTGGAAATTCTACCCATATCCATGTCTTCCCAAAACACTATGGTATAATTATACAGTATTTAAAACCCTTTAGATATGTTCTACTCTACACAACCAACTTCATGAATTTAATATTTGAATCATCATCAATCCAAAACTCTTAGTCAAGATTCTCCTCTAGGTTCAGCCACTCATCATAATAGGTAGTGTATTTTTTAACTAATCTGAATGGATACCACTATGAATGGTTTAAAAAATAATTTCCTTTTAGATGACAAGTAACCACAAGAGTAAATTCCTAATCCTATAAGAAATAACTCATAACTCAACACACTATTTTTTAAAGTTATGGTTGTGGTTTCTCCATTACTAATGTTCAATCTATTCCCACCAGTTATCATTTCTTCATCCCAAATCTAGATTTTCCAATGAATGCTTTAATTTAAACACAATGGAAACTGTTTAGGTGAATCTATATTGAAATATCATAAACTACAAGTCACATTGGTAAATTCATTATAAAATTAATCCAAAATAATTAAAGGTATCTCCAACATAATCCTGATCTTTTTAGAGTGGTATATCACACATACCTTTAAAATGTAAAAATATCCATACATAATATCTTGATCTATGTAAGAGTCCTCTTTTATGGGATTTTATAGATACAAATACATTTTCCTACATTGATTTCATGGTTTACATAACCAATAACAATGAAATTCCCCCTTTTAAGAACTATAATTGGATGGTTTCATTCTCTAATAAGATAGATAGTGATTCTAGATCTTCAATATTGGTCCAAACCAAAATTTATATATAGTTCAATCCCCCAAACCATCATAGGGGTTTCTTATTCACTATTTCACTTAGAGTATACTTGAATATCCCTACACCAAGATGGAACCATTTCATTCTCTCCTTATAGATGAGTAAGATCTTTAAAGGGGTCTCATTTTGGTTAATTTTAATATGACTTGATTGTATTCATCATGGGATAAAAAATAATTCCTATATCAACTAATCATGGTATATACAACAAAATTATCCCTTATAATTCCCTATAATTCCATCAAAGTTATACCGACATAATACATTAAACTCTATAATGTAAAACTAAGGTACATAATTTAGTCAAAGTTATTTTTCCTTAAACCCTTATCACAACCGATATTCTACCTAAAATGGAATTTAATTTATCATTTACACAAGGATAAAAATCATGATGTTGGGTAATTAAACCTTAATTATATTCTAATATCTATAAATTTAAACTAAGAGGCCCCAATTTACCTAAAATTCATTTCCTATAACTACTAGTTGAAGATAAATAATGATTTTCCATTTGAAAACCTATAAATCACGACCTGGGAAAAATTCAATCTAACAAATGTTGGGACAAAAAATGGGATGGGAAAATTTTAATACGTATATAGAAATTCCTAAAGGTAAATGAGTTATAGTTAAACCTAGAAAATTTTAAAAAGTGCCTACCAGATCCAATAATCTAGGAAAACATTATTCACAAAACCTAATCATGGTGTCCTAAAGAAGGAACAAATAATTATACATTTAGGTGACTAAACCCCTCATGAAAAATTATTTATTTCCATAAATCCCACTTCATGAATATATCTACATTAATTAATCAAACCTTATTATACTCAAAGGGATAATATTGGTTTATGATGCTGACACATGCTCCCTGCATATAACCCTTCCACACTTTTCTAAGATTACATTCACCATGGGAAAATTATGTCATCTCATAACTAAGTAGGTCAACCTTATATTTTGGTGATGACATATTTGATCCATATCTAGCCTTCCTATATCCATCTAAGTTCACACATCTAGAAAGAAATTTATCTTTCATAATTTATCTAAAAACCTAAACCCAACATACTATGATGATACACGGGCCCCATATACAGCCCACTTATAACCATACAGGTGCATATGTTTGATTAATAACATTCTCTTTAAACAATATTTATTTCTGAATTGTATTGAATCTTGATTTAAAAAAATACATTTCCACACTCAAGGGAATTTAAGCCACTTCTGATGTAAATTCTATTTATCTCTTTTAAAATCCATCGATAATGGAACATGTTTCTTGAATGGTAATTCTTTACATTTATCAAAAGTGAAGACATAAAACATCTATTCTAGCCTTGATACAAATAAACCTTCCATGGACCCACTTTTTGTACATAAGTTTACTAGTTTATTTTTTTGGTTATAAATAAATGATTAAAATTGGTCCATTGTCATTGATAAAGTTAATGAAAATATGTTATATTCACATTTTGGAGCCTCTTCCCCAAAATTCTCCCCACACCATGGAGACACATTACATACTTCAAGAAGGATCACAATAGACATTACCATATAATACACATCACGTATATTTCCAATTGATATTTAGAGTGGATCATTGATCGTAACTCATATATCCATGCACACTTAGAATCCTATTGAGGTTGTAGTTGTTTAGTTTGTACCAAACAATTATCCTCTTATCCTTTGATATTAGCCATTATGAAAGAATAATATTCCAATATGCCTCTATAAACCACTAATTTATGCCTTAACTATTACATAACAACTTACCTTTTAGAAATAATAAGTTGGAATTGAGGCCCCTCATTTTTCAAACATTTTATTAACAAAAACCATTGATATTAAGGATCCAATAAATAAAATAAAAACATATTCCTTTCTGATATTTTCTTTTAGAATATCAACTTATTATTTTGAATCTAAAATTACTTTATAAGCCTCATTGTAAGTTTAATGATTGAACCTTTCGGTACCTAAAAACTAAAATTGACAGTTCCAGTTCTATTTAAAACTAGACAAGTCTATCAGTGGATTCTCTATAATTTCAGAATTTATATTGAGTAATGACTTCTAACATAACACCTAGATTGCATCCATCATCTTTATGTCTGAAAAAAACTCATTTTATTGGTACACCTCAAATTGAAGGATAAAATAATTTAATGTTTTGGGAGAATCAATACCCTCTTTCATAGTAAGAACCACTCATGTCTATTCTAACAAACCTATATAGACCCTGACCTCAGTATCCAAGAACTAGTCTCCATTTTATTACATTTACATAAGATAAAAAGAATCATATAATAAATGATCAAATTAATTATTAGTTTTGGTAAACTAGATACATACATTAAATTCTTACTATAATTGAATACATAAAATACACAAAGTATTTTATTTTATAATTCCATTATTCTCTTTATATTTTCCCTACATATAAATAAAAAAAATAAAAGTATCCTAGGGAAAATAAAACATAAGAAAGGGGTGATATCAGATTCTTAGTATGGTAAGAGTATAGTGGAAGATATGAATAAATAAAGAATAATCAATATGGAAAGGAAAATAATTGAATCACATTCCATTTAATGAATAACTTGGGCATAATACCACAAGAATAAATGGTGATGAAATAATTCCATATAAATAATCAGATGAGCTTGAAACATAACCATATATATTCTATATAACAAAATAATCACATGGAATATCAATTATTGATTTCATAAAGATTGAATTCATATTTTTGTACATCTAAATCATACCTTTGATGACTTTCACCAGGAAATCTAAAACCATCGAGGCCTTATGCCAGGAAATCTGTATATGTGGATAAGGTCTCGACCAAATTATAATTTAGTTTGACTCATGATACCTACCAATGCATTTAGGGGATATAGTAGGCCTCTCCTATAACATAAAAATTATAAATCATCCTTATATGAAAATTTTGAAACATAATATACATAAATATTCATATTAAAAAACCTAAAAAACAAAATTTTAATACTTTCCCCAATAAATAACCATATCATAACCCATTCAGAGTAATATAGTGAATTGTAATAAAATTATACATATTTAAATTGACTAGAATACATCCAAATAAATAATAAAGATAATATCATAACAAAATATCCCTAGTGTTTCTTAAGTTTAATAAAGTATTGATTCCATTGATGAGTAGAAATTCCATAAAAATATCCTTAAGAACATTTTTTAGGAAAATAATATTTTCACTTTCAAAAAACATTTAAAACTAAAAGTTCAAAAAAAAATTAAAAACCTTTTATTTGAAACTAAAATTTAGAAAATTGTAACATAATATTTATAATATTGATTGGTCATGAAGGTGTAAATTTATATTCATACCTTATATTTTAAAACAAAGGTTCCTTTCACATTTTTTTGGTAAAAGCCAAATGAGCATTTGTTTGAAAATGACTTGAATATTGTTTTAATTTTTTCTTATAAAAAGTGACATTTGGTAAAAAATTATTTAATTAATCATTGTTAAATGTTTAAAATACTTTTTTAAAACTTTTTTATAAAACACAACTTTGGATGAAAAAGTATTTCCGACCGAAGAGAGAAATAATGTCAGATTTTAAAAAAAACATTTTCTCAATAATTTTAAGTACCAAAGAGTAGAATATGGGAAATATTACCTAAAAAAGATAAATAATAACTGTATTATATAAAATTATATTGATATTAAGATATAAGTATCCAATAGTTACCCAAATAAATACTTACATAAAAATATTTGGAATAATGATGAGATTGTAAAATAAACACTTACAAATTTTATAACATTGAATCATAAGCCCCATGAAAGAAATAACATTAAATTTAACATTAAATACAATTAAGATAACTTAAGTCAGTATATAGATTTTAAAAATGTTAGTATATACACTATATAAAAAAGATAGTGAATATGGCGTATGTCTCTTGGAAGTAAAAGTGAGAAGAGAAACCCTTATGTTAGGTATGATTTTCTTCGTTCATGTCTATACGCACCGTATAATGTTTTTAATAATGTTATTAACGTATACCAAAACCATAATAATATTTATAATATCATATATTATAACATTATACCTCCCATTTGTTAATCATATTTCATTATTTTCATTATTTCGGGTGTCAATTTCCTTGTTTTACCATGTGTGTGTTGTCAAGAAAGGTCTGTTTCTTGTGCATAAGATATATATATATATATATCATATAAATAATTATAATATTGTATAAATATTATATTTAATTATTATATACATTTATTTTAACATGTATTAATTTTTTACGTGGAAAAAGAGTCACATCACTTCGTGGAGACGGTTGGTCGTATGTACACATGAACGACGATATCATTCCCTTAATGGTTGAAAAGGTAAGAAAGTGGGAGATATATTAACATTAAATAATCAATATAATCTCATATATATAATATATATTAATTATTTCTATCCTTCTTAAATTATATGTAAAGTGAAAGTTAAAACTAATTGCATCGCTTAATGAGTTGGTAGTGTGTCGTACACACGAGCGACGTTATCATTTTTCAAATAGAATGGAATATAAAAATGTATATATGAAATTAAAATTACATAAGATTAATAATATAATAAATATCATTTAAAAGTGGTAAATCTATAATTATATCCATCCTTTTATGATGGTTATGAAAAACAAACTACATCAGTTCCTGAGGCGGTAGTCTGTCGTACACACGATCGATGATTTCATTTCCCAATTAATGTAAGTGGATATTCATAAATATTGTTCCATAAACATAATAAACTATTAGTATATAGTAGATACTAGTATTATGATATTGTATGAGTTTACACATAATTTATGTTTTAAAAGAATGAAAGGAAATAGAATAAATTTTTGAATATAATTACCTTCTCTAAGAGAAACATTCTTTGGATCTCCTTTTAAGGATCCTTGGGATGGATGTTTGGGAGGAATGATAGCTTTATTGTAACACCCTGAGATTTTATGAGAAGTATTATTTTAATTACTTTTATGTCTTGTTTTGTATGCTACACCAATATTATCTTATGCTATAAAAAACACCGTATTAGCTTAAAGTATACGTAAACACTATTCTAGGAATGTGTTGCACGCCAGAAGCAACCTTCCTCGATTGCATGTGTAGTACGCAATACTGGGTTTCACTAAACAACGATATATTGTTATAATATTATTATGGACTAGCCATTATGAATATTATTAACTAGGTTTTGAGTATTATAACATTATTATTCACCTTACACATTTTCTAAAACATGTTATATGAACAAAATAAATATTTTGGGTAAAATAAGTATTTTTCAAGAAATGAAGTTTTGCTGCCTTTTGATGGCGCACCCACTTTAAATATAGTTTTTGATAGGTTTATAAATTCAATTTTACAAAATAGAATTCTTCTTTGGAATAAGTATATAAAAATTTACTTTGGATGAATTTTTCATATTACTCTGATAACTTTCATATTTTAATGAATAGTAGAAACATGCTATATTTTAATTAAAAACATATTTTCTCATCGCAATAATTTATATGGTTAAATTATAATATTGAATGGTTTTAATGTATAAATAGAATATATTTTTTCCATTTAATATAATGTATGTCATTACCATTAATTTTACATTGAATTCATAGGTAAAAACATTTCAATCTTCGGCAATATTTGAACTTTTAAAACTTGTTTTCTTAACAACGAGATTAATTTTAAATTAATTACTACAACTTCGGTGTTTTTAATGTTGAAAAATATATTCCATATTTTAATTAATTTGGTCCAAATTATGTTAATAGGTTACTTTTATTTTTTTGATATTAAGAATAGTAACTACGGTAATTTTTATTTACTCTAGTTAAAGGTAAATCGGGTAATTAAGGGTAAAAACAAGATTATAAAATTATCCTAAAACCTGCCAAAATTCTATTGGATGACTAAAAGTCGACCCATATTATATAAGGGTCGTAATAGATTAATTTTATGGACTTTTTACCATGAAAATAATTTAATTATTATTAAAACCAAAGAAAGTGACAACATGTCACTCTCTTAAATCTTATAAGTATAATAATTTTACTTTAGTGATAAACTTAATGAACCTTCTAAAATTAATTGTAACCAGAAAGATACTGTAATTATCTACATCATGTAAATTTATTTTGAATTTTCAGGTATTAAATAATTATCATTAAAGGTGACACAATAGTTATGTTGAAATTATTTTATTGATTGAAATATCAAAAAAATGGTTTTAAAAATATTAAAATATATATTATATGAAATATTTAATGTGATCAATTAATTTAATAGATAAATATGACATGTTATGAATCTATTAAATCTTTTATTTCGAACATATCTTATGTGAGTATTTTATTTAAGTTCAAATAAATGAATAGTGTTAAAATTGACACTATTGTTATTTTATAAAAATAACATAAGATAAAATTGTTTAAAAATCGCAAAAATATTTAAAAATTATAAATTAAAATTTATATGGTCTAAAATTTCATAAATTATCCAATTATTTATAATTCACAACACATAAGTAATTATTTATAACAATTTAAAATTTATAATCTTATTACCACAAATAAAATTAAATAGAATAAATAAGGATAAATCAAGTTGATAATTTTTAAAATAAATACAAAACATGTCTAAATTTTATTTCTTGATGATATTAAAACCCTATCTCATAAAATATTCTGAGTTTAGTCATTTTGGAAGTTTTTTTTTGGGTTTTTAATTTATTATAAATTAATATTTCTTATAATTCCAAAGGTGCCCCTCTCCACCCTTATAAAAGGGAACCTCCTCCCTCTTCTCTTTACACAAATTTGAGCCTTCAAGATCAGACAAACCCTACACATTTCTCTTATAAAATTACAAAGAAACATTATAGAGGTTCCGGTCTCCTCAAAGGACCAACTCTAATTCCTTAAGAGGAATCTTAAAAGAGGTGTGTCGAAGAAGAGGTAATCACTTCTACCGATTCTTTCAAGTTTCTTTATTATTCAACTTATTCATATTTAGTTGTTTCATTATAAAGAAATAACATAATTATCACTAATATATGAATATTTTATTATAAATATGAAACAACCCCATTTCTCCTTCTATCCATCCTATGGAAAACGAAATCACCGCACGTGCGTACGTACGGAATACCGTCTCCATGTCGTGGTGTAATCTGTTTTTCCACCACCACCATAGTTGGATGGGTATAATGGTGTAAAGAATAACTATGTATAGTTATTATAACATCATACGGATTCTGATATATTATATCATCGACTCCAATTCAATTCAATAATTATTGGAATGATATCATCGCTCGTGCATACGTACGGATTACCGTCTCCATGACCCGATGAGATTCATTCTCCATGTTAACCACTCAAGAATGATTATAATGTATATATAATATATAATAATGTAATATATGACTTGATAAAGAAACTGGATTTATGTATATATATAAATATATTTCATCTACTTCTTCCATTCAAGTCAATAAGGAAAGGAAAACAACGTTCATGCGTATGTACGGCCTACCGTCTCCATGAACGGTGTATTTCATTTCATTTATCAATATATAATATATATATATATATATATATATATATATATAAGTAATAGTAATATCAAGAACAATAGGGAAAAACATGTACGCTAAATGAAATGATTTTACCCAAAACACTGCCTTAACATGGAAAATACAAAAGAACTGGTAATAAAAAGTCATAAGTGAACCATATATGATATCATAATAATGAATATGATCTATAATAATTCAATGACATTAGTTAGATCATTATACAATAGGTTCGGATATGTATGAAGCAAATTGGACCTAAGGTAAGGGATAATTTTGCAATCTCATTTTTTATCTGAGATTGCTTATATGTAAGTATTTACTGGGGTTATATTTTTCATCCATGTCCATAAAAATGTTTTTCATAAACTATTTAATATTCTTCCATGTATGTTTTAAGTCATTTTTACCCCTCTTTGACTTTTAAATTGTGTTATGGAAGGAATCTTTCTTTTGTTTACCATATGATGAACTTTTTGATTTTTCCGACAAAAGTATGAGGAGAATGTTTTTTTAACTTATACAGCATGAATGGATTTTTACAGTTTCATAACACCTTATTTTCATGAAGATTCCTATACATGATTTCATTACTATTTTCAACAAAATCCTTTTCTTTTAAAATTTCACGACATTTTGTGAAAAGGAAACGATTTTGAAGAAGAAAGGATATTTTCTTCAATAATTAATTTCAAGTGTTTTATCAAAACCATTTTCCATCCAAGATGACATTATTTCATATATTTATGTTTCAAGTATAATGTCTCTATGATTTACATGGTTCCAATTTTCTTATGATTAAATGATATCCATTTGTTTTATATGGATTATGTTATGATGGGATGATTTTTATGAAACCCATTTTATTCTTTGGGTTAAGATAAATGATTTATGTTTATGTTGTGGCACACGTAATAATGATTTAAATATGAGATGGGTGGGACATATATCTCCCTCCAATGAATTGGGTAAATATTTATATCTCATGATATTGACATGGATGTAATGGTATGTTAATCTAGTTTATTGATACAGGACTGGAACGAGGAGTGAACTCGATTCAGAAAGGGACCTTGTCCACTAAGATGGTCTTGGCAGCAATGCCTTGGCTACTATGGAAATCATATCATGTGCTTAATGGTTTCCCGCAATTAAATGTTTTATTACCATACTATTATATCATTATTGATGTTATTTTATAATATATTACTTATGTACTTCCAAGATTTATGTCTTTGCTCAAGATTTTGATGTTTAGATTTTATGTTCAAGTTTTTTCATTCAAAGGTTTATGGATTGATTTATGTTCTCTATGTTTACCCTTACTGAGATTTTAACCTCGCCCTTTTTATGTTTTATTTTCCCCATGATATAAATAAAGGTTTTAGGTAATAAAACAAAAGGGGAAGATCTTTATGGGAGATATTGAAGATCTTTCACCATGATTAGAAGATTATTTTTTTGAGTTTCCAAAGACACTAAACTATTACGGTCCTTGTGTGTTTGTTTTTGTTATGTATTAAGTATTTCCCAAAAGTAATGTAATGTCTATGTTCATCAAGATTGGGTCTCTATATTTATAATGTGACTAGGGATGTTTTTAGAGAATTGTTTAGCAATTTTCTGATCCAAAGGTATTGGAAGGTATAACACACCAATATTGTACAGTATTTATCTTCTTAAATAAATTAAATTTATTAGATAGCATGTATTTCATAAAACACTAATCTTAAATGAACCATTATATACTATTAAATATTAACATAACTGTTGAATAGTAATGTGACTATTTGGAATATTTATATGTCCATTAGAATAATAACCTCATCGTTGAATGTATAAATAAAATTTAGGTATCTCATAAATGAAAATATAATATATTTATAACATAGAATAAGTAGATAAATGTTTTAAAAATGATAAATTAAGTATTAGTATTTTTGTGAAACATAAATTTTTATTTAAAATTTTATAATTATTATAAGGATTTAAAATAATATTTAATTTCATAAAATATATTCATAAATTAATATTTTTTTGAAATAATTTTAATATAATTTTATGAGACCATAATTATGGTTTCACAGTGTCGTAAAATCAGTTATATTTACAAAATAATTATTTTTCAAATTAATGATGATTTTATTTGAAAATTAAATTTCTCATATATATAATTTTTTTCATTAAATGAAGTAAATGTTTTATATCTTCACATAAAAAAATGGTTTGGTTGAACTTTTGGGATTTTTCTAAAATAGTTGAATCTTTGGTGAATATTGATATATACTAATTAATGCTATTTAACATTATAAGTAAATTAATAAATTATTGAGCCCTTGATGACATATAGATGACTTAATCACCAATTATTTGGAACTACCATTTTCAAGTTACTATAATTATTCATAATAATCAACATTATTGATAGTCTTGATCCAAAATAAAAAATAAATGAATAAAATAATAAAAAAAACCCCTCTCATCCACTATAAATACCGCCCCAAACCACCCCTTATCCTCACACCTTATAATCCATTATTATTGCTTAAACTATAACCAATTACCTTCTAAATCCTCTTCCCCACGTTCAATACCTTTAGGTATTTCCAAAATACCAAATCCATGTTTCTTAATGAGGTTCCCAAAGAGACAATATTCAAGAGGTAAAATCCTCGTTGTGTCTCTTTTAATTTCTCTTATTTTCTTATCCTCTCATAAACTCCCCTATAAAAAGAATAATGGTAACTCTAAAATAATATATATACTATAATTTTTTTTTCTAATGTATTATCCATCGTCAAATGTCTTCTCTCCTTTTATCTTAAAAATGAAAACATCATATGTGATGTGTCAATTCACCGCCTTCGTGGATAATGAGTATTAATTTTCTATAAATGCTTTCAATTATGGTCATAAAACACTTATTATGGTAAAATAATATTTTATTATAATTATTTTAAGTTATATATTGTTCTATAACCTACATATATGAAAATAATATTAAATAAAATAACACAAGTTTGTGATGGTCATAAAAACCACCAAAATAAATTAAAAAAATTTCATCAACATTTTAATGAATCATCCTCATACCATATAACCAAATTATATATTAGAACATTTTATATTCATGAAGTTAGTTGATACTAATAATTTCACTTATGGACATTTTATTCCCATTTGAAAATAACTCCCATATTTATACTCAAGGGAACCGACTGTAAAAACCATGAAACGAATGCTCCGAGAACAATAATATTAAACCTTATAACTCATCAAAATGTCCATAAATGAACTTAATAAAATAATAATAAATCTAGTATATTTTTAATGATTTTATAAATAATTAATTAATTAATCTAATTTTATTATCCCAGACATTAAGTACAAGTGAATAATGCTTTCGTACATAAGGTACGGTTTTTCTCATCTCACTTTTACTTGTGTGAGATATATTACTTATTCCCCACTTATTTCTTATGTGTGGTGTATATAATTCCCTTTAATATATAAAATCATAAATCTCCTTATATTCATGGAATTAAATGTTTCATTTTATTTTCATTAATTTTATGGGTTATATGGTTCAACTCTTTAAAAAGTAGTAAGGGAATTACTAACCCAATGTCCATTATTTGGGTTAAACTTATACTCCATTAATTATTTCATTAAATAATTATGTTTGAAATGAATTTAGATTATATTATGTTTTACATACACTAATTTTATGTTTATTTACATCTTTTTCACATAATCTATTCATTTGGTTAATCATCACACTTTCTTTTAAAAATATAGTTTTAAATGTTTCTTTTCAAAATTAAAAAGAAATTCTTTTTTAAACTTATACGGCATGAGAGGATTTCCCCAATTTCATGAAACATTATTATCTAGAGGAATAATTTTCAAGTTTAAATGGTTAATTTGAAAGAAAATTTTTTCTTCTATAATTTTTCAACATTTTTATTAAATGATTTCAAATTAATGAATAATTTCTCACAAGAATTTCTCAATGATTTTATTATAGTATTTTCATCTATGTCAACACCCTTAGTTGGATCTTATAATTAATTTAGTATGATATCTTATTATATCACATACAATATTTTAATTAATTTTCTATTATCATTTTTAATATGGATGTTATATTTTTATACCATTCATCATATTACACTAGATGGTTTGTGATTATGTTTATTGATTGGTGGAAATTATTATCATTTTATATGATTATTTAAATAATAATATATATGTTGATTATATTTTACCCCTTTTATATGATAAATTCATTGGACTTATTAAGTGATGGTCAGGGTGTGCTATATCCGCTTAATGCACAGGTAGGTCTCATGAGATAAATTAGTTTGGGTATTAGCTTATGTCTTACTAGATTATGTATGGTGTGTTTTCTGAAACATTAACGACATGTTTATGATGTCCTGTATTATGCATTCCATCATTATGAGATTAGTTATTGATAATCCATGTTATTATTAAACTAGTATAGTATCCACGGTTAAGATTCATTATCATGTTTTTATTATATGACATTATTTTATCATCATTTATTTCTACTATGTAATTTTCAAGAATATGTTTTAATGTAATTTGTTTTTAGTTATTCACCTTTCCTTATTGTTTATGTTTATCTATGATAGATTCTACTTTATTCTTACCCTTACTGATAATCTGATCTCACCCCTTTCTTAGGTTTTATTTTTTCCAGGATTCAAATATGTATATTATAATTGGCATGCAAGGATAATATTTGAAAATATGGGTGTTTCCAATGGAGTTACTAGGTTTTATTTATTTTCAAGTTGTAATTTAATACTTATGTTTGTATCTATTTTTACAAAACTAATAAACTATTTGATCCCTTGGGTTGCAATCACTTGTAATTAGTACCATTAAAATTAAGTAAGGCATTGAATCATGGATACTATGGTCAAGGTATTTATAGTTGGTATTAGAGAAATTTTTGTAGGGACATTGGAAACATGATTTTTGAAAACATATATTAGGGAAATATAACCCTATAACTAACATTGAGAATATTCCAAAAGTAACCAAACATATAATTTAGATATTTTTTATACCTAAATTTTCAATTCACATTAATTTTTTCACTAGTTTTATATTATACATTAAGTTTCATAATGTTATGATCTAATCTAGTGTATTCAATTATTTATAAATGGAAAATAGTAGGAGTAATAAAACCTATATCAACACACATAATCCATGTAGGGATTGACCTCTTATGAAAGATAATGGCGCTGGATATTGAAATTTAGCAGGAGATGAAAAAATTATAACTATATTGGGACAAATGACTCAGGTTATGAGTAATAAACTTACTCTCAGGGAGAAACCCAATCCCCAATGTAGTTTAATAATGCTAGACCGCTTCTTGCAACAACAACCTCTATCATTATATGGGTCTAAAAAACTATTTGTAGCTAAGTAATGGATAATTACCTTCAATAAGATATTTCTTTGTTTTGTAAGTAATTAAAGGAATAATATTATAATGGTAGTATATAATATCTTTATAGATATAGATCAATTGTGGTAATTAATTGAAAACACAAAGGAGGAGGAAGAAATTTAAAATATATAACTGAAGTATTTAATGAAAATTTTCATGGGAAAATATTTACCGTTTGAACAAAATGTGGATATAGAGAAAAACTTCTTGGGTCTGAGATAGAAAGAGGTTGAAAATTTTTCTATGTATAAATCCTCATTTATAATCATATCAATTCATGTCATGAAATACATGCATAATCCAAAGAGTAAGATTGATTGTTTCTTTTATTGGATTTAACTCATCCTTTGACGGGCACTAGTCTCACATACATTTTTATCATATGATGATGTAGTATCATGTTCTATCAAGAGAGATAAATAATTATCCAAGTTTTAGGACTACTAAAGGAATCTAGAGAATAAGAGGAAGATATATGAAATTATGGATAATGGGAATAAGAGAAATATGAATTTTCCCATATGTGATAATTGTGGAACGAAACACACTGATACTTACTTGAATGGAATGTTAGTTTTGTACATGTGTGGATAGAAGGTCCAACAGTTTCATAAATAAAAGTTAAATTAAGATTTTGTTTAGTGCTAAAATTTTAATGATATGGGGGACTACACAAATGAATGTTCTAAGCATAAATGGAAGATAGTTAAGAATAAGAAAAGGGATCAAGGTTATGCTTATGCTTTTACTATAGTCGAAGTGGAATAATTAGAGAATTTTTAGATTCAAGAATTATATTTCAATATTATTATATAAATTATATTCTGGTTATAAAAATAATGAGATATATATGGATTGTACTACAGTACTTCTTCTTTAAGGAATTAGAAGAATGAAATGAATAACATCACTTTTTAAGAGGAGTGATTCTGTTGTAAGATTATCTTTTTGAAAAAACGTGACATTTGAAAGATAACCCTAAATACATATTTGATGTAGATATAATAATAAAGAAATGTTTATGGGATACCATTGGTGACCATTAGGTGGTTAGTGATTTGATGGTTTATTTTATGCTGGAAATATTGGATGTTTAGATTTACAGAATGTATTCAACAACCTGAGTTTTACTCTTGTAATCATGATTTTTTTCTTATAGGTTTAAGAGATATTATGGTATTCATTTATTTGGTATGTGATAATAAAAGCTACATTATTTGGGGAAATCTTATGTTACATTGATTTGGGAAATTTAGTGACCATCAAACTTTTTGGACATTAAATTTGGAAAAATGTATTTTTAATGAGTCTTAAGGGAACTACTTAGGGAATTTATTATGTTTAACATTGGAAATTATTATTAAAGGTTAAATTATGATTTATCATATTGGATAACATGTTCTACCCATTTTTCTTTTGGTAAATATTTAAAGGAAAATGAATTAATTAGGGATCATTTATAAATGTGTTTCACACCTAAAAAATTTATCTTTAATATCCATTTTTTTGTTTAAGAAATTAATTGGAAATAGATCAAAACACAAAAAATGATTTTATTTTACTTATGACATGGAATGAAATAAAGTTTGTTTACCATTTCAAGTTCCTATCTATATATTAAAATAATCCCTCAACTCTAGTTAAAGTATTTTTGAAGAAAAATGGTATCTATTAACTTTTCTTACTTAGAAATCAATGTTATTTTAACTAATCACAAATTTATGGTTTTGTGATGGGGGAATTTATAATGACCATGTTCTCTATCACTCTCAATCAGAAATTAATAATTAGATTTATTTTCCTTGCCCAGGTTTTCACTTCCCACTAATGTTCACCTATAGGAAAACCATGTTTTGTGTCGAGCATCAGATTGTCCCTTCCATCCATTTAAGAAAAAGTCTTATTAACTCTGCTGATGATGTGGGATTTCCATCATAGAATTTTAAAATCAAAACTCCATGATTACTAATAACTATTTTAAATTTTGAGTATGTAATTTTTTAAAGGATTTGAGAATATAACACTCCAATATTTTATGATATGTATCTTATTAAATAAATTAAATTTATTTGATAGCATATATTTCATGCAACACTGATTTTAAAATGAACTGTGACATAGTATTAAATATTAACATGACCATTAGAATAGTAATGTGAAAGTTAGGAATAACAATCTAAAAATTATAAAAATAACCTCACCTAAGAAAGTAAAAGTAAAATTCAGGTATCTTACAAATAAAAATAAGATATATTTTTATCATGGAATTAGTAAATAAATGATATATAAATGATAAATTAAGTGTTGATAATTTTATGCAACATAAATTATTATTTAAAATTTTATAATTAATATAATTATTTATTAAAATAATAAATTATATTCAAAAACTAACATTTTATTTCATTACAATTTTCAAATAACTTTATGAGACCATAAATAATTTTTCAAAGTGTCGTAAAATTGGTTATAATATTAAAATCAATATTTTCATAATAAATCATTATTTTATTTAAAAATTTAATTTCTCATATTTAGAAAATTATTTTCATAAAAATTAGTGTATTTTTAAATAAACTTTTTGAAAAATACTTACGGATAATTTTCGGGATTTTTCTAAAATAGTTTATTTTTTGTAAATTGTGAAATACAGTAATTTACGATATTTAACATTATAAGTAATGTAATAAATTATTGATTCATGGATGATGTATGGATATGGTAAGAACCCATTTCAAAATAAAATTCACTAGTTAATTTACTTATTCAGAACAATCAACTCTATTTATATCCTTGAGAAAAATAATAAATAAATTAATAAAATAAAAAAACAACCATCTCCTCCCCTATAAATACCAACCCTCACCACACATTCTTCTCACAACTTCTAAGCCATGAATAGTTTCTAAATTATGTCTAATTACCTTCCCGAGACTCTTTTCAACATCCAAGACTTTTTGTTCTTACCAAAATACCAAATCTAAGTGTCTTAAGGAAGTTCCCAAAGAGACAATATTAAAGAGGTAAAATCCTCATTCTTTCTCTTTAAATTTATTTTCATTTCTTATCCTATACTCACCTACCATATACAAATTGAAAATTTAACTCTAGTATCATATAAATACTGGAATTTTATTTTTCTTAATGTATTTTCCATCATAAAATCCATTTTATTCCCATTTTATTTTAGAAATGAAAACATCGTCTCTGATATGTCGATTCACCACCTTCATGGATGACGAGTTTTCATTTTCCATTACTTATTTAAAGTCTGTTCATAGAACTATAATTATGTTTAAATAAAATTTTAATATAATTATTATAATTTATATCATGTTCGTGTATAAATATATATTAACATAATATTAAATAACGTGACACAAGTTCGTGATGGTTGCTAAAATTGCAAAAAAAATAGATATTTTCATCAATATTTTAAGTAATTATCCTCGTACCATATAAAAAAATTATATATGATTCCATTTTAACATTTTCAATTTAACTAATACTAAATAATTTCACTAATGAATAATTTATTCCCATTTTACAAGAAATCTCATATTTATACTCAAGGGAACTAACCATAAAACCATGAAACGAACCCTCCCAGAACAACGAAATTAAGCATTATAACTCACAAAAATGTGAAAAATGTATATAATAAAATTATAATAAAAAAATATATGTTTAATGGGTTTTTAGTTAAGTAATTAATGAATATAATTTTATTATCCATGACATTAAGTAGATGTTCAGAATGCTTTCAGACATAATGTAAGGGTTTTGTCATCTCACATTTAATTCTATGAGATTGATTCCTTATTAAACCCTTATTTCTTCTATGTGGTGTAAATAATTCTCTTTAATATATCATATTATGAATCTATTTATCTTTGTTAAATTCAATGTTTAATTTAAAGATCATTAATTTTATGGGATATATGGTTCAACTCTTTATAAATTGGTAAGGGAATTTGTAACCCAATATTCATTATTTCGGTTAAACTTCTACTCCATTGATTATATCATTCTATTATTATGTGTGAATCTAATTTTGATTATATTATGTTGTATTTCCAATTTTTTATGTGGTTTTACATCCAATACACATAATTGATTCATCTAGTTAACTCTCAAACTTTCTTTTAAAAATACACTTTTAAATGTTTCTTTTAAAAAATTTAAAAGATTTTTTTAACTTATAGAGAATGCGAGAATTTTACCACTTTAAGGATTAATTAATGTCTTGAGAAATCCTTTCAAAGAATGCAAGGTTATTTTCAAATAAAATTTTTTCATTTATAATTGCGCATCTTTTTTAATTGATGATTTCAAAGTAAAGTAGAATTTCTATCAATAGTTTCTAAATGATTTTATTAGAGTATTTTCATCTATGTGAACACCCTTTGTTAGATTTTATTATTAATTGAGGATTATATCTTATTATATCAGGTATTATATTTTATTTAATAATTTATGATCATTTTGAATATAGAAGTTCTATTTTTATACCATTCTTCCTATTACACTAGGTGGTTTATGATTATCTTTATTGCTTGGGAAAGTTATTAAAATTTCATATTCTAGTTTCAATGTGAATGTATATATTGATTATATTTCACCCCTTTTATATGAGGAATGCATTAGAGATTGTAAGTGATGGGCAGGTCCAACTATATCCCCTCGATGCATTAGTATTTCTCTACAGACAAACTAGTTTGGGTATTGGCTAACGTCTTACCTGATTTCGTATGGTTTCTTTGATAAATTCTTGACAGTAGGTACATTATGTCTTGAATTAAGTATTACCTCATTATGATATTAGTTAATTATAATCCATGTGATTATTTTAATAGTATAATATCCATGATTAATTTTTATTCTCGTGTGTTTATTATATGGTTTAATTTGATCATATTTTTTTATTTCTATATTAAGATCAAGATTATGTTTAAAGGAAAATTGTTTTTAGTTATCCACCTTGCCTTATTTTTTATATTTATTTATGATAGATTATTTTTTATGCTTACCCTTTCTAAGAATATAAGCTCACATCTTTATTTTCTTTTATTTTTCCCGGTATTCCAAGATAAATATTATGATTGACATATAGGGATATTCTAGGATAATAGGGGTGTTTTCAATGGAATTACTATGTTTTATTTCTTTTAAATTTGTAATGGAATACAATTGTTTCTATATATTTTTCCAAAACTACTAAACTATTCAGTACTTTGTGATGAAATCACTTGTACTTAGTACCAATATAATAAATTATAAAATTGCAACTAGGATACTATGGTTTGTATCTTTAGAGAAGTTGTGAATAATTGAGGGTGGGGAGTTCACTTTTATAAGTGGGGGAAGAGAACCCTCTTGGAATTACATGGAAATTTATTAGAATAATACAAAATGAAAAATTAATTCAAATGAAAAAACCATAAAAATAACTCTATATTAAAAATTGGGAATTATAAGGTAGAAATATGGCTATAAAATATGTTTCTGACAATTTTTAGGTCATTTTACCTCTTATATTCTTAGTTTAACCCAACGGTATACCGTTTTTCACCTAAACCATGGTAAATAATTTTTATTATTTTCGTTATTCATTTATTTCAAAAAATAAGTTGACATTATTAGATAATATAAATTTTTATAATTAAAACTATGGAATACATTTTTTAAAATTCCATTAATATAAGTGTAAAATTATAATTTCAAATTAATCCCCCTAATGGGATGAGAAAGCTGGTTTTCAAAGAGAAAATGCTCAAAAGTTTATAATGTTTTTATATCAACATAAAAATGATTTCAATGACCTAAATTGGAATAAAAAGTATATTATTGAATTAATTTTAATTTTAATCAAATTTTAATTTTAATTTAACATTATAAATAATTTAAATACAACGAATTTTTCAATTTAAATTCATATTTTTTCAATATTCATCAAAAAATGAATCATTTCAGAAAAAAACCGAAAATTAACCCTAAGATAGTTTAGATATTATAATTTAAAAAATTAATTTAATTTTATCAAATAATTTTTCAGAAATTATTATAAATTAATTATAAATTTTGTGTGTAAAGCACAACTAAAAAGCCTTTTAGAAAAATATTATTTTTTAGAAAACATTTATTTCATTAAATGGTTCTAATTTTATATAAAATAAATAGATATCCATTTTATTTATTTTATAAATGTGAAAATAATATAATTTTTACAATTTAGATATTATTGTTCATACTTTCCAAATTAATCACTATCTTATAATAAAATTATTTTAATAGAGTATTATTTGTCGTTCAAAACCATTGTTGCATGTATTTCTTGTTATCGAATAGATTGAATTATTTAAAAAAGATATATCATAAAGTATCATGATGTTATATTTTCTTCTAATCCTATTTTTATGTTTAATACACACTATTAAATATTATACTCTTATTTTAAAAATATTAGTTTGTTACATTCTCCCCTCCTTAAATAAATTGTGTCCTTGCGATTTAATCTTGATCTCGTTAATAAAGGGTTTGATATTTGAAAATTATTTTTTAAAAAACCCACATCATAAATGGAGTTAATAAAATATCCTCTTAATAATAGTGAAATTGATTTAGAAATCTCATATACAATAACACCATAAACACGTTTTCTTTTATTATCACTAATAAGTCAAAAACAAACAAGCACAAAGAAGGAAGATAAGGAAAATGATGATAAAGAGGTCTAAAATAATATAGTCCAAAGGATTCTACTTTAACCACATCCAAAAATTATATACGACGAATATCTACACTATAGAAGATCATAGGAGGCTCGTCTATGGACCCTTTAGCGACTATGAAATCTGCCACTTTGTTGCCCCCTCGCCAAGTATGCCATATGGAATAACACATAACTAGGTTTTTAGGAATGAGAACATTGGGTTGTATGTGATGATACAGATATAGAATAAAATTTAAAAAATTTATTAATATTCATATAGTACATTAATCATAATAAATTGGATGATCAATGGAAAGTTAAGGACCTCAAAACCATAAATATATGATGTTTTAAAATACCATTGAATCAACATAATTGAAGGTATTTGGATATAATTTGGTTTCCATGTAATTTTTCTAGATTTGAAAAATTATATTACTATTTAAGAATATAAGGAAATATACTTACATGGTATGTTTCTATTTCATAAGCACAATTTCACCCCTTGATTTTTCTTCTATCAATTTCCAATTCATCAGTTATATCATGAAATGAACATCCAAAACTGATTCTGGTTATGCACAAAGCACTAAAATTTACTTTTAACAGAACATAAGATCTATAATAGAATGATAAGTCGATCATTATATCACTTGTTATCATTATAAAAAAATGGTTTGTAAAGGTTATACAATATGCATAAATAATCATATGGTGAAGTAATACTTTATTCTCTAAAACCTCATCCAAATTTCAACATAAACCATCTCATAAATGGTTTACCTTTATACCCTTATAAGATATCAAGATTGAAAACTTTATAAATGTCACTAAATTTCCAAAATGAAATTATCAATATTCACCAAAACAACATTAAGTAGTTATTAATAATCACATACCAACCATGAGAATACCTTCATCATGTGTTCTTTTTGAATCAGGATAATAAGCTAAATTACAATAAAAATTTATTAAAAACATGAATTATTCCTTATTAATTAAATAAAACACATATTATTCGATATATTACTTAAATTCAAATAAGTTTTCATCTCCATCAATGATAGCATAAACTACTTTTTCAACAAATGATTAATCACTTCCAAGGTAGTCAGTACTATCTAATTTACTGTATCCATATAAATCATCTCTTTACCCTAAAATCTATATATCAAAGTAATAAAAATATTAGGGGTTATATATCCTTCAATAATGTGTTTTTGAAGAAGTTTAACTTTCCAATGAATCATTTTTCATGGTCATCGGTACCGTTCAACATACACTATCAAATCCTTAATGAAAAAGTATAGTACTTATGAATTTCATAATTCTTATAACTAGTATATAATTGATAAAATACTAAAATGAAATAATGATTGAATGCAGACACAAAAAAATTAATAATTCCACCTCATCTATAATAATAACATAAGAATAACCTTGAACCCTTAGCTTATTTTGAGGTATATTTCCTTGATTCTTGGGGAATTCATTTGTGTAATTCCTCATCACCTTATTGTAGAATCATTTCACATTGGAATATTATTTATCTCCCTTTAAATCATGAGAATAGATTTATTTTTCTCTATAATTGGAGAAAAATATATTTCTTTTTATACATTTAACAAGGTTATTCCTTCCACAAGTATCACATATAGGAAAATAATTCTTTCCTTTCTTCTATTTATCTATTTTTTTCTTTTCCACCCTCTTCTTCTCTTACATATCTTCAAATCCATAAGACTTGAAAAATTCTTTCTCTTTCTTGATATTATATGATACTATGTCCATGTATGATGAGAATTTTTGGGAGACTAGTTCCCTTCAATGTATTTTCTTAATAACATTAAGGAAATAGTTAATATTTTTCTCTATATTACATACATAGTACACAACAATATTTTCTAACCTTGTAAAGCTTCATTCATACATAGAAGAATTTTCCTCTTCATTCTATCCTAGACTCTATAACTAACTTTCTATATCTTCTCATTGCTCATGAGGAGAATATTTTTCTAATAATAATACCTTGAAATCCTTTCATTCCATTTTTTATATTTATTCTTCATCCTTAGTGTTTTAAATCAATGAACACTATTTATAATCATTTATAGAGAGACGATAAAATACTATTAAAACTTTCTCACTTTCACTACATCCATGAGTTATAAATATCTTCTCTACATAAATTATCTATTTATTAGCTAAAAATTGATTTTTAGTCCCATTTAATGATAGAGGTTGTTGATGCATAAATTTATCTAACATTGTTAAACCACTTATTGGATCAGTTGGATACTCTTTATGAGAAAGGTAATTACTCATAAACTGAGTTAACTACCCCAATATGGTTACAATTTGATAAGATCCTACTATATCTATAGCTTAAGATTCATTAACTTTCATAGGGGGAATCCCTACCTAGGGAACGTGCGTTGATACTGTTACTTTTTCTTTAGTTGGGTACCAATTCTAAAAAATGGAATACAATAGATTTGATCAAATAATTATGAATTATAATGTATAATCCCAAAGAAAGTTAAATACATAACTTAAATTAAAAAATTATGCAATACTAATCGTATAATCATAAACATTGTTTTATTTGGGGATATATTTATTTTAAAATTCTTCATAATGGTTTATAAATAAAATGTGAATAATCCATAGAATATTCCATATGAGTGTCAAACCAGGTGTTTGGTAAGGGCCATTGTCATGCACCATGTAGCAGTTAGGTAAATCCTAATGCACCCTTTTTAGATTTATTACCACTAAGTACTTCAGTTCTAGGACCACATATACTTACAGTATCCATAAGAGGATATATTTTCTAGGAAAACACACATAATATATTCCTTAACAATAACTTTTGGATGTTCTTATATATTTATCCTCAAATAATATCATAAGGATATGTTTCATAAATTATGTTTTCATAAATCTAGTTCTTGAGGTATATACTAATATTGTTATGATACCAACTATAGAGACCCGACCCCAGTAGCCCAAATCTGGTGCCAACCTTATTAAATTGGAATATGATATAAGTAATTAAATCCTAAAGGACTGGATAGTTTATTATTCTTAGTAAAAATGATATATAATGGAAATTATTATAACAATTGAAAACATAATATACAAAAAATATTTACATTGATAATTCCGTTATTCCCCTTCATTTATCGATGTATATCAATCACAATACATTTCCTTGTATTCTGGCGAAAAGAAAACATAAGAATGGGGTGAGCTCAGTTGATAGATAAGGGTAATCATATAGTGTAAGCTATGAATAAATAAGCCATAATTGATATGGAAAGGATAATAATTAATACACATTATGTTTAATTAATAACATGATAATAATATGGAAGGAATAAATGATGATGATATAATTTCATATAAATAATCATATGATCTTGAAACATAACCATGATTATTATAACTAATCTAATAATCACACAAAATATCAATAATTGAATTCATAATGATGGAAATCTAAAATATACCTATGATTATTTTTTCCAGTACATCTAATATCATCAAGTACTTGTGGGAAATCTCAATATAAATGGCTAAGGCCTTAGCTAAAACCTAGTTTAGTTTTTCTCATGAGACCTACTGATGTATTGAGAGTATATAGAGGGGCCCACTCATCACTTAAAAATTCCAATGTATTACTCGTATTAAATGGGTGAAACAAAATCAACAAAAATATTCATATTAAAAAACTTGAATATGAACTGTTAATACTTTTTCCAATTAATAAACATAGTCATAAACCATCCGGAGTAATATGGTGGATAGTAATAAAGTTGTACTTCCTCGGTTAAAATGATAAGAAACCATCAAATTAAATAATAAGGATGATATCAATACAACATATACCCATTATATCATAAGTTAAATAACGTTTTTATTCAATTTATGGGTAAAAATACCATATAATGATATTTATGACCATTTTTTACGAAAATAACTTTTTCGCATAGAAAATATTTTTGTAAATAAAAGTTAAAAATATATTTTTAAATCTTTTTATTGGTAAGTAAAAATTAAAAAATTGTAAAATAGTATTTAAAAAATTTATTGGTAATAACAATGGAAAATTATGTTCATGTCATGCACATTAGAATAATGATTCCTTTCACGTTTTTGGTAAAAATCCAAACATGCATTGTTTTAAAAATGAAATGAATATTACATTAAAAAAATTAATTAAAATTATTAAAAAATATTATTAATAACACTTTTATAAATTTTTACACACATTCTTAAAATCATATTTAGAAAACATGGTTTTTTATGAAAAATGATTTCCGACCAAAGAGATAAATAAAGTCATATTTTCTTAGAAACATTTTCTACATCATTTTAAGTAAAAAAGTGTAAAAAAAATATACAATTCATTAAAAAATATCATGAATAAACAATTTAAAATAAAATATATTTATCTTGAGATAAAAATATTAAATAATTCTCATAAGGGAGACTTTAAAAAATAATATCGATCAATGATGAGATTGTGAAACAAACCCTTACCACTTTGGTAACTTTTGAATCATACGCCCCATGAATTAAATTATTTTAAATGAAAATTTGAATACCATAAAGTTAAATTAATTCATGCTATAACATATAAAAAGTTATGTATATTCACCACAAAAAGAAGAAATAAGTTGTGAATATGGTGTTTATCTTAGAGAAGTAAAAGTGTGATAAGAAAAACTTACCTAAGGTCTGATTTCCTTCATATGTGTTTGTAAGTCATGTATAATTGTTTTAATCTTATTATTAATTTATTAAAAAACGATAATGTTATTTATAATATAATATATGATGTTATTATCTCATTTTACAACTCATTTGTTAATAATATTTCATTATTTTCACTATTTCGGGTGTTAATTGTCTAGTTTTCTTAGGGGAGTTTTGTCATGAAATTTAGGGGTCTTTTGATTATGATGTATATATATATCATATAAATAATTATAATAATTTTATAAATAACATATTTACTCTATATAAAAAATTTTATAACCATTTTGAAATTTTTTACATGGAAAATAAATTGCATCTCTTTGTACAGACAGTGGGTTGTACGTATGCACGAGCGACAATATCATTCCCCTAAAGAGTGAAAGGGTAAGACAGTGGGTGATATATTAATTTTCATAAAACAATATCATCTCATATATATCATATATCCATTAATTTTATATTTATTACATTCCATGTGAAGCGTAAGTGAAAAATGAATCACATCACTTCACGAGGTGTTAGTCTGTCGTACACATGATTCACATTATCATATTTAAAATAGAATAGAACGTAAAAATGTATAAGTGATATAGAAAATAAATATTTATAATAATACCATAAATATAATATTCATGTGTTAAATCCATCATTTTACCCATCCTTAAAAGGTGGTGATGGAAAACAAGCTACATTGGGTCGTGAGGCGGTAGTCCACCGTACACACGATCGATGATTTCATTTCTCATTTGATGGAAGTGGAGATGAATAAATATTATGACACAAACATAATAAAATATAATAGTATGGAATATAATTTTTTACCTTTAGTTTAATTATTAAGACATAATTTAATATGGAAAAATATTAAATAAAATGAAATATCTTTGTTTAGATAATTACATTCTTAAAGAGAAATCTCATTTGGATCTCGTATTAAGGAAACTATGTATGGTATTTTAGGACTAAAATAGATATAGAATATGAATGATGATGTTGGGAGATAAGTTTTTATGTTTTCTATGAGATTAAGGGCTTGTGATGTTTTAAGAAGTGAGGGGAGGGAGTGCCCTTTTATATGTGGGGAAAGCGTACCCTCTTTGAAATGACTTGAAAATTTCACAAAATAAACCAAAATGACAAAGTAATTCACATTAAAAAAATAATAAAAATGACCATAGATTATAAATTGGTAAGTATAAGGTGTAAATATGGACATATAATAATATTTTTAAATGTAATTATGCCATTTAAATCATTATCTTCTAAGTTTAACCACATTGTAAACCCATTTTTACCTTAACTGTGGTAAATAATTTTTATTGTTTTCATTATTCATTTTGGCCAAAAATTATGTTGAACTTATGATATAATATAAATATTTATTATTAAAAAATATGGAATCATTTTTCCAAATTCCATTAATATAAGTTTAAAAATCTAATTTAAAATTAATCCTGCAGACCTGATGAGAATGTGGGTTTTCAAAGAGAAAATGTTCATATGTTTATAAAGATGTTATATAAAAATTCAATATGAAAATGATTAAACTGAACTAAAATGGATTAATATATATATATATATATATAATTTTACTAATTTTACTTTAATAACAAGTTAAAAAATATTTTAACTTTATAAATAATTTATACAAAAGGCAGTTTTCAATTAAAATTTAGTATATTTCATTATTTATGGAAAAATGAATCATTTTAGAAAAATCACAAAAATTAACCCTACATTATTTTTTATATTATAATTTCATAAACTAATTTAATTTTATAAATTATGTTTTTTGAATATTAAAAAATTATTTATAAATTGTGTTCATAAAGGACAATTAAACCACCTTTTATAAAAATATAATTTTTCCAAAAAAAAATCCGTTAAAATGGTTATAATTTTATATATATTCAATATATATCAATTTTATCCATTTAATAAATGTTTTAAACATATAAAATTCTTAATTCATTTAGTATTATTCATACCCACCAACTTAATTGTAACGCCCTGACCCTAGTTACCCAGAGTCGGTGCATTATTACATAACATTGTCATGATGACAAGAAAGATCAAATCTCGAAAGACCGATTGGTTTAGTAGCCTGGGAAACACTATATATATTCATAAATTTTTACATTACATCATAAAGTAAAAAACTAATACAACAACATAATGTCTCCATAGTCCACACTATTATCCCCTCATAAAATCCCTACAGGTCATTTATAACTTACTTCTTCACATCCTGGGAAAAATAAAACATAGAAAATGGGTGAGCTCAAATGCCCAGTAAGGATAATAATATAGCGGAAACATTCAAAAATAATCATAAACATTTAAGGAAATGTATAACTAAAACAAGAGCCTTTTAAAATTGAACTTCAACATAGTATGGAAAACGTAAAATGAAATAATGCCATTTAATTATTCACATATATATTCTACTAATAAAATAATCACATGGAATATCAATAACCACTTTCATAATGTTGGAATGCATAATTCCAGACTATCATAACCACATAGCCAAGGCATTGTTCCAAGACTACAAATAAGATTTTTCCAAGGCCTTGTGCCAAGACACTAGTTTGTCTCATGAGACCTACCGATGCATCGAGGAGCTATAGTGGGCTCCACCCGTCACATATTAAGTCCAATTCATTCCTCATATGAACATGTTTAAACATAACATAAACATTCGTATTAAAACTAGCATACGAAATGTCAATACTTTAACTACAAACCTTGAATGGTATAAAAATAGCACATCCACAGTCAAACATAACTCATTTGATACAATATGGAAGATTGTATTGTATCACATTAACCTCAATCAAGAATAATGAAGGATGTTGACATAGATGAAAATAATCATCAAAACTATTTGAGAGAAATATCCCCCTTTTTCTTGAAATCATTTAAAAGTCACACTATTTGTCAAGAAGCCATTTAAAAGTAGATTTTTGAATCAAAGTGTCCCATACCACTTTAAAACTTTTTAAAAGGTGTTTTAATTTTAAAACATTAATTTCCATATAAATAAATTCTTAAAACCATTTTTAAAACATGGACATTAATGAGCAAGATTTAGATGAATATGTCTTTAAAACATTTAAAATGGTATTTTAGTTATAGATTCTAACCAAAAGAGAGACACTTGAATACAAATAATTGAGGTACTCAAAACTTTGTAATATCATGAGAATAAAGGGATTCATGATATACTATGTCAAAGTACATTATATACACGACATAAAATTGATTTGGTGTATATCAACAAAGAAGTTTCAATGGAATGTAAATTGAGATGAAATCTCTCAAAAATGTCGTATATTTAGGTTAAGGATAAATCAACGACATAGTTATGTGTGAAAAATATAAATACACTAAATATTATTGGATATTCAGTGTAAATAAATCAAAGGATATTCACACATAATCTTATAAAAACAACACCAATGAATTGGATGTTTAACTCAACAAATGGAGAGTGAGTTAAAATTACTCTTATCAAATTCATATCAATGACTTGAGAAATTATCAATTGAGTGATTATGTGTATCAAAAGTATATCCATAGAAAAGGGGAGTGGAAATTATGACATAATCAAATGAATAGTTATTCCACACATAATCTCGGAGTAAAATAATCAATGAAGTTTGCGTAAAGCTGAATAAATGGAAATTGAAATTTCAAATTCCTTTATTAATTTGGTAACATAAAAAACATACACCCATGAAAGAAGCATCATACAATGATGATGTAAATATACATGAATTAAAGTATATTACACAATGAATACAAACATGGGTAGTACACACACCACATGTAATAAATAAGTAGTGAACAATGGAATTCTCACTGAATTAAAAGTGAGATAAGAAACCCCTTACCACGTTGTAATCAACTGAGTTGTATGACCAAAAGTTAATAACCACCAAATGATTTTCAGAATAACTTTAATATAAATATAATAATGATAATATATATCAAATGGCAGTACACAATATACCACTTTCAATAAATTAGTGGTGAACAATGGAAATCTCATGGAATTGAAAGTGAGATAAGAAAATCCCTTACCTTGTAATTTTCCTTGGTTGGGGGTAGATTAACCTCCGGTATAATTTTGAAATAATTTTTATTAAATTATTCTCGAATCATATACATTAATATGATATCATATATGATCTTTTAACATTTCTTTGTTAATAATATCTTATAAATATCGTCGTTTTGGGTGTTAACTTACTCGTTTTATTTTATATTTTTTGTTATGTAAGCCATGTTTTTCATGGATAGGATGTATCTTATTCATATAAATAATGATATAAAGTTCTTAAAAATCATTTTTAAATCATTAAATGATAATTATACTTGAATGGATATGATGGAGAATGAATCTCATCACGTTCGTGGAGACAGTAGTCCGTACGTACGCACGAGCGACAATATCATTCTTTTGATATTAAAATAATATATAATTGGATGGTATATCATATATAAAGAATCATTATAATGTTATATTTATTATTTAAATGAGTTACACATCATTATTATACCCACCCAAATAATAATATATTTAATAACAATTACACCACGACGTGGAGACGGTAAGCCGTACGTACGCACGTATGGTGACATGTTATTCAAAGGGTGGATAGAATACTGAATATGGTTGTACCATATTTATAATAACATCACAGTATATATAAGATACTGGAGTTATTATTTAAGAATGGTAATAACAAAGAAAGAAGAAGTGGAAGAAGAAAGGAACTTGAAAAGGGGTGGTGAAAACATTACCTCTTCTTCGGGTTCTTCCTTTTGATTTGATCAAAAGGGCACCTTAGGTTGGAATTCTGATCAAACTAAGGCCTCTAGATTGTAGTGAGGTATGTTGAGAGAGTATTTGGGCAGGGTTTGTCTGAACCAAAAGGCTTTGAAGGTGTAAATAAATGAGAAGGAGGAGTGCCCTTTTATAAGAGGGGTGAGGGGCACCTTTGGAAAAGCTAGAAATATTAATTTATAATAAATTCATATTCGGTTTATAATGGATCCAAAGTTGATTATTAAAATTTAAATGTGGGTAGAGGTCGAAAACCATTCAACCAATAGATTTTAGATAGGTTTGGGTTACTATATTAACCTTATCTTTTAGTTTTAACTCTTAGTTAATTAGTTTGATATTTACCATGTCACTTTGTATTTTTATATTATATAATTAATAAACTTAATATATACATCCACGAGACCCCCAAGTGGTCCATTAATGATATAACTATCATGATATAAGTCTCCTGGCCGAACCTTAGATTTTTAGGAATTTAATATCAATTAATAATATAATATTTGTTTTAAGAACTCTTTTATGTCAATTTTGACACTATTCAAAAGTTGATTTTTTTGAAACTCATAAAAGAATTATTACATAGAAAAAAGTCAATTAAATCAATCCTAATATGTCATATTATCCTAGAAAATTAAATTAATTCAATAAAAGTCTTAAATTATATTTATTTGGGTATTTATAATATCAATTATTTTAATTTTTCACTATTATGGTAATTACCTCATCATCATTGTTTCATAAAAATATTAAATTCTTTAATGTTTAAAAATTATAAATAAAATTTCCTTATGTATTAAATCGTATTAGATTTCTAATGAATATTTACAATCGAATTTATCTTATGTATAACCCTATATTAAAAATGTTTTAGTAAATAAACTATGATTTTAACTCTTTTAACTCTTCTTTGAATTAAATAATAATAAATGTCCTAATCTAATCCAAGTGGACCTAAATGATAATATTTTATTCCTAAGTTTGTTTTTGGTCAAGATACACTTGTCCAATATAATTATGACATGTGTTAGGGTAATATTAATATCATTTTTACCCTTAATTACCCTATTTACTTTTAACCGTGGTAAATAAAAGTAAAAAGTTACTATTCACCAAAAATTATTTTCATCTCATTGAACCAAATTTTACTTCTTGATATTAACCTTTTCTCTCGGATTTTCGAAATTCCATTCCCAAAAGTGGTGAAATTAAGTTTTATGAAAAATTCAGTTTTTTTAACTACCACTTAGTAGTTTCACTATTCATCGAAAATTGAAGTTTTTCAGAACAATGTAAAAATATCACCCTAAGATATAATTGATATTCCTAATTCAAAAATGATGTCTATTTTACAAAATTCTAAACATATAAGTTGCATTAATTTATTTTATAATTAATTCCCGCTGTCACAACAAATAGTGTGTTTTTAAGAAACAATATATATCAAAAGATTGACAATTGTTTAGGTCCAATTTCAAAGTGAAATTAATTCTAATGAACACCATTGGATAAAATTGTAAAAATATATTCTAATTAAACTTTAAAACCACTCAATAATTTAATTTATCACTATAAATTATTTTGATTTAAAAAGTTTTTTTTAATTCAAATTTATTAATTTTCACTATTCATCAAAATATAAGTGTTATCCGAAAAGTTCCAAAATTTCACCCCAGGATAAATTCGATATTCTGAATCCAAAAATGAAGTCCATTTTGAGAGATAGAATTTATAAAATTTCAAAAAGTAGGTATTACTATTCATAACGGCTAGTTTGATTGGTTGTGGTGTGTTAGAATCTCGATGTTGCGTACAATGCACGCCATTGCATTATTCGAAGGGAAACGTACCGTGGAAGCTGGGGGTGTTACATTCTCCCTCCTTCAATAAATTGTGTCCTCGTAATTTTTAAAATTGTGCATCGGAATATAATCGAAAGTCCCACATCGGAAAAAGGGTCAATAAAACTATCACTTTAAAAGAATGAAAGAGAGGTATAAAGGTAAACCAAGATAACCCATACACGGATTCCATGTAGGAAAACATGGATATGGATGATAAACTAAGTGTCAAGTTCTGATGGAGAGGGATAGAAATCATGATCAGGAGAATGTTAACAATAAGAAAACCACAAACTTGTGTTGGGACAAATGACCATTAGTCTCTTAGTAGGAAAGTAAACAGACAACATTTTTTTGTTTTAAGTTACATTACATAAGGATGAGGAATTCATTTATGATATTGACTAAGAATATAAAGATATATACTTACATTTTAAGTAGAGTTTCATTCTTTAATAAATTTCCACCACTAACTCATTTTTTTAAATGATGGGTATTCAAGAAGACTTGGTCACACTAGAAGAGCTAGAATAAACATCTATAGAATCACATGATCCATGCAGGATAAACTATATATTTACATTGTCTTTAGAGATTAATCAAAACCAAAATGGTTAGTACAAGATCTAATGATCCCCCAAATTTATATTCCATTAGAGAAAAAAAATACTAATTTTAATTTCTAAAATTAAACCAACAATACCCCAATGTTAAATAAATACCATTCAATAATAAATGTCCCTAAAATCCTTCAATATAATTCAAACTAATATTGAAACCCAAAACTTATAATAATGTAGTATTCCACGTTAAATTGCATCTCCAAATGACATCATCTGCTCTTAAAGTCACATACTTAAAAGTAATTAACCTAATGACATATTCCTTATTATAGGTTAATCATTTCCATAAATAACCAAAATCACTATAAATCCACAATAAAATCATAGATAAAAATCCACCATTACTCCTCTAATGAAATCCCATAGTATTCTATTTTCCATGGACATATAGTGTTCCCAACAAAGTGAACATCTTCCAAAATAACATTTATCACTTAATCACCAAATCATTTTCCTATACTAAGGGTATTCATTTGATAATACATAAGAACCCAAATCAACTTATTATTGATCAATAAAATCATTTAACTAAAAATAATAGTCACACTAACAAGGGACTTCACGTAGTCCAGTGGTAGGCGATAAATCCCAGTCGCACTTTGGTTTTGGGTTCGATTCTCACAGCTTTGTCCGACGCGACAGGTTGTCACACAGTTTACGTGTTGTCCTTTTTCAAAAACTATATTTTATAATATTACCAAAATTAGATAAATTCCTCAAAATACCATAACATAATTTATCCGCAAATGTTATATCATACCTTGCATTTTCATCCCAAATTATAATAACTTATAATTCTCTCAAACCCCAATGATCATGTCACGACCCGTCCTCGGGGCCCGTGCCGTGACTACCCCAAGCCCGCCTTCCATAGGCCAGGGGCTGGCGACTAGCACCAAAGGCGTAAATCCCGATAACAGGGAAGGCATTGCCTTTATAAGTAACAACCACCACAGAGTCAGCAAGCGGAAAGTAACTACAAGTGCAGAAAAGTAAAGGGGGCCGGAAATACAAGCCCAACTGTAAAGTACAACTCGAAAGGGAAAACAGCAGCTGGAAGAACGAAGCGGCTCCTGGGTCGTCCGCCTCGATTCCTACCTGAAGGGTAGGTACAGATGGCTCAGCTCCTGGATCGTCCACCACGGATCCTACCTGAAGGGTAGGTACAGATAGCTCCTCTACTCCACAGGTCCTGTCGTCTACTCCGGGTACGTCCGCCCAGTGGTCCACCTCCGGGTACCGACCTGCTCCGCAAGTCTCAACTGCGATCTGCGCTGTCCGTCGTCTGCAACCAACACAACGAGGTGCGGGCATAGCCCGTGCAGGGGTGAGTATAAGCTACTCAGTAGGGACCCCGAGACCCTTAAGGTCTCACCAAATCCAACATGGATATCCACAAAGTAAAGGCAGCAATCACGAAGTAACATCAGACTCTACTTAGGTATACGCCCATACATATACCTAAGTCATCAAGTAACCCATCCAATCTCAAGGATACACAAAAATCATGAAATCAACGGATAACCATCACCCAGGTATATGCCCATACATGTACCTAAGTTATCAAGTGACCCATCTCAATCATGAGGAAACACAAAGGTCAAAGGTCTCAGCTCAAACCAGGATTTTCATTATCGAAACCGTAACTGCTGAAGAGCTCCGTCTCTAGAGTGTACAGTGGTCCTGTCACGACTCCGAGGCTGCCGCTCACTAACCTAGGACTGCTGAGGTACTCCTCCTGTCGAGTACTGCGGGTTTGCGGCCAACTACCAGGCGCTCCGTCCGCTGAGGGTCTGTCGCCAAATACCGGGCGCTACCCAGATAGCCTGCTGAGGTACTCCTCCTGTCGAGTACCGCGGGTCTGCTGCCAACTACCAGGCGCTCCGTCCGCCGTGGGTCTGCCGCCAAATACCGGGCGCTCCGTCCACTGGGCTAGTCGACTCACTAACCTAGTCGAGTCGGTCAAGCAGTCGTCAGGTCTCAGCCGGCTACACGGTCTCCGTACTCTGCACGCTCGTCTCCACCGTCGCGGGTCTGTCGCTACAACCAAGCGCACACACTCCGTAGAGTATCGCGGGTCCGCCGCTACAACCAAGCTCTCCACCGCCAAGGGTCTGCTGCTGCATCCAAGCGCACCACCACTGTCAAGTACCACGGGTCCGCTCCACGAGCTACTGGTCGATACTCCAAGTATCACAAGGTCCCGCGAAGAAGTGTCTCAAAGGTCCGTCTCGGCACAGGGGTCTCAACGCAACAGACGGCGCGTCGATCGGACGCCCGGTCTGTGAGTTATTAGCCTTTTCGTCCCAGGGGCCCGGTTGGTTTTGTGAGCGAAACCAATCCCGGCCGTATCTCAACTGCACCCCGAACTCCCATAGGGTATACTCAAAGGGACCGTTACTCAACGTAACCACCAACGCCGCTGACGGCTCGTCAAGCGGACGTCCTGTCTGAAAGATATCAGCTTTTCCGTTCCAGGGGCCCGGTTGGATTTCGGGAACAATCCAACCCGGCCATACTCCGACTGCATCCAAAACTCGGGCGGAGTATGTCAAAAGTTCCGTCTCATCAAGAGGAAGTCAACGAAACAGACGGCGCGTCAATCGGACGCCCGGTCTGTGAGTTATTGGCTTTTTCGTCTCCGGGGCCCGGTTGGTTTTTAAGGCAAAACCAACCCGACCGTACTCCACCTGCGTCCAAACCTCGGGCGGAGTATGCCAAAAGATCCGTCTCACTAAGAGGAACACTACGCGACTGACGACACGTCAATCGGACGTCCGTAGCTCAAGATATGAGTGTTTCCGCTCCGAAGGTCCGGTTGGTTTCGTGAACGAACCAACCCGTCCGAACTCAAAGTAACCCGAAACCTTGAGTGCGATATATCGAAACGACCGTCTCGATCCAAGGATCGCGTTGCCGCAGACGGTTCGTCATTCGGAGGTCCGAGGCTCAAGTTATGAGCCAAAAACCAAATCTGGTTCGAAAACGGGGGGTCCGGGTCCGGGCCGACCCGGCCCGACCCCCCCCCCCCCCCCCCGGGTGGCGCGGTGGCCGGCGGCGGCGGCCGGCGGCGGCGGACGGCGGCGGCACGGTGGCCGGCGGCGGCGCGCGGCGGCGGCGGGCGGCGGCGCGGCGGGCCGCGGCGGCGGCGGCGGCGGCGGGCGGCGGCGCGGCGGGCCGCGGCGGCGGCGGCGGCGGGCCGCGCTGGCGGCGGCAGCGGGCCGCGCTGGCGGCGGCGGCGGGCCGCGCCGGCGGCGGCGGGCGCCGCACGGGGTGGTCACGCGGGGGGCTTGATTGCCCCCGCGGATTGAACAGGGCGGCACGGCTTTGAGCCGTGCCTTTGCCAAAAAAACGCCCCCCCCACAAATGGGGGCCGGCTGGAACGAACCGGGGGGGCTTTGCCCCCCCTCCTTTAATTGAACCGCCCCCCTCATTAAGAGGGGGGTTTGAAGATCCGGCCGGGGGTTTAATCCCCCGGTTTTATGACATCCGGCCGGCCCGCTGGCCGGCCGGTTTTTACCAACGGGACCGGAATTTCCGGTCCCGCCCTCGACTTCCGACGCCGGCGGCCCGGCCGCCGGTCTTTCCTTCCGCCGCGGCCCGGAACCGGCCGCGGTCTCCTCGTCCCGCCGCGGCCCGGAACCGGCCGCGGTCTTCGTCGTCCGGCGCGGTGCGACGGCACCGCGCCCCTTTCGCCGTGCCATGAATCCTTCCAACGCGGCGCGACGGCGTCGCGTTCTTGAAGACTCTCCTCGGCGAAGCGCGACGGTGTTGCGCAAAATAAATGAACGTTCATCCGCGTGGTGCGACGGCACCACGCTACTTGTTTCCACCAGCATAAACAAACATGAACGATGGAGGGGGGATTCGGCCGTGTTCGTGCGGTCCGGCCCCCCCCTCACGTTAAAGAAATAATAACGAGACTTAAATAAATAAGCCACACGTTAGACTTGCTAGATCCACGATCAAGGAAAAGAATAAAGAAATAAAGAACCAACAACCCCTACCTTGGGTACAAGATCGAGGATTCGACTATGTCCGCGGAAGACGGCGTCGCGGAAGTCGGGCGTTGCGGTCGTCGTTCGTCAAATCCGTTGACGAAGAGGCGCGTCCGAAGAAGCACGTCGTTGGCGAATCCTTGTACGCCGACGAAGGAGGTTCGGGGAGGAAGGAAAGGTCCGAAGATACCGGGTCGCCGAGTCGATGATCTTTGACGAAGTGTTGTCGTTCTTCCTTGAGGATGAAGACGTTCTTCGTTCTTCGTCAGAGCTTGGAGATGAAGGGAAAGCTCTCCAAAGACAAACAAAGAACTCCAAATAAAATAAGACTACCTCTTATTTTATTAACACAACACAAAAGAATTTCAAAGATTCGTTTCTCACCTTAGCTGCCGAACGAGGATCGGCTGCGGAAGAAGAGGCGTCGCCGAAGAACGTCGCGGGTAAAGCTCGTCGACGTCGCAGATCTCGGTGTGCGTCGTCGAATTTCGGTCGCCGGCGTTCTTCGCGTTCTTCGCGTTCTTCGCGGGGGGATGAAGAAACAAGATCCTCTCAAATCCTTTCAAAGGATTTTTAGGTTGGTCTTATTTTATAAACATGCCAACACACGAAACCGGTCAAGAAACGATCCATCAATTCGAAAGAAACGACCCATTAAATTCACGAAAGAAACAGTCCATTTAATTCACGAAATAAACCGCCCAATTAAATGGTCTGTTAAGAATTAAAGAAAACGCGTCGGTTGACTTTTCAGTTACTTTGACGGGTTTTCGCGGGTGCGTTACTTAGCGAAAGAAACGGCGGGGCTCGTGCGGGCCCCACCTCACAAATATCCTACCAAGGGGTAGGATATTTCTGGATAGCATCCTATCCAGTTCAACTCAGTTCAAGCCGCCTTTAAGTGGCTTCAAGTGGCTTCCAAGTGGCTTAAGCGAAATAAAATAAAGTTGTCGCAAAATTATTTTATTTCTTAACTTTAAGCCCGAAAATTAAAAACCACACCCGAGCAAACGCAACTCCGGAAGAGGCGTTTCTAAGCGAATACCGGCGCTGCGATTTCATCGGTGCCCTCAGAATTCGATTCCGGGCACCGGTTCAAAAGTTAGAAAAACCCGTTCGTCTGTTCACTGAACGTACCCGAGCCAAAACTTCGGAAAATGATTCCGGGCACACCGGGCCTCGGAATCAGGTGCCGTCAGAAACTGCGTTCTTGTAAAATTCCAAAGAAAATTAAGAAAAAAATTTCCTTGAAATTTACGGGTCTTTACATTACTCCCACCACAGGGCTTTACGTCCCCGTAAAGCTTCACCACAAACTTAGGGGAACAAAGCGGTACTGAGCACGCATCTGAGCCTTCCGCTCCCATGTGCTCACCTGGAGGTTCCCGCGCTGCCAAAGAAAGTGCACAAGAGGAATCGACCATCCTCCTAGGATCCGCTCCTGTCGATCCTCGATCCCCACAGGAACCTCCGTATAAGACACTCATCGCCACCGTCAAGCTCTTCATGGTCGATGATATGCGAAGGGGGTCGAGCACGTATCTCCTCAGCTGGGATACGTGGAGGACGTCGTGCACCCGGTGCAACTGAGGTGGCAGAGCCAGGCGATAAGCCACCTCGCCAACCCTGCTGAGGACCTGGAAAGGCCCGATGAAGCGGGGAGACAACTTGCCGCCTCGGCCAAATCTCCGCAAACCACGTCGAGGTGAGACACGCAAGAAGACGTGGTCGCCATCCTCGAACTCTAGTGGCCTCCGCCTCCTGTCAGCATATGACTTCTGCCGGCTCTGTGTTTTCCTCATCCGCTCCTGGATGACATGGACCTCTTCTGACGTGGCCCGGACCATCTCTGGTCCCACAAGAGCTGCGAGATTTCATCCTTGCCGATAAGAGAAACCTGGTCTCATCCCCTGGATGAACCACATTCTTTGCCTAAAACAGTCAATCCTAACATGGATGATACTAATCCATACCAAGGATGACGTCGTAAGGCCTCGACGCTACTACTAATAGATCCAACCGTTACTCTCGCCTCCAAGGGTTGAATCACACTGTCGGCATCAGTGTGTGGTAACTGGTCTCCTCCAGTAGATGTCTCACAAGTGAGGGTCAAGTCAACAGTCAACTGGAACCTCTTAGTAACATCACAAAAGAGGACAGGAATGAAAACATCACAAAGGATGCGTCTTTTATTATTGCAGCTCATAATACAAGACGCTACACAAAAGCAACATCAACATGGAACTAGAAGTACAAGAGACGTATCCACTAGTTCCGCTCCTGTCCACCTGCTTTACTGTTGCTCAAGCATTTGTCGCTGCCTCTATCTCGGTGGCTCTCCCAAAGCCTGCGGATCGGGAGTCGGACAGTCACGTGCCAGATGTCCCTTTTCGCGGCATGAGTAACACAACCTGCTCCTTGCACGGCTAACTCTGTTCCCACTCCGGGTGCCCTGCACCACCGGTCGTAAAACCCGAGACCGTCTAACTGCTGGTCTGGTCTTTCTGGGCCTCAGCATCATCTGTCTACTGCCCAGAGATGACTCGGCTTATGATCGAGAAACACGTGGCAAAGGCAGCAGTTCCTGATCACGCTCAGGGTGTAGAGCTACTGGCACAAACTCCACCCTGAAGAAGGTCTCAAGGTCTTCCCATGCGAAGTCCATCTCATCGCAAAACTGAAACAAGTGGCTCCACCACCTACCTGCTGCTGCCTGAAGGAGGCTGGTAGCAAAGATCACCATGAAGTCTGCCGGCGTCCCCACTAGCCTGAAGACTCCCACCACGGCCTCCAGCCAATCCTCAGCCGCCTGCGGGTCCATCTCTCCCCCGAACCTGGGTGGCCTCTGGCGCTGGAACTCATGCAGTGCGCGCAAGTAGCGGGCATCGCCTACTGCTGGGGCTGGTGGCATCGGTGGCCCAACGTATGGTAGTACCGCTGGTGCCTCCGCTGGTGCCTCAACTGCAAGAGGGCCCTGTACCGAAGCCTCGTCGCTCGACAGACTGTCAGCACGCTCATCCCTCCGGGCTCTAGCTGGTCGTCCGAGAAAAGACATCCTGAAAGAAACAACGTAACACGATCAAACGATTATACCTGGTGAGCTGACCTGGTTTGAGCTGTTTTAAGGGGGGAAACCTTTGAAAACACACACGCAATCAGTGTTTTCGCGCACAAAGTCGGAAATCAGTTGTCAGGGTCCTGGTGTATGGATACGTCGGCCGCCCGCACCAACACTGGACTCCCTGAACTGAAAACCACACTCGGTACCCTTAACACTATTGCTTCACATAGAAAGAAAAGACGATCAGAGTCTGCGGTAGAACCGACCGCCTCTGATACCAATTTGTCACGACCCGTCCTCGGGGCCCGTGCCGTGACTACCCCAAGCCCGCCTTCCATAGGCCAGGGGCTGGCGACTAGCACCAAAGGCGTAAATCCCGATAACAGGGAAGGCATTGCCTTTATAAGTAACAACCACCACAGAGTCAGCAAGCGGAAAGTAACTACAAGTGCAGAAAAGTAAAGGGGGCCGGAAATACAAGCCCAACTGTAAAGTACAACTCGAAAGGGAAAAACAGCAGCTGGAAGAACGAAGCGGCTCCTGGGTCGTCCGCCTCGATTCCTACCTGAAGGGTAGGTACAGATGGCTCAGCTCCTGGATCGTCCACCACGGATCCTACCTGAAGGGTAGGTACAGATAGCTCCTCTACTCCACAGGTCCTGTCGTCTACTCCGGGTACGTCCGCCCAGTGGTCCACCTTCGGGTACCGACCTGCTCCGCAAGTCTCAACTGCGATCTGCGCTGTCCGTCGTCTGCAACCAACACAACGAGGTGCGGGCATAGCCCGTGCAGGGGTGAGTATAAGCTACTCAGTAGGGACCCCGAGACCCTTAAGGTCTCACCAAATCCAACATGGATATCCACAAAGTAAAGGCAGCAATCACGAAGTAACATCAGACTCTACTTAGGTATACGCCCATACATATACCTAAGTCATCAAGTAACCCATCCAATCTCAAGGATACACAAAAATCATGAAATCAACGGATAACCATCACCCAGGTATATGCCCATACATGTACCTAAGTTATCAAGCGACCCATCTCAATCATGAGGAAACACAAAGGTCAAAGGTCTCAGCTCAAACCAGGATTTTCATTATCGAAACCGTAACTGCTGAAGAGCTCCGTCTCTAGAGTGTACAGTGGTCCTGTCACGACTCCGAGGCTGCCGCTCACTAACCTAGGACTGCTGAGGTACTCCTCCTGTCGAGTACTGCGGGTTTGCGGCCAACTACCGGGCGCTCCGTCCGCTGAGGGTCTGTCGCCAAATACCGGGCGCTACCCAGATAGCCTGCTGAGGTACTCCTCCTGTCGAGTACCGCGGGTCTGCTGCCAACTACCAGGCGCTCCGTCCGCCGTGGGTCTGCCGCCAAATACCGGGCGCTCCGTCCACTGGGCTAGTCGACTCACTAACCTAGTCGAGTCGGTCAAGCAGTCGTCAGGTCTCAGCCGGCTACACGGTCTCCGTACTCTGCACGCTCGTCTCCACCGTCGCGGGTCTGTCGCTACAACCAAGCGCACACACTCCGTAGAGTATCGCGGGTCCGCCGCTACAACCAAGCTCTCCACCGCCAAGGGTCTGCTGCTGCATCCAAGCGCACCACCACTGTCAAGTACCACGGGTCCGCTCCACGAGCTACTGGTCGATACTCCAAGTATCACAAGGTCCCGCGAAGAAGTGTCTCAAAGGTCCGTCTCGGCACAGGGGTCTCAACGCAACAGACGGCGCGTCGATCGGACGCCCGGTCTGTGAGTTATTAGCCTTTTCGTCCCAGGGGCCCGGTTGGTTTCGTGAGCGAAACCAATCCCGGCCGTATCTCAACTTCACCCCGAACTCCCATAGGGTATACTCAAAGGGACCGTTACTCAACGTAACCACCAACGCCGCTGACGGCTCGTCAAGCGGACGTCCTGTCTGAAAGATATCAGCTTTTCCGTTCCAGGGGCCCGGTTGGATTTCGGGAACAATCCAACCCGGCCATACTCCGACTGCATCCAAAACTCGGGCGGAGTATGTCAAAAGTTCCGTCTCATCAAGAGGAAGTCAACGAAACAGACGGCGCGTCAATCGGACGCCCGGTCTGTGAGTTATTGGCTTTTTCGTCTCCGGGGCCCGGTTGGTTTTTAAGGCAAAACCAACCCGACCGTACTCCACCTGCGTCCAAACCTCGGGCGGAGTATGCCAAAAGATCCGTCTCACTAAGAGGAACACTACGCGACTGACGGCACGTCAATCGGACGTCCGTAGCTCAAGATATGAGTGTTTCCGCTCCGAAGGTCCGGTTGGTTTCGTGAACGAACCAACCCGTCCGAACTCAAAGTAACCCGAAACCTTGAGTGCGATATATCGAAACGACCGTCTCGATCCAAGGATCGCGTTGCCGCAGACGGTTCGTCATTCGGAGGTCCGAGGCTCAAGTTATGAGCCAAAAACCAAATCTGGTTCGAAAACGGGGGGTCCGGGTCCGGGCCGACCCGGCCCGACCCCCCCCCCCCCCCCCCCGGGTGGCGCGGGGGCCGGCGGCGGCGGCCGGCGGCGGCGGACGGCGGCGGCGGCCGGCGGCGGCAGACGGCGGCGGCACGGTGGCCGGCGGCGGCGCGCGGCGGCGGCGGGCGGCGGCGCGGCGGGCCGCGGCGGCGGCGGCGGCGGGCCGCGCTGGCGGCGGCAGCGGGCCGCGCCGGCGGCGGCGGCGGGCCGCGCTGGCGGCGGCGGGCGCCGCACGGGGTGGTCACGCGGGGGGCTTGATTGCCCCCGCGGATTGAACAGGGCGGCACGGCTTTGAGCCGTGCCTTTGCCAAAAAAACGGCCCCCCCACAAATGGGGGCCGGCTGGAACGAACCGGGGGGGCTTTGCCCCCCCTCCTTTAATTGAACCGCCCCCCTCATTAAGAGGGGGGTTTGAAGATCCGGCCGGGGGTTTAATCCCCCGGTTTTATGACATCCGGCCGGCCCGCTGGCCGGCCGGTTTTTACCAACGGGACCGGAATTTCCGGTCCCGCCCTCGACTTCCGACGCCGGTGGCCCGGCCGCCGGTCTTTCCTTCCGCCGCGGCCCGGAACCGGCCGCGGTCTCCTCGTCCCGCCGCGGCCCGGAACCGGCCGCGGTCTTCGTCGTCCGGCGCGGTGCGACGGCACCGCGCCCCTTTCGCCGTGCCATGAATCCTTCCAACGCGGCGCGACGGCGTCGCGTTCTTGAAGACTCTCCTCGGCGAAGCGCGACGGTGTTGCGCAAAATAAATGAACGTTCATCCGCGTGGTGCGACGACACCACGCTACTTGTTTCCACCAGCATAAACAAACATGAACGATGGAGGGGGGATTCGGCCGTGTTCGTGCGGTCCGCCCCCCCCCCTCACGTTAAAGAAATAATAACGAGACTTAAATAAATAAGCCACACGTTAGACTTGCTAGATCCACGATCAAGGAAAAGAATAAAGAAATAAAGAACCAACAACCCCTACCTTGGGTACAAGATCGAGGATTCGACTATGTCCGCGGAAGACGGCGTCGCGGAAGTCGGGCGCCGCGGTCGTCGTTCGTCAAATCCGTTGACGAAGAGGCGCGTCCGAAGAAGCACGTCGTTGGCGAATCCTTGTACGCCGACGAAGGAGGTTCGGGGAGGAAGGAAAGGTCCGAAGATACCGGGTCGCCGAGTCGATGATCCTTGACGAAGTGTTGTCGTTCTTCCTTGAGGATGAAGACGTTCTTCGTTCTTCGTCAGAGCTTGGAGATGAAGGGAAAGCTCTCCAAAGACAAACAAAGAACTCCAAATAAAATAAGACTACCTCTTATTTTATTAACACAACACAAAAGAATTTCAAAGATTCGTTTCTCACCTTAGCTGCCGAACGAGGATCGGCTGCGGAAGAAGAGGCGTCGCCGAAGAACGTCGCGGGTAAAGCTCGTCGACGTCGCAGATCTCGGTGTGCGTCGTCGAATTTCGGTCGCCGGCGTTCTTCGCGTTCTTCGCGTTCTTCGCGGGGGGATGAAGAAACAAGATCCTCTCAAATCCTTTCAAAGGATTTTTAGGTTGGTCTTATTTTATAAACATGCCAACACACGAAACCGGTCAAGAAACGATCCATCAATTCGAAAGAAACGACCCATTAAATTCACGAAAGAAACAGTCCATTTAATTCACGAAATAAACCGCCCAATTAAATGGTCTGTTAAGAATTAAAGAAAACGCGTCGGTTGACTTTTCAGTTACTTTGACGGGTTTTCACGGGTGCGTTACTTAGCGAAAGAAACGGCGGGGCTCGTGCGGGCCCCACCTCACAAATATCCTACCAAGGGGTAGGATATTTTTGGATAGCATCCTATCCAGTTCAACTCAGTTCAAGCCGCCTTTAAGTGGCTTCAAGTGGCTTCCAAGTGGCTTAAGCGAAATAAAATAAAGTTGTCGCAAAATTATTTTATTTCTTAACTTTAAGCCCGAAAATTAAAAACCACACCCGAGCAAACGCAACTCCGGAAGAGGCGTTTCTAAGCGAATACCGGCGCTGCGATTTCATCGGTGCCCTCAGAATTCGATTCCGGGCACCGGTTCAAAAGTTAGAAAAACCCGTTCGTCTGTTCACTGAACGTACCCGAGCCAAAACTTCGGAAAATGATTCCGGGCACACCGGGCCTCGGAATCAGGTGCCGTCAGAAACTGCGTTCTTGTAAAATTCCAAAGAAAATTAAGAAAAAAATTTCCTTGAAATTTACGGGTCTTTACAGATCATATAAATCCAAATGTTTATTTATACCTATATCCACAAGAGAAGAGACAATTCTTCCTCAAATATCATTCTCACATTGAAAACTTCAGGGTTACAAATACAAGAGAAAATTATTCCAAAGTAAACCCATCAACAAGGATCACTAATACTTTTTAAACATTTCTCCAACCATTTATTTCCACATAGCTTCTTCTTTGACCAAAAAAATATCCTATAGAATAGTGCATTCATTAAGGTAATGGCCAGGTCCCCAACATTTACGACAAATGACTGTAAATGGACTCTTGGGACCATTTTTATCTTCTTCCATAGTACTCTTTATTTTGATTCGGCAATTATTCACTTTATGTCCTTCCTTCCCACATGTAAAGCATTTCTTGGTCCCATTGAGACACTTTCTCAGGTGTCTCCTACCACATTTCTTGCATGATGGAAATTAAGGGTTCTTTTCTCCATGGTCTCCATTACTAGAGCTCTTATTATTCATCACGTTTCTCTTCCTTGATGAGTCCGGGAGTTGGTTAATATATATGTTGTTGATCATATTTTTGGAAAACTGATTTGGCATAAAGACAATATCATTTACGCCTATAAACATTCCATTTTGTTGCTCATTGCCACCACCGTTCCACCCTTGTACATTATTCTCAAAGTCATTATGACTTCCTTGGAATCTAGCAATTGACTAAAACCAGAAAGAATTGTGTGAGTAACAGTAGTCATAAAATCATTTAGAGATTAACATGTCACCATATTCTCAATTTGAAACACATAAGTATTAACCAAGGCCATTTACTCTCATCTTATATATATATATATTACTTTAAATCGGTTTGTAAAGAAAATGTAAATTATCCTAAGCATATCCCACGGGAGTGTCGTAACCAAGAGTGCAGCAAGGCCCGTTGTCGTGCACCAGTTCCCATTCAAGTCTAGCTCAAAGTGGTGTTTTCGGGTTTTACCCCTAGGTACATCTGTGTCAGAGCCGCCTCTACCTGCTTGTATCCAGACAGGGATGTATTTATCGGAAAACTCAAAAAATCTCTACAATATCAAAATTCTAGGAAGTTATTCTATACTAATCCTCAAAGTTCATCTTAGGTCTATGTGCTCTAATCAGAGTTTATCTAAATCTAGCTTCCAAGGTTTGTACTAAACTTCCTCTGATACCAACTGTAACGCCCCGACCCTAGTTACCCAGAGTCAGTGCATTATTACATAACATTGGAATGATCACAAGAAAGATAAAATCTCGAAAGACCGATTGGTTTAGTAGCCTTGGAAACACTATATATATTTATAATGTTTTACATTACATCATAAAGTGAAAAACTACTACAACAACATAATTCCTCCATAGTCCACACTATTATCCCCTCATAAAATCCATGCAGGTCATTCATAACTTACTTCTTCACATCCTGGGAAAAATAAAACATAGAAAAGGGGTGAGCTCAAATTCCCAGTAAGGATAATAATATAGAGGAAACATTCAAAAATAAGCATAAACATTTAAGGAAATGTATAACTAAAACAAAAGCCTTTTAAACTTGAACTTCAACATAGTATGGAAAAACTAAAATGAAATAATTCCATTTACTTATTCACATGGATATTCTACTAATCGAATAATCACATGCAATATCAATAACCACTTTCTTAATGATGGAATGCATAATGCCAGACTATCATAACCACATAGCCAAGGCCTCGTGCCAAGACTACAAATAAGATTTTGCCAAGGCCTTGTGCCAAGACACTAGTTTGTCTCATGAGACCTACCGATGTATTGAGGAGCTATAGTGGGCTCCACCTGTCACATATTAAGTCCAATGCATTCCTCATATGAACATGTTTAAACATAACATAAACATTCGTATTAAAACTAGCATACGAAATGTCAATACTGTAACTACAAACCATGAATGGTATCAAAAAAGCACATCCACAGTCAAACATAACTCATTTTATACAATATGGAAGATTTTATTGTATCAAATTAACCTCAATCAATAATAATTAAGGATGTTGATATAGATGAAAATAATCATCAAAACTATTTGAGAGAAATATCCCCCTTTTTCTTGAAATCATTTAAAAGTCACACTATTTGTCAAGAATCCATTTAAAAATAGATTTTTGAATAAAAGTGTCCCATACCACTTTGAAACTTTTTAAAAGGATTTTTAATTTTAAAACATTAATGTCCATATAAATAAATCCATAAAACCATTTTTAAAACATGGACATTAATGAGCAAGATTTAGATGAATAAGTCTTTAAAACATTTAAAAATGGTATTTTAGTTAGAGATTCTAACCAAAAGAGAGACACTTGAATACAAATAATTGAGGTACTCAAAACATTGTAATATAATGAGAATAAAGGGATTCATGATATACTATGTCAAAGTACATTATATACAACACATAAAAGTGATTTGGTGTATATCAACAAAGAAGTTTCAATGGAATGTAAATTGAGATGAAATCTCTCATAAATGCCGTATCCTTAGGTTAAGGATAAATCAACGACGTAGTTATGTGTGAAAAATATAAATACACTAAATATGATTGGATATTCAGTGTAAATCAATCAAAGGATATTCGCACATAATCTTATAAAAACAACACCAATGAATTGGATGTTTAACTCAACAAATGGAGAGTGAGTTAAAATTACTCTTATCAAATTCATATCGATGACTTGAGAACTTATCAATTGAGTGATTATGTGTATCAAAATTATATCTACAGAAAATGGGAGTGGAAATTGTTACATAAGAAAATGAATAGTTATTCAACACATAATCTCGGAGTAAAATAATCAATGAAGTTTGCGTAAAGCCGAATAAATGGAAATTGAAATTTCAAATTCCCTTATTGATTGGGTAACATACAAAACATACACCCATGAAAGAAGGATCATACAATGATGATTTAAATATACATGAATTAAAGTATATTACACAATGAATACAAACATGGGAAGTACACACACCACATGTAATAAATAAGTAGTGAACAATGGAGTTCTCACGGAATTAAAAGTGAGATAAGAAACCCCTTACCACGGTGTAATCAACTGAGTCGTATGACTAAAAGATAATAACCACCAAATGATTTACAGAATAACATGAATATAAAGATAATAATGATAATATATATCAAATGTCAGTACACAATATACCACTTTCAATAAATTAGTGGCGAACAATGGAAATCTCATGGAATTGAAAGTGAGATAAGAAAATCCCTTACATTGTAATTTTCCTTGGTTGGGGGTAGTTTAACCTCCTGTATAATGTTTAAATAATTGTTATTAAATTATTCATGAATCATATACATTAATATGATATCATATATGATCTTTTAACATTGCTTTATTAATAATATCTTAGAATTATCGTCGTTTCGGGTGTTAAATTACTCATTTTCTTTTATATGTTTTGTTATGTAAGCCATGTTTTTGATTTATAGGTTGTATCTTATTCATATCCAGACTGATATAAAGTTCTTAAACATTATTTTTAAATCATCAAATTATAATTATACTTGAATGGATATGATGGAGAATGAATCTCATCGCGTTCGTGGAGACGGTAGTCCGTACGTACGCACGAGCGACAATATCATTCTTTTGATATTAAAATAATATATAATTGGATGGTATATCATATATAAAGAATAATTATCATGTTATATTTATTATTTATATTAGTTACACATCATTACTATACCCACCAAAATAATAATATATCGAATAACAATTACACCACGACGTGGAGACGGTAAGTCGTACGTACGCACGTATGGTGACATGTTATTCAAAGGGTGGATAGAATACTGAATATGGTTGTAACATATTTATAATAACATCAAATTATATATAAGATACTGGAGTTATTATTTTATAATGGTAATAACAAAGAAAGAAGAAGTGGAAGAAGAAAGGAACTTGAAAAGGGGTTATGAAAACATTACCTCTTCTTCGGGTTCTTCCTTTTGATTTGATCAAAATGGCGCCTTAGGTTGGCTTTCTAATCAAACTAAGGCCTCTAGGTTGTAGTGAGGGAAGTGGAGAGAGTATTTGGGTAGGGTTTTGCCGAACCCAAAGGCTTTTAAGGTGTGAAGAAATGATAAATATGAGTGCCCTTTAATAAGAGGGGTGAGGGGCACCTTTGGAAAAGATAGAAATATTAATTTATAATAAATTCATATTCGGTTTATAATGGCTCAAAAGATTATTATTCAAAGTTCAAGGTGGGGATAGGTCGAAAAACATTCAACTAATATAATTTATAAAGGTTTGGGTTACTATATTAACCTTATCTTTTAGTTTTAACTCTTAGTTAATTAGTTTGACATTTACCATGTCACTTTGTATTTTTATATTATATAATTAATAAACATACTATATAATTCTAAGAGACCCCCAAGTGGTCTATTAATGATATAAATATCAGGATATATGTCTCTTGGCCGATCCTTAGATTTTTAGAAATTTAATATCAATTAATAATATAATATTTGTTTTAAAAACTCTTTTATGTCAATTTTGACACTATTCAATAGTTGATTTTTGTGAAACTCATAAAAGAATTATTACTTCTAAAAAAGTCAATTAAATCAATCCTAATATGTCATAGTATCCTAGAAAAATATTTTAATTAATTAAAAGTCTTAAATTATATTTATTTGGGTATTTATAATATCAGTTATTTTAATTTTTCACTATTATGGTAATTATTTCATCATCATTGTGTCATAACAAAATTAAATTATTTAATGTCTAAAAATTATAAATAAAATATAATTATGTAGTAAATCTTATTATATTTCTAATGAATATTTACAATCGAATTTATCTTATTTATAACCCTATATTAAAAATATTTTAGTAAATAAACATTGATTTTAACTCTTTTAACTCTTCTTTGAATTAAATAATCACAAATGTCCTAATCTAATCCAAGTGGACCTAAATGATAATATTTTATTCCTAAGGTTTTTTTCAGTCGAGATACACTTGTCCAATAGAATTAGGACATGTGTTAGGGTAATATTAATATCATTTTTACCCTTAATTACCCTATTTACTTTTAACCGTGGTAAATAAAAGTAAAAAGTTACTATTCACCAAAAATTATTTTCTTCTCATTGAACAGAATTTTACTTCTTGATATTAACCGTGTCTCTTGAATTTTAGAAATTCCATTCACATAAGAGGTAAAATTATGTTTTATGAAATATTCGGTTTTTTTAACTACCTCTTAGTAGTTTCACTATTCATCAAAAATTGAAGTTTTTCAGAACAATGTCAAACTTTCACCCTAAGCTATAATTGATATTCCGAATTCAAAAATGATTTCTATTTTAAAAAATTCTAAACATATAAGTTGCATTAGTAATTTTATAATTAATTCCCGCTGTCACAACAAATAGCGTGTTTTTAAGAAACAATATATATCAAAAGATTGACAATTGTTTAGGTCCAATTTCAAAGTGAAATTAATTCTAATGAACAACATTGGATAAAATGGTAAAAATATAATCTAATTATACATTAAAACCACTCAATAATATAATTTATCACTATAAATTATTTTTATTTAAAAAGTTGTTCTTAATTAAAATTTAGTAATTTTCACTATTCATCAAAATATAAGTGTTATCCGAAAAGTTCCAAAATTTCACCCTAGGATAAATTCGATATTTTGAATCCCAAAATGAAGTCCATTTTAAGAGTTATAATTTATAAAATTTCAAAAATTGGGTATTACTATTCATAATGGCTAGTTTGATTGGTTGTGGTGTGTTAGAATCTCAAAGTTGCGTACAATGCACGCCACTGCATTATTCGAAGGGAAACGTATTGTGGAAGCTTGGGGTGTTACATTAACAACTGTGATATAATAATAATATTTTAATAGAGTATCACATTTCGTTCAAACCCGGTATTATGTGCATTACAAGATATCAAATAGATTAAATTATTTAAAAATAAATATATTGTAAAATATTATGATGTTATATTACCTTTTATGATTTTTGTTGTGTTTCATAAATTTTATTGATTATGATGTTCGTATTTTAAAAATGACGGGTTGTTATAGATCCCTCTAGTGCTTTCTCCGAAGGTATCGTAAAGGATAATGGATTCATTTTTGGAACCAGTCAGTTGGGTAGACTATACCTACAACAAATAATGTGTTAAATTCTTCTCTAAACATGACATTAACGTATTTTGGATTATAAACACAACCCAAACATGATCTTTTAAATTATTATTGACACTTATTTTGGTTTCACTGACATTATTCCTTACTAGGCAGGGACTTTAAGTGTATATTGGAATTATAGAAGAAATTATGTCTTATGGGAAGGTTAATGGTGAATTCATGTTTATGTTGGATTCATAAAGATAATATTTAAGTTACCCCATTAGTATTTATATATCTATAATTAGTATTATACCCATTTTTATAAAGGGCACAACAACTTAACAAATACAGTAGTTCATTGAAAAATAGAATCAAGGGGGGAAATTTTTGAGTAATTACTATACCCAGGTTACTTGATCATTGAAGGGTTAAGAATAGAACCCTCCATGAAAATAATATGTCCCTACTAGGTTTAATAATCACGTAACACTATATTATTTAAAATTATAAATGAGAAAAAATAGGATCAAGTTATAATCATTGATCTATAAGGAAAATCTTGGTCATAAGCTACCAGATATTACTATCAAATTTTCTTTAGTAAAGGTGTCTAATTTCCCGACAATCTTGGGATGTTAATGTTCCTTATATGAGAGAGGAGAATCAATAACCTTCATATTTGGAATATTAAATTCCCCCAATGGTTCATTTTCAAGTTAATTTTTTTTATTTATTGTTTATGAGTACTTGTGACATCTATATTTCCCTCAAAATAATATCCAACACTAAGCATGTTCCCCTATAAGTTGTATTTCAAAATTAATAAAGTATTCTCCCTATATTCATCCTATAATTAAGAAAAATTAATATATAATTATAATTATTATCATAGTAGTAGTATAAAAAAGGTAGAATAATAAAGTGTCCACTTATTTGTAAGAAAATTACACTTCTCTAGGGCCGCTCTTTTGAGAAGAATTTTTTTTTCATTGAGTCCCTTTCATGGTATAATCCCAAAATTCATAATATTGAAACCATAAACCTAAAGACATGGAATTTTAAGTTCCTAAATCAGAAAATAATGAGCTTGAATTTATTTAATCTTACCATCATTCATGTTTTAAGGTAGTGAGCCTATCCAAGGGTGTTTTAATCCCCGATCCATGTGATCTTTTCCTTTCATTATGTAAGTAACCACCTTATGTTCATTGAAATATGAATTTACCTTGGACTTATTACCATATATTTTAAGTCCTATCGATGGTTTTATGTGAACATGACTTAGGATATCCTACCGTGACTGGAAATAACCTTATAGGTCATCCAAGGAAAGATTATCCTTCACCACACTCCATAAATACCATGCATTAAGATATATAGAATTAGAAACCACATTAGAAAAAAAATTATTGATTTAGAGGGGGAAATATTCTCTAGAATTTATATTCATTTTCATGATTATAATTCCCCAATTACTAGAAATATATTTCATTTAATATGATTTTAATTGATGGTTGCAAGACAAAATTTTCATTTTTATGGATGGGATTTGCCAACTACTAACCCAAGCTGGAACACTTGTAATGGTGTATCTTACCTCACTAACTAGGTCATGTTTTCTAAAAGATGATTGGTTAGATACTTCATTTGAAGCTATCATGCTTCACTGGTAACCGAAAGGGACCTTAACCCCCATTTGGAGAGCCTTAACTCTAGTTTCAATAGTTTCTCCAACCACCACCTCCAAGGAACACTTGAATTTTTGGGAATTTTTATTTGGTCATTGAGGGACCAGATCCCTTACCATAGTGTCTATAGAAGAGATGGTGTATTCTGAGATATAATTATCTAGTAACCCAATCATGGAATCTATCAAAGGTAGGGTAATATGTGTCTATGTGTTCTATGGAATCATAAAAATCTTGAATTAACAGAGGACCATGGGATGTCTCTGGAAATGGAAGTCATAAGGTGATTTCATAATCAACCATTTAGGAAAACGAAATTTTTATACAAAGTTGTACGGTGTATAAGTCTCCCAGATAATATCATTTGTCAATATGATTCGCAAAAATACAATCATATAAAGAAATAAATAATGAACTTTACTTAAATAACCCTTGAAATTATCCATGATCATCTTAGTAAGTGCGTAATTGTACGTAAAATAGTTTAACCTTCAGTGTTGAGAAAGTATATCTTACACCTTTTGTCCCTTAAATGGTAGGGATTAGATCACTCATATATCATGTATGAAGGATTATAAAATGATAAAAGGATAACATCATAATTATAGAATTCATAACTAATTAGGTAGGATGAAATCCCCTCTAGAGAATTTATTAAATCTCCATTATCTGGAAAATCTCCCTTCCTTTTTACATACTCTATATCATGTGGTTTATCATCACCAGTTTCGACACTATTAGGTTAATACACTTGCCTTATGAAATTTCTGAGGCCTTGCTGATTTTTTTGAGTTTCATCATTTGGTTTTAACCCAAATCTATAAATAAATACCCACATAGCCTCATGGATATAAATTTATCCAATAAGAACACTCTATTTAAGTTGGTTTTTCATTTACTTCCCTAGGTTTCATACTCCCCCATTTAAGGGTTGACCAATATGCACCTCTAAATCCTCATTTTTATGGTTTGATAATACATTGGGCTTGATATGGTTGATTGCTCAATGTGATTTTTTAAAATTATATTTTCCCACATACCAAAGGATATGTAAGAATTTGGGTGAGGTTTCTTCCCTACTGCATTCAGTGTGGCCTTGGGTTGGTTCCACACTAAGGGAGGGATCATTTCATACATATCTAAAGGTTTTAATAGTAGAAAAAAATCATAATACCTTTTTACAAAAATATGTATTTCTATAGTGTATAAATATCCCAAAGGCCGATAGTGACCTCGTTATATAAGATATATAAAGTATTCATTTTAGGGCACCAATGAATCAATATGTCAAGGAAAACCTACCTAGGATTACTCATAATGGATTGAGAGATCCAAAAAACTTTGTAAATTCTAATTAATTTTATTCAACTTCACTATAATTAAAAATATGGTGGACCCAATATTCCCTGGACTTTCTAAACCAACCTCATAGGACAAAATATATGCTCAACCTCCATCTTTGAGAATAGTAAACAAGCTCCTGTAGAAGTACCATGGTTTTGTTATGAACCTCCAATTGACATAATGAATCCCAATTATCCATGTTTTGAGGATTAAATAATATTTGGATAACCATTTTAATATAAATCGTTTTAGTGAACTAACCATTTAATGTTGTATTCCACCACCTTGAATCAAACACTTCTATAAACTAACTAGTTTCCATAAAATTTCTCTAGGCTTCAAAAATTTAATTGTTAGCACTAATTAATATATAGTTAAATATAGTAATATGATTTGATAATGATTAATGTATTTGACCTGGTTTTAAAGTCTCCACCAAATGTTGATGATAATGGATAACTAATCTACCTCCCTCTATATGACCATATCTCTTGACTATTTCCTCATAACTTATCTTCATATCTTTATCTTAAGGGCGATATCAACTAAAGTTTATTTTTTTCAAAAAATGAAGAAGTTATAAATTTTTTAAAATTTTAAAATTTTGAAAAAAAGGATTGATTATCATATAATAGATGTGTGCCCATGAATCATCACCACATCTCATGCATTATTCAACAGGAGTAAAATGACTCTTATAAAAACAATGTCTCCACTTAAACATAGAACATGGAGTCCAAATTTTTCATAATCCCAAAAAGAATAAGAGAAAATTTTGATCGAAAAGTTCAAATATTGTGGACCCCTTATTTATAAGAATAATTAGGGTTTTGTGTAGAGTACATCCTATACTTATAGACTGAAAGTATATCATCTTTATAAAAAATGAAACCATTTAATTTTGAATATAACCAATTTTGGCTTTATTTTTTACACCAAAAAATGTAGTCCCTATTTCATAAATAAAATCATGAAGAAAATTAGATAAATTCCATAAAAATTAATTTTTTATCCAAGGAAAGTGTATCCTATAAAAACCTCACATGCCACTTATGTAGCATGATTAATTCTTGCAAGGTCATATAATAGCCCCATAGACACACCACCCATGCCTAAGAAGCATGAGCATTCATCCTCTATAAGAAAGTTTTGGACACTTTTCCTTTCCAATAAATCCGTAATTTCCCAGATCATTTGAGATAGAAGGAATATTTTAGAGATCCCATAGTAGAACATGGTTTCATCAAATCATTTATCCCTTATGGAATCATTTTCATCCTCCTTTAATTAAGTCCGTGTGAGAAAGCTCAAGGGGTATCATAATCCATGAATCCAAATTCTTTGATTCCATGGAGTTTTGGGATCATGGATCCTTATGAGTAGACTTTTAAATTTCAATCCTCCTAGTAATCCCCAATGGGGAATTAATATACAAGAATTCGGCATCACCCAATCCTCTTTCATATAGAGATCAAGGATTCTAATGATAATATCAACCATCATTGAATAAATTCATCACCTTTCACCCATATGTGTCCATGTGTGCAACTATGTACCTCTCAGTTGTGATATGCATAACCATTCACCGCTTGGTGGCCACATATACTATCACACACCCCTTAGTGTCAAAATATAAAATAGTATGCCAGTCTGTGGCTAAATACGCAACCGTGTGCATCTTAGTGGAACTATACATTAATTATACATATAAAAGTTAAAATATCACATTTTTCTGGTACTTATGGTCCATGTGTTCCTATTATAATCATCTTATGAATTCATGTGGCCCATTACAATCAATCTTCATGTTAGTACCAACCAAATCCCATGAGTGTCTAACATGATTTTTCATCACTATGATTAAAGGGACCCTAACACCTATAACAGGAATCCACCATGCAATTAATATTCCTCAATGAGATATATATGTGTGGTAAATTATGTGTGCCTATTATAATAAGGACCCTTTGTTTTGAGGATTCATGGCATACTTCACAACCCAATACTCAATTATGGTCATTGAGGAAAGAAATTTATCTCTAGGATTTTTGATCCGGTAAAACTACACACCTTTATTTCTTTCCTGAGGCCCCATGATATGGAATTCCTTTTATATTGAAACATATAATGTCTTTCATAGATTCTATATTTCCTTAAACTCATCATGGTTTTAGGCCCTATATAAGAATAAATTTTATCCCACAATTTCAAACATCCCATTAATTTATTCATCTACCCCTTACTCAGTTACTAATAGGTAAGGGTAGAAAAACCAATGGACTACAATTCTAGTATAATCCTTCCATAACCTTTTTTTTCATTTTTCAGTGATCTTGAGACCTTTTGGGCCTCTAAGTTATTGTAGTACCATGTATATCTTCAATTGAGTTTCCTTTCAGGTGATACTAGTAAGGGTCACCCATGTGTAAATCACCAACCAAACCGTCCCTATCTATTCTATTTTTCATGACTTGAAACTATATAAAAGCAATCTTCATCATATGAACATAAATTATGATACATAATGGTCATTGATGCACAACCATTAAAGCTTCTTAATTGGTCATGGTTAAACAACCTTAAAAGGAACTCGTATAGTCCTTGTCAAAATATTTTAAAAGTTTTGAAACACCCAATCAATTAGAATTGAACTACATGGGCTTTAATTAAATTTATTGGGATATGTAGGTATCCTCCCTCTAAGGCATAATCAAAACCCAAAAAAACTCATAAATCTCTCTATAGACACCTTAAGTCCTCATTAAAGAACCTAAATCCTAAAATAACCATAATCGTTCCTAGAAAACCCAAATATCAACATTAAATTTAGCCCATCTAGGAGAACTCAAATCCTGGTGTAACCTTAAGCCTTCTTGGATGGCCTTAAACTCTAGTGTACCTTTAAGTATTACTAAGAGGTGTAAAATATCAACATAACCTTAAACCTTGTTTGTTGTCCCAAATCTCAAGCATAAGATTTATGTCCTCTTTGGTTTCATTAAATCATATAATAACCCTTAATCCTTATTGGATGGACTAAATCTCCAATGTACCTTTAAGACCTCTTAAGAGACATTAAATCCCAATATAAACTTAATCCTTCTTAGATGGACTTAAACTCCAGCATAACCTTTAATTCCTCTAAGGAGATCTTAATTCTTATCATAATACTAAATCCTTCCTAGATGGACCAAAATTCCAACATACCTTTAAGCCCTCCTAGGAGACCTGAAATCCCAATGTAACCTGTAATCATTCCTAGATGACCTAAAACTATATTATACTTGTAAGTCCTCCTGGGAAACCATAAATACCAGAAAACCCTTAAACCTTTCTGAATTGATTGAAACTCTAGTTAATAACATCTACATCATTTTACCCACATATAATCATAACACACTTATTCGCACACCTACATATATAGAATTAACTTCTAGAGCACCTTAGTATATAACTGTAATTTATTGAGTAATCGTTCACTTAATATAGAGCACATAAATTTCCTTATATATGATGATTTAAATTTAAACAATTATCAATATAAATTCACAAAGTATCAACCAATATCTCTCAAATATATATTCTCTCATCTAAGATAGTAACTGAAGTAAAAAATGGTATTGTTACCGGGAAGGATTGATGAATCCCTATTTTAATTATGCATTTTATTTACCTAAGATACTTGTTTTATAATTTATAATATATCAAAATATAAGTTACAAATAAATCATATAATAAAGATTCAAATAAAAACAATTGATTCACTCATAATGGAAAATTAATATATATATATATATCCATGCATTAAAAACGCTGATTATTACATACCACAGATGATTACATCCCTTAAAATTATATAAATTATTATAGGATAATAGATTTAAAAGAATATTATTTTTAAAACTATTAAATCACTTGGATCATTTACACCCAAGAGAATCTCTATTAGTATAACAAAACCTATAATGAGAAAAAACATAATAAAAGTAGAAAGCATGTTGTCAAATCCAAAATGAAAACTATATGAATGAGAAGTATTCTTTTTGAATTTAAAATGGAAAGAATTTATAGTATGTAATAGTGGTAATATAGTTACTATATTATTGTTATTAAGGGGTATATAACCATTAGATATAAAAATACTAAACATATTACAAGTTTATAATTGTTGTTATATAGTTGATATACAAAATTTTTACATAAATGCTAAATATATATAGATAGATATATTGATTAAAAATAATTTATCTGAAATAAAATAATTTTTTTGAATATAATTAAAATCCACTAATTCACTTGGAAAAATATCATTAATTCTAGAGAAACTAATTTTATAAATTACATATTTTTGTTAAATTTATTACTTTTGAAGAATGATATCTATAAATTTTATTGACAAAATTTAAGGAATTATAAATAAAATAAATTACTAGATTCTAAAAAATAATTAGTTAACTATAATTAAAAATAATTTAATTATTCATGGGTAAAAAAAGTTTTAATTAAAACAAATTATTTCATATTATATTATTTAAAAGTAAAATTTATCATATTTGATGTATGAAAGTTAAATAAATTATATATATATATATATATATAAATTAATAAGCATTCACTTATTATTATTTATTTATATATAAGGATAAAAATAATATAATTATAAAAATACCAATTTTTAAAATTATTATTTTCTCTATATATTATGTATTTTCATTTTAATAAGTTAAAATGATCACTATTAAAGAATTATTTCAATAAAATAAATTATATATATGTATTTTTTTTTAAAGGTACCAATTATATAATTATTATTTCTTCATATAGAAGATTAATAAATTTAATTTTTATTCTTAAAAAAATATATTTTTTAATTATTTTTATATGTAATGTATACTTATATTAAAATTATTTTTAGTTACTTCATAAATTTACTCCAATGAAATGGGTTTGAAATTTAGAATCAAAATTTATAATTTTTTAATATGTTTAATTTTATTTTTATGAAAAAAAAAATTTAAGAGTAAAAGGTAGTCAAATGGTGAATTATAAATTGATGTAAAAGTGATAAATTAAAGGATAAAGTCATAAAATATCACATAACCTTATATATAAATGTGTGTTTAAGGAAATCATCAACCTACCCATATCCCTTTTCCATTTTATCCACTTTAGATCGACTCCCCTTGAAAATTAATTTTTTTTATATTAAGGAATTGGTTTGTACAAAAATGATTCGATTCTCATCTAAAAAAGGGCTCATCCTCTCCCCATATAAACCCACACCTTAACATAAGTTTTATCTTAAAACTCTATACAAATAAATCTCTACCAATCTTATCATATATTTTGGAACCTCTACTCAAAATAATAAGTCCCAAATCATTTATTTCTAGGAGTCTATTTTAGAAGATATTTAAGTATTCAATGGTGTTAGTGCATGTCCGACCAAGTGGATGTTTGAGGTAAGGATTTATTTTACTATGTAACTTTGAAATCGATATTTTCTATGTATAAAATCTTATTTGGAGAAATTATATGTTCCTTCTCTCTAAATCCTGATCTATTTTTTACTCCTCTAGTTCATTCTATGTTTTAAATGTCCTTTTACTATTTCACCTTCATATGGATCATCACTCAACCAAAAGGTTTTCTGTAAATTGAAATGTCCTTATCTCATCTTTTATAATGGTAATATTTCTCATTCATTTTCATATTATTTATTTTTTTATAACCTTATATATATATATATATAATTTTTTAGTTTCTTAAGTTCATTTTGTTTGTCCTTAACTTTCTTTAAAAAAGAATGAAAGGAATCTATTTTTAATTATTTTTTCATGGATCATTTTCTATAATATTTTTATTTCTTTATAAATGTTTGAAATTAATATCTTTTTTTATCATTTTTTGTATGATCCCATTTTCCCAATATCCACATTAGTTTTATTTTTGAACATTTCTTTCCATTTATTAATGGTTTACAAAATAAATTATCGTTATCATTATTTAATAAATTATTTCCTTTAAAAAATAAAACTTATAAAAAATTAAAGGATTTGTATTCTTACGTTTCAATGAAAATTTGACATTTTTCTAAAATATTATTTTCAATAATATCAACATATTTTAATTTTTCTTATACCTCACTAGGGATATTCTCTAATAATTGAATCTACCATATTTCTTTGGATATATTATTATCATTACATATGGATGTTTTCATGAAAACAATATATCTCTCGTGGATTAATTATGCTATGATGGAATAGTGAATGTTTTCATGTTAAAGTTATTGTGAAAGTGGTTTCCCTAGAACCAATATGAACAATGCTTTTTTATTACCATATCATGTCTACAAAGAGTTGTATATGATGTTATCCTACCATAATATTGTTTATAATTCCATGCCCATTAATCACATGGTAATTTACATAGATTATTTTTCATATAAAGAGATTATAGATGTTCCCAACTATAATGATAATCTCAACATTCTATTATAGTAATATTAAACATATGTCATATAGTCTATATATATCATAATGACATGACATGAATTATGTGTAATTATCAAGTGTTGTGGGTTCATAAGTATTGAGACATATTCTCATGTATTTTTAATATAAATATCATGATTAAAAGGTATCATGAGGAATATCCCACTAATAGAAATTCCACATGTTTTGGGTGTCCTTGAATTTTCTTATCTATGATTCTATTTATTATTTTATAGA